>CM040126.1:350936059-351536059 GCA_022559845.1 Amorphophallus konjac
CAGTCCCGATTGAAGAGGTACTTCCACCTGTGTCCGGGCCCACTTGGGACCTGTTCATCGACGGGTCCTCCAACTCGGTCAGAAGCAGCGTCGGTATCCTTCTCAAGTCACCCGAAGGAGCAGAGCTGCGGTACGCCTTGAAATTCAACTTCCAGGCGTCCAACAATGCCTCCGAGTATGAAGCATTTATCTCGGGGGCTAGGATGGCTCGACTACCGGGAGCCGAGCGAGTCAGGATCCACACCGACTCTCAATTGGTCGCTAGCCAGGCTAACGGTGATTACGAAGTTCGGGAAGGACAAATGATCAAGTACCTTTAGGAGGTCAAGAGGATGGCCCGACTCTTCGAGAGCTTTAAGGTAGTTTGGATAGCCCGGGAGGAAAACTCCCGAGCGGACGCCCTCTCCCGCTTGGCCTCCTCCCTCGACCCCGAAGGTACTCGATCAGTCTTCCTCGAGGAGCTCGAGTGACCGAGCATCGAATCTGAGCTTATGACCGTTGACCCAGCACCCCCGAGCGACTGGCATACCCCCTACATATCCTAGCTCCAGGATTCTCAAGAGCCCCCCGACCCCTGGGAATCTCAGAAACTTAAGTACCAAGCTCGGCATTTCGTCATGCTGAGCAATGCCTTGTACCGTAGATCATTCTACGGTCCCCTCCTCAAGTGCATCGATGCCGACGAAGCTAGCCGAGCAGTTCAGGAAGTACATAAAGGCATCTGCGGCACGCACCAAGGAGGAAGATCGCTCGCCAGGATCTTGCTTCAGCAAGGTTACTGGTGGCCCACTCTCCAGCGTGACTGCATGACCTATGTACAGAAGTGCGACCGATGTCAGTGCTTCGACCATCTGATCCACCAACCCGCCGAGGAGCTCAGCACCCTTGCCGAGCCATACCCCTTCGCTCGGTGGGAAATCGATATTTTGGGGCCATTCTCCATGGCTCAGGCTCAGAGGAAGTATGTCATCGTCGCCATCGACTACTTCACCAAATGGATCGAGGCCGAGGCCACCGCCAGGATCACCGAATCAGTCGTATGGAGTTTCGTTTGGAAGTCGATCATTTGTTGTTACGGTGTCCCACGAGTGATCGTGAGCGATAATGGTCGGCAATTTGATTCTAATTACTTCAGAGATAGATGTGCCGACCTAAACATTCGCAACCACTTCACTACGATGGCCCACCCTCAAGCCAACGGACTGGTCTAGAATTAATGCCTGTTGAGTGGTGATAGGCAGATCTCGAGGGGAGGGGTGAATAGATCAGCCCCCTTTTGTCCTTCTTTGCGGAAATAAAAAAGGATCTAACACAAATGATGATAAGAGAGATATTTAGTTAATAGCTAAGAAGCTGGACACACAAATGATATCCATGAACGGTCCTACCAAGCTTCTACCACTAGAACCAAAAAGGAAACCAAACCACAAGACACAATCTTTAAGGTGGTTCGGTCTCAATCTAGAGACCTACGTCCACCCCTCACACAACATGGTGAGGCTTCACTAGTGCAAAAGCACATTCGCTGATTCATAGCTTCAATCAGAGAGATACACTCTTACAACTCCGCTGCCACACAGCATGAGGGATCACAACCCAAAACACTCCGTTGCCAAATAGCTTGAGGGAAAACAACCCAAAACACATAGACCGATTACCACACCGTCTGTCTTCCTACTCATAGGTAGGGAATGAATGATATGAAGTGTGTTTTGAAGAATAGCAAACTGAAAATGAAACAACCAGATAGAGTATCGTAATGAAGCACTATGAGAAAGAAGCCTCCTGTCTGGGAAAGAGCTTGAGGGATCCTTGGCTCTCTTCTTGTTCTTCCTTATTCTTCACCACAACCCTTGTGATAGGATGATGATATAGCTTTCAGCTTTCAAGGATTCTGGACAGGGCTTCACAAGACCTTCCTGCTTGCAAGGAGTCCTCTCATCGTGAGGAAGATGATCATCTTCTTTTTGTTGCACTCATGCAGGCAGCATCACCAGGAAGAAGATAACTTCATCAGCAAGCTTCTAGCTGTTCTTTTCTCTACTTGCTTTTCTTGCTGTCGAACTGGAGCTCATGCTCCTAATATATTAGCTGTCTTCAGCGACACTAACGTTGTCCACTTTTCAAGCAAAAACCCAGAATGTCACATCCACATAATTTGATTTGCTTCTATTTGCCAAGTTGACTCTATTTCTGTCAAGTCTGCAGATATGTGGGTAGGTGGGAGACTATATCAGCAAAAGTACAGTCCTTTTAGGGGATTTCTTTGTCAGATCACAGTCCTTTGATAGAGTATCATCTTTGATGGCTTTTTCCTGATTGGACGGATCCTCCAGGACAAGTTTCGGATCTTGAAAATAGCTTCTATCAGTTTCAGACCCATTCTGGTCGAACATGAGTGTGTCGACACTTTCCACATAGTGTGTCGAGACATCCCTTTGAATAACTTGAAGACAGCTTCTGCCGATTTCAAAATCGTTCTGGTCAAACACTGATGTGTCGACACTTTACTCACAGTGTGTCGGGATATATGTGCTTGGTTCTGAGATAACATCATAACAGTGTCGAGATATGTGCGCCATGTGCAGAGTTCCAACACGAAGGTGTCGAGTCTTTATGCGCCAGGATCCGAGTCATCACATGAAGGTGTCGAGACACGTCTGCCATAAAGAAGTGAGGCTTTAGGTGTGTCGACACTTTTCACTCAGTGTGTCGAGACATCAATTAATTCATAGGCCAGATAGACAATAGCTTCAGCTTGATTTCTTCTAGGCATGTCGAGACATTGGTTAGATGCGTCGACACATTCTTTTCTGATGGAGCTCAACCATTCATATATCAGCACGATCTCTTCTAGATGTGTCGAGACATCATCAGAGGGTGTCGAGACATCACTTAGAGAAATTCTCTTACACTTGTTTAGTCTATTCATTAAACCAGAACATGTTAGATATTCCTTAATTATCTACTAATGATTTATGATTTATTATCACCAAAACTAGGGGACACAACATTCTCCCCCTTTTTGATGATGACAACAATGAATCATTATAACCAAACATTCATATAGCATTACACAATTTGGTTGAGGAACCATCAAACAAGTGAAATTCATTCATTCAACACAATGACTGAACTTTAGCATTTTTCAACAAAAAGCTTGTTTCATTGATCAACCAAGGTTTCATACAGATCAAGCAAGACATGTATTCAAGCATTTACATTGACTAAATGTAAAAACTAAAATCTAGATGAAAAATCTAACTATATGCTAGATGCTAGATGATGCTTGTCTTCTTAGAAGATCTTCAGTACTTCTCCCATTTTGTCATCAGCAAGGAGGGGGTGAAGGAGGAGGCTGTTGTGGTGGAGGCATAGAGATAGAATTGACAAAGTGAAGGATCTGTGCCTCTTGGAAGCCGTGTTGCATGTGAGAGATTACTGTTGCTAGAGAGTCAACCCTTTGAGTTAGCTGCTTATCCCATTGTCTGACAAACTGGTGTAAAGACTTGATATTTTCCTTGATGTCCTTGAGCCAGCCATCAATCATTTCACAGATGTATTCTTTTTTAGCCCTATACTTGGAGCCTTGTGGTGGAAAACGAGAAGAGGTGGCTTCTATTTTAGGAGAAGGGCACCATTCATCACCTGCGTCCTGCAGGGCTGGTTGGAGTTGAACTTTATGCAGACGAATGAGTTCCAAGATTTTAGTACCAACCATATACAATTTTCTATACACTACATCCATTTTGGCCTCAGCTTTGGTGGTGTTGTTGATTGCTCGAGCTGTGTCTGTGTGCACAATTTCTGCAACCTTGGAGGAGGCATCCAGTAGCTTGTTGGAGTCAGAGTAGATTTTTCCTTTCAGTCGTTGGGAGGCATCCAGTAGTCGAGAAGTAGAAGCATTAATTGTTCTCTCCAGATTGAAGGTGGCATCAATGGATCTGTTGGTCTCAATGCTCTTGGAGCGCCCTTCTATGGATGCTTTCGAGGCTACGGCCTTCTTGGATGAAGCCGCATCTTTCTTCTTACCGCGGGTGACCGGAGGAGCCATCGAGAGGGTAGAAGAAAGGGAGGAGAGAAGACAAAGGACGGCTGGAGCTAGCTGGGGAGATGGTTGCATAGGTGAAGAAGGATGGAATGGGGCGTCGACCTCCACGGCGAGGATGTGTAGGTTCGCTGGAGAGAGAGAGGTCCCGAGTGGAATAGGGTTGAAATGAGGTAAGGTGAGTAAAATGATTTTCACCGTCGAGTAAATAAGGAAAGTTGAGATTTTTGATTTTAAAATAACAACCCTGAGATAAGAAATGGCGTATGTACCCCTATGTTAAGTGCAAAATGGTTTAAAGCTTATAAGCTCATTTTTGAGTAACGAGGGTTTGAGAAAAACCATTTTTGCAACAAATAATATGACTAAAACATTTGAGATAGTTAAGAGAATGGAACCAGGCCCATTTGACTTACTCATCAATTTCAATTGGCATGATTGAAAAAGGAAGATAAGTAAGTATTAAAGATAAACAAGAACCTTTTTATTTTGAAGCAAGGCGTAGAGTCAACCCCAAACCAAATTTTTTTATTTTAATTAATAAAACAGTCTGATATAGCATTCACTTTTTGACTCAAGGGAACACGTTGATTAGACACCAGAGTCCCTGGTTACTCAATGAGCTTATCTTTCTTAATTTTTCTGAACACAGTTGACAGCCTTCATCATGACTAGATTAACCTTCATTTCATTGATAGAGGATTTAATTTCTCTGAAGAGTGGCCATTGCCCTAAAATTATAGCAGCATGGTTTTAAGGAGGCATATTCTCTAATTGACTTCAAGTAGGTACTATGTTTAAAGACAATACACGCCAATCAATTCATAAACCAAGAAGCCTATTTGTAGTGAACTTTCAGACACTCATGCAATGGTCATTTTCAAGGACTAGAGAAATGTTTCAATCTTATTATGAGTGCAAGTTTGGTAGAACTCAATGCAATGATTAACAAAAATGAGGATTATAAACAAGAAACCATTTCTTTAACTAGGAGTAAAACAGATGAACTCACCCAGGGTTGTATAAATGAATGAAAACATTCTCAACTCCCACTCACTTATTGCTCGGTGAAAAAAAGAGGGTTCAAAGGCAAAGGATTTTAAATGGAAATGGAGGAGGCAGTGGGAAGAAGGAATCATAAAAACTCTCCATTGGACCTTCAAACCCAAGAGCGGCTTAGTGACAAGGTCGACACATTCTGTGGGCTGTCGACCTGCCTAGAGGAGGCGTAGCCTTTGCAAGGAATATGAGCATTAACACCAGATTTGCACAGACTCATGCAGAGCATAAATTGAAACAAGCATAGACCTTAACAACTATGCACCGACCTTGTTTGCTAGCACCCCATTATGCACAGACCATGCTGACAAACATGCACCGACCTTGAAGCTCATGCCCACACGATCTGCACCGACCTTGTCATGCCATAGTCACAACATGCACCGACCATACTCATGATCTGCACTGTCCTTTATTAAGCCATTGCCCTACAGGTGTCGACACATGACTGGGAAAGCGTCGACCTGTTCAGTAGATTCAGTCATGCATGTCTCGACACATGACTGTCCACTTGAACTATGCTCAGCCAGTTTCTGTGAGAATCTTCATTTCTGAAAATACCCCTGCCAGCTTCAATAGCTAATACCTCTAACTTTCTTCTTTCAGACAATCATTCAAGAATGGTTTTACCTCTTTGCTTTCAATGAGAAGTGCTTTATGGGATGCTAAAGCTTTAAACATGCTTATGCACTAGAAATCACTTATGTAGTTAACAATATGCATTTCTGACTCATGGTACTTGGCGGAGGCCTGTTCTCACGCATGAGGAGAGTTTCCTGACAGGTGTGAACTATCTTTCCACTTCTCGACATTCGATATACCATTTAGTCATAAGATGATGTTAAACTAAAAGTAACCAGAAATGCAAACAAGCTCCCCTTGAATGTGACCATCATTCATAGCAAGGTTCATACAGTCAATAGACCGATTCTAAATCAAAATAGATATGCTTGCTCCAATCATAGTAAAGACAAGTAAGTTGAACATCGAAGGAGGAATAGATAGCTCAAACCTAAGTGGATTGAGGTCTGCATAGATCGAGCTCTCTCCTTAATGTTGTGAACCTGTCATTGCTTAAGGGTTTTGTGAAGATATCTACAATCTAATTTTCTGAGTCTATAAAATGGAGCTCAAAGTTATTTTTGAGGACTTCATCCCTTATGAAATGATGCCTAATTTCAATGTGTTTGGTCCTAGAGTGCATGACTGGATTCTTGGAAAGATTTATAGCACTTGTGTTATCACACATAATGGGAACACAGCCAAGATCTATTTGATAGTCTTGGAGTTGGTGTTTGATCCACAGTACTTGGGTGCCACAACTCCCTGCAGCAACATATTTTACCTCTGCAGTTAAGAGGGCAACCGAGTGCTGTTTCTTGGAGGCCCAAGAAACCAAACACCCACTAAGAAATTGGCAATAGCCACTAGTGCTCTTGCGGTCCAGTTTGTACGTGTAGACATGCCAAAATCGATGCTACGTTGAGTAAATCTCATGTCACCATGTGACGCCCCAAAGTGGACTTCAATATTAGCTTAAATATGAAGTTTTTCTAATTTCTGCATATTTAATTATAATTTCTTGGATTTTTCCTTTAAATAATTGAAATTAACACCTGGATGGAGGGCGTCATTTAATTGACGACCTAATTAGGGGCGTTTTCTTAAATAAACGACTGTCCAAACGGTCGTCGATTCCTAGATTTTACAAATTTTAACGAAAATAAAATTCAAGGTAATTGACGTCCTATTGAGGGGCGTTGATTATTTAATGCCCGTTCAAATAGGCGTCGTTTGATAATTTTAAATAAGGAAAGCCCTTTATCTCTATAATTAAATTCAGGAATTGACGACTGTGTGAATGTCGTCATTTCAATTGACGCCCCTAGCTAGGTCGTCATTTTCACTTCCGTCTCCCTCTCGCCTGCTTCTTTCCAGTAGTAACCCTTTCCCCATTTTGCACCTTGTGTTAGATTGGGAAGAGGGTTCCTTATTGAGGATTCATTGCCTTGTTTTAATCCCATTAAGGCAAGGATTTTTGGCCCTATAAATACCCCCTTGAATCCCTCACGCGCGAGAGAGAACGCAGAAGGAGAGAAGAGAGAAGAGGAGAAGAACCAAAAAAGAAAAGTTAACAAGAGCTAACAACTAAGAGAGTTTTTACAGAAAGAGAGAGTTTCTTCCTTCCTTTCGTTTGCAGGAACTCCTTCCAAGGGCCTTCCTCCACGAGTGATTCTTCTCCAGGTGGTGTTCTCCCTCCACCAGTAGTAGTTCTTCATCCTACTACAGTCGCTGAAGCTCTTCCTCTCCCTTTACTGCTGCACACATAGCAGAGAGGGCATCTTCTCTTTGTTATTTTAGTTGTCATCATATCATCATCACATGCACTCTTTCTTTCTAGCTCTCTGCTAGAAACATTCTCAGTACATCGAGTATCTTGCTTTGCATACCATTGCATTTATTATACTCAACCTTGTTACTCCTCTTAGGGGTTTTAAAACCAAAACACACAAGGTGTGTGTCCATGCTAAATTTGATTGATTTCTATACTTCTAGAGCATTGATACTACACATCTTTGGCTAATCAATATCTTTATTTTGTGTGTTTATGCAAGGGTAATCAAGCTATAAACCCCCTTCATCGGCCGGCCGATAGAAGGAGGAAGGAAGAACCCCCAATCTCACCCACTCAATACAAGGTACATGCGATCACTCTTTTGATATTTTGAGGTAACCCCTCTGGCAATCACTCTCCTTATTAGCACCACGTGCATGCTTAATTCTTTTATGTCTATATTTTCTTAGTGGATTTTTAATTAGATCTACAAATTGGCGATCACGATGGGAATCTTTTTGTTTTAGTTTGATTATCTAATTTTTAATTAGATCTACAAATTGGTGATCACGATGGGAATCTTTTTGTTTTTGTTTGATTACCCCTCCCTTTGGCGCCCTCGCGTGCCCCCCTCCTTCGGCGCCCTCGCGTGCCCCTCCCTTTGGCGCCCTCGTGTGCCCCCCTCCCTTTGGCGCCCTCGTGTGCCCCTCCCTTTGGCGCCCTCGTGTGCCCCCCTCCTTCGGCGCCCTCACGTGCCCCTCCCTTTGGCGCCCTCGCGTGCCCCTCCTTCGTGCTCCACGTAGCACACTCTCTTTGTGCACCACGTGCACACCTTCCACTGATTTAGCCAATTTGCATAGTATCCATATCATTTTTATTAGAAAAGAAATTGATTTATGTCTGTCATCAGGGTTAACGGTTCTCTGGAACTGAATAACGCCCTTCATACTGCCGTCATTTCCACCTACAATGACCGTTCGAACAGGCGCTGTTTCCATTTTTTTTATTGCGAGCATTTTCATCATTTTATAATTAACGCCCCTCACAGAGGCGTCATTTCCAAATATAACGCCTCACACCAAGGCGTCATAGTTCTAATTACTACATTTTGGCGCCCCTCCCAGAGGCGTCTTCTACTGGTACAGCGCCTTACTGAAAGGTGTTATTTTGATTATCATTGCGTTTATTCACATTTTAAGTTCGACTACTGCTATCTGACGCCCCTGTGCACAGGCGTCATTTCCACAAGCAGCGCCTCACTTTAAGGCACTATTTTATTTTGATTGTTATCTGTTTGCACTATTCACAGTAACTAGCGACTGACACTCAGTCGTCTCTTGTTGATATAGCGACCTTATCCCGGTTGCCATTTTTTGTTCTGTGCCCATAGAACCCCGTTTACTGCTGTTCATTCATTTGATTGATTTTCATATCACCTGCTTGATATTGCCTGCATTAAGCTACATTTAGGGCATTCGGTTTGGGAGACCTCCTCTCCCCACACTTTTAGGAGTCACACCCCCCTCTTGGTGAAGGAAGGACCCTCCTTTGAGTATTCCATCTCATTGGACCGAAAATTCCTAAACCAAGCCTCCGTAAGTCCCCGCACCCGTGGATTCCCTCACGGACGCTGGGCAAGTTGTACCATTGAAGCACCCGGAGTATAGTTGACCCATACGTTGGTGAGGAGAGAGAAAGAACCTAGATACCCGGAGATTATACCCAAATTTTCAACTAGGACCCACATTCAAAAAAGAGAGCTTATTATAAAATTCACCTTAATCTTTAAGAAAACCTTAAAACTTTGGGCTCATTACAACTTGAGTGTTTATTTTGTTTGATAAGGTGATATCTCTTGGGTATACTTGTTTGTTGGAAACCTATTTCTTCTTCCTTAAGCATGAAACTCCGTTCAGGTAAAATCATCAAAATGGCCAACTATGGATATACTTATGATGGTTATGAGGAGGGTCACTCTGACCCGTTTTATGAGGTTCCCTCTCAGGATCCTGTCTACCACGAGGGAAACTATATTTCTTCTCCCACTCAAGTCCACATGGTGGACACCACTTCTCTGGAGGTTGAGCCTTCTTCCCAAGCTCAACCTACCACTCAAAATACTTCAGGGGACGTTTCCCCTTCTTTCAACTTCAACGAAGTTCTCAAAGTTCTTGCTCACCTGGATGACTCCCAACGCCAGGTGGCCCAAGCCGCTTTAAAGGGAAAGTATGTCCCGTCATCTTCTAACCCTCCCCAGTCCATGGGTGGCCACTCTGCAAGTTCTCCCAACGACCAGGCGGTCGCACCTAGGGTGCCCTCATGCCCATCAACTCCTGTTATGACTACGCCGGCCCAACCGGCAAGTCACTCCATTGCTAGGCCTCAACAACCTCCTGTTCCTCAAATTTTGAGAAGGCCTATGATGAACAAATACTCTTTTCGTCCGGCCCCAGCCGAGTCCGATAACCACACTATACTCCTCCAAAGGATGGCTAGTATGGAGGAGCAGCTCAAGAAGGTCACTGCATCCAAGGTCGCTCCCGAAATTATGCTTCCCACTCTGCCAGTTTTTTACCTACCCCCGTCTGAAATGCCGAATTTCCGACGGTACAATAGAACGGGTAATCCGCACATCCACTTGAAAGACTTCTTATATGAGGCATCATTCTGGCAAGATAACAAGACTTCTCTGGCTTATCTCTTTAGGCGGTCTTTAGATGGCCCGGCACTAGAATGGTTTTACTCCCTAGAGTCGGCGGATGCCAGTGATTTTGATGTAGTTCAACGAAAGTTTCTGCAGAAGTACAAGGACCGTGTGGGTCCCTCTTTATCAGTTACTGATCTAGTTGCCAAAAAGATGAAGCCCGAGGAGGACTTCGTTTTGTTTGCTGATAGGTGGAGAGCTATGGCTGAAAAATTAAAGGACGCACTGTCAGAAACGGATCAAGTGAAGATGATTATATCAAACTCCACTCCACAGTTCCGTCATATTTTAGCCATGAACAAGTTGAGCACTATGGAAGAGCTCTATGAAAGAGCTAGATACATACAAACACAGATGAAAGATTCACCTATTATGGACATGTTTGAGCCAAGACCAAAGGTAATAAAGAGGAACGTTAATGTCGGTAATACTAGTGCGACCATTGAAGGCACTGTTATTAATGAGCAGGTGAGCGCGTTCGGTAATTCCACACCCTTCTGCAACCTCCAAACCAAGGGCCACCACCACAACAACCCGCCTTCCAAAACCAAGTCCACCAGCCAAATAATAACCTTCCTCAGACCCTACGGCCTCTTCCACCTCCTCAACAGCATCAACCTGCACAGTACCACCAAATGCCCCCTCCAGCCAATTATGCACAGCAACAACTGCAACAACCAAGAAGACCATTAGGTCCCCGAAGAGCACAATACCCTCCCTTACACGAAAGCCTATTAGATATTTTCAATGCCCTCATGGCCGCCAAACTGCTCACCTTGCCTAAAGAAAGAACGATATGGCCGCAACATGTAGACACCTCCCGGTATTGCGTCTTCCATCGGCAGCCCGGGCACAATATTGATCATTGTTTTCACTTCAAGGATTACATACATTATATGAATGATCAAGGTGATATTGATTGGGATGAGATGAGGAGGGTTATTGCTACTCTAAAGGCTCAAAGGCCTCCTCGGCAACCATCGGCTACGCAGCACCCGCAACAAGGTCAGCAACAACAAGTTCCCCAGCAACAGCAGGCTCCTGCACCCCAGCCAAATATGGAAATTGTCAATAATCCGCTACCGGAGCACCCGGTTCAAAATCAACAAGTAAACCTTGTCACCTTAATCCATGAAGTGGAGAGAGGGTAGGTTTGGCATAAGGAAAATGCCTCTGCCGGGGCCATTAATCAAAACTCCAGTCAACCGCAACCACCACAACTGCTAAGAAGGCTTCAACCTATACCCCCTTCCCAACCACCACGTCCCCTCATACGTTCCAGCACTCCAGGGCCATTCAACCCTAACCCTACTCCTTCATGGTCTCTTCTTTTACGCCAACCCACAAATTTTCTTTCACCCAAAAATCCTCCAGCAAATAGACCTCTCCTTATCCGCCCCTCGCCGACAATCATCACCCCTCCTGTTTCACCACAATCTACCCCGTCCACCACCATCATGCTTCCAAGGCCCCTTCTTGTCACTCGATCCCCGTCGCCACCTTCCGATAATCCCCAGCCGGTGAGGCCTCTTATAAGAACCCCTCTTTCTGCCAATCCTGCACCAGCACCCAACATGCCCTACACCATTCCCTCTACCTCCTCTACCCCTTTACCCACTCTAAGCCCGACAGAGGCTTCAAAAACAATGGTGCTCCGTAGTGCACGGATGTTCCATCGAGTGTTTCCCCAGCGGGAGCAAGAGCCGATACAAGAACAAGGAGAACAGGAACAAGAGTCTGCACCGGGCACGGAGTATGACTTACTAAAGCATTTGGACAGAACACCTGCCCGAATTTCTATTCTGGAATTGATCAAAAAATCTACTACACATCAGCAGGATTTGAAACAATATCTACAGAAAGTAATGGTAAATGAAGATATCCCAGTTGAACATGTCACTACAGTCTTAAGTCCAGCCAGCAATCAACCAGCCATCACTTTCTACGAACATGAATTGGCTCCGCAGCCGGCTAGAAAATATGCACTGTGCATTACTATTGACATTAACAAGGTGGCAGTGAAATAATGTTTGGTGGATACTGGGGTATCCATTAATGTTTTTCCACCAAGTACCTTGAAAATGTGTGGCATTCCGGAGAGTCAAATCCGGCCATCTACAATCACTGTCACAGCCTATGACAACACCAAGAAGCCGCCTTTAGGAATGATCACTTTAAAAGTTGGTTTGGGTCCAGTATCAGTCACAGCGGATTTTCATATTCTAGACATGGACCCGACATTCAATGGCATTTTGGGTCGCCCTTACATTCAAGAGCTTGATGCTGTGCCTTCCACGAATCATTAATGCATAAAATTTCCGCACAAAGGGCACATTATTAAAGTCACTAGTATGCCTATTTTGCCGACAGAAGATATACATTCCGCAACATCAGTGCCTTCTATGTGGCCTTCCAATAGGCCTTTGCTCTCAGTTTTGGATGTTACCGATCTACGGTAAGACTTGGTAAGGCCGTCTCCTTCAACCCCTCCTACCACTCAAATGCCACCACAGCCATCCACAGGTAAGAAGAAAAAAGGTTTGATGAACATGCCAGGATGGAACATTCTGATGAAAAAGGGGTATAGAATTGGTAAAGGCCTGGGTGTTAATCTTCAGGAGAGAGTCAAGCCCGTCAGGCATCAAAAGATGATTCCCTGAGGTGGCCTAGGGTACAAAGGGCCAAGCAAAGATAAAAATGAGCCATGGGCCGTTATGACTTCCACTCTCAAGATAGATTGGCAGCCCCTTACATGGACCCTACAAACACACTTCATGAAAGGAGGCACTCATAATGATGAGCAAACCACGCTAGTCACTTCCATGATGGATTGTCAAGATGTACATGCACGGTAGTTTGCTCGTCACATAGCCCCACTGGTTACATACAAAGCTCTGGAGTCTTTACGGCCAGATAAAAGAAGAAAGATGGATGACCCCGAATGTGACTGGTATAGATGGTTCGACATTAACGATATCACTATTGCTCTAAGCCGATTGTTTATGCCAACTGATCCGGAATGGCCGCCACTAATTCATGAATTAATCGAAAAGCCAGTAGTGATCACGGACAAGAGGCCGCTTCTAAGCAATTACACAGATACCGAGGAGCCTGATGTGCCGTTCGAGGAAGGTTATAACGTGGATAGGCTATGGGCCGGCCTCTTCTCTATTAAATCCATTCATCCAATGATTGTTGTCTGCTTGTTTAATCAAATATTTTGCTCAGATATCCCTAGACCACCCGCGGTCTTGATAACCTTTTCTCCAAATTCACTTCAAGTTTCTCCTCCGATTCCTCCCTTGCTCCTCAAGCAATTATCTAAACTCTCCATCACACCCCCGCGTGGGTCATCTTTCGTCAATCTGTCACTCTCAACACCACCCCCTATTCCTCCCTGATGGGGACATCACCTGCGATCTCATTTGTTCGAGGCTCCTGATGCTCGCCAGCAGTGCTACATCTTGTTCGTCACTTTATTCCGAGTCATATGATGTATTTTTCATTTTCTTATTATGTAATTTTCCTTTTATTTGAGTCAAGTCCCTAGGTTAAGGTGTCATCTACCTAGGTTAATTGGCATTAGAGTGGTTAATAAGTCAGTTGGGCCCAATTAAGTGGGCTAGGCCCATGGGCACCCCCTTCTCCCTTAGTTTATTGTCACTAGTCTAAAACTCAGGGTCTTATGTTAAATTGTGGGATTCCTATAAATAGGACCCCAATCCCACCATTTGAAGCTAATGAATGAATGATATTGAGTTGAGTTTCCATAAAATTTGTGAGTTCCCCCCCCCTCTCTCTCTCTAGCTCTCTCTCTATTTCTCTCTCACTCTCTCTAAAGGGGGCGAACCCCATTCTCTCTCCTCCCCACCCCCAATTTCGAAATTCACTCTCTCTCCTCTCTATTCACCTCTCATTAAGACCCCTCCCCCTTCCCCATACCTCCCATTTAATTCCCCTCCAACCCCTAGGTGGAATCCCCTTCTCCTAGGCACCTCTCCCTCCTCCCAAGCAACCTTTCCCCTTCCCCATACAACCTTTCATTTTTCCAAGGGAGAATCCCTTCTCCCAAGCACCCCTTCCCCTCCCCAAGGCAACCCTTCCCATTCCCTAGGCCCCCATTAACCCCTCCATTAACCCACCATTCAAACCAAAGGAGAGATCTCTCCTCCCTCTCTCCTTCCCAACCCAAATTCGCAGCTCCCCCTTCCTCCACTTGCCACATCATCCTCCACCTCACCCCCCAACCTTTCATCTCCCCAAGACCCCTTAACTCCTCTTTACCCCTCCCCTTCCCTAGGCCACCATTAACCCATCACCCAAATCAAAGGGAAACTCATCCCATTCCCCCCCAAGCCATTTGCGCCCACCACCTCCCCCTAGGCCACTTGCGCACCCACTCCTCTCTCCCTGCTAGCTCCGCCCCTACCTTCCTCCCTCACCACCCCTTCCCCTCTCCCAAGCATCCCTTCCCCTCCCCAAGGTAACCCATCTCCCCATTCCCCTAAGCCCATTTGCGCCCCCCTCTCTCTCTCACCTTCCACCCTTAGCCGGACTTCCCTCCCCCTCCACCTGCTAGCTGCGACCTAGCCCTCTTCTCCAGCCTCTCCACCATCTCTACCCACCCCCATCCAAGCCCCACAGCCATTAGCCCTCTCCCCATTGCAGTCCCTTCACCCCTCCCCACCATTATCAACATCATTCACCTTCCTGCTCTATCCAGTTCGTAGAACCTGCCCCGACGTCATTCGGCGTCGTTTGGAGGCGTACCATACATCGACGGAAAGGTAGTCAAGATAGCTTCGCAGCCGAGGTGGTCTTGCCAGCATCCGACATCCCTACTGTCTGGAGGGTTTGTTCTCGTCCGACTGCGCAACCGGGCCCTGAACCTGGACCAGAGCTACAGTGCAGAAGCTCCCACGGTCACACCCCATCACTCTCACGGCACCTCTCCCTCCTCCTAGGCACCTCTCCCTCCTCCCAAGTAACATTTCCCCTTCCCCATACAACCTTTCATTTTCCCAAGGGAGAATCCCTTCTCCCAAGCACCCCTTCCCCTCCCCAAGGCAACCCTTCCCATTCCCTAGGCCCCTATTAACCCCTCCATTAACCCACCATTCAAACCAAAGGAGAGATCTCTCCTCCCTCTCTCCTTCCCAACCCAAATTCGCAGCTCCCCCTTCCTCCACTTGCTAGACAACCTCCCAGCCCCCCTTTTGCCCCTCCCACACCTTGTATCACCCCCTAACAGACCCCCACATAGTCAGGTGCCACCCCCACACCCATCCACCCCATTTCCCACCCCATCTACCCCATTTTCTATATACTAGTGAGCAGCTGCAGTTCTGCAGTTCTCGGAGTTTCTAGAGGTGTACCATACATCGACGGAAATCTCTTCCAGTCGGCTTCGCAGGCGAGGTGGTCCCGCCTCAATCCGATGTCGGAGTTGCCCGAGAGAGCCGTTCTTCACCAACTACGCAGAACCGGTCCGGTCTGCAACCAGAAGCGACTTTCAGAAGCTCCTGCGACCACATCCCACCTCCCCTAGCTGTTCCCTTTGACCGGGGTGAAGCTCTACCAATCGCCTGTCTAACGCATCCAGCGGAACACCGATTGGAGTCCGGAGCAGTTCGTTCTGATTTTTCTACTCCAAGGTTGCAGATCAAGGCAGTCAGGCTCCGCCCAGACCCCCTCTCACTCAACGAGCTCCCTCTCTCTGCCCCGACATTGTCTGGTGCTCCCCTTGGTGGCCACTCAAAGAAGACTAGTCCACGGTCGTACTCGTTTTAGTCTCGCTGCGTTTAGACATCGGGAGCGGGCGTGGTGACTACTTCCACCTGCTGCTGCACCATGGGACCAATCCGAACCAGAGCACCGGGATCCTGTTCCAGAGCTCGCCCCAGCCAGTGACCACGTTGGGACCACCCAAAAAAAATTCGCAGGCGTTCTTGGGTCTGTCAGCGACGTTTCAGCGCCAGTTTCATTGAATTCTGAGTTCGGTGGAGTGCGTGGTGTCATCTACATCGACTTCCTATCCGGTTATTCCAGAACGGGCAGATCGTTTGGCGCTAGCTTAGTTAACCTCCCCTCCCCGCCTGGCCGGCTTAGCGCCCCTCCCTGTGTGGAGGTAGTATTTGGTGTAAGCCCATTCCCCTACCCCGAGATCCACCCTCCTGCGTGGGGCGTAGTTTTGTACTAGCAGGTCTTCGGCTGAAGCATCATCGGCGCGGCGTGCGGGTAGCCCACGCTTCCCCGCTCGCCCTCGTCTCCGACCGGGATCGGTGTCTTCACACCGATCAGGTGAGCCTTGAGCCCCCATCCTCTGCTGGTTTCACTATTGCTTAGCTTAGTATTATCTCTAGTTGCGCCGTCGGCAGTGAGAGAGTGCTCGTCCCAACATTCCGTCTAATCGAGTGCCACCGTGGGTGAGTTGTGAGAGTGCCATTACATCCCACGCCCTCGGCGTGCCGGCCGCCCTTGAAATTGGGCATCCCAGGCCCATTGGGGTCCATCCCTAGCTGGCCATATCCTTGGAACCTCGAGGTCAAACCTCGGACCCTCACCACCATCGCCGGTCCACCTACGGAACCGGGTGTGCGCGACACGGGTGAACCGCTTGTGAGAGATCGCCGTTCGGTCTGGTTGCTTGCAAATCTAGGTCCAAGGAGTCGTGTCACATCACTCCCTCTCATTGCCTTCTTCTTGAAAATGAAAATGAAAAAAAATGTCAAAATTAAAACTTTTCAATCTTTCATCTCCATTGAGGAGACCTCCTATCTTCTTCCTGAGTGTGTCCCGACCCGGGGGCCGCTCTTCCAGGATTCATTAGGGAACCTTCTCTACCCCTCCGGTGAGGGGTCTTCATCTGTATCTCCTTCTGTACCCAGCTTTTCTTCACCTCCTTCATCTTTATCGAATTCTAGTGATCAGGCTAGTTGCTCTTACTCTTCTAATTTTAAAACTCATGGGGTAGCTTCGCACAAGAGATCCAAGGGTAAACAGATTCCCCGTAGATTCTTGTTTGAGTTAGCCTTCAGATGCCAAGCTTGTCTAGCCATTCCTGAGTTTGTGGAGAATCCAATTATCCTGCCAGAAGCTGAATATGAAGATACTTGTGTTTTTAATGAGGGTTTTGGTGTTTATGAGATAATGAATGATGAAGACCCTATTGAAGAGGGGGATGAAGGTTACAAAGAATATGAGGATAATGAATATGAACCTACAATTCCCGCACGTGTCCTAAAGATGACTTCCCCCTCCCTCATATTGATGTCTTGATTGACAATACGGCAGGATATGAGACTCTCTCTTTTATGGATGGCTTTTCAGGTTACAATCAGATTCGCCTGGCTGAGGAGGATCAACAGAAACCATCGTTCACTACACCATGGGGAACTTATTGCTATGTGGTCATGCCCTTCGGACTCAAGAATGCTGGAGCCACCTATGAAAGGGCTATGATGGTAATTTTTCATGATATGATCCACATTTATATAGAGGTGTACATTGACGACTTGGTAGTAAAATCAAGAATAAGGATTGAGCATCCCGAGGTTCTAACCAAAGTCTTGCAAAGAGCACGGGAGTATCAGCTAAAAATGAATCCCAAGAAGTGCGTGTTTGGTGTTTCATCAGGGAAGTTGCTTGGGTTCATCGTAAGTAAGAGGGGTATCGAGATTGATCCCAATAAGGCGAAGGCCATAAGGGAAATGCCTCCTCCCAAGAATTTGAAAGAAGTCTGAGGGTTGATCGGGAGGTTGAAATTCATTCGCCGATTTGTCTCCCAGCATTCACAATGATGTAGGCCGTTCTACGAGCTTACTAAGCCGGGAGTCAAGTTTATTTGGGATGATAAATGTCAGGCAACTTTTGATGGATTGAAGGATTATCTCTCAAATCCTCCTGTCCTGAGGCCGCCAGTTCCAGGCAAACCGCTTGTTCTCTACATTTCCATCTTGGGTGACTCTGTAGGCACTGTCCTAGCCCAAGTTGACGAAGAAGGAAAAGAAAGGGTAGCCTACTACTTGTCAAAGCTTCTCAACCCCTGTGAGCAGAGGTACTCAGCTATAGAAAATACTTGTGCTGCCTTAGTTTCAGAAACTCAAGCATTATTTCTTAGCTCATGAAATTCATCTCATTGCCCGTATGAATCCAATCAAGTTTCTTCTTGAAAAATCTATTCTCACCGACCGATTAGCATGATGGCAATGTTTCCTTTCTCAATTCGATATTATCTACATTTAGCAAAAAGTAATTAAAGGCTATGCTATAGCAGAACATCTTGCTCATCACCCTCTCCCTAGATTTGACCCTGTTCGCTCAGAGTTTCCAGATGAGGAACTAATGTCCGTCAATCAATCTGATTCGATGTGGACGTTACATTTTGATGGAGCATTGAATTCAAAAGAAAAAGGGATTGGCATTGTTATTCTATCACCAGAGGGTATCACTATTCCGCTCGCCTCTCAGCTTGCATTTCCAGTTACAAATAATATAGCTGAGTATGAGGCTCTTCTGGCCGGATTGGTGGCCGCTCATCAATTCGGTGTTACTCAATTGCAAATTGTAGGTGATAGTCAGCTTATTCTTCGCCAAGTGCTCACCAAGTGCCGTACGCTCAATCCTAAACTCAAACCTTATCAGGAATTGACTTCTGCTTATACCAAGCTTTTCACCAAATTAATCTTCATTCACGTTCCTCGTGAACATAACATTTTAGATGATGCTCTCGCGTCTCTTGCATCTTCTTTGGTTTTCCTTCCCGAAAGGGATTCCCATTCTATCATTATTCACAAGTGGCTCACTCCAGCTATTAAGGATCCAGCTTTTCTTAGTGTTAAGGAGGAGGTGCTTAGGAAGGTTAAGCAAGGTGGAATCATTGAGAATAAGGAGGTCATGCTATTGGATTTAGAAGAAGAATTGGATGATGAAGAAAAGCCATGGTATTACGAGATTGCTAAGTATTGCCAGGATCAATCCTATCCCGAGGAGGCCACGGCTGAAGAAAAGAAAGCCATTCGAAGAGTTGCTAAGCGATACACCCTGATTGGAGGTATACTCTACAGAAGAGGTCTCACCGGAGTTTTATTAAGGTGCCTAGATGATGATGAATCTTGGAAGGTCGTGGAAGAGGCGCATTCAGGAGTCTGTGGTGGTCATGTCAATAGCCAGATGCTTGCTAAGAAGATCCTTAGGTTAGGTTTCTATTGGCCCACTCTAGAAGAGGATTGTTCCATCTATGTTCGAAGGTGTGTTAAGTGCCAACTACACGTCGACAAAATTCACTCTCCTACTTCTTCACTCCATCCTATGTCCTCCCCATGGCCTTTCTCCATGCGGACTTTCGACATCATTAGACCCCTTGGTGATCCGAACCTCCTCACAAAACCAAAGTCATTTATACTCATGGCCACGGAGTACTTCACCAAGTGGGCGGAAGCGGAAGCTTACGTGGAGATAAAAGCGTCAACCGTCTACAAACTTATAATGAAGAACATCATTGCAAGGTTCAGCATCCCAAGTACCATCGTCACCGACAATGGGCCACAATTCATCTCTCAGGAGCTTCAAGACCTCTGCAACAGGTATAACATTGCATTACATCATTCATCTCCTTACTATCCACAGGGCAATGGCCAGGCAGAGGCCACTAACAAAACTTTGATCAAGATTATTAAGAAAATATGTGAGGCTACTAAATTTACGGATTGGCCAGAAAAATTGGTTGAAGCTCTTTGGGCCTATCGCACTTCTATTCGTACCCCTACTGGGCAGACCCCTTTTGCCCTTACTTATGGAATGGAGGCGGTAGTCCCTTATGAGATTCTTATCCCTTCCCGTAGAGTACAATTGGACAAGGAGCTCCCCATTGATGAGCGTCGCGAATCTCTCCTTGCTCAGTTGGAACTCCTAGATGAGAAGCGTCTGGCCGCCGCCGAGCATGCGCGTATTTATCAAAACAGGTTTTCACGTTTTTACCAGAAGAAAGTAATTGAGAGAAAATTCAAAATCGGTGAAATGGTAATTAAAAGAATCTTTGTAAAACCCGGAGGGCCTCGTTCAAGGCTTCAACCTAACTGGGAAGGGCCCTTTGTCATAAAAGATGTTTATCCTGGCAACGTTTACAAATTAATTAATGCTGAAGGTGAAGAGCTGGCTCACCCCTGGAATGGTCTTTACTTAAAGAAATACTACCCCTAAAAGAAAAAAAAGAAAAAAGTCGGAAAGAGAAGATCAAAAACAACAAAACAACAAAACAAAAATCAAAAATTTTGCAGACTAGCACGGTACATAGGCCGCGAGCCCGAAAAATCAAAAATCCTTAATTCATTCTTTAGTCTTGAGGGTTTAACTTTGGGGTCAACTCCCACACACACTACACGCTTTACTTTTAAACTCGAGCAGCCCAGAATTCGAGGAAAGTCAGACCCAAACTAAGAGTATACGAACCTTACCTATTCTCTCCTCTTCGACTCACGAGAGGAAGTACGAGTCAGGGAATACTAACCAAACCTATCCACTGCCCTAGTAGGTGGAAGTCAGGGCCCAAAAGGGAATAGAAGCTTAAAGCCCAAGTGCAATTAGGTCTCTATCTGTTTGAAGAAAAGAAAAAAGAAAGTCGAAACAAAGGAAAAGCATGTCAAGAGGGCAAAGTCCCCGCAGGGAAAACCCTGGTCGTAAGCATGTATGAATAAGGGTAAAAAGAGCAATAAAATTTCCCTAAGCCGAAGACCGAATCCCAACGGGCATTAGGACAGGGGAGGAAAGTTTCCCCGTTCTCAAAAACCTCACGCGAGCTTCCTCAACTTATTCTTCCCTTCTTCCTCCATGGTGAGTTATAAGCTCAAAGGGTGGCGAAGACCGACTAAGAAGGATAGGCCGCGAGAGAATATGAGTAAAAACACGAGTATTTAAGCACGTTGACCCTTTGTTAAATCTTTTAAGAAAGATTAATGAATTCAAGACGATGATTGTGTAAGGTTTAAGGCCCTTATACTGTGCCCAGTCCCATCAAAAGAAGCAAAAAAAAACAAAAAAAATGTTTTCCTTAAAAATAACGCCCTTTGGGCAGGCGTCATTTTCATGATCCGCGACTCCTCTAGGGTTGTCATTTCCAAAAAAAAAAAAACCAAAAATACAAAAAAATCAAAAATATAATTGATCTTTTAATTCACGCCCTTTATAGGGGCGTCATTTAATAAATTCACGGCTTTGTCGATGTCATCATTTTTCATGATTAAAAAATAGAAAAATAAAAAAAATAAAAAAATAATTTTCTAAATAAACGCCTCCCACTTCGACGTCAATTCCACAATCAGTACCCGTTTGCGGGGGCGTCATTTTTAAACTATAAATAAAAAAAAGAGAATAACAGAAAATCAAGCCTGCTACTGCTCATCTCATATGCTTGATTGCATCTTTGTGTGGACATCTTTTTATTTTAAGTTGACATCTGTTTGCTTGCATGCTGCATTTCCTTATATATTTTTATTATCCACCTTTATTAATTAGAGGCTTGGCCCCTTGACCCGTCAACAAGGTCAAAGAAGAGACAACCCCTTACTTATTGAGCAAGGGGCCAAGCCGGACAGATGGATTAATCTGTTTATTTAAGTATGAACTACTGACACAGGGCAAGAAGGAACATAAAGAAAGGAAGACACAAGGAAAGTACACAAGTCCACAATTGCTCAAAGTAACTCAAGTAACAAAAATTTCAATTTCATATATATATCAATGTATATCTGAGTACAGGAGTGAGGGTGGAGGGGTACAAGTAAGTCTCTCTCAACTCTCGCCTCCACCCTCCTCTCTCCTACTCTCTACCTCACTATTGTCATCCCGACAAGGTGCTCGTGAAGGGGGCATGGACCCCCGGGAAGTAGCTGGAGCTCGAGCCTGCTCTTCTGCCTCGCTCCTCTACCAAAGAGAGGAACCCGCTACAAAGGTGTAACTGGTGAACCCGTACCCCGCAGCTCTCGCTCGATCCCGACCTCGCTGTAACCGCTCCTCAGTCGACCATAGTCGCTCCTGAGTGACGGCTAGCTGGATCCTCAAGTCTGCAAGCTCCCGCTCGCGTGCTGCCTCCTGCTCACGGCGCTCCTCTTGCTCCCGGGCAAGCTCCCGCTCGCGTGCTGCCTCCTGATCATGGTGCTCCTCTCGCTCCCGGGCACGCTCCCTGCGCTCCATCTCGAGGGTGACTCTCAACTCTGTCACGTCCTGAGGTAGCTCCTCTCGCCGCCTCAAGGCCCTCTCCAGCTCCGTGACTCGCTACTCATGGATGGTCAGCTCCGTCCCAGCTAGTGCAGCCTGGGTAAGTGCCGCCTGTAACTCGGAGGTCTGTAACTAATTAAACGAATCATCAGTTACACATTTAATTCAAAAATTCATGAAATAAGTAACTGAAATAAGATCTTTTGTTAACTTACCCGAGTAGCCATCGCTTGCTGTCCTGCCTCGATGCAGGTAAGCGAGGCTCAGAGCTCCTTAGTCTGTAACACAAATTTTCATCAACGCATAATAAACATTGAATCAAATGCAAATCTGAGTTTGAGTTTAAGTTTACCCGTGTGGCGAGGTCGCACTCTGTCGCCTCGTCCCGTGCCACCGCTCCAGCCAGCTGCTCTGCTAGTGCAGTCGTATCTACACTAGGCCCCCTCGAGCTGGAGGCTTCTCCCGTCTCTCTCATCGCCGCTCCCTACTGGGCACGCTGCATTCATTGAGATTGTCAGTGGCTAATCATCAATAATTCAGGAAATCATTTGCATATAGATAATTTAAACACTCACCAGGGTCTGTAGGTCTGCCCGTGTGGTAGCCAACTGGGCCTCTAGGCTGTGGAGATGGGTTTGCATGTCCATCGCCACTATGTCTCGTGCATCCTGCATTCGTCATACATATCAGCCACATAATAGATTTAGAACATTTGCAATTAATTAGAAAGAAAATGCATTCATACATACCCCTAAGACCCTCATCTGGGGTCGGCCGGCGTAAACCTCCCAGTAGCGTCGGAGGTACTTGGAGTTGTCTGTCGCCTGTGAGGTAACTCGGGTCCCGCCACGCTGCAAGTCGGCATACTGGTTAGGATACCAGACTCTCCAGTTGATCACCTTCATACGACCGGGTGTCTTCTTGCCTATCCCCCGGGCTCTCCCAACTTGACCCACTCCTGGTGTAGGCCGAGGGTCCTCATCACCAGCCTAAGCCGTAACGGCTCAATCTCGTTCAGGCAATGAACCCAAAGCTCATGCCCAAAGCGAGGTTGGCCTGCTACGACCCAGGGCTGGCCCTCATCGGTCATCCCCTCATACGGTCTCCACACCACCTGCATTCACAAACATGCATCATCATATCCCATCATCATCATTTCATACATATTTCATAAAACAAAAATTTTGCATCATATTTCGCATGCATACCAGTGAGGTAGGGTAGTCACGGAACTCCCTTCGTAGAACTCGCAACTCGTAGGCGAGTGGCGCTCCTGTCATGACGGTCAGCCAACGCCGTGCTAGAGGGAAGGATCCCTCATCTCCAGGTCGAGGGTCGACACACCCCATCGGCATGTATAGGTGGCTCCATATCTGCATCCATGCATTACATTAGTAAAGCATTCACATACATTTAAGAAAAAGAAAAAAGAAAAAGAAAAAATGCATACCTGAAGAAAAGGTGAAAAGTCGCTGACAGTCGTCTCTCGACCTGTCCCTGTGGACAAGTCGGCTATCAGGTGAGCCAGTAACGCTGCTCCCCAAGCGTATCTACCGACGCCCTCTAAGTCCTAAAGAATCCCTAAGAAGCGGCAATTGATAATGTCGCCCTTCGTGCCAAGTAATAACCTCCCGAGCATCAGGAATAGAAAGCTCCTCAAATCTCGATCTGCTCTCTCTCTCTGTGCTGGGTCCTGGCAATAGGCGGCCCTAGCCCCATCAATCAGCCTCTGTGAGAACTGCTCTAGGGACTCCCTCGACCTCTGCCTAGAATCACCCAACCCCATAGCAATGGTAAGATCGGTGCGGTACATGGTCCTACACTCACTCGGCGTCTCGTAGACTGTCTCTAACCCTAGCAACCTCTGTGTCAACTCACTATAGTCAGGTAGGGTGATCCCGCTCACAGCCTCGCCGTCCACCCTCAGCCCGGTGATCCTAGCAACATCCTCTAGGCTAGGAACCATGCGACCCCATGGCATCAGGAATGCCCGGCTAGTCCTATCCCATCTCTCCCTAAGCACCTGGATCAGGGGTAGGTCAGGTCTCATGGGCTCTATGCGAAGAAAGGGTCCGAACCCCATGGCATCTACCCTATCCCACTGAAAGTATGGAAGCCCGTAGTAAGCTGCTCGAACTTGGACCCAGGATATCCGAGTCCTCATCAACCCCTGTAAACAACAAAAGAACATTTTTCAGTTAAGTTTTATAAGTTTATCATGTGGGTATTCATCGGCTGTTTCAATTTACCTTCTGTTTGAATTGACGACCCATCCTAGGTCGTGACTTATTCAATTGACGCCCCTGAGGGAGGCGTTGTTTCAGAATGTGTTTTTGGTGATTTTATGCGTAATTTGAATTGACGACCAACCCTGGGTCGTTATTTGTTTAAGTGACGTCCCTGTGGGGGGCGCTAATTTGCAAGTAAGTTTCTGTCCTAAAACATGATCGTGAAAGTTTTTTTAATTGATGACCACCCCTTGATCGTCGTTTAATGAATTGACGCCCCAGTGGGGGGCATTATTTTTCGGGGTGTTTAAAAAATATAACAGTGCACGAAATAGAAATAAAACAGAGATATATGTCAGAAATAAAACAGAGATATATGTCGAAAATAAAAATAAAATAAAAGAAATGGCATGGAAATTAATAGCAAATAATGAATAAGCATGATAAATTTTTAATTGACGACATGCTGTAGGGCGTGGTTTCATGAATTAATCATTTTCAGAAAATTAAAATAATTTATTTTGATGACCCGAAGGGGGTCGTTGTTTTAATTGACGGCACCCACCGGGGCGTCATTTGACTGTGCCACTGGTTTGCCTTTTCTTTCCCTTCACCGAGGGCTATGGAAATTGATGGAAATAAAAATAAAATCAAACTTTTAAAAAATGAAGGCTTGGAGGGTAGGGCACCTACCTTGCTTCGCTCGGGCGTTAGAAGCCCTCCCCAGAGTGGCTGCCGGTGTTGCCATGGCCGCCGTGGTTGGCCGGGTCGAGGGACCACCGCCACCGCCGGTGGCTCACCTTCTTCATCTCCTCCTTCTCCTTCTTCTTCTTCTTCTTCTTCACCGTCGTCATCTTCCTCGTCGTCTTCCTCCTCCTCGCCATCGTCTTCATCTTCTTCTTCTCCATCATCTCCTCTTTCTTCCTCGTTGGCCGCTTCTTCTTCTTCGCCATGCTCCGCCGCCAGAGCA
Source organism: Amorphophallus konjac (assembly GCA_022559845.1). Lineage (NCBI taxonomy): Eukaryota > Viridiplantae > Streptophyta > Magnoliopsida > Alismatales > Araceae > Amorphophallus > Amorphophallus konjac. Next base: position 350,961,617 of record CM040126.1, read on the forward strand.
CCCTCGGCCGCCGTGAGAGGAGCTTCCTCCACAGCGTGCTCATCGCCCAGGTCCACCACCTCCAGGGCAGTGATCCTCTGCCGCTTGTGAGCGCCTCCTGCCATTGGTTCAGAGCAGAGAGAGTGATGGGAATCGACGCCGAGCATGTACATTTTATTTTACATTTATGTCCTTTAGTTTATTTTTATATCCATGAGAAAGTATGTGCGTAATTGTAAGGCTTTGTAAGCCACTGCGTCATTCCCTTGGATTGTGTGGGTTTTTGTGCAAATATGCAGTAGGTCCAGCTAGGGGGCCCTCAGCCCTTTCCCATTGGTCCATGTAACTCATGTGAGGCTGGTAAACCATCCTAGGAGACCATCTAGAAGGTTGGAATGCCAATTGACAACATGGGAGACAAGTGGTTAAATATTTCCATGGTAGGCTACCTACCATTTCAACTTGTCCCCCCCATGGTCAATAGGCCGCCCCCCCCTGGATTTTTTTTATATTTTGTGTGTGTTGTTCACATTTCATCTAGGCCTTTCATTCCCCATCCCTAGATCCAAGGGTGGAAATTTGATTTGATGTGAATCATATAAAACCTTGTATTTTCATTTGGAAATTAATGAATGATAGAAAAAAATTGTGTGTAAGCTTGAAGCTTCTTGCGCCCCAGCCCTCTCCCCTGGTGTTCTTCCTTCTCCAACCCCCAATTCTGGAGTGGATCCTCTCTATATCCTCCCCCTCAATCTCTGAGTTCATCTCCGATGCCGCCGCCGCCATTCGTGCCGCCAACGAGCCGCCGCGACGCCGATTCTGAATTGCTGGCAAGGTTCTATTTTATAGAACAGAGGTCTACTACGGGAATTCCTGCATTTTACTCCGACATCCTCTTGATCTGAAATTTTCAGAGGTTGTTCCTATCTTGTATCCCCATCTCCAAAAAAAAGTTCACGTCCAAATTCCTTCTTTTGATATTTTTAAATTTTCGGTCTTCAATCATCCCTAGATCTGTCGGTTGTCTGTTCACTGTAATAGTCCGCCTGAGTTTCTCATATTCGACCCATCTTTTGATTTTCCTAGGAGTCCCCAATTTTAAGGGAGATTCTGTCTACCTTTCCATTTCTCCACAAAGTTTCTTGATTTTTTTTCAGCCCTCCACATATTTTATAAAATTTGTCCAAGTTCCTGTCTACAGTTCTGCCAGTCTGTTTCCAGATCCGACCACAGTCCAGTATACAATTCCTAGAAAATTTAATTCTCCACAAAACTTTTCACAAAAAATATCCCTGTCTTCCTTTTTTAAATCCCTACAACTTTGGTGAAGATCTCAGGAGTTGAATTGGATATATACCTCGCAGTCAATGGCAGTTCTCAGACAACTCACCAGCTGATCTGAGAGTTCGGGTACTGTACAACAGAAACTTCAAAATTCAGTAAAGTCTAGATCCATGCGGATACAGTAGATCCCTCTGGCCCTAGATTTAAGGATTTCGAGTTAGCTTTCCAACTGCGCCAGTTTTGTGTCGATCCGACATTGGGGCTGATCGCAGCGTCCGTTCTCGCCGGAGCGCGCGCTGAAAAATAGAACCGGCATATCCGTGACCAGTTATTCCGACCGGTGCCGATCGGAGCCGCCCGGCCTGCGGCCGGCGAACCAGCATGCCGCCACCCCCGGGAGTGCTTCCCCAAGCGTCCCCACTACAGCAGTGCCACTGGGTGTGACACGGTCCCTCCGGACAGCACGTGGGCCCCATGGTCGTGAGTACGTGTGCTGCCGAAGCTACGTGAGAATCCGCCCGTCAACCCGAAATCGGTCCTCCCGGACCCACTTGTGTAGCCCTTTACCTCCCTGCGTGGAGTGGGCGATATTTCATTGCTGTCATTATTGTGTAATATTTGTCCGGGAGTACGAGATCAGCCGGGTCCGTCTTCCCCACGTCCGGTAGCGCGGAGGTATCATTTCCGCTCCCTTCTCGGCATTTACTTTCTTTCGTATATATATCTTTATGCCGCTGCTAGAGAGCATGTGTAGGGATATCTAGCTCGCCATATGATGTTTATTACCGCTGCTGCGAGAGAGAGAGTGACCATCCCGTGACCCGATCCGGGCACTTAAGAGAGCCGATCACCCTAGCTCATTGCCGGTTTCTCAACCGCGCACGTCCGACGCTTCCCTCGTTAAGGGACAATCGCGAGCTTTTCGTGTCCGTGGTCCGTCCCGCATCAATTTGGTATCAGAGCGAGGTTGAGTCTAGGGTGTCAAAAAAAAGAGTGTCATTTACGTCTAGTCATTAGTCATTGTCTAAGTCGTGTTTAGGGTCATCATTGTTTTAAAACAAACAAAAAAGTGTCTTTTTGCATCGCATCCCTTTACTTGGTATATTAAAAGGTGTTGTCCGAACGTTAGGCTACGCTTATCGGGAAGGCCACACACTTGCGCGAGTGATCTTCGGATCGGTTATCTCCGCCACATGCCGAGTCTTGGTTACGTCTAGGTGCATCATCTTGTAGTGTGCATTTGCATTAGTCGGTGTCTCCTAGTCCGTGTGTCGTTGCATGCCCACTCGGCGAGATACCCCATACCATCACCCTACCCCTATGGCTAACCCACGGGATAACTAGGGAGACCTTCTCTCCCTACGTGAGGCGATCATGGCCCTCGTAGCTCGGATGGATCAATCCGATGCCACCTTTAAGAGCCTCTCGGACCGCATAGATGGTCGGTTTAATGCCATGGAGGAAAGGATACAGTCATCCGATAGATTCGTCCAAGGCCTGGTCGGACGGTTGGAACGGATGTCCCAGGGAGACCCTCCTAGAGTGGTCCAAGACCCACCCCCACCTGCCCAGGCGGCCGCCCAAGGCCAAGCCAATCCTATAGCTCAGGCCCTGCCTGTCATAGTGGCCCAGGACCCGCCCGCACATGCTCCTCAGCCACCCACCCCTCCTCAGATTCTCGACCTACCACGCCGTGACCTTGGTCTCAAGGACTATGGATCCGACAATGCCTATGAGGGGTATGGTCAATGCCGTCGTGGCTTTCAGCCACAAAGAGATGAGGATGATGATAGGGTCCTTAAGACCGTGCGAGCGGACCCTCCCACTTTTTACGGGTCTTTGGATCCGAAAGTCTACCAAGATTGGGAGTTCGGCATGGACTGTTTGTTGTGTAGTGGACAGCGGATCTAGAGGGGAGGGGAGAATAGATCAGCCCCACCTTTCGCAATGCGGCCCTCTAAACAGCCAGTTAAAATGAATTACAGCGGAATAGAAACTAGCTTCCAAGTATGCTATGATTCACTTAGCAAGATAAGCAAGATATATATAATAATTCGATCCTAAGCATGCACCTAGAACGATTCAATCACACAAGCAAACCACGCTAGACAGGATTTTTAAGGTGGTTCGGACTGAATCCTCGGCCCTACGTCCACCCCTCACCAAAACCCGGTGAGGCTTCACTTGTGCAGCGCACCAAATCGCAAATCGGAAACTACCGATTACCTTCCTACTCACCACCTGGTAGGGACGTCAACTGCAAATTGGAACACCCTCCAATTGCCTTCCTACTAACCACCGGTAGGGATGAATCACACTTTCAATGTTTAACAATAATGAAAATGAAACAAATGTGAAGGAACTAAAACAAGAGATTGAGTTATGAGTGAAAATGAATTGGCCCTTGTATGAAATGTTGATCAGCAACAAGGCTCCTCTTGGCTTCAACTCAATCTTCTTGATTCACCCTTGATTGGATGAATGTTCTTCATGGAGTACTATTCACGTGAACAGTACCTCTTCCTTCAATTCTTCTCTCTCTGATCTTCTCTTTGAATTTCTTTGAATGAATGAAGGAGATGATGAAGCTACCTTGAATCTTGATTGCTTCTTTAGCTTCTAGGAGTTTGAATGCTTGAAATATCACCTTGAATGAACTTGAAAGAACTTGAATGGATGAAGATGATTTCCCTTGAAGAACTTGAATCAAACTGGCTTCCTTGGATCACTTTGATAGCCTTGCTTTGATGTAATCTTTCTTGAAGATTGCTGGCTTTGATTTGAGCTTGATTCCCCTTTGACTGGATGAAGAACACCTTCACGAACTACTGTTCACGTGAACAGTAGCTCATCTCCAAGCTCTCTTGCAACCTCCCTTGCAGCCACCCTTGTAACCCCTTGAAGCATTTTTGGTTTCCAACCCTCTTGTATTGGTTTTATAGACCTTGAATGGTCTATGGACAAGCCTTAGACCAGATCCATAATTTGTGGGTGATTAGGTGACTTTTGGATTAAAGAAATCCATGTAGAATGGCCCTTTTCGAAGTTGGAAACAAAGTCAAAAATGAAGGCTCGGGGCTGGCGGTCGACCTGCAGCTCCTGGCAGTCGACCGCCACTGAAACACCTGCAATCGGGCGATCCCTGGGAAATCCGGTCGATCGCCACTGAAAAACGTGCAGCCTTGGCAGTCCCTGGCTGGGGCGGTCGACCGCCCCTGTGCTGGCGGTCGACCGCCAGCTGGGCAGAGCCCGAGTCACCCCAGGTCGGTCCGTTGGCCGCACCAGCTCCGTCGCTTGAGTCTGTTAGCCGCCCGTTCATGTCTGTGGCATCGACCTTGATTGTCGATCCCCACGACCTGACCGCGCAGGTCGATCCGCGTGCGAGGGTGCAACATTGAGCTTTCATGTGCATATCTGTCATGAACAAAATATCACATATGTCAGTCATAAGAGCGTGGAAAATAACAATGACTAATAGTGTTAAGCCATTATCAAAACCAAGAATACACAAAACTCATATGACTATAGAATGATGCCGAATGACCCATGTGACCACAGAATGACTCAAATGACCTCAGGGACTCAACACTGTTACTTTGAATGGTATGACATGTCGGAGTGCCGAAGGGTCCGATTCGCCACCATGAAGCTAATGGGACAGGCACAAACCGATTGGAAGAATGTAGAGAGCCTGCTACTTCAGCGGCTAGAGCCCCCGATTGACACATGGGTCGAGATGAAGAATAAGCTTCGGCAAAAGTACCTTCCTCCCACATACCGCTAGCGACTCATCGATAGATCGCAAAGTCCTAGCCAGGGAGACCGGTCCGTCTCCGACTACATCATTGAATTTGATGAGTACTTTCTACGATGTGGTGTCACGGAGGAGAGTACCATGCATGTTTCTCGCTTTCGACGTGGTTTGCGGCCACACTATCAGTATGAGCTTTTCCGCCGCAATGCCAAGATGTTGGAAGAGGCATACCAGGTTGCTCTCGAGTTGGAGCAATTTGAGGGAGAGTTCGAGTCTAGCCATCAGTTGGGCCCCACCCCTCTCCGTAGTACCGAGCCCCGTCACTCTGTAGGCCCACATCAGCGGCCTCCCATGGCTCGACCTCAGGAGCCCACCCGTCAGGAGCACTTCGCTCCACGGCCTCGCCCTCCTCTACCCTAGGATGTACTTCCATCCCAACCACCGTCACTCGTTGCCCATTCCCCGGCTCCTATAGCCCGTCCTCTCGCACTAGCACCCCCTCCACTATAGTCCAAGGCACCAACACCTCCACCATTGCTGCCTACACCCCCTACCCGATGGGAGGATAAGGGTAAAGGCCCTTTCACCGGAGAGAGTAGTAAGTCACGAGTGTAGTGTTTCCCCTGTCACGGGTTTGGCCACATTGCCAGTGAATGTCCCGCGCACCACCCTAGCCCTAGGTGTTGGAGATACCTTATCTCCCGAGCTTGAGTGTGTCAATTACGTGGCCGACCCGGCACTAGCCGAGGAGTACTATGCCTTGGGGGAAGAGCTGGAGGACTCTCCTGCAGCTCAGGATGCAGCCACTTAGTGGGGTGATGTCATTACGTGTCCGTGCATGAGTCAGTGTGTTTTCTTTGTGTGGTTTGTTTGCGTGGTGTATTTTGAGTCGATTGTTTGTGTGGTTTGCATACGTGTGTTAGTGCATGGTGAGTCTGCATGTGTCTTGTGCAAGCTCGTTGTCATTCTCTTATGAGTGAGAGGCGAGTGGAATCGCTCGATGAGTATGGGATCGGTTCTATATCTACCCCCGGATCTAGTCACCTACAGGGACTCAGCGGTGATTCCTAGTGAGTCTTCGAGCCGCCACCTTCCCTTTTGAGAGTGCCCCATTCAGAGTGCCCACCTCTAGCCCATAGCAACTTGTGCATATCGAGTATATATGGAATGAGCAGGTGATAGTCACTTGGAGTGGAGCATACCCGCGTTACTTGGCACGGTGATGGATCCGCCGGAGTACCCGAGCAGCTGCACCTCTTACTCGACGGAGTCGAGTTCCTCCCACCCGGGGAGAGTTTATGGGAATCGACGCCGAGCATATACATTTTATTTTGCATTTATGTCCTTTAGTTTATTTTTATATCCATGAGAAAGTATGTGCGTAATTGTAAGGCTTTGTAAGCCATTGCGTCATTCCCTTGGATTGTGTGGGTTTTTGTGCAAATATGCAGTAGGTCCAGCTAGGGGGCCCTCACCCCTTTTCCATTGGTCCATGTCACTCATGTGGGACTGGTCAACTATCTTAGGTGGCCATCTAGAAGGTTGGAATGCCAATTGACCACATGGGAGACAAGTGGTTAAATATTTCCATGGTAGGCTACCTACCATTTCAACTTGTCCCCCCCATGGTCAATAGGCTGCCCCCCCCCCCTTGATTTTTTTTATATTTTGTGTGTGTTGTTCACATTTCATCTAGGCCTTTCATTCCCCATCCCTAGATCCAAGGGTGGAAATTTGATTTGATGTGAATCATATAAAACCTTGTATTTTCATTTGGAAATTAATGAATGATAGAAAAAAATTGAGTGTAAGCTTGAAGCTTCTTGCGCCCCAGCCCTCTCCCCTAGAGTTCTTCCTTCTCCAACCCCCAATTCTAGAGTGGATCCTCTCTATCTCCTCCCCATCAATCTCTGAGTTCATCTCTGGTGCCGCCGCCGCCATTCGTGCCGCCAACGAGCCGCCGCGACGTCGATTCTAAATTGCTGCCAAGGTTATGTTTTACAGAACAGAGGTCTACTACGGGAATTCCTGAATTCAACTCCGACATCCTCTTGATCTGAAATTTTCAGAGGTTGTTCCTATCTTATATCCCCATCTCCACAAAAACTTTCACATCCAAATTCCTTCTTTTGATATTTTTACATTTTCGGTCTTCAATCTTCCCTAGATCTGTCTGCTGTCTGTTCACTGTAACAGTCCGACTGAGTTTCTCATATTCGACCATCTTTCGATTTTTCCAAGAGTCCCTAATTTTACCGGAGATTCTATCTACCTTTACCTTTCTCCACAAAGTTTCTTGATTTTTTTTCAGCCCTCCACATATTTTATAAAATTCGTCCAAGTTCCTATCTACAGTTCTGCCAGTCTGTTTTCAGATCCGATCAAAGTCCAGTATACAATTCCTAGAAAATTCAATTCTCCACAAAACTTTTCACAAAAAATATACCCGTCTTTCTTATTCAAATCCCTACAACTTTGGTGAAGAGATCAGGAGTTGAATCGGACGTATACCAAATGGTCAATGGCAGTTCTCAGACAACTCACCAGCTGATCTGAGAGTTCGGGTACCGTACAATAGAAACTTCAAAATTCAGTAAAGTCTAGATTCGAGCAGATTCAGCAGATCTCTCTGGCCCTAAATTGAAGAATTTCGAGTTAGCTTTCCAACGGTGCTAGTTTCGTGTCGATCTGACATTGGGGCTGATCACAGTATCCGTTGTCGCCGGAGCGTGCGCTGAAAAATAGAACCGGCAGATCTGTGGCTGGTTATTCTGACCGGTGCCGATCAGAGCCGCCCGGCCCCCGGCCTACGAACCAGGGTGCCGCCACCCCAGGGAGTGCTTCCCCAAGCGCCCCCACTATAGCAGTGCCACTGGGTCCCACACGGCCATTTCGGACATCACATGGGCCCCACGGTCGCGAGTACGTGTGCTGCCGCGAGAATCCGCCCGTCAACCTGAAATCGATCCTCCCGGACCCACTTGTGTAGCCCTTTACTTCCCTGCGTGGAGTGGGCGATATTTCATTGCTGTCATTATTGTGTAATATTTGTCCGGGAGTACGAGATCGTCCGGGTCCATCTTCCCCACGCCCGGTAGCGTGGAGGTATCGTTTCCGCTCCCTTCTCGGCATTTGCTATCTTACGTATATATATCTCTATTGTTGGGTTCGGTGCAAGTATTCAGAGGGGGGGTGAATGAATATAGCCTATAAAAATTTCACCCAATTAAAATCTAAAGCAATCAGAGATGCGGAATTAAAAACTGTTGCAGATATATAGAGCGAACCTAAGCAAGTCTAAACATTAGACTGAATCAAATCAAAGGAGCTTGTGCCTTAAAGCATTCAGACATAAAACCCAACTGAGGCGCTCCTAACATTCATCTAGCGAAATCAGATAAAAGAGATCAAACCACTGTCAAACATATAGTGTGTGCAGCAAATAGATGAACACTTATAGAACATCAAACCAAAGCGCCCCTAAGCATTCATCTAGCGCCAATCACATAAGAATTCAAACCACTACACAATGGGTTTTTAGGTGGTTCGGTCCAGCAGACCTACATCCACCCCACACTCAAACCGAGTGTGGATTCCGCTGACTCACAGCTTGAACAGCTGGGCATCACAGCTTGCCATACATCTGCTGGGCAACACAGCTTGCCGTCTGAGGAATCCTCCTCGCCCCGCTGAGCAACACAGCTTGCTGTCCAGTGGAATCCTCCACTGCAAACCGCTAGGCAATACAGCTTAGCCGTCCAGAGGCAGCACCTCTGTAATCCGCTGACTAACAGCTTGAACAAAGATGTAAAATAGAAAACAGAAAATAGAACAAGATAGCAATCGGAAAGCTGTAAGCAACGAAATGCACAATGTGGCTCTCAACGGAGCTGACTGGCCTGGATCTGATCCACGGTCCAGTAGGAACAGATCTCCCTCGATCTCACTCTCTTTCTTCACTCTCTCTCTTTCTCTTTCTTCTCTGCTGCACTTCTCTTCTTCTCTCGATCTCTGTTCTCCTTTTCTCTCTTTCTCTTTTTCTTTTCTTCTGCTGGATCGTGGAAGCTCTCTCTTCTTTTTCCCTTTCTTCTCTCAGCTTCTGCTCTCAGGCTTCGTTCACGATCAGCCTCCATCTGAAGACGAAGGCTCCAATATATACCAACAGCAGTAGGGAGATAGGGCGTGTGCTTCCCACGCCTTTCGTTCAGAAGATTCCTCCTCGGATCACGTGCTCAGCACCACCTCGGATCACGTGTCAGGTGCCAGCTTCAGGTCACGTGCCCATTCATCAGTACGCTCAGCAACTGGAGTTGAGGTGGCGTCAACACACTTGCTCCAAAAGGTTGACGCAGCCTTCAGAGATCTTCAACCTTTTTAACTGCTGCGTCGACTCCATTAGCCTACTGCGTTGACGCAACGGTGATCCAGTGATCAAGTCTTCAGCAGATGGGCGTGCTGCGTCGACGCTCTTAATCAATGGCGTTAACGCATTGATGCGTTCCAGTGAGCAACCAGCCTAGCCTTTTTTAACTGTTGCGTCGACGCTGCTCCACTGCTGCGTTGACGCATTGGAGTATGCATTGTCGATGCTGCCAATGTACTCCAGAGGCTGCAATAATGGATACTTGAATTGCTGCGTCCACGCTACTTGATCAATGCGTTGACGCACCAGAGTAATCCACAAGCTTCTTTCTTGATTGTTTGAACTACTGCGTCCACGCCACTTGATCAAGGCGTTGACGCATTGGTGTGTTCCAGCAGCTGAAATTGGATGTCTTCAGCCCTCTTGCGTTAAGGGGTTCATTAGCCTCTTCAGTCCCTGTCAGACAGATGAAACGAAGTCATTAGTTCTAAGTATATGCAATGCATTGTATAGACTTTGCTGTGAAGGCGAAAGCAATTTAAAGTATGCACAACGCAATGTAGAGACTTAATGAATATAAAGACATCATAAGACTTAGATGAACACAAGCGGTGTATAGACTTAATGTGTTCACTGGAGGATGTACACCCTTGCCCACTGTACAGACTTTGTGATGCTTGTATGCAATGTAGAGACTTCGCTGAATGAGAATGCAGTGTACAGACTTTGAAGCATAAAGGCAATGTACAGACTTGGAAGGATTTGAACGGGAGAGTGAATAGACTTGGTTCCTGTAGCAAAAGATGTGGAGTGTACATACTTGGTGAAACAAGGTCCAATGTATAGACTTGGTGAACTGACTCCAATGTACAGACTTGCACAAGCGAGCTACAGTGCCAATGTGTAGACTTCACGCTGTACAGACTTTCCAAAGATGCAGACTCTGTATAGACTTCAACTCAAACATGCATAATGTATAGACTTTGTGAAACGTGAATGCGATGTACACACTCACAGCGTTGACGCTGCAAACTTGAGAATGCTCACAGTGTTGACACTGCATGAGACGTAGGCTGTACAGACTTAGCCTAAGTCAATGCATGAACTAACGTTGTATATACTTAGCCAATGCAATGCACTATGAATGTATGGACTTACATGAGATGCTCATTGTGTACACTTCAAGCCCAGTGTATAGACTCTCAGCCATGAACAAAGCGTGAAGCACACTAATACAAGAATGTGTAGACTTGGAAGTCTATGTGCATGACAAAACCAATGTATAGACTCTGAAATGCCAGCAATGCAGCAATGCCTAGATATTGGGCTTTACCCTGCAGTGTATAGACTTTGCTACCCAAATCATGAACAGTGCAAGCCACAGTTCAATGTATGAACTTTGCAAGTGCACTGGCTGTACAGACTTCAAGACTAATGTATGAAGCAAAGCAAGAGCTCTTTCAAAACAATTCCAATGCGTCAACGCATTGAGTCCACTGCGTCGACGCACCAGTTGACACATTTTATAGACCAGCTCTGGGACAGACCAGTGAGTTGACGCAATGATCCCATGCGTCAATGCATCATGCAATACTCATGCAAACTCATGCATTCAATGCTGTATATCAGACACAGTCCTATACAATCATATCAGCAGCCATATTCAAAACACAATATCATAATGAACTGACTGTGTTGCAATCATCAAAACAAATCAGCATGCTATCATCAAAACACAATGCACATGCTTGTGCCTAAGAGGCACAACATTCTCCCCCTTTTTGATGATGGCAACACAATGTGACAGTGAGTCACACACAAGATTTTCTCCCCCTTTGACATGATCAAAAAGAGAAAAATAGTAAAAACACGAGTGCAAAGTGCATTATGCATGCAAATTCCTCTAGAACATTCTCCCCCTGAATGTAAGACTCCCCTGAATTATTTCTCCCCCTAAATAATAGCTCCCCCTTTGAGAAAGAATATGAACAGATAAACAAGGAAGAGAAGGTAGGAGGGTCACTTGACAACAGCTGAATCATAGGTTCAGAAAGGAAGCATGATTATAAACAATTGTTAAAGTATAAGAATCAGCAACATACAATTTTCAAAAATTCTGGTTTAACAGTGATAAATTTAGAGTAAAACACCTGACCCCTGAAAAAAAGAGTTTATAGACTCCATTTATAGCAATGAATCTAGGGCACATGGTATTAATAGATAAGTCATAAATAATACCCTTTTGTGATTAAACAAGGAAATTCAAGAGAGGCAACTTGAACATGTATTGATAAAAATAATTTTCACTCATTGACTTTTGATTTTTCGAAAGGTTACAGCAGTTTGATTTTCACTTTTGAATTTTCAGAACCTGAACTAAGTAAATAGATCAGTGGCATTTATGCTGTTGACATTAGGTGTACACCTTGATCAGAGGCAGGTACCCCCAGTTACTAGGCATAAACTACTAGACCTATTTCAGATCAAAACCCACAAAGAATAGTCTTCACTTTTGACATTAAGGGTACACCTTGATTAGAGGCCAGTACCCTCAGTTACTTGGTGAGGACTCCCCCTTTAGATTTGACCCTATGAACAGAGATATTCTGAATCACCTCATGACATGTGAATTCTCCTTCTTCTTTGGAGGAGTTCACAGTTTCTCAGTGCAATCAGCCATTGCTCTGTCATAGTGTTCAGTTTAACATTAATGTTCTTATTTACTGCTGCCCTGATTTCTTTTAGAGTGATTGTTTAAAAAATTAGTACACATTCTTATTAGCCTGTTCTAGATATTTCCAGTTAAACACATTTAGGCATAACAAAATTTTTTTCTATTTTAGCCATGAGACAAAGATTAAGAGCTATAAAAATTTTCTTTTATCTCAAATTCTGAAGTGCAGACACTTAACTCTCCAATTTATAAAGGTTAAACCTTTAGTTCCTTTCAATTTGTAAGTGTGATTCTTATAAGTGAACAATTGCAATAATCACCATTCAATGTACTAAACCATATGCAAAGCTGTTGTTTAGTGAAAATGATGGGGAAAAGATAACAATTGGCAATATGGTTCAATGAGCAACTGATGTCAAAGAATATGAATCATTTGAATGAGAACAATGAGAAGTGAATAGGATTCAATGAATTTGAACAGACCTCTCAGCTCCCCCTGACATCATGATGCAAGAGATATGCTATGCAACATACTGTCCTACATGCAGACTATGCACCAAGGATACATTAGACAAGTATGCAATCAATTCAGGTTTATGCATCCAAGTCATGAGCATTTTCATCCTTTTTCAGATTTTTCAACATATGTTGCAGTGCACTGTTCTACATGAAGACAGGACCCATGGTACTCGGCAGAGAACCTGGTCTCAAAGACCATCTCACACATGGTAGAGACCTCCGGGCAGATTTTCTTGCCTTTTAGTAACATACCATTTGATATACCAGGGTTAAGCAAATGATAATGTAGTGCAAAGCAGCCCTATTATGCATTGAAAAACATGCAGTCTACGATAATAGGTAAATGACAGTCATGCAAATCAGTCCTTTATGTATTGATCAATTTCATTGACAGTCATGCAGATGATATATGCAAGTACTAGACACATGCATTGACTGTATGCACTAACTGACCCATTCAAGCTCAGTCCAAGTATGTAATCAAGCATGCAGTCCATTGACATAAAGTTTATATAAAGCATCGACTGTAAAAAAATTATTGTGCAGAGCATCTAACAGCCCATCTATTCAATGCAATAATCAGTGAGAGAAGAGCATCAGATATATGCAAAGTAAAACTCAGTAGCTGAGTCTGGAATGCAGACTGATCAGCTAGACATGAAGAGATCATCAACAATCAATCAAGCAAATCAACATGAAGCTCACATTTTTCATGCTCACAGTTTCAGGTAATGGAATTTAAAGTAAAGTTCAGAACTGACCTGAATTGTAGTATCCTGGGGTTTTCTTGTTGAGTGCCTTGGTTAACCCCTTTTTATTTTTTTTCCCCCAAGGCACACCAACAGCATGTCAATCAATGTGATCTTGTAGGAACCCAAGAAGTCTTGGGTCCTGAATTAACAGTGACATTCCTAGTAGGTATGGTAGCCAATTTCTGTGCATGAAGGTCATCAATTCTCATCACATGACAATCATTCATTGAATGACCTATCTGACCACAGTAGTGGCATGATGCAGCAGTTCTGAAATTTATTTTGTGCACATTCCTATGAGCAGGAGTTCTAAATGCATATGCATGGAAATTTTTGTTAACAGAATTGAAATTCTGTTTACCAAAACTAGTCTGGCTTTGGTATCCTGCTAGTCAACAGGTTGCAGCCCTGTGACCTGGCTTTCCACAGTTAAAGCATGAAGCAACAGATTGTCTGGTCCTATGATGCATATCAACAGCAGCATGAGACCTATGAAACATAGCATGAATTATTCTGTTGTTTACATGGACATTTTGTTTCTTACTAGCATCATTGGGAACAGGAAATTTTACAGATTTAAAATTAAGTCTACTTTCCTGAGCATGCCAACAGTCCTTGACTGTGTGGCCATGCCTCCCACATTCGAAGTCCCTTGGATGCTTACCTCTGGAGCCAAGGTTATTTCTATCAAAAGCATTTTTGTTAACATGGAAATTAACAAATTCAGAATTGAATTTCTTTCTCGGATTCTGCCAACATTGAGTAGTAATGTGGCCAAACTTCCCACAACAAAAATAATTCAGATTCTTTCTCCTAGAATCATGATTTCTAGCATGAAATTCTTTAACATTCAGATTACCCTTTTTCTGATTAGACAGAACTTTTCTAGCATGCTTTCTATCATCTTGTTTCATCACAAAACACTCACTCATAAAGTGTCCATGCTTACCACAATAATGACAAGAACAAGAACCATTAAATTTCTTTAAAACATGGCACTTATCAGATGAGTTTTTAGCATGCAGATAGTTCCTTTGAGTTTTTGGGGTTTTCTGATTTTTATTTCATTTTTGAATTTCCTGAACAGCATGCACATATGAAGAAGAAGTTGAAGTGCTAGCTAAACCAGAGCTACGAATAAAAGTGGTGTACAGCTGGTTCTTCTTAGCTTGCTTAATTTCAGAAATGTTATCAATCTCTTCACATTGATCACTTACTTCATCTTCAGAGGATATTTTCATTTTGCCTTTATCCTTATCAACCTTAGATGAAATACTATTCAGCTCAGTAATTTTACTTTCCAAGGAGATTATAAGATTTTCTGAATCAACTTTCTCCTTCTCATAACCAGCCAGTTTTTCTTTTAACAAACCAATTTCTTTTTCCAAATCAGCAGTGTGTATTAAAAAACTAGCAATTTCTTCGTCACTGCAATTGATACACTCTTTCAATACAGATTTGTCTTTTTCAATTGTCATCCATCTTTCAGAGAAAACAGTATTCAGAACCATCAACTTTTTATTTTGATCTTTCAAGTAGACATTTTCTTCCTTTAGAGATTTGATTTGTTCCTTTTGAAAACTGTCATCAGAATCAAAATCATTAATCATGTCTTCGAGAATGGCACATGCTTTACAAGAATTATCTTCACTGATGAGTTTGTTTCTAAGATCTTCATTCTCAGATTTCAACTTGTTCAACTCATCTTTTTCTTTATTCATGTCAGCTTTCAAGTTTTCATTTTCAGCTTTTAGACTTCTAACCTCATGCAACATTTCTTTTCTTATTTTTCTCTTTTCAGATTTCAGTCTATCATATTTATTCAATAAATGCTCATTCAATTCAATCATATTTTCCAGAGAAAAATTATTAGTATCAGAGTTTACCTGTGATGAAGTGTCCTCCTCATAATCTTCGTTTTCTTCTGTTGCCATGAGACAATTCACTTTATCATAGGTTCTGCTGCTTGCTATCATTTCGACCACTTCGGAGGCACTGCAGCAATTAACTACACATGGAAACTTGTCAGTGTTTATAGCCCTTTGAGTTAGCTCCAGGGCCTTCTGATTATCAGAGAATTTTTATCTGTCTGAAGTTTTTCATAAGGATTCATCCTTTGGAACTTCATAGGAACTGTGTGTAATGACTATCCACAGATCTGGATTAGTTTGCATCACATATTCTCTGAACTGATTAAACCAATTGTAGAAACCTGAACCTTCAAACTTCGGAGGACCAACAGTGAGTTTCATGCTTTAGACAGAATAAGAGTTCTAGGAAGAACACTAATTAAGCACAATGAATCAACTCAAATAACACCAAAAACAGATGAGCAAAGCAAAGCACAAGTCAATGAAGCAACACACGATTTTAAAAGACCCACTCTGAAATGTACCATACACTAGCAGGATCCTCTGCAGATTGTTAGATCTGATAGATCAGAGACCCGCTCTGATACCAAGTGTTGGGTTCGGTGCAAGTATTCAGAGGGGGGGTGAATGAATATAGCCTATAAAAATTTCACCCAATTAAAATCTAAAGCAATCAGAGATGCGGAATTAAAAACTATTGCAGATATATAGAGCGAACCTAAGCAAGTCTAAACATTAGAATGAATCAAATCAAAGGAGCTTGTGCCTTAAGGCATTCAGACAGAAAACCCAATTGAGGCGCTCCTAACATTCATCTAGCGAAATCAGATAAAAGAGATCAAACCACAGTCAAACATATAGTGTGTGCAGCAAATAGATGAACACTTATAGAACATCAAACCAAAGCGCCCCTAAGCATTCATCTAGCGCCAATCACACAAGAATTCAAACCACTACACGATGGGTTTTTAGGTGGTTCGGTCCAGCAGACCTACATCCACCCCACACTCAAACCGAGTGTGGATTCCGCTGACTCACAGCTTGAACAGCTGGGCATCACAGCTTGCCATACATCCGTTGGGCAACATAGCTTGCCGTCCGAGGAATCCTCCTCGCCCCGCTGAGCAACACAGCTTGCTGTCCAGTGGAATCCTCCACTGCAAACCACTGGGCAATACAGCTTAGCCGTCCAGAGGCAGCACCTCTGCAATCCGCTGACTAACAGCTTGAACAAAGATGTAAAATAGAAAATAGAAAATAGAACAAGACAGCAATCGGAAAGCTGTAAGCAACGAAATGCACAATGTGGCTCTCAACGGAGCTGACTGGCCTGGATCTGATCCACGGTCCAGTAGGAACAGATCTCCCTCGATCTCACTCTCTTTCTTCACTCTCTCTCTTTCTCTTTCTTCTCTACTGCACTTCTCTCGATCTCTGTTCTCCTTTTCTCTCTTTCTCTTTTTCTTTTCTTCTGCTGGATCGTGGAAGCTCTCTCTTCTTTTTCCCTTTCTTCTCTCAGCTTCTGCTCTCAGGCTTCGTTCACGATCAGCCTCCATCTGAAGATGAAGGCTCCAATATATACCAACAGCAGTAGGGAGATAGGGTGTGTGCTTCCCATACCTTTCGTCCAGAAGATTCCTCCTCGGATCACGTGCTCAGCACCACCTCAGATCACGTGTCAGGTGCCAGCTTCAGGTCACATGCCCATTCATCAGTACGCTCAGCAACTGGAGTTGAGGTGGCGTCAACACACTTGCTCCAAAGGGTTGACGCAGCCTTCAGAGATCTTCAACCTTTTTAACTGCTGCATCGACTCCATCAGCCTGCTGCGTTGACGCAACGGTGATCCAGTGATCAAGTCTTCAGCAGATGGGCGTGCTACGTCGACGCTCTCAATCAATGGCGTTAACGCATTGATGCGTTCCAGTGAGCAACCAGCCTAGTCTTTTTTAACTGTTGCGTCGACGCTGCTCCACTGCTGCGTTGACGCATTGGAGTATGCATTGTCGATGCTGCCAATGTACTCCAGAGGCTGCAATAAGGGATACTTGAACTACTGCGTCCACGCTACTTGATCAATGCGTTGACGCACCAGAGTAATCCATAAGCTTCTTTCTTGATTGTTTGAACTACTGCGTCCACGCCACTTGATCAAGGCGTTGATGCATTGGTGTGTTCCAGCAGCTGAAATTGGATGTCTTCAGCCCTCTTGCGTTAAGGGGTTCATTAGCCTCTTCAGTCCCTGTCAGACAGATGAAACGAAGTCATTAGTTCTAAGTATATGCATTACATTGTATAGACTTTGCTGTGAAGGCGAAAGCAATGTAAAGTATGCACAACGCAATGTATAGACTTAATGAATATAAAGACATCATAAGACTTAGATGAAAACAGGTGGTGTATAGACTTAATGTGTTCACTGGAGGATGTACACCCTTGCCCACTGTACAGACTTTGTGATGCTTGTATGCAATGTAGAGACTTCGCTAAATGAGAATGCAGTGTACAGACTTTGAAGCACAAAGGCAATGTACAGACTTGGAAGGATTTGAACGGGAGAGTGAATAGACTTGGTTCCTGTAGCAAAAGATGTGGAGTGTACATACTTGGTGAAACAAGGTCCGGTGTATAGACTTGGTGAACTGACTCCAATGTACAGACTTACACAAGCGAGCTACAGTGCCAATGTGTAGACTTCACGCTGTACAGACTTTCCAAAGATGCAGACTCTGTATAGACTTGTTGACAGCTAAAATATGAACAAAGATAAAGATGGGACCAGACCAGCAACGAAGACTGGAAGATGCCTGCAAAGTCAGGATTGAGGGAGGACCCTCACTACAGACTAATTGCCCGGCCAAGACCTTCTCAGGCCTGGCTGGTGTCCGGTGTTATCATCATCCAGATGATGATACTGATGAAGCGCTGAGAACCTTGGATTTGTTTCCGGGGAGATCATGTCACCATAAGAAAGGGGCCTTCATCGGTTCTGATATGTTTTAGGAAATCAATAAGGCTGAACAGAATATGGGCTTTAAAAATGGGCCTGTTGAATGGGCCTCTTAACATGCTATTGAGGATGGGCCTGATACCCCTCGCGCCGAGAACCTCCCCATGGCCACAGGCGCGCCGGGAAGCCCCTCCATGAGAGCGCGCCGGGAACCCCTGCTATAGGCGCGCCGAGAATCACTTGCGATGGACAGGGTTATATAACCCCTTTTTCTCCCACGAGAAGAGGGGAGGAGGATCAAAAAGAAAGAAAAAGAAAAGGATAGCCAGATAAAGAGACCAACAGAGAGAGAGAGAGAGCCTCCTCTGCTGAGAAAAGAGAGAAGAGATCGATCTGAAGAGAAAGAGAAGGAGAAGAAGCTCCAGGTGGGCAAGCAGCTGGGGGAGGGAGAGGAGTCAATGCTCCGCCCTCCCCCCATATTTTCTTTTCTTATGTTTTCTTCTCTTCATCATGTAATCTCGCGAGCTCTATCTCGATTCATCGGATATAACCGGGATATCCCGGCCTCTGTTTTATCTCCTTTCCCTCACTCCCTCCTTGTAATTGGTCTGAGTCTTGAAATGATATTATGAAATGAAATGCTCCAATGGCCCGTTTGGGCGCTGGGTGATTGAAGTATCTGCCCTCTGTCTTTCTATGCATATATCTTTTATTTAAATGTCCAGACGATTCGGGTTTCAGAGTCGCTTCTATGAGTCTGTTCTTTGAAGAGGAATGAAGATAGGGCCCCTACCCTCATCTAATGGGTTATTGGGTTCTGTTTCCTTCTCCCCTCCTGTCTCGATGGCAGATCCCCGATATACATTCGAGTTTTCCTTCGAGGTTCCCCCCCTCATGCCGTTCAGGAACCAGATACATTGATTTCTCGGTTCCCTGAACTGCTAGTTATGAGATATATGCTTAATCTGCAGATGAATGCAACCCCACGAGGTTATGATAAGTGATGACCTCGACCCCTGGGCCCTCCATTCTAACCCGTGAATGATTAGGGCCTAGAATTCCAGTGCCGAGGGTTGTGTCGTTCCTCCATCGCTGGTTTGTTTCCTCGATGCCATTGGGCTCGTCCAGGTGATCAGAGGCAGTCATCCCTTGATCTCCTCGGACGGCTGGCGGCAAACAGATAAAAATTTCCACTGGACGTTGTGAGAGGGTCTTATTTCATCTACTGACTTCGCCTTCCAATTCCCTTGGCATCCCTCCAGCAGAAATCTTCATGTAATCCCAGAAATCTCTAGAACAGAGTACCGTAATCAAGCCATAAACCCTTTCTGGCCTTGAGCCCTTTCACCTTCCTGGCGCGGCCGTTGCCACGCCGAGAGCCATGCGGCCGAGAGGGCTTCCCCCTCTTCCCTTCAGTATGTTGACAAAACCCTCAATCCTGTTCATTTTCCAAGAAAGCCCTTTGCAATACAGCCTTCCCGGCCCGGGGGCCTCCCGGCGCCAGGTTCCCGGCGCGGTGACGAGCGCGCCGAGAACCCCTGCGCCGAGAACCCCCCTTGGCCAATAAAAGTCACGCCGAGAGCTTCCCCCCGGCCAATAAAACCCACGCCGAGGTTCCTTCTTTGGCCAATAAAACCCAGGCCAAGATCCACCTTCACATCATCACCCCCCCAATCCCTTTAATCTCTCCACACATCTGTCCAGAGGATGTTCAGAGACCATCATATACGCCCCGAGGAGATACAGCAATGGGGAGGACCTCCCCTACATTCCTATGTCCCGAATTGGATTCACAGGCAACCCCGCGGGTTCGGTGGACCTTATCTTTACAAGGGTTTCATCGGTCTCCGAGAAGGGGAATAGTGACCGATGCTAGAGACATGTACAGTCTCTTTGAGCCTTAGTGCTCCCTCACCTTCCGGCTTTCATCCCGGCACTCCGTGGATGTCAGCCTATATCATTCCCTGGCAAATGCTAAGTATAGGGAGGGTGCTGCCAAAATTCTCCTGGGATGATGAAAGTCAACATTAAGTTGTCCCCGGGATTGTGCACAAGTAATGGTGACAGAGGCTCCCTGTGTTGGGTTCTTCCTTCCCCAATCTCCCTCTGAAATCCAAGAAAGCCCAAAAACAGAGCCTCCGGAATGGCCTCCTCGCCACCTTCACGGAGTTCCCGGCGCCAAATGGCCCAATACTTTCACCTCGGCGCGGTCATCGCCGCGCCGAGAACCCCTTTTCTTTGCTGCGCCGAGAGCCCCCCCTTGGCCCTCTTGTCAGCGCGCCGAGAGCTACCCCGTCTCTTTGCCCCTACGCCGAGAACCCCTTTGGCCACCTTACCTGCGCGCCGATAACCCCATCTCCTGGGCGCGCCGGGAACCACCCTTCTTGCGCCGGGAACCTATGCACGGTTGAACTGCACCGATAACCTACTCAAATTGTATTACTGACTCTTCAATCCAAATTTTGTTCCGGGGGCTCCGCCCCCGAAAACCCCTGCAAGGGGCGCTGCCCCCTTGACCGCGTGCGAGGGCGATCCGCGTGCGAGGGCGCAACATTGAGCGTTCACTTACATTCCGTCGTCCCGCGTCGGATTTATGAGTAACCCCTTTAGCTCGGGAGGGCTATGCCACTGCATGAGTTCCGCCGGCTTCCCTAAGGGAAAATCAAACATTGCCCCATGGCATATATATATAGGTAGGGAGGTTTGGCCTCTCTCTTTCTCTCGACTTTCATCCCGGCACTCCGTGGGTGATAGCCTATTTCCCCCTGGGCATAATGCAGATTAAGGGGAAATGTTGTCGAAATACTGATCGATGCTTGAAACCTCCATCATGGCCACGGCTCAGTCTTTGAACCGCTGACTTAACGATATCGTCTCTGAGCCGCTGGCTTAACGATACCGTCTGCTTCTACAGCTGATGTTGTTATCTTGCCCCCCTTCCTGGCTCTGGTATGAAGTTCCATTTTGCGCACATGAATACATGTTTACCTCTGGAGGCCTCCTATTTTGGCGTTTAATCAAGGGTTGTCCTTCCTTGGAAGGGCGTAATTAACGTCATAGCCTTTATGGTATGACGAACTTCTGGTCCCGACTCGGACTTCACAATCGACTGACCAAGTCAGATCGAGCGCACAATGAAATCGTCACACACGTGACTGGCATGCCTAAGAAATCAAAAATCCAAATTAAAAAATATAAATAAATAATATAATGAAATAAGATAAAATCCGCGTCCACAAGACTTCAACTTAAACATGCATAATGTATAGACTTTGTGAAATGTGAATGCGATGTACACACTCACAGCGTTGACGCTGCAGACTTGAGAATGCTCACAGCGTTGACGCTGCATGAGACGTAGGCTATACAGACTTAGCCTAAGTCAATGCATGAACTGACGTTGTATATACTTAGCCAATGTAATGCACTATGAATGTATGGACTTACATGAGATGCTCATTGTGTACACTTCAAGCCCAGTGTATAGACTCTCAGCCATGAACAAAGCGTGAAGCACACTAATGCAGGAATGTGTAGACTTGGAAGTCTATGTGCATGACAAAACCAATGTATAGACTCTGAAATGCAAGCGATGCAGCAATGCCTAAACATTGGGCTTTACCCTGCAGTGTATAGACTTTGCTACCCAAATCATGAATAGTGCAAGCCACAGTTCAATGTATGAACTTTGCAAGTGCACTGGCTGTACAGACTTCAAGACTAATGTATGAAGCAAAGCAAGAGCTCTTTCAAAACAATTCCAATGCGTCAACGCATTGAGTCCACTGCGTCGACGCACCAGTTGACACATTTTATAGACCAGCTCTGGGACAGACCAGTGAGTTGACACAATGATCCCATGCGTCAATGCATCATGTAATACTCATGCAAACTCATGCATTCAATGCTGTATATCAGACAGAGTCCTATGCAATCATATCAGCAGCCATATTCAAAACACAATATCATAATGCACTGACTGTGTTGCAATCATCAAAATAAATCAGCATGCTATCATCAAAACACAATGCACATGCTTGTGCCTAAGAGGCACAACATTCCAGTTTACAGGATCAAGCCCCTACCATTGCGCTAAAAGCTCGAGCTGGTAGCGAAGGTTAAACCGTATTTCCTTATGGCAGTGCAGAGCCCCACGTCTATAACATGCTGTGGGCGGGCATGAGGGGCTTCGCACATGGACCCCATAATCCATGCGGCGGGTTGGGCTGCCAAGCACCGATGGTCCCACGTGGGTCCCATACCCCACGTGGTACACACCAAATCCAAGGAGACGCTGGCATAAACCAACAATCTCCCCCCCAGCGGCACCTGGGATTTGAACCCGCGACCTCGCTCTGATACCAGTTTACAGGATCAAGCCCCTACCGTTGCGCTAAAAGCTCGAGCTGGTAGCGAAGGTTAGACCGTATTTCCTTATGGCAGCGCAGAGCCCCACGTCTATAACATGTTGTGGGCGGGCATGAGGGGCTTCGCACATGGACCCCATAATCCATGCGGCGGGTTGGGCTGCGAAGCACTGATGGTCCCACGTGGGTCCCATACCCTACGTGGTACACACCAAAACCAAGGAGACGCTGGCATAAACCAACATTTATGCCGCTGCTAGAGAGCATGTGTAGGGATATCTAGCTCGCCATATGATGTTTATTACCGCTGCTGCGAGAGAGAGAGAGAGAGTGACTGTCCCGCGACCCGATCTGGGCACAAAAGAGAGCTGATCGCCCTAGCTCATTGCCGGTTTCTCAACCGCGCGCGTCCGACGCTTCCCTCGTTTATGGACAATCGCGAGCTTGTCGTGTCCGTGGTCCGTCCCGCATCAGAGAGAGTAGAGAGAATAGAGAGAGAGATGGAGGAGAGACGGAGATAGAAAAGGGGGGGGGGCTCAGTTAGGGTTTGAGAAAGAAAGGAAAGAAAGGAGACGAAGGAAGGAGAAGAAGGAGGGAAAAGGGGTTTAACGGTCGAAAAGAATTGACGCCTTGAGGGAGGTCGTCGTTATATTAATTGACGGTCTGAGGTGAGGTGTGGTTTCATGATTTGACGACCCGAGACTAGGCGTCATTTATATTTGCATGGGAACTCGTAACTATCGTCAGGTGCATTAATGGGAAATTGATTGATGTGATTAATCGTCATGATCACTGTTTATAATTGACGACTTAGTGAGTAGGCATCCATTTGTTAAGGAATGACATGTGTGAAGGCGTTATTTCTATGAAATTGAGGAATTATTTTAAAAATATTTTAAGGAATTTAAAGCGATTAACATCTTACCTTGAGGCGCAAATTAATAAACGACTGTTTGGATAAGCGTCAATTATGGTTTTATCTATTTTTCAAAAAATTGATTAAATGAAATGGACGACATGTGCTAAGGCGCGGGTTGAGGAATTGACGCCATTATTGGGGGGCGTCTCAGAACGGAGAGCCCGAGGCTTCGTTTTATCAGACATAATCATTGAATTGGAAGACAAGATCATATATGACATGTTATTTTGGCTCAATTAAAAAAAAAATCTTTTTATTTCATTTGATAAAGAATCATTGTTACATTCACTGAGCCACCGTGGGCCTTATTTTCCTAAGTGCTATTACATAAGATTTACATTTGTTCTCTTCTTCTTCAACATATGTTTTGGACCTATGGAGAAGTCCAACCTTCCATTGAGTCATGATTGTTTTGACTTCTTCTTGATCTCCACTTGAGCCTAGTTCCCTCCTCTTAAGTGGTGGAAGATGAGAAGGTTCTTCAAAAGTGTGCCGAGGTAATCCAAGCTGTGGGAGGCACCGATGAGCCGGGCTTATTTTCAGAAGTAATGATTTCAAAGTTATTTGTGTATTAGCATTTAGTGGGTGTAGGAAAAATGTTGATAGATTGTTGATGGATGTATCGTATAATAGTTGACCAGGTGGTGTCTGTCGAGTGTAAGCATTGAGTTGAGAGTTTCATTCATTCTGAATTGGGGAATCCAAATGCAGTAGTAGACCACGACGATCACATTTAATGCTCTTGTTCAGGTTATAGAAACTTGAGGTGGTGTTCACCATGGGATGTGCAACAACACTTATACAAGAAAGGGTTCGTGGAAGGTTATATGAATTGAACATGTCATGGTGAGGATGTCTTATCATATGAGCCCGACAATGCTGCAGGCACAAGTGGATACATTGATATGGTTGTAGATGCTACTGGTCCTAATTTTAATGTTGATGAGAAACATGCATACATGGAAGAAGCATCGAATAAGATAGCCGAAAGATTTTATCAATTACTTAGGGATGTTGGTGAGCCATTATAGGATGGTTGTGAAAAGCACACTCGGTTGTCTGTGATCTCATAGTTGCTAAACTTGAAATATGAATTTCACATCAGTGAGAATTATTTTGACCGTCTCCTCCTCCTCATCAAGAGTATGTTGTCTCGAGATGAGAAGTTGCCTGAAAATATTTACCGTGCAAAGAAGATAGTCAATGAGCTAGGGCTTGGATATGTAAAAATAGATGCATGTTTGAATCATTGTTTGTTATATTACAAAGAGAATGTAGGTAAGAGATCATGTTGTATTTGTCATCATGATAGATTCAAACTTAAGAGAGGGAACAATTCAAAGTAAAAAGATATACCTTACAAGGCATTACGATACTTCCCTCTTACGGCTAGACTGTAGCAGTTGTATATGTCCTTAAAGATGGTTTGACATATGACATGGCATGCGGAAATAGTACACCGTGCTGATGATATAATCAATCATCCTACCGATGGTGAAGCTTGGACTCACTTCAGCAATACTCATTTTGCTTTCTCAAGGGATCCACATAATGTTAGGCTGGGTTTATGCACAGGTGGTTTTAATCTATTTGGTGGTTTAGTGACATCTTACTCTTGTTGGCTAGTGTTCATGACACCGTACAACCTTCCGCTGGACATGTGCATGAAGTGAGAAAATATATATTTATCCTTAATAATTCATGGTCCAAAAAGTCTAGAAAAAAATTGAACATATATCTCAGACTATTGATTGATGAACTAATTTTTTTATGGACTGATGGAGTTATTGCCTATATTGCATCAAGGAAACAAAATTTTATTATGAAGGCTACACTGATGTGGATAATAAGTGACTTCTCTACATATGGAATGCTATATAGTTGGAGCACACATGGGTGGTTAGTATGCCCTTACTGTATGGAAGATACTAAATCATTTGTATTAAAACATAGTAGGAAAGCATGATGGTTTGATTGCCATCGGTGGTATCTACCAAGTGACCATCCTTTGCAAAGGCAAAAAGACTCATTCCAGAAAAATACTGTTGAAATAGATGAAGCAGACTTACAACGGATGTTTGGTCGACATATGACGACACGGGTGTAAAATTTATCAGATGTAGTACACTATTCCTATAACACACGACAAGTCCCTAGATTTGGAAAGGATCACAACTGGAACAAGAAAAGCATCTTCTGGGAATTGTCTTACTGGTCAACTCCTCTTGTATGACACAATTTAGATATCATGTATATCGAGAAGAATGTTTTTGATAATGTATTCAACACGATCATGAACATAAAAGACATAACAAAGGACAATGCCAAAGCGCGTATAGACTTAAAGATGCTTTGTAAATGTCCAAACTAAAACTACAGAACATACATGAAAAATTTGTACAGCCTAAATCAACTTATGTGCTTAGGGATACACAGATCAAGGAAGTGTGCTAGTGGTTGAAACAGTTGAGATTTGCAGATAGATATGTGTCCAACATAGCCCGTTGTGTGAATGTTAATGAGAGGATAATATATGGACTGAAAAGTCATGACTATCATGTGTTCATGGAAAGGTTGGTCCCCATTGCATTCCATGACTTATTGCCAAATCCTGTATGGGGAGCACTAATCGAGCTAAGTCAGTTTTTCAAGATTTTATGTGCATCAGAACTCAGACTTTAGGATATACACACTATAGAAGAGAATGTGGTCACGACAGTTTGCAAGCTAGAGAAGATATTTCCTCCCGCATTTTTTGATTCGATGGAGCACCTGATTATCTATTTGCCATACGAGGCTATAGTTGGAGGTCCAGTACAATTTTGATGGATGTGTCCATTTGAGAGGTATATTAAAAAAATTTTCCCTTTCAATTGCTACATGTGTATGATATGTATGTCATTGTCATATGAACTGTTGTTCTAGGTGCATGCATGAACTAAAAATGAAAGTTCGCAATAAGGCAAAAGTGGAGGGTTCGATTACTGAGGCATATATTATTGAAGAAATTTCAAACTTTTGTTTGATATACTTTGAGCCTGAGATTCAAACTCATCGTACTCAATCTCCACGTAATGATGATGGGGGGGTTGTTGATTCGTCCCACTGGCTCTTTATATTTAAGCATCTAGGACGTGCGTTCGGATATTGTTCAACTTGCACGCTTAAAGATAGAGAGTTGTACACCGTAAAGATACATATTCTTCTGAATTATACTAAGATTGAACACTATGTTAAGTACGTTCTGAACTCACATTTCCTTTTGTACACAAGTTGTTTACCCTTCTTCTTGCTATTTAAGGTAGTGATGTATTCATGTTGTAGATAATTTCATTTAGAATTAGTCCAAAGATATCCAAATATGCAGGACGTGGAGGTTGAAAAATAACGAGAGAAGTGTTTTGCCATATTATTGAGATATCGAGTAAGTTTCGATCGTTGAATATATACATTTTTATTTACTTCTCTTGAGGTAAATGTTAATATTTTAACTACTCTGATTCACATATAGGTTGAACAAGGTCTTATTACTGATGAAAGAGTTCAGGAGATAAGTTATAACCCCTCGAAAGTTGCACGTGCCTATCCAGAATATATTGTGAATGGATAGAGATTTCATACGAGGGACTACGAACGAAATAAGTCTACGATGAAGAGTGGTGTATGCGTTAAGGGAAGTACATATAATGAAAATGATCTGGACTACTATGGTATTCTTGAGGAAGTCATAGAATTGCAGTATCTGGGAGAAGCAATCATGTATTCCTATTTAAGTGTCATTAGTTTGATCCTATTTCTGTTCGACATGACACGACATATAGGATTGTCGATGTCAAACCTAGGTCTAAACTGAACACATGTGAGCCATTCATTTTTACCGCACAAGCCTAGCGAGTATATTATTGAAGCTATTCATCGCCTAAGAATAAACATTGGTGGGTAGTTTGTAGGGTTAAAGCAAGACTTTTTTCAAATTATGAGTTGAATCTAAGTGAAACTATCTCAGAGGATGTCAATGCTGAATATTTTCAATCAGACGAAGTTGGCGCTGTAGATTCCATACATCTTCATTTGGATGAATATGATGAGCCACTTTCGTTACATATGGGAAATGAAGTGGAAGAAGTTCATCCGATTGAGCTAAATATTGTTGGGCTTGGGGAGGAAGAGTCCTCTGAGGAGGAAGAGTTTGAATCTGATGAGACTAAAGAGGATGACGAAGATAAGGCTGAGTTAGATATATCATCAGCATCTGAAGTGGATATGGATAATAATCAATAATTTTGTAACAAAATTTTAATTTTTGCATAAATTTTAATGATTGTTGTAAATCTTATATAGTTCTGGATTAATATGCATTGATTTTATTGTTCTTAATAAATAGATGGTTCAAGGAGGTCGTAGTGGGAGTGGGAGGAGATAGGGCAGTGGGAGGGGCTCTACTCCCTCCTCTTTGGCATCTACTTTGGGCACATGTATATCTATTCAAATATTTACCTATACATGTGTACTGATTATATATTAGCTTGAAAGATTTATTTCTTATAGGCCCAAGTGTCGACTCACCAACTGGACCGCCACCAAATGGACATGGCATACCCCCACTACCGCAGCTGATTAGTATGTCTATTTAAATGTTACCGAAAATGTTGTATGATTATATGTTTTGCTTATGACATTTAATTCTTACAGGCCCGAGCGCCCTTGTACCAGCTGTGCAGGGTACACCCCCACCACCTCCCAGTACAGGTATGTCTATGAAAATTTCTATCAAAATATTCTTTGATTATATGTTTTGCTTATGACATTTAATTCTGACAAGCCCTAGTGCCCCCCCACCAACTGTGTAGGGCACACCCCCACCACCTCCTGATCAGGTATGTCAATGAAATTTTTTAAGAAAATATTATTTGATTATATGTTTTGCTTATGACATTTAATTCTTACAGGCCCGAGTGCCCTTGTACCAGCTATGTAGGGGACACCCCCACCACCTCCCGGTACAGGTATGTCTCTGAAAATTTCTAGCAAAATATTCTTTGATTATATGTTTTGCTTATGACATTTAATTCTTATAGGCCCTAGTGCCCTCCCACCAGTTGTGCAAGGCACACTCCCACCACCTCCTGGTACAGGTATGTCTATTTAAATTTCTAGCAAAATATTCTTTGATTATATGTTTTGCTTATGACATTTAACTCTTACAGGTCCTAGTGCCCTTGTCGGCTACTCCGCCCAGCCGATAGAGGATGTCTGCAGTCGTCACAAGGGCGAGGGAGGCGGGGCCCATGATGGACGTCTATTGTGCTAGATCTCTTGGTAAATTTATTTTATTATGAATTATATTCATTATTTATCCTTCAACTGTGTAATGCCAAGTATTTTAACATTTGTAATTGCAATGATAAATTAAAACCTGCCAGGGCTATCCGTCATGCTATGAGAATCGAAATAGCACATGTTTCGGGCAGGCAATGTCCTTCAAAGAATTTTCGATTAGCATATGGGATTTATTGCTCGACATGTTCACAGTATGTAATTTAATCATTTAATTCATGTCTTTCCCAAACTCAAATGTGCTCAGTATACTAACCCATATAACTTAATTTATTTACAATGGACTTATCAGTTCACGACGGGATAGGACGCGGCGAGAGCTCATTCTGTCTGGGAGGCTATTGTGTGGACAAATTATAGGAAGACATTGCATAAGGCCCGAGTTAGGGCTAAAAAAAGCCGGTGGGATCCAAGACAGATAGCTCTAGAAGGAGCACCACCCTCTTTGGATGAGGAAGGAGTATTGGGATGCTGTGTAAGACAAATGGGCCGATCTGAGGTGGATAGAAAAGTCCCAAAAAGAGTCAACAAATAGGGCATTACAATCAGACGCCAATGTGCATACGAGTGGGTCCGTCTCTTTCGTGACCCACAAACAAAAATTGGTATGTAATATTTCAATTTATCTTCTTATATTTTATTCATATATATGAATTTTTTTCAATGATTTGTAACCAAGCGGTGGAGCTCAATTGTGCTCCATCGTTCCTGAAGGTGTTCGACAGAACACAGAAAAAGAAGGTGATGGGGGCATCAAAAGCTATACGGGTGGAACGTATTTGTGTGTTATGACTTGTATAGGATTGTACTTGTGTATTTATTTCATTTCTTTCATTTGGGCTCCTTGTAAGGCTTATAACAAGCCAATGGGTCACTTGTAATGTAAAGTCCATGGCTAGGTTGCCATTAGTAGAGTCCATTAGAAGCCTAGTTCATATTGGACCTTAATAGCCACTTAAGGCCCAAGTGGGCTTTCTCCTCTCATGGACCACCAAGACTTGGAAGGCCCAAGTCTAGACATGGGTTATTGGACTTGAGTGGTTGGCCTTGGACCAGCCTAGGCCCATGAGAATCCCATGAAGGGGGGCGCCCTCTTCCTTGTCCTATTAGGCTAGGTAGGTGTGATTTAGGTAGAGTTTGAATAGAAATGGTCAAGTTAGATTAAAAAAATGTATTAGGTGTGTTGTTCACATTGCATCCCAGCCCTCCAATCCCCATCCCTAGATCCAAGGGTCTACATTGGATTTGGTTGGAAGCATATAAAACCATGTATTTTCATGTGAAAATTAGTGAAAATTCAGAAATTTTGTTGAATGCCAAGAAGGCTCTTGCGCCCCCAGCCCTCTCCCCCTAGTTTCCTCTCCTCAAACCTCCTGTTCTAGAGTGTATCAATCTTCTATCTCCCCCTCTCAACCTCTGATCTTCATCTGTGCCGCCGCCGCCGCCGTTCGTGCCACCTTCGAACAGCCGCGAATCCGTCTTCGATTTTCTGTCCTGCTGGACAGAGGTGTCTTCACGAAAATCCTGCTATCCGCCACGGCCTCTTCGTGATTTGTAATTTTTCTGGTGTGTTCCTATCTTCCATCCCATCATTTACAAAAAAATTCAGATCTAAAATCCTTCATTTGATATTTTTGCAATTTCGGTCTTCAATCACTCCCAGATCTGTCCTGTCTCTATCTACAGTGACAGTAGCTCTGAGTTTTCCATCTCCGACCTTCTTTTTGATTTTTGTTGGGGCTCCAACTTTACTAGGCGTTCTATCCATCATCTCCTACATCCACCATTTTATTGATTTTTGATCCGCCCTCTATCCATTTTTCAAAATTCGTGTTCTATCTCTGCTACAGTGTTTTCAGCTAATTCCCAGATCCGACCACCTTCCAGTTCAAAAATCAGAGCAAATCACAGCCACCTCCAAATCCTTCATAAAAAATAGTTTCGGTTTTCTAGCTTGATTTCCTACAACTTTTCTGAAGACGACCACTTCAGATTTGGACGTTCACATATCGTTCAAAGGCAGTTCTCAGACAAGTTCTCTGCAGATCTGAGAGTCCGGTCACTGTACAACAGCAACTCAAAAATTCATTAAAGCCAAGATCCGTGCAGATCCGGGTCTGATCTCTAGGCCTAGGTTGAAGTATTTGAAGAGAGATTTCCAACGGTGCCAGTTTCGTGTCGATCCGACATCGGGGCTGATCGCAGCGTCCATTCTCGCCAGAGCGCGCGCTGAAAACCAGAAGCTGCAGATCCGTGGCCGGTTATTTCGACCGGCGCCGAACGGAGCCGCCCGGCCCCCGACAGGTGAACCAGCGTGCCGCCAGCCCGGGGAGCCTTCCCTAAGTGTCCCCACTACAGCGCGTGCCACCTGGTCCCACACGGCCCCTTCGGACAGCACGTGGGCCCCACCGTCACTAGTTCGGGTGTTGCCGAATCAACGCGAGAAGCCGCCC
Source organism: Amorphophallus konjac (assembly GCA_022559845.1). Taxonomy (NCBI): domain Eukaryota; kingdom Viridiplantae; phylum Streptophyta; class Magnoliopsida; order Alismatales; family Araceae; genus Amorphophallus; species Amorphophallus konjac. The sequence continues at coordinate 350,992,839 of CM040126.1, forward strand.
GTCAACCTGAATTCGGTCCTCCCGGGCCCCATTATGTAGCCCTTTACCTCCCCGCGTGGAGTGGGCAGCGAGTTGTATTGCTGTAATACTGTGTATTATTGTTCCGGGAGTACGAGTTTTGGCCAGGCCCGTCTTCCCCACGCCGAGTGCGTGGAGGTATCGTTCTCACTCCCTACACTCGACATTTGCTTATTTTCATATATACTTGTTTATGCCACTGCTAGAGAGCATGTTCTAGGATCGTAGCTCGCTTTATATTTATATCACCGCTGCTGCGAGAGAGAGCATTACCGTCCCGTGATCCGATCCGAGCACGAAAGTGTGAATTGACCACCCTAACTCTAGCCGATTTCTCAACCGTGCACGTCTGATGCTTCCCTCGTTAAGGGACGATCGCGAGCTTGTCGTGTCCGTGTCTCGTCCCTCATCAATTTGGTATCAGAGTGAGTTTGAGTCTAGGGTGTCTACAACAAAAAAACAAAAAAGAGTGTCATTTACGTCTAGTCATTAGTCATTGTCTAAGTCGTGTTTAGGGTCATCATTGTTTTAAAACAAAAAAAAGTGTCTTTTTACATTACATTCCAATAACCCGGTATATCAAAAGGTGTTGTCTGAACGTTAGGCTACGCCTATCGAGAAGGCCGCACACTTGCGCGAGTGATCTTCGGATCGGTTATCTCCGCCACGTACCAAGTCTTCATTTACGTCTAGGGTCTTTAGTGTGCATGCATTCCAAACTTACATAGTCGGTCTAGTGTCTTGTCACCGTGTGTATGCATGTCCATATCCGCTACCCATGGCCGTTCCCCAAGACCATACATCCGAGTGGTCAACCTTTGTGGCCAAAGTCAATGTCCTCATGGATCGAGCCCTTGGTTTTACCCCTCTCACTATGAAAGTCGCTCTACCCAACGGGTCTACAACGGAACTCCATTTCACCGATAGGGAGTCGGATAATTGGGTTTCTCTTGACATCGTAGAGTTTCTCCAAGACAGGCGAGATTGTCCGTGATGGTGATTTTGCTTGTGTTGAGTTCTATAAGAGGATCGGCTCTGTTCTCTACACCGATGGCGCATGGTGCAGGATCAGCACACTTGCTGGTTCATTCATCATTTTAGGGCAAACATGGTTAGGAGAACGAAGAGCCAATCTTGACTGGGGCAAGAGGACTTGCACCTTATACCCACCTTACCTACCTGGTAAGATCACCCTCGTATGTCCAGTCACTCAACCCCAGCGGCCCACTCCACATTCGGAACCATTATGCTTGGAGCCGTCTCACCCCGAGCCACCCGTGTTTCTTACGGGAACGCTATACATCGCCGAGCCACTTTTTAGTTGGCTCAAGGATGACTTGGTCCCACCTCCCTTTCCATCCATGGATCCCATCCTCCCTTGAGTGCCGGTCAACTCCTTCCATACCACATTTCGATCTAGTCACCATGTTGACACATTGGGCGATCTTGTCATGGGATTAGATTCACAATGGAAGTTGACACATCTTTTGGCGCGAGGCTTTGATCAACCCGCTAGTCTTAGCTTCACCCATCCGGCCTTTGGGTCCATTATCTCTGAGTGCACCATGGGTTGTGTCACCACGGAGGTTCTTCTACTTCTTCCGCTACCGGACGAGCCCGAATTCATACCCTTTTGTCCGAGGGAGGAATCATACTTCTTGCCTACAATCCCCGTCCCACCCATCACAATTCAAGAAGGTGACTATCCACACCTTCAAAACTTCTACACGTGGGACCGTGACTTGTGGGAACCCACCATAAGGGGTCATACCTTCTTTGATCCCTTTGACCCACTCCCTAGTGGATCCTTAGACCCTCCACATTCACTTCACTTCTTCGAGGGAGTCCGCTACCACACCCCTTCCCCATGGGCCAGGTCGTCTATGCCCACCAAGCCCGTACACTTACAAGATACGCCATCATCTAGGGGAGATACTCTTGGCCCTCCCACATCCACATCCCATATGCATGCATGGCCCACCTTAGGAGATCTAGGATTTCCGCATGATGTCAACCACCGGTTACGTCAGATGCATGCATGGCACACATTCGGGTGTCCTGGTCCGCTGTCACCCATGTACGGGTCGGACTAACATTAGGTGTGTCTAGGGTCATAGATGAGTCAGTGTGTTTTCCTTGTGTGGTTTGTTTTGTGTGATTTGTTTGCATGGTTTGTGTGTCGTTTGTCTACATGTGTCATGTGCAAGCTCGTTGTCGTTCTTTTATGAGTAAGAGGCGAGTGGGCTCATTCGATGAGTATGAGATCAGTTCTATATCTACACCCGGATCTAGTCACCTACAGGGACTCAGCGGTGATTCTTACTGAGTCTTTGAGCAGCTTCCTTCCCTTTTGAGAGTGCCCCACCCGGAGTGTCCACCTTTAGCCCACAGCAGCTTGTGCATATCGAGTATATATGGAATGAGCAGGTGATGGTCACTTGGAGTGGAGCATACCCGCGTTACTTGGCACGGTGACGGATCGGCCGGAGTACTCGAGCAGCCGCACCTCTTACTCAACGGGGTCGAGTTCTTCCCACCTGGGGAGAATTGATGGGGGCATCAAAAGCTATACGGGTGGAACGTATTTGTGTGTTATGACTTGTATAGGATTGTACTTGTGTATTTGTTTCATTTCTTTCATTTGGGCTCCTTGTAAGACTTATTACAAGCCAATGGGCCACTTGTAATGTAAAGTCCATGGCTAGGTTTCCATTAGTAGAGTCCATTAGAAGCCTGGTTCATATTGGACCTTAATAGCCACTTAAGGCCCAAGTGGGCTTTCTCCTCTCATGGACCACCAAGACTTGGAAGGCCCAAGTCTAGACATGGGTTATTGGACTTGAGTGGTTGGCCTTGGACCAGCCTAGGCCCATGAGAAGCCCATGAAGGGGGGCGCCCTCTTCCTTGTCCTATTAGGCTAGGTAGGTGTGATTTAGGTAGAGTTTGAATAGAAATGGTCAAGTTAGATTAAAAAAATGTATTAGGTGTGTTGTTCACATTGCATCCCAGCCCTCCAATCCCCATCCCTAGATCCAAGGGTCTACATTGGATTTGGTTGGAAGCATATAAAACCATGTATTTTCATGTGAAAATTAGTGAAAATTCAGAAATTTTGTTGAATGCCAAGAAGGCTCTTGCGCCCTCAGCCCTCTCCCCCTGGTTTCCTCTCATCAAACCTTCAGTTCTAGAGTGTATCAATCTTCTATCTCCCCCTCTCAACCTCTGATCTTCATCTGTGCCGCCGCCGCCGTTCGTGCCGCCTTCGAGCAGCCGCGAATCCGTCTTCGGTTTTCTATCCTGCTGGACAGAGGTGTCTTCACGAAAATCCTGCTATCCGCCACGGCCTCTTCGTGATTTATAATTTTTATGGTGTGTTTCTATCTTCCATCCCATCATCCACAAAAAAATTCAGGTTGAAAATCCTTCATTTGATATTTTTGTAATTTCGGTCTTCAATCACTTCCAGATCTATCCTGTCTCTGTCTACAGTGACAGTAGCTCTTAGTTTCCCATCTCCGACCTTCTTTTTGATTTTTCTTGGGGCTCCTAATTTTACTGGGCGTTCTGTCCATCATCCCCTACATCCACCATTTTATTGATTTTTGATCCGCCCTCTTTCCATTTTTCAAAATTCATGTTCTATCTCTGCTACAGTGTTTTCAGCTAATTCCCAGATCCGACCACCTTCCAGTTCAAAAATCAGAGCAAATCACAGCCACCTCCAAATCCTTCATAAAAAATAGTTTCGGTTTTCCAGCTTGATTTCCTACAACTTTTCTGAAGACGACCACTTCAGATTCAGACGTTCACATATCGGTCAAAGGTAGTTCTTAGACAAGTTCTCTGTAGATCTGAGAGTCCGGTCACTATACAATAGCAAATCAAAAATTCATTAAAGCCAAGATCCGTGCAAATCCAGGTCTGATCTCTAGGCCTAGGTTGAAGTATTTGAAGAGAGCTTTCCAACGGCGTCAGTTTTGTGTCGATCCGACATCGGGGCTGATCGTAGCGTCCATTCTCTCCGGAGCGCGTGCTGAAAACCAGAAGCTACAGATCCGTGGCCGGTTATTCCGATCGGCGCCGAACGGAGCCGCCCGACCCCCGGCCGGCGAACCAGCGTGCCGCCAGCCTAGGGAGCGCTTCCCTAAGTGTCCCCATTATAGCGGTGCCACTTGGTCCCACACGGCCCCTCCGGACAGCACGTGGGCCCCACCGTCACTAGTTCGGGTGTTGCTGAATCAACGCGAGAAGCTGCCCGTCAACCCGAATTCGGTCCTCCCGGGCCCCATTGTGTATCCCTTTACCTCCCTACGTGGAGTGGGCAGCGAGTTTTATTGCTGTAATACTGTGTATTATTGTTCTGGGAGTACGAGTTTCGGTCGGGTCCGTCTTCCCCACGTCGAGCGTGTGGAGGTATCGTTCTCCCTCCCTACACTCGGCATTTGCTTATTTTCATATATACTTGTTTATGCCACTGCTAGAGAGCATGTTCTAGGATCGTAGCTCACTTTATATTTATATCACCACTGCTGCGAGAGAGATCGTTACCGTCCCGTGACCCGATCCGGGCACGAAAGTGTGAATTGACCACCCTAACTCTAGCCGGTTTCTCAACCGTGCACGTCCGACGCTTCCCTCGTTAAGGGACGATCGCGAGCTTGTCATGTCCATGTCTCGTCCCGCATCAGAAGGGGACAGATAAGTTCTTCAGTGAGTGAGCTCGCTCAGTAGCGGTAAGTTGTTATACATATGCAAGTTTTTCTTTTCATTTAAATTTGATTGATTTATATAAAATTGACAAACATTTTTATTCAATTTGTAGGAAACATATAGCAAACATGTGACGGAGAAGTACAGGGAGGGAGACGCACAGCAGCCGAAGTTAGATCCGACGGCATGGGTGGCTGTAGCTGGTGTATCTAAGAAAGGCCAGTTATATGGTTTTGGGCAGAGCCTGGAGAGTAGCATGGTGATATCATCGTGTGTGAGTTCAGGTGCTATCCCGACCAGTAGAAGTGCCTTCAGTACACCCCTACTCAGCCCTGGTACTTCTCCGAGCGATGTCAGAGATATCGTCTGAGTGGAGATGTTTGATTTCCAGCGACAGATGAGGATGGGGATGTTGAGCTAGGAGGTGCGCATTATGCAGGCACTCGCTAGCCTCCTCTCCCAGGCAAGGCTTTTCCCTCATGGAGCACCCACGACCACGACATAGCCCCTGTTAGTTATGTATGTTCTCAAGCCAATCATAACATGTACAATCTTGTTCATTAATAATGACAAAGGCTTCTAATATTCATTATGTGTGATTCATTTATTATTTCATAATGAAGTCCATGAATATGCACAATGGATATTAATTATGATGAGATCATAACAATGAGATTAGTATCCTTTAAATGCATATTCTTAATTATTCCTAGTCGGGGATATCTGAGAAGGACATCAGATATCCAGTGAGACTAGTATAGGTTGCACCTGCTCATATGATGAGGGTGGATGGTCTCATAGACACTTGTGTGGAGACACTAAGGTGAACATGTAGGTGCTCATTTATGAATGAGTTCACTGAACTAATCCAACATGAATCGCTAGATGGTAATATTACATGACTATCAACCGGTTAGATTCATCGTCACAGTGGCGTGATTGGTCCTTTGACCTGAGACACCAAGGACATCTTGTCGGTGGACTTCTGGGTTTTGACCTTAGCTTATAGATCTCTAGTCATGAGGTCTTAATCAGCTATGTGATCGAATCCAGTGGAATACCTTCGAAGATGATTGTGTGATCAATACGGGATCATTCGCTCTCAGTAATTGAGAGAGAATGCTCTAGGGAGTGATGCCTAGGAGTCCCTGGCCAGGGCAAGACAACATATCAGAAAAAGGAGTTTTCTGGTAATACTTTTATGGCATCTAATCCAAGTGAGTGTGTGTTCTTGGGTTTGACAGTTAACCATACCCTCAAAGCATACTCGAGAGCATTGTACGAGTGAAGGACTATAGTCACGTTGTAACTGTTGATGGAAGGGTTCCTTGATCGGGTTGCTGAACCCCAATGCCTTCTAGGGTCATGCGGTGTTGCTTGGCACCTAACTTGATCAGAAGCCCAATCAATTATCATGAGATGATAATTAGATGAAGTGTTTATTTAATATGAGATAATAAATAAACTAATTTTTCCAATAAGGGGTTATTGGGCTATTGGGCTGAAAACTGAACTGGCACTTGGGCCTGGAGGGTCACACGCATATATGTTCTTTGGTTAGGGGATATTAGGTGGGTGTTTATATTAATCTGGGGAATTTTATGAAAAGTGGAATGGATTAATATAAATACATGCCAAAGGGAAACCCTGGGCCATGCTCTAGGGTTTTCCCATGCTGTGGCAGCCGCCCCTCCTCAACATCTTCTCTCTTGTTGCCCCTTTCTCTCTCCCATAGTAGCACAAGGTCGCATGCTGCCCCGAGTGCCCGTGACGAGGAGTCGAGCGAGAGATCAGTCGGTGAGAGATGAGACGAGGATGATCCCTCAACTTGAGAACTGTGTGGATACCGCTGGAGGCCGGGCACCTACGCGGCTAGCGGCAACGCTCAGAAGGAATCAACCCTTGGTCGCAGATCCGATTCCGTGCAAGGTGAAGATCTGATCTTCTGTCACTTAGGTTTGTAGAAATGGATCAAGGGCCGCGGGGATTTAAGAGAAGAAAAAATTTAAATTCCGCTGCATTCTCTTATCTCTCATATCCTATCTAGTCCCCTTGCGATTCTTACAGTGGTATCAGAGCCATGTTGTTGCTTTGATCCATTTCTACTTTATCTGTAATTATTTTATTTAGTTTCCTTGCATCGGTCTTGTCTTCTCTGTTGGGATATTGGCGTTCATGGGGTTTTGAATCCATGATGGAATGCCTTGAACAGCGGTAGCGATGGTTGCTGCGACCACCTCCCTTGGTCGACCTTGTGACACCGGTGACCCGCCTAGCGGCGTTGTATAACTGCACCGCAGGTGGATTATTCGCTTCGACTTCACCACAGGCGGCCGTTCTCATCCTCCTGTGCGATGATACAGGCTAGGGTTGGGAACCCTACCCGTCGCCGCTCATGTCGGGTGAAGATGACATGGATCGTGGGTCCTTACCAGGTCATGTGGATTCGTCCCATGTTGGTTCGAGCTGTTCGGATCTCTATCGGATAATTCGATTATCTGTCCAATAGAAAACACTCGGATCCCTATTGGATAGGGCATACCGTGGGACTGGGGTGGCACTGCCCCCCCTGGCAACCCCCCCGTAGGGGGTGGGCGCTGCCCCCCCCCCCTTGACCCCCCTACCGCGACCTGACTGCGCAGGTCGATCCGCGTCTTTGTACCGCCTTAAAGTTCGTTTAAGGGTAAAAGACCTATGGAATGGTTCCATATTGGTGGAGGGATGCATACGAACTTATAGATAATAATTGCAGATTCTTGTTTGAACATGTTGACATGTTAACGCTTTTAAATGTAGATTTAAAGGCATGATAGAATATGGAATTTTCAAAAATTATCCATGCACCAAATTTTGATTGGATCCCTGGTTTTATGAAAACCAAAGCTATGTATTTTTGAAAATTCAACCTCACTTGATGTGCTTTATCATGTGTGGTGTGATTAAATGTTAATCCTCGGTGGTCATGGATATGCACTTAAAATATTTGATGTCATGTGATGATATATGTGTGGATGTGAAGTTGTATGCCAGTTTGATGGATGTGTCATATATTGAGGCCTGCGAGCCTCCCTCTATATCTCCACTCCGATGTAATTCTACCTCCCTCCATTTATGTACTCGCCATAAGGCAATTTCTCATTATGAATGTAAATTCTATTGTATTATTTACTTTGTAATTAAACCTGCTTGTCGAGGAGGAGCGAGGATGATCCACAACTGCAGCTAAGAAAACTTCAGAAGATGAGATCTATTGAGTTTGTGTATGTTGCAGGTTAATATAATTGTCATATTAATTAATATGGTGACTAATTGTGTGGCGCCGATTGGTCACCGTGCTATCCATGACCACCACCAATATCATGTATGGGTAATGCATGCTTCTTTTATTTGATTATGAATCAAATGTTATTATCTAGGTATAGTAAATATATATATATGATATATTTATTTACTATCACTTAGGATGAGATCAAGATAAAATTTGTCAAAATCCCTCCTCGTTCAAATTTTAAGCTGTAGCGCAATCATTAAGAATGAGCTGCGTGGCCCTCCATCATTATAGTTTTAGGATTGAAATCAGATTAGACAGGTTTGTTGTGCTATCCACAAGGCTTGTCAAATCCGAGGACAAACTAAAACTATGGTATGATGATGCCTTAAACGGGATAGAGGAACGGTGCAGCTTTGTTGTGCTATCCACAAGGGCTACATCCGAATCTATGCATGTTAAGTAATGATGGTACTACTTAAACTGGACTTTGATGGCTTGTTGTGCTATCCACAAGGCTATCAATGATCGAGGGGCCGAAATATGATCAGATATTGCAAGAGTTGCAAGTGTCAAGAGTTGACTGCTCTCTGATCATGGTGTGGTTTGTTGTGCTATCCACAAGATCATACTATTAGTCAGTGAGATTCTAATCCCCGCTAGGAGACCGTCGGCGTCTCTCGTTCTGTATATTTGAGGGTTATACAGTTCATCAAAAATAGTGGGAGTTAATCTTGATTAAAGTCCTGATCTAGATTTAACCATTATTAAGAACATCTGCTTAATGCTCTTACATTTCCTTTGTAGGCAAAAATGTCGTCAGGTAACCCACTTCGTGGCATATTGGATGCCAACAAATTGACTGGCCCTAACTACTCTGACTGGCTCAGAAACCTGAAGATTGTCCTCAGGTCTGAACAGATTGCCTATGTCCTAGAGGGTGAGATTCCCCCTGAACCACCCCTCAATGCACCTGAAGGGAAGTTGATCGCATATGTGAAATGGAAGGAGTATTCCATTCTAGCCCAATGCAACATGCTTGCCTCAATGAGCAATGAACTGCAAAGGCAACATGAGAAAATAGATGCTAGATCCATCATGCGTAACTTGCAGGAGCTTTTTGAGGAGCAAAGCAGGGTCAAGAGATATGAGATATCTAAGTCCCTGTTTAGAGCTAGGATGGCAGAGGGCACTTCAGTGCAGACCCATGTGCTGAAGATGATAGAATGGATTGAAAGGCTCGAGGGACTGGGTTTTCCTCTTGACAAGGAGCTGAGTACCGACTTGGTCCTTCAGTCACTGCCAGATTCATACTCCCAGATCATTGTTAACTTTACAATGAACAAGATTCAGGTTAGCTTGGCTAAGTTGCTTAACATGCTTAAAACTGCTGAGGGCAACCTTCAGAAGGAAAAGCCCACTGCTCTTCTTATTGGAAAGTCCAACAAGAAAAGAAAAGTAGCCCAAGCCTTTAGGAAAGGCAAAGGAAAGCAGCAGATCAAGCAGAAACAAACCCAAAATAAGGACAAAGGTAAAGGAGTGGAAAAGGGCGAGTGCTTCCACTGTAACCAGAAGGGTCACTGGAAAAGGAATTGCAAGGAATATCTTGCATTGAAGGCTCAGGATAAAAAGAAGCTTGGTGAAGCTTCAGGTATCTATATGATAGATCTTCACTTGTCTATTAGAGATTCAACATCATGGGTATTAGATACTTGATGTGCTGCTCAAATCTGCAATGATGTGCAGGTACTGACAAGTAGAAAAAAGCTGAGCAAGGGCGAGGTCAACTAGAGGCTTGAAAATGGCGCAAGCGTTGCGGCGATTATTGTTGGGACTATAAAGCTCAATTTACCTTCAGGAGATATGATCATATTAGATGACTGCTATTTTGTTCCAAGCATCATTAAGAACATTATTCATGTTTCTTGCTTAGACAGAATTGGATACAAATTTACCATTGGGAACAATAGTTGTTCAGTTTATTTTAGAAATAAACTTGTTGCTTTAGCACATTTGGTGAATGGTTTGTATTTGCTTGATGTTTCTTATGATAATCTCCACCTTGATGTTTCTCCTAAGAGAAGTAGGAATAGTGTGAACTTAACCTACTTGTGGCATTGTAGGCTTGGACACATTGGTGAGAATAGGCTTCAGAAGTTGCATAAGAATGGATACTTGGATCCATTTGATTATGAATCATATGCAACTTGTGAATCTTGTTTAATGGGTAAGTTGACCAAATGTCTATTTAGTGGACATGGAGAGAGGGCCAAAAACATATTGGAACTAATACATTCAGATGTATGTGGTCCAATGTCTACCCAAGCCAAAGGTGGCTACTCATACTTCATTACATTCACTGATGACTGCTCCAGATTTGGATATGTGTACTTAATGAAGTACAAGTCAGAAGCCTTTGAAAAGTTCAAAGAATTCAAGAATGGAGTTGAGAAGCAAACTGGAAAGAGTATTAAAACTCTTCACTCAGATCGAGGAGGTGAATACTTGAGTACGGAGTTCATACAATTCTTAAAGGATAATGGTATCCTTTCTCAATGGACTCCTCCTTACACACCACAGATGAATGGTGTATCAGAAAGGAGAAATCACACATTGTTGGACATGGTGCGATCCATGATGAGTTTCTCAAAATTACCAGTATCCTTATGGGGGTATGCGCTAGAGTCAGCATCATATCTTTTGAATAGGGTTCCCAATAAATTTGTGTCTTCTACTCCATATGAGATATGGAAAGGTAGAAAGCCCGACTTTAAACACATTAAAGTGTGGGGCTTTCCAGCCCATGTGAAGAGACATGACACAGATAAATTGAAATCCAGAACCGATAAGTGCAGGTTTGTTGGATACCCAAGAGAAACATTTGGGTGTTACTTTTACCACCCCAGTGAACAAAAGGTGTTTGTTGCCAATTTAGCTATCTTCTTGGAAGAGGAATACTTTATCCAGGAGGACAGTGGGAGTAAAGTAGATCTGGAAGAGGTTCTAGATCAACAAACCATGCAAGCTTCATCAGATGAGTCATCAGTTTCGAAGCCCATTCAGGAACACACATTGGTACCCCGTAGGTCTGGTAGAGTACCAAAATAACTTGAAAGATATGTTGGACATATCAATGAAGGTGCATGTTATACTGAGGATGGTGATCCTCAAACCTACATAGAGGCCATTGAGATCCCACCCTCTAGGAAATGGCAAGAAGCAATGAATTCTGAGATGCAGTCCATGTACACCAACCAAGTTTGGAACTTGGTAGACTTACCTGAAGGTATTGTACCTATTGGGTGCAAGTGGATCTTTAAGAGAAAGATTGGTGCAAATGGACAAATCGACACTTATAAGGCAAGGTTGGTGGCAAAGGGTTATCGTCAAAGGCAAGGGATTGACTATGACAAACTTTCTCACCAGTTGCCATGATAAAGTCGATCAGAATTCTTCTTGCCATTGCGACACACTTTGATTACGAAATTTGGCAGATGGATGTGAAGACTGCATTCCTAAATGGAAACCTTGAGGAAGAAGTGTATATGATACAGCCCGAAGGCTTCACATCCAAAGAATTTCCAAACAAAGTATGTAAGCTTCAAAAATCCATTTACGGATTGAAGCAAGCCTCCCGGAGCTAGAACATGAGATTTGATGATGCTATCAAATCTTATGACTTCATTATAAATGATGATGAACCATGTGTGTATAAGAAAACTAGTGGGAGTGCAGTCACTTTCCTTGTACTTTATGTTGATGACATCCTACTCATTGGGAATGATGTGGGAATGTTATCATCAGTAAAAGTATGGTTATCAAAGAACTTCTCCATGAAGGATTTGGGAGAAACATCCTACGTATTGGGAATACGTATCTATAGAGATAGATCTAAGAGGATGCTTGGCTTGACCCAATCCATGTACATAGATACCATTGTCAAAAGGTTTGGCATGGAGAATTCCAAGAGAGGTCTCATACCAATGAGACATGGAATTATTCTATCTAAGGACCAATCTCCCAACACTCCTGAAGAGAGGGCATACATGGATAGACTTCCCTATGCCTCTGTGATAGGGTGTATCATGTATGCCATGATATGTGCAAGACCTGATGTGGCATTTGCTCTAAGTGTTACGAGCAGATATCAGGCAAATCCAGGTGATGCACACTGGAAGGCTGTGAAATGCATCCTTAAGTACTTGAGAAGGACTAAGGATATATTTCTAATTTATGGAGGAGGAGACTTGAAACTACGAGCATACACTGACTCAAGTTTCAAGTCTAATCTGGATGATAGTAAGTCTACATCCGGATTTGTGTTCACATTGAATGGTGGTGCAGTGAGTTGGAAGAGTTCCAAGCAAGAAACCACAGCAGATTCGATGACAGAAGCTGAGTATATTGCTGCAGCTGAAGCCGCCAAGGAGGCAGTGTGGAAGAAGAAGTTCATCACTGACCTTGGAGTGGTGCCGAGTATCTCTAATCCAATCCCGTTGTTATGTGACAACAATGGGACTATTGCACAGGTGAAAGAGTCGCGGTCTCATCAGAAGTCAAAGCACATTCTGAGGTGATTTCATCTGATCAGGGAGATTATTCCTAGAGGAGATGTATTGGTGGAAAGGGTTCCTTCCACTGATAACATAGCAGATCCACTGACGAAGCCTCTGACTCAAATTGTGTTTGAACGTCACCTAGAGTCTATGGGTATACGACATAAAAATGATAGGCTTTAGTCCAAGTGGGAGATTGTTAGTTATGTATGTCCTCAAGCCAATCATAACATGTACAATCTTATTCATTATTAATGACAAAGGCTTTTAATATTCATTATGTGTGATTCATTTATTGTTTCATAATGAAGTCCATGAATATGCACAATGGATATTAATTATGATGAGATCATAACAATGAGATTGGTATCCTTTAAATGCATATTCTTAATTGTTTCTAGTCAAGGATATCTGAGAAGGACATCAGATATCCAGTGAGACTAGTACATGTTGCACCTGCTCATATGATGAGGGTGGATGGTCTCATAGACACTTGTGTGGAGACACTAAGGTGAACATGTAGGTGCTAATTTATGAATGAGTTCACTGAACTAATCCAACATGAATAGCTGGATGGTAATAGTACCTGACTATCAACCAGTTAGATTCATCGTCACAGTGGCGTGATTGGTCCTTTGACCTGAGACACCAAGGACATCTTGTCGGTGGACTTCTGGGTTTTGACCTTAGCTTATAGATCTCTAGTCATGAGGTCTTAATTTGTTATGTGATCGAATCCAGTTGAATACCTTCGAAGGTGATTGTGTGATCAATACAGGATCATTCGCTCTCGGTAATTGAGAGAGAATGCTCTAGGAAGTGATGCCTAGGAGTCCCTGGCCAGGGCAAGACAACATATCAGAAAAAGGAGTTTTCTGGTAATGCTTTTATGGCATCTAATCCAAGTGAGTGTGTGTTCTTGGGTTTGACAGTTAACCATACCCTCAAGCATACTCGAGAGCATTGTACGAGTGAAGGACTATAGTCACGTGGTAACTATTGACGGAAGGGTTCCTTGAGTGGGTTGCTGAACCCCAATGCCTTCTAGGGTCATGCGGTGTTGCTTGGCACCCAACTTGATCAGAAGCCCAATCAATTATCAAGAGACGATAATTAGATGAAGTGTTTATTTAATATGAGATAATAAATAAACTAATTTTACCAATAAGGGGTTATTGGGCTATTGGGCTGAAAACTGGACTGGCACTTAGGCCTAGAGGGTCACACGCATATAGGTTCTTTGGTTAGGGGATATTAAGTGGGTGTTTATATTAATCCGGGACTTTTATGAAAAGTGGAATGGATTAATATAAATGCATGCCAAAGGGAAACCCTGGGCCAAGCTCTAGGGTTTTCCCACGCTGTGGCAGCCTCCCCTCCTCAACCTCTTCTCTCTGGTCGCCCCTTTCTCTCTCCCGTAGGAGCACAAGGTCGCATGCCGCCCCGAGTGCCCGTGACGAGGAGTCGAGCAAGAGATCAGTCGGTGAGCGATGAGACGAGGATGATCCCTCAACCTTAGAACCACGTGGATACCGCTGGAGGCCGGGCACCTGCGCGGCTAGTGGCATTGCTCAGAAGGAATCAACCCTTGGTCGTGGATCCGATTCCGCGCAAGGTGAAGATCTGATCTTTTGTCACTTAGGTTTGTAGAAATGGATCAAGGACCGCGGGGATTTAAGAGAAGAAAAATTTTAAATTCCGCTGCATTCTCTTATCTATCATATCCTATCTAGTCCCCTTGCGATCCTTACAGCCCCCTCAGGTGAGTGTTGGTTATATTTTATTTTCACTTAATTTAGAGTTATAATATTGCTATATAATTTAAAGAAACTATCGTGAAAATGTATTAATATCCAACTGAACCTTGGGTGGTGAGAGTGACTTGGGAGAGCTAATGGAATCCAAATCGGATACTCGATTTGGGCTCGGCGCTCAAATTACTCAATTTAGAAATAAGTTAGTTTTCAAAACTAACTTTATTTAAATGAATCCAGATAACTAGGTGTGGACATGCAAAATTACACACCCATACGTCCCAACTAGTCTAGCATCAACAACGACTCCAACTAGAGAAACTACGGAGGAGATGGGCCGTCCGGACTCTCCAAACAAACGCACACACTGCAGTGAAGTCGTCTCTGGAGTCACGACAGCGAAGAGAGATCAACTACCAGAATACACTCCAACCTGTGGGCCTCAAAGAAATTGAATGGGCCACAACCCACACTCTCAAAGGGCTCAGAACTGCCCACTTCGCCCCTCCAGCGGCACACCCCTTCAGCGGTACGCCCTCAAGCCCGTTCAGTGGCAAGCCCTGGCAGCCCCTCAACGGCATGCCTTGGCAGCCCTTCAGCGGCACACCCTTTGCCCTCTTCAGCGGCACGCTTGCCAGCCCTTCAGCGGCACGCCCTTGGGCTCTGCAACGGCACGCCCTCTGGGCTCTTCAGCGTCACACCCATCCTACCCTTCCAGCGGCACGCCCTTTGGGCTCCTTAGCGGCACGCCTGCGAGCTCTTCCAGCGGCACACTTTTGCAGGCTTCCAGTAGCACGCTTTTACGGTCTGCCAGCGGCACGGGTTTTTGCCCGTTCAGCGGCACACTTCGGCCGGCAAGCAATCTTAACGCCATCCCCTATAGATCCTTGGCGCGTAATGGGGTTGCTGAGGTGTTGCCCGGGGAGAGGGCCACGCTGCCTACTCCTCCTGCCACCCAAAACAAGGGAGTCAACTCCCATTAAATGCCCGCCGGACGCTTCCCGCCTTCGGACCCTCCTGCCACCGGGGGTATAAAACCCCTCTTCTTCGCTGCGAACAAAAGGGGGGAAGAGGCAGACACACACACATAGACGGATAAGAGAAGAAGAGGAGGGGAGGCTCTGCCTCCCCCTCCTGCTACTCCGTCCACCACCGTCCATGCGAAGAGGAGAAGAAGAAGAGAAGAGAAGAAGAGAAGAAGAGGACGGGAGGCTCTGCCTCCCCCTCCTGCTGCTCTGTCCACCGCCGTCCGTGCGAAGAGGAGAAGAAGAAGAGAAGAAGAGAAGAAGAAGAGGAGGGGAGGCTCTGCCTCCCCCTCCTGCTGCTCCGTCCACCGCCGTCCGTGCGAATAGGAGAAGAAGAAGAGAAGAGAAGAAGAGGAGGGGAGGCTCCCCCTCCCCCTCCTGCTGCTCCATCCACCGCCATCCGTGGGAAGAAGAGAAGAAGAAGAGGAGGGGAGGCTCTGCCTCCCCCTCCTGCTGCTCCGTCCACCACCGTCCGTGCGAAGAGGAGAAGAAGAAGAGAAGAGAAGAAGAGAAGAAGAGGAGGAGAGGCTCCACCTCCCCCTCCTACTACTCTGTCCACTGTCGTCCGTGCGAATAGGAGAAGAAGAAGAGAAGAAGAGGAGGGGAGGCTCCGCCTCCCCCTCCTGCTGCTCCGTCCACCGTCGTCCGCGCAAAGAGAAAGAGAAGAAGGAGAAGAGAAGAAGAGTGGGTGGAGAGAGGGAGTGAGGTCCGGGAGGGGAGGAGTCTATGCTCCGTCCCCCCCCCATGACATCTTCTTTCCTTCTTTCTTTGTCCCCCTTTCTTTTCATCCCTTCTTTAGGGTTTGCCTCCTCCCGGGCGTTTTCGCCTTCGTTCACATCCCGGCTGTGCCTTTGGTGGCACACCCCAACCAACCCTCCAACGGCGCAGTCCATTGGGCCCTCACCGGTGCACTTTACAACACCCTTCGCCGGTGCACCCTTCTTTGATGCCCTTCGCCTGTATGCCCCTATGGGGCCTTCAGCGGCACACCCAGCAACTCTTCGCCGACACGCCTGTGATGGCCTTCGCCGGCATGCCCCCTTTTTTCGGCACGGTCCTAATGGCCTTCACCGGCACACCCTTGGTCTCCCTAGCCCGGCACGCCCCTGACCGGTTCTAGAGAGGCTCCCCCCTTTTTTTCCACTGTTGCCTCCGAGTTTTCCGAGGTTTTGTTAAGGTGTTGCCGCTCTCGAGCGCCCACCTCCAGTTGTCGGGTTCCACCACTCCATGTGGGCACGTTCCCTGTATCTCCCTTACGCTTGGGTCAAGGGGAGATGCTGCCGAATTTTTGTTAGAAGTGATAACATATTAAAAGGCAAAAAGAAAGCAACAAACAAACGAAAATAACAACAGTAAAACACTTTAACCAAGACAAGGGAACCGCAATCAACACAAAGAGAGCGTAATCGAACGACAACTAAGCAACTTAAACATTCATCCTCGTGGGAGAAAGAATGGAAGATAATCAAGAGAAAGAGAGAAGAAACCCATACAAACCGAATAAAAATCAAGGGGGGGAGAGAAAAGTAAAAGATATAAGAGTGAGAGCGGAGTGGGCCCCGTCCTCACCCTCATCTCATATGCCTGCTTGCCTTGGCCTTCCTCGGCATGCTCCTAGACCGGCACACCTTGCCAGGCCCTTCGCCGGTACTCCCTGCAATCGCTCTTCACCGGCGCGCCCCCAGCCCAGTTTCCCCGGCATGCTCCTTCCCCGGTACACCCCTTGGAACCTCTCGGCGGCACACTCGCCACGCCCTTCGCCGGTACACCCTGCAGCACCCTTCGCCGGCACGCCTCCTCTTCCTTCCCCGGCACGCTCCCATGGCCTTCGCCGATACGCGCTTCCAGCTCCTTCGCCGGCACGCCCATCCTTGAACCCTCCGGCGGCACAACCAAGCACCTTCGCCGGTACAGCCTGGCCGCTCTTCGCCGGCACGCCCCTTTAGCCCCTTCCTAGCCCTCTAGCGGCCCACTCTCTCCGAATATATATATATATATATATATATATATATAATAATAATAATAATAATAATAATAAGAAATCAATACAAATTATGATGGATAAATAAATCTAAAGATATATATATGAAATAAACAAAAAGGGTGTGAAATAGTAATAACAATAGTAAGAAAACATAAAATAATAATAATAATAATGAACGAAAATGGAGAAATCATTCAGAACAAATACATAAAAGGGAAATAACCGAAAATATACATACATACATACATATATATATATATATATATATTTGAAACCCAAATTAAAAAAATGGTAAAATCTGTATCGCAGCCCCGTCTCTCCCTCGATCTGGTGCTGAAGGAACAACAATGCCGCCCTTCCAGGTTGGGCCTGAGTCTTGGGAATTATCCCGAAATGACCATGACCCGACCCCGCCTCAGGTCGACATTCCGATTAAGCCGGACTCATTTCTTAGGCCGGATCCCTTCCGAGCCGCTACTAAAATTACCTTATGTTCGGCATACATTTGAACGGGTTCACCTCGATTCCCACTGCGTTTCTATTACGGACCTGCGTCCGAACATGAAAAGGTCTGTGAGTGACCGATATGGCCGACGGCCCCCGTCCCGACATGGTCGTAACCCGGCAGCGCTCTGGCCCGATGGTTCGTCAAATCGGATTTATTCTATTGGTATTTGTTCCCGCTCTTTCATTGAAATTACCGCAAACTCGGCATACATTTGTACGGGGTTATTTCTACCTACGTCGTACCTTCAATACGGACCTGCGTCCGAACATGAAAAGGTCCGTGAGTGACCGACAAAAATCGGAATAGAACGAGATGGCTCCCGTCATCCCTGTACCCTTTGCATGGGAATGTCAACAAGGCCTCCGTGGGCCACGCTTAGACCTCGGGTCTGTCCCGATTATGGTCATTGTATGACCCATATCCTCGGCCTATAGCCCGCTCCCTCCGAACACGTTTTGGTTTTGGAATCTAGTCCCGGGACTATTCCCCAATGCCCCCCCCGGCACCGGAAATATTAATGATGCCCGCGCAAGCCCCGTTTGGACCGCTGGAGGCACCCCCGGTATGGTCCTGACTCGATCTCGCACCGGGCTGATAAATTCACTAGTTTCCTTCCATCCTAGCCGAGATTTAACCGAATGTTTTCAGTACCTCAGAATAATATATTTGCCGTACCCCGGCATACATATGTTCCAGGTCCTCCCGCGACGATTATGATATTCTCAAGCCGGACACATGCCCGAATATTAAACGGTCACCCGAACGACCGACACGTTTCGGACGCTCGCTTCCCTAGATGCGGGGCTTTCCAATTGATTCAAGGGATATCCCCCCTTTGCCCCTTGGCACCGAAAACATTAATGACGCTCATGCGAGCCTGACTTCGACCATTGGGGGCCCACCACAGTATGATCGCAGCTTGCTCTTGCACCGGGCCAACAGATTTACTAGTTTTTTGACCGCTTCAATCGAGGTTTAGCCTACCGCTTTCCGTCCTTCTGAACAATAAATCTGCCGTACCTCGGCATACATGCATTCCGGTTTCCCCGTGACGATCGGGCTTTTATTGAGCCGGACATTCGTCCGAATATTAACTGGTCAGTACACAACCAACATGACCGCGAATATTTTCTTCTCACCCTCATACGGGGATTTTAATGCTTCCTAATAGGCCTTCCCATGTAATTAATTTCCTGGCCATGAGGCACTAATTCTCGACGATTAATCAAGGGTGTTCCCTCGTATGGGGGATGTAAATGACGTCGTGAGCTTTATGGCGCGGCGGGTTTTGGTCCCGACACGAACCACATAATCTTCTGACCGAGTCAGATCGAGCACACCATGGGCTCTTCGGAGCCCGAATAAATTGTCACTTCGTGACTGGCACGCCCACGCACTTAATAAACCAATAAACGAATGCGCCAATGATTTAAGCCAAAAAAAGTGCGTCCACAAGTCTGGCACGCCCAGTGGGACCAAACCACCCTTCATCTCTTCGCCGAGATTCAGGGCCTCATGCCCCCCTAATAAACGATGTTTGCCTGCTTTGATGAATTGCAGGTGCTGTCTTTGCCTGCCCTATGGGGAGAAAAGCCACTAGGCGCAATCATCTTCGTGGCCTCGGAGATGCTACCCCGGGGCACATGCAGCTTCCAGGGATTGTGGAGGCCACCACTAAAAAAAAGGAGAGAAGAAGGGAGGGGAAATCAAACCCCCCTGTCCTCAAGAAGAAAGAGAAGAAAAGAAGAAAAGAAGAAAAGAAGAAAAGAAGAAAAGAAAGAAGCAAAAAAGGAAGAGAAAAAATCAGCGAGCGAGGGTTGTCCGGCCATATCCGCCGACACCCGTGCTAAGAAAGGGATTACCACTGTGGGATTGGTGCGGTAGAGCGAACCACTCATCCCCTCCTTGGGGGGTGAGCGCTCTCCTGCGCTCCCACCTTGGCCTATCTTGCAAAAAAAAGAGAAGAAAAGAAAAGAGAAGACAAAAGGAACGGTTGGCAAGCATCGCCGACCAAAAGAACAAGAAGAAGGACAGCATCCCACCTGGCCCTAGGAGGCTCCAAGTCCGCGGTGCAATGACCCGGCCCGTTCCTCCTTCCTGCTGCCCATGTCCGGCATAAGACGACCCCTCGTGTGGCTGTTAGAAGATCCAATAAACTACAATCATAGCTTGATGAATTGTTGCCCGTTGTGGGGAATGCTTTATAGTAATGAGGCTAAGCACGGCCACCACTCCCGAAGAGAGCATGTATATACCCCGCCACGGGGAATAAGAAGAAGAAATATACCCCGCCATGGGGGCATAAGATGCAAGAAAAGCTATACCCCACCATGGGGGCATAGGAAGTAACAAAGAATTCACCCAGGCCCGGGGGCATAAGAAATAAAGAATACACCCCAGACTTAGGAGAATCTGAAGAAGAAACATAAACCCCGCACGGGGGCATGAGAAGCAAAAGATACAACCCGCCTTGGGGGCATAAGCAGCAGACTCCACCCCGCCATGAGGGCGGAAGAAGCCAAGACTCTACCCCGTATGGAGGCACATGAAACAAAAAAGGGCACACCCCGGCTTAGGGGAATACGAAGAGAAATGTACCCTACCATGGGGTAAAACAAGCAGAAAACTCTACCCCGATATAGGGGCATAAGAAGCAGCAGAATATACACCCCACCTTGGGGGCACCAAAAAGCAAAACATACCCCCGCTGAGGGGGCATTTGAAGAAGAAACACACCCCGCCTGGGGGCATGGAAGCCAAAAGAAGACACCCCGGCTTAAGGGGGGGCATTTAAAGAAGCAACACACCCCGCTTAGGGGCACATAAGCATAAGAAGAAGAGACTGCCCCGGCCTGGGGTCATGAGAAGAAGCAGAGTTTCACCCTGGCTTAGGGGCATATGAATTGAAGTGTACCCCACCCTGGGGCATAAGAGGCAGACAAATCAACCCCAACTCAGGGGTAACTGAAGAGAAATACACCCCGCCTCGGGGGGCACAAGAAGCAAGAATTCCACCCCCACCATGCGGGCACAAGAAGCAACACCCCTGATTCGGGGGGGCATGTGAGACAAAGAATACGCCCCGGCTTAAGGGCATTTAAAAAATACATACACCTCCACCTCAGGGGGGCATAAGAAGCAAGAGAATTCACTCCGTCCTGGGGGCATATGAAGCGAAAAGAATGCACCTCGGATGGGGACATACAAGGAGAAATATACCCCACTCTGGTGTAGAAGAAGCAGAAGAATCTACCCCGACCTGGGATACAACAAGCAACAAAGATACACCCTGCTCTGGGGACATATAAAGAGAAGCACTCCTCCACCTTCAGGGGTAGAAGAAGCAGAATTCACCCTCGCCGTGGGGGGGTATAAGAAACAAAAGACACACCCCGTGCCAGGAGCATATGTAGAGAAACTCACCCCACCATGGGGGCATAAAAAGCAGAAGAACCCACCCTAGCTTAGGGGTATTTGAAGAAGAAACAAAAGATATACCCCACCTGGGGGCATAGAACCCATGAAGAGTATACCTCGGCTTGGGGGCACTTGAAGAGAGCTACACCCCGCCTTGGGGGCATCTGAAGAAGAAACATACCCCACCTGGGGGCATAGAAGCCGTGAAGAGTATACCCCGGCTTGGGGGCATTTGAAGAGAGTCCACCCCGGCTCCGGGGCATTTGACGAAGAAACTCACCCCCGCTCTAGGGGCATATGAGACAAAACCATACCCTGATTTAGGGGCATTTGAAGCAAGGACCTCACTCCGCCTAAGGGGGCATAAGAAGTGAAAGATATACCCTAGCCTGGGGACACATGAAGAGCATCCACC
This sequence comes from Amorphophallus konjac, assembly GCA_022559845.1. Classification (NCBI taxonomy): domain Eukaryota; kingdom Viridiplantae; phylum Streptophyta; class Magnoliopsida; order Alismatales; family Araceae; genus Amorphophallus; species Amorphophallus konjac. The sequence continues at coordinate 351,014,494 of CM040126.1, forward strand.
CCCCCTATGGGGGCACAAAAAAAAGAGATACATTCCGCCCTTTGCGCATAAGGAGCAGAAGCATCTATCCCGACCCGGGGCACAGAAGTGAAGAGACATACATCCCGACATGGGAGTATATGAAGAAAGGTATGCCTCGCTCTAGGGGCATTTGAAGAAGAACTACCCCCCGCTCTGGGGCAAAAGAAGCAGAAAAATCTACCCCGACCGGGGGCGCAACAAGCAACAAAGATATCCCCTCGTGCCGGGGACATATGAAGAGAAGCACTCCTCCGCCTTCAGGGGTAGAAGAAGCAGAATTCACCCCCGCCATGGGGGGGTTTAAGAAACAAGAGACACACCCCGTGCCAGGGGCATATATTGAGAAACTCACCCCGCCATGGGGGCATAAAGAGCAGAAGAACTCACCCTGGCTTAAGGGTATTTGAAGAAGAAACATACCCCACCTGGGGGCATAGAAGCTGTGAAGAGTATACCCCGGCTTCAGGGCATTTGAAGAAAGCTACACCCAGACTTGGGGGAATTCGAAGAGAGCTACACCCCGATCCGGGGGGCATAGAAAGAGAAGAATACACCCCGCCTGGGGGCAAAGAAGCGAAGAGGCAAAACACACCCCTCAGGGGGGGGATGCATACGAGGTAAAGCTACACCCCAACCTGGGGACACACTAAGAGAAATACACTCTAGCACGGAGGCATTAATGAGAAAAGAAGAAAAGAAAAGAAAGAAAAAGAGACACATAAGGCAGACGTGGTCTCCGAGCCCGCCTCATCCCACAAAGGAAGAGAAGAAAAGAAAGAAAAGAGACATGAGGCAGACGTGGTCTACGAACCCGCCTCTTTACGAAAAGGGGGGGAACAGTCGTGAGACAGATGTGGTCTTCGAGCCCGCCTCATCACACAAAAGAGGAAGAGAAGAAAAAAAAAGACATGAGGCAAACTTGGTCTTTGCACCCGCCTCTCCACAAAGGAAGAAGAGAAGAAAAAAAGGGACATGAGGCAAACATGGTCTTTGCACCTGCCTCCCCGTAAAAGAAGAAGAGAAGAAGAAAAAGAGCAATTACGAAGAAAACATGGTCTTTGCACCTGCCTCTCCATAAAAAAAGAAGAGAATAAAAGAAAGGAAAGATACACGAGGCAAACATGGTCTTTGCACCTGCCTCTCCACACAAAAGAAGAAGGGAAGTAAAGAAAGAAAAGAGACATGAGGCAGACGTGGTCTTCGAACCCGCCTCTTTACACAAGAGAAAAAAAAAGAACAGTCATGAGGCAGGCGTGGTCCTCGAACCCGCCTCATTGCACAAGAGAAGAGAAGAAAAGGAAGAAAAGACACGTGAGGCAGACACGATCTTTGCACCCGCCTCTCCACACAAAAGAAGAAGAGAAGAAGAGAAAGAAGAGTCATGAGGTAAACATGGTCTTTGCACCTACCTCTCTACAAAAGAAGAAGAGAAGAAGGAAAAAAGAGACGGGAGGCGAACATGGTCTTTGCACCTGCCTCTCCGTAAAAGAAGAAGAGAAGAAGAGAAAGAACAGTCATGAGGCAGACGTGGTCCTCGAACCCACCTCATCGCACAAGAAGAAGAGAAGAGAAGAAAGAAAAGACACACGAGGCGAACATGGTCTTTGCACCCACCTCTCCTCACAAAAGAAGAAGAAAAGAGGAGAAAGAAGAGTCACGAGGCAGACTGTTACCCCTAACCTTCGGTCATCCAACAAATAGAAACCAACTAAACCTTCCACCGATGGGGCGTTAAATCGACTAGACCTTCCGTCCATGGGGCGTTAAACCAACTAAACCTTCCGTCGACGGGGCGTTAAACCAACTAAACCTTCTGCCGACGGGGCGCTAAACCAACCAACTTTCAGCCATCGGGGCTTCAAGCCGATAGCTACCCCTTCATCGGCCTTCGGGTTGACGGCTATCTAATTATCGGCCTTCGGGCCAACAGCTACCTCATCATCGGCTCCTAGTCGACAGCTACCTCATCATCAGCCTCCGAGCTGACAGCTATATAATCATTGGCCTCCTAGCCGACAGCTACCTCATTTTTGGCCTCCGAGCCGACAGCTATATAATCATCGGCCTCCCAGTTGACAGCTACCTCATCGTCGGCTCCTAGCCGACAGCTACCTCATCATCGGCCTCCGAGCCGATAGCTATATAATCATCGGCCCCCGAGCTGACAGCTGCCTCATCATCGGCTCCTGGTCGACAGCTACCTCATCATTGGCATCCCAGCCGACAGCTTCCCAGTTAAAAAAATAGACCTCTCTCTTTGGTTCGGATCCTTCCCCGGCCAGAGAATAATAGAATAAACCTTCCATTTTGGTTCGGATCCTTCCCCCGGCCAGGGAACAAAAGGGGACCCTTCTCTTTGGCTCTCATATCCTGCTACCCGATGCCCTTTGGCTCAGCCATTTCGGCCAAGGCCCACTATCAGGATTAATACAACCGTCCCACTACGCTCTCCGATATCTTTTGGCTTCGCAGCCGACTTCTAACATCTCCCGGCGTGTTAACCCGCTCCCAATATCTCTTGGCTTTCTAACCTACTTTTCAATATCTCAACTTCGGCTTGTAGCCTTCTTCCCATAATTTCGGCTCTTACAGCCCGCTTCCCAATATCTTTGGCTCTGGCAGCCTGCTTCCCAAAATTCGACCTTTACGGCCCGCTTCTCATAACTTTGGCTTTATAGCCTGCTTCCCAATTTTGGCTCTTGCAGCCTGCTTACCTTTGGCCTTCGTGGCCTGCTTCCCATAACTTTGACTTTTATAGCCTGCTTCCCCAATTCGGCCTTCACGGCCCGCTTCCCATAACTTTGACTCTTGTAGCCTGCTTACCTTTGGCCCACGTGACCTACTTCCCAACTTTGGCTCTTACAGCCTGCTTCCCTTTGACTTTCATAGCCTGCTTCTCAACTTTGGCTCTTGCAGCCTACTTACCTTTGGCCTTCGTGGCCTGCTTCCCATAACTGTGGCTCTTATAGCCTGCTTACTTTTGACCCTCGTGGCCTACTTCCCAACTTTGGCTCTTGCAGCCTGCTTCCCTTTGGCTTTCATAGCCTGCTTCTCAACTTTGGCTCTTGCAGCCTTCTTCCCTTTGGCTTTCATAGCCTGCTTCTCAACTTTGGCTCTTGCAGCCTGCTTACCTTTGACCTTCATGGCCTGCTTCCCATAACTGTGGCTTTTATAGCCTGCTTCCCCAATTCGGCCTTCACGGCCTGCTTCCCATAACTGTGGCTTTTATAGCCTGCTTCCCCAATTCGGCCTTCACGGCCCGCTTCCCATAACTTTGGCTCTTGTAGCCTGCTTACCTTTGGCCCTCACGGCCTACTTCCCAACTTTGGCTCTTGCAGCCTACTTCCCTTTGGCTTTTATAGCCTGCTTCTCAACTTTGGCTCTTGTAGCCTGCTTACCTTTGGCCTTCGTGGCCTGCTTCCCATAACTGTGGCTTTTATAGCTTGCTTCCACAATTCGGCCTTCACGGCCCGCTTCCCATAACTTTGGCTCTCGTAGCCTACTTACCTTTGGCCCTCGTGGCCTACTTCCCAACTTTGGCTCTTGCAGCCTGCTTCCCTTTGGCTTTTATAGCCTACTTCTCAACTTTGCCTCCTGCAGCCTGCTTACCTGTGGCCTTCGTGGCCTACTTCCCAATTCTGGATCTCATAGCCTGCTTCCCAGAATTTGGCCTCCATGGCCCGCTTCCCAACTTTGGCTCTTGCAGCATGCTTCCCTTTGGCTTTTATAGCATGCTTCCCCAATTCGGCCTCCACGGCCCGCTTCCCGATTTTGGCTCTTACAGCCCGCTTCCCAACTTGGGCTCTCGCAGCCTGCTTCCTTTTGGCCTTTATGGCCTGCTCCCCCAATGTCCCTCGGCTTCTATAGCCCGCTTCCCTGGTGTCCTTTCGGCCCTTCGTGGTCTGCTTCCCTAATACCTTTACTATCACTACGCTTATACGTAACAACTATATGTTTTTACGCAAAAATAAAAAACAAAAAGCAAAACAAAAAGAAAATTTTTTTTGCTCGGCTGCCCTGCTTGCATGCTTGCTTATAATATGGAATAATACACCTCCTTTGAATTTTCTAGGACCGTGTTTCCTTGCTAAATAATAATATCACCCCGATTCTGGATCTACGTGCGTCACGACGCACGCTCAAAGGGAACCCAATTATGGCGGGTGCACACGTCAAGGGGAAGAGTCATGGCTGAATTGCTAAGCCCAATTTACAAAATAAACCTGAGGCAACGCTCCCACACTTCGCACTTAATGTGTTCAATAGCTTTCAACCATATGGATTGCCTGACTTTCCTCTTAGTACTCCATGGAGACTTGAATTCCTACACTCGCGTGAAAGGTAATCGTGAGGAAAAAGCTGCCTACCCCCACTGTAAAAAAAAAGGGGAGGAAGAAGGAGAGAGAAAATGATGTAAAAAAGAGAGGAGAGAAACGTGAATCCGAGTAACCGGGAATCCCCATTGAGACACATGAGGAGACTCGCGAGAAATGGTGAAGCGAATTACAATAAGGATGAAACCTATTAGCCGGGAATCCCCATTGAGACATATGAGGAAACTCGCGTCAAACGGTGGAATCCTTAATAGAATTACAATAAGGATGAATCCTAGTAGCCGGGAATCCCCATTGAGACACATGAGGAGACTCGCGCCGAACGGTGAAATCCGCTACCAAAAAAAAAAATAGATGGGGGCTGTGCAAAGCTACCAAAATCAAGAGCCTGAAACCTATGTGTAGGTGCTAGAGTAATCCTCGAGTGTTGCTAGAAAAACCTGCGTATCCCTATGGTTAGGGCTCTTTGTTCACACATTTGCACCTCCATGCCACAGAGAATTACCTCTGGTGAAATGCTTGAATTTAGGCTATGCACGCAAGACATGCGATATCCTCTTGACGGGTGCACCACCCCTCAACTGTGCCTCGTGGCCCACACCGTGTCTACGAATTTTGGGCGATGTCCCTATCCTATCCCCTATAGAGGGAGTTGTCTTATTTATATTTATGTTATGTCTGCTAATGAATACTTGCATGCTTGAATAAAAAAATATAATAAAAAAATAAATAAATAATAAAAATATGTGTATACAATAAACTCATTTTCGGCTATCGAAGCCTACTTTCCCAGTTCTGGCTCGTAGAGCCCAATCTTGGCCCCCATGGCCTACCTCTTGCCCTCACGACTCGTTAATCTCCCAACTCCGGCTTCAATAGTTCGCTTCCCCGATTTGGGCTTTCACATCTTGCTCCCCAATTTTAGCTTATGTAGCCCGCTTCCCCGATTTCAGCCTTCACGACCTACTTCCATAACACCAACTCCGGCCCTTGCGGCCCACTTTCCCGAGTTCGGGTTTCATAACCGGTACCCCCGGCACATCAAAGAATGAAATAGCCTTTTACCCTGGCCCGAGCCTGTCGATCGGGTGAGGAATCAACCCTCTTTCTTCGCACCGACACTGGCCCGTGTCAGTGACTTAACCACCTCTCCATCCCTTCGGGCGACGAACATCTCTTTTGAGTCAATGAACCCTTCCCTCTGCCCTCGTGGCTCGCCTTTCGCGACTTCGACTCTTGAAGCCCGCTATCAGCCTTGGCTGTTATGGCCCCCCTTATCGGCCTTGAGCCGACGACTATCCAATTATCGGCCCCTGAGCCGACAGCTTTTCAATTATCGGCCCCTGAGCCAACCGTTTTCAATTATCGGCCCCTGAGCCGACAACTTTTCAATTATCGGCCCCTGAGCCGACAGCTTTTCAATCATCGGCCTTCGGGTCGACAGCTTTTCAATTATTGGCTCCCATGCCAACAGCTTTCAATTATCGGCCCCTGAGCCGACAGCTTTTATATCATCGGCAGCCACGCCGACGGCTATCCAGGGTTCTTCAAAAGAAGGGGAAGAGAAAAGAGAAAGGAAAAGAAAGAAGAGAGAAAAGCGAGAAGAGAAAAGAAAATAAGAGGAAAAAGATGAAAAAGAAAAGAAAGGAAACACCCTATGAGGGTAGGGGAATATAGAAGAGGAGAGAAGAGAAGAGAAGGTGAAAAGAAGAGAAGAAGAAAAGGAAACATTCTTGAGGTGCCTTCAACGGCACGCCCAAGTTCCTCCCCCAATGACACACCCTGCGACTTCTTCAGCAGCACACACCCGTGCCTCTTCAGCGGCACGCTTTAGTGCCCTTTCAACGGCACGCTTACTAGCATGCTCCGCTTAGCGGCACGCCTGCTCCGCGGCGCGTCCACAAGCGCCCAGCGGCACAGCCGCCCAACGGCACGCCCGATCGCTCGGCGGCACTCTCCGCTCAGCGGCACACGTCCCTGGCCATGCTCCTCAGCAACACGCTCCCGCGCCCGTTCAGCGGCACACTCCCCTGGCGCTCCAGCGGCACGCCCTAGCCGGCCCTTCAGCGGCACGCCACCCTCGCCCCCCCCGGCGAGCCAAAAAAAAAGAGAGAGAGAAAGAAGAGAAAATGACAATAATAATAATATATATATGTGTATATACATATGGCTCCCGTCCGCATGCCCCTATGTATCGACGGGCATCCGCACGGGCAAAGACGGCTCTAACCATGCGTTGGCGTTAGTTCCTTGCCAACAAATAAGTCCTTTTCCGGCGCAAGACTTCGTGCCCTAGCCAGTTGCTCTCACAATATTGCCGTTACGGACCTTACGTCCGAATCGGCGGAAAAAAAATGGCACCGTTGCGTTGGCATTATCTTCTTGCCAATGAATGAACCTTATCTTTCGGGGCAAGGCTTCTTGCCCTAGCCACCATCTCTCATGCAAAATCGCCATTGTGGGCCTTACGCCTAAATCGACAGAATCTCTATCCTTGCGCTGGCATTAGTCCCTTGCCGGCGAATAAATCCCTTTCCAGGGTAAGGCTTCGTGCCCTAGCCGTCCACTCCATACAATATTGCCATTACGGACCTTACGTCCGAATCGGCAGAAAATCCCCCGTTGCGTTGGCATTGTCTTCTTGCCAACGAATGAACCTTGTCTTTCGGCGCAAGGCTTTGGGCCCTAGCCAACAATTATATATCACCCGCCCGTCAAAAAAAAAAAAAAAAAAGAAAGAGAAAGGGGCTTAAAATAGAGGTGCCCCGCCGGACTTGCCCCTACACAGGGACAAGGGCAAAAATGGCAACAACCCAGCTGCGGCAAAAACCTGAAAGGGCGCTGCAGGCAAAATCGGGTACCCCGCCATGTGAAAACCCGAGAGGGCGCGTGGGTAAAAGCAAGAGGGGGCTGGTGCTGGCGAAAACCCAAAAGGGCGCTTGTACCGGTAATGTGGTTTAAAAAGAAAGAAAAGAGAAGAGACCAACATACTACGTCAGTCCCCAGCACCCCGTCGGCACTGATGAAGAGACAAAGAGACCAATGTACCACGTCAGGTCCCGGCACCCTATCGGCACTGATGAAGAGACAAAGAGACTAACAAACCAGGTCAGCTCCCGACACCCCGTCGACACTGATGAAGAGATAAAGAGTCTAACAAACCAAGTCAGCTCCCGACACCCCGTCAGCACTAACGAAGAGACAAAGAGACCAATAAACCAGGTCAGTTCCTGACACCCCGTCGGCACTGATGAAGCGACAAAGAGACCAACATGCTACGTCGCTCCCCGGCACCCCGTCAACACTGACGAAGAGAAGAAGAGACCAACATGCCACGTCAGTTCCTGACACCCCGTCGGCACTGATGAAGAGAAGAAAAGACAAATAAACCACGTCAGTTCCCGACATCCCGTCGGCACTGACGAAGAGAAGAAGAGATAAACAAGTCATGTCAGCTCCCGACACCCCGTCAGCACCGACGAAGAGAAGAAGAGACCAGTACACCCGCGGGCACCGCCCGGCTCATCCTTCGCCCGCGTTACCCGTGGGTGGGGGGCATTTGTGGACAAGCAAAATTGCACGCCCATACGTCCTAACTAGTCTAGCATCAACAACGACTCCAACTAGAGAAACTACAGAGGAGATGGGCCATCTGGACTCTCCAAACAAATGCACACACTACAGTGAAGTCGTCTCCGGAGTCACGACAGTGAAGAGAGATCAACTACCAGAATACATTCCAACCTATGGGCCTCGGAGAAAATCGAATGGGCCACAACCCGCACTCTCAACGGTCTCAGAACTGCCCACTTCGCCCCTTCAGTGGCACGCCCCTGCCGCCCTTCAACGGCACGCCCCTTCAGCGGTACACCCTCAAGCCCGTTCAGCGGCACGCCCTGGCAGCCCCTCAGCGGCACGCCTTGGCAGCCCTTCAGCGACACACTCTTTGCCCTCTTCAGCGGCACGCTTGCCAGCCCTTCAGCGGCACGCCCTTGGGCTCTTCAACGGCACGCCCTCTGGGCTCTTCAGCGGCACACCCATCCTGCCCTTCCAGCGGCACGCCTGCGAGCTCTTCCAGCGGCACACTTTTGCGGGCTTCCAGCAGCACGCTTTTATGGTCTGCCAGCGGCACGGATTTTTGCCCATTCAGTGGCATACTTCAGCTGGCAAGCAATCATAACGCCATCCCCTATAGATCCTTGGCGCGCAATGGGGTTGCTGAGGTGTCGCCCGGGGAGAGGGCCACGCTGCCTACTCCTCCTACCACCCAGGACAAGGGAGTCAACTCCCATTAAATGCCCGTCGGATGCTCCCGCCACCGGGGGTATAAAACCCCTCTTCTTCGCTGCGAACAAAGGGGGGGAAGAGGCAGACACACACACACAGACGGAGAAGAGAAGAAGAAGAGAAGGGGAGGCTCTGCCTCCCCCTCCTGCTGTTCCATCCACCGCCGTCCGTGCGAAGAGGAGAAGAAGAAGAGAAGATAAGAAGAGAAGAAGAGGAGGGGAGGCTCCGCCTCCCCCTCCTGCTGCTCTGTCCACCGCCGTCCGTGCGAAGAGGAGAAGAAGAAGAGAAGAGAAGAAGAGAAGAAGAGAAGAATAAGAGGAGGGGAGGCTCTGCCTCCCCCTCCTGCTGCTCCGTCCACCACTGTCTGTGCGAAGAGGAGAAGAAGAAGAGAAGAGAAGAAGAGAAGAAGAGGAGGGGAGGCTCCGCCTCCCCCTCCTGCTGCGCCGTCCACCACCGTCCGTGCGAAGAAGAGAAGAGAAGAAGAGAAGAAGAGAAGAAGAAGAGGCGGGGAGGCTCTACCTCCCCCTCCTACTGCTCTGTCCACTGCCGTCCGTGCGAAGAGGAGAAGAAGAGAAGGGGAGGCTCCGCCTCCCCCTTCTGCTGCGCTGTCCACTGCCGTCCGTGCGAAGAGGAGAAAAAGAAGAGAAGAGAAGAAGAGAAGAAGAGAAGAAGAGGAGGGGACGCTCTGCCTCCCCCTCCTGCTGCCCCATCCACCGTCGTCCGCGCAAAGAGAAAGATAAGAAGGAGAAGAGAAGAAGAGTGGGTGGAGAGAGGGAGTGAGGTCCGGGAGGGGAGGAGTCCGTGCTCCGTCCCCCCCCCCCCCCACGGCATCTTCTTTCCTTCTTTCTTTGTCCCCCTTTCTTTTCATCCCTTCTTTAGGGTTTGCCTCCTCCTGGGCGTTTTCGCCTTCGTTCACATCCCGGCTGTGCCTTCGGCGGCACACCCCAACCAGCCCTCCAACGGCGCAGTCCATTGGGCCCTCACTGGTGCACCTTACAACACCCTTCGCCGGTGCACCCTTCTTTGACGCCCTTCGCCGGCACGCCCCTATGGGGCCTTCAGCGGCACACCCAGCAACTCTTCGTCGACATGCCTGTGATGGCCTTCGCCAGCACGCCCCCTTTTTCCGGCATGGTCCTAATGGCCTTCACTGGCACCCCCTTGGTCTCCCTAGCTCGGCGCGCCCCTGACCGGTTCTAGAGAGGCTCCCCCTTTTTTTCCACCGTTGTCTCCGAGTTTTCCGAGGTTTTGTTAAGGTGTTGCCGCTCTCGGGCGCCCACCTCCAGTTGTCGGGTTCCGCCACTCCATGTGGGCGCGTTCGCTGTATCTCCCTTACGCTTGGGTCAAGGGGAGATGCTGCCAAATTTTTGTTAGAAGTGATAACATATTAAAAGGCAAAAAGAAAGCAACAAACAAACGAAAAGAATAACGGTAAAACACTTTAACCAAGACAAGGGAACCGCAATCAACACAAAGAGAGCCTAATCGAACGACAACTAAGCAACTTAAACATTCGTCCTCATGGGAGAAAGAATGGAAGATAATCAAGAGAAAGAGAGAAGAAACCCATGCAAACCGAATAAAAATCAAGGGGGGGGGGGAGAAAAAAGTAAAAGATATAAGAGTGGGAGCGGAGTGGGTCCCGTCCTCACCCTCATCCGATACGCCTGCTTGCCTTGGCCTTCCTCGGCACGCTCCTAGACCGGCACACCTTTCCAGGCCGTTCGTCGGTACTCCCTGCAATCGCTCTTCACCGGTGCACCCCAGCCCAGTTTCCCCGGAACGCTCCTTCCCCGGTACACCCCTTGGAACCTCTCGGCGGCACACTCGCCACGCCCTTCACCGGTACACCCTTCAGCATAATTCGCCGGCACGCCTCCTCTTCCTTCCCCGGCACGCTCCCATGGCCTTCGCCGATACGCGCTTCCAGCTCCTTCGCCGGCACGCCCATCCTTGAACCCTCCAGCGGCACAACCCAACACCTTCGCCAGTACAGCCTGGCCACTCTTCACCGGCACGCCCCTTTAGCCCCTTCCTAGCCCTCTAGTGGCCCACTCTCTCTGAATATATTATTCCGAGGCGCCCCCGGTATGGTCCTGACTCGATCTCGCACCGGACTGATAAATTCACTAGTTTTCTTCCATACTAGCCGAGATTTAACCAAATGTTTTCAGTACCTCAAAATAATATATTCGCCGTACCCCAGCATACATATGTTCCAGGTCCTCCCGCGACGATTATGATATTCTCAAGCCGGACACATGTCTGAATATTAAACGGCCTCCCGAACGACCGACACGTTCCGGACGCTCGCTTCCCTAGACACGGGGCTTTCCAGTTGATTCAAGGGATATCCCCCCATTGCCCCTTGGCACCGGAAACATTAATGACGCTCATGCGAGCCTGACTTCGACCGCGGGGGGCCCACCGCAGTATGGTTGCAGCTTGCTCTTGCACCGGGCCAACAGATTTACTGGTTTTTTGATCGCTTCAACCGAGGTTTAACCAAACGCTTTCCGTCCTTCTGAACAATAAATCTACCGTACCTGGGCATACATGCATTCCGGTTTCCTCGTGACGATCGCGCTTTTCTCGAGCCGGACATCCGTCCGAATATTAACTGGTCAGTACACGATCGACATGACCGTGAATGTTTTCTTCTCACCCTCATACGGGGATTTTAATGCTTCCTAATAGGCCTTCCCATGTAATTAATTTCCTAGCCATGAGGCCCTGATTCTTGGCGATTAATCAAGGGTGTTCCCTTGTATGGGGGATGTAAATGACGTCGTGACCTTTATGGCGCGGCGGGTTTTGGTCCCGACACGAACCACACAATCGTCTGACCGAGTCAGATCAAGCGCACCATGGGCTCTTCGGAGCCCGAATAAATTGTCACTTCATGACTGGCACGCCCACAGACCTAGTAAACCAATAAACGAATGTGCCATCGATTTAAGCCAAAAAAAGTGCGTCCACACTAGGGTTTAGGGGTCCAAAATAGAAAATATCAGACTGATCAGCGTGTCGATCATCCCAAAGCGACCAGGGTGGTGAGAGTGACTAGGGAGAGCTGACAGAATCCAAATCAGATACCTAGTTTGGGCTCGATGCTCAAATTACTCAATTCAGAACTAAGTTAGTTTTTAAAACTAATTTTATTTAAAATAATTCAGATAACTGGGGTTAGGGGATCCAAAATGTAAAATACTACCTTGATCGGCATGCCGATCGTTCCAACGTGACTTGGGTGGTGAGAGTGACTTCGGAGAACTGACAATATCTAAATCGGATATTCAGTTTGGCCTCGGCACTAAAATTAATCAATTCAGAACAAAGTTAGATTTCAAAACTAACATTGTTTAAAATAATTTACATAAATGGGGTTCGGTGATCCAAGATTTAAAATACTGGTCTGATCGATGTGTCGATCATTCTAACTTCATCTGGGCGATGAGAGTGACTTGTGAGAGCTGACGGATTCCAAATTAGATAGCCAGTTTGGGCTCGACACTCAAATTACTTAATTCATAACTAAGTTACTTTTCAAAACTAACTTTGTTTAAAACAATTTAGATAACAAGGGTTCGGGGGTCTAAAATGTAAAACATTATCTTGATCGACGTGCTGATCATTCCAATGTGACTTGGGTGGTGAGAGTGACTTGGGAGAGTTGACGAAATCCAAATCGGATACCTAGTTTGTAGCACCCTGAATATATATATATATATATATATATATATATATATATGTGTGTGTGTGTGTGTGTGTGTGTGTGTGTGTGTGTGTGTGTGTGTGTGTGTGTGTGTGTGTGTGTGTGTGTGTGTGTGTGTGTATAATATTTAATAAGTTGAAATAATAAAACCCAAGCTTTAAGCCCAAATAGCCCAATGGGCCAAACCCATTACATCTAATCAACGTACGCTTTAATTAAGTCCAAAAACCCTTCCTATAAGCCAATTAACCCAAAAGAGGCTTTAATGGGCCTTACGAGTGGGGCTAGCTTTAGGATAAATACACACACTGATGCGGGACGAGACCACGGACACGACAACAGTCCTCGGACTCTAGGTGAGCTCGTGATTGTCCCTTAACGAGGGAAGCGTCGGACGTGCACGGTTGAGAAACCGGCAAGAGCTAGGGTGGTCAATTCTCTTTTGTGCCCGGATCGGGTAACGGGGCGGTAACGCTCTCTCTCGCAGCAGCGGTGATATAAATATAAAGCGAGCTAATTATCCCTACACATGCTCTCTAGCAGCGGCATAAACAAATATATATGAAGTAAGCAAAATGCCGAGAAGGGAGCGAAAATGATACCTCCACGCGCTCGGCGTGGGGACGACGGACCCGGCCGAAACCCGTACTCTCGGAATATTATTACACACTTGTTACAGCAATGAAGCACTGCCCACTCCACGCAGGGAGTTAAAGGGCGACACAATGGGGTCCGGGAAGACCGAATTCGGGTTGACGGGCGGCTTCTCGCGTCTCTTCGGCAGCACCCGAACTTGTGACTGTGGGGCCCATGTGCTGTCCGGAGTGGCCGTGTGGGGCCCGATGGCACCACTATGGTGGGGACACTTGGGGAAGCGTTCCCTGGGCTGGCGGCATGCTGGAACGTCGACCGAAGGCCGGGCGGCTCCGTTCGGCACCGGTCGGAATAACCGGCCACGGATCTGCCGGTTCTGTTTTCCGGCACACGCTCCGGCGAGAACGGACGCTGTGATCAGCCCCCATGTCGGATCGACACGAAACCGGCGCCGTTGGAAAGCTAACTTGAAGTCCTTCAACTTAGGCTTGAAGATAAGACCTGGATTTGCACGGATCTGGGCTTTATTGAATTTTTGAGTTCCTAGTGTACAGTATCCGAACTCTCAGATCTACAGAGAACGTATCTGAGAACTGCCATTGACCGTAAGGTAGATGTCCGATTCAACTCTTGAGCTCTTCACAAAAGTTATAGGATGTTAAACAAGGAAGATGAAAATATTTTTTGTGGACTGATTGGAGGTGGCTACGAATTGATATGATTTTTTCATTAGAAGGTGGTCAGATCAGGAAATTGGCTGACAATACTGTAACTGAAGAAAAACACGATTTTTTAAAAATAGTTGGAGGGCTGATAAAAAATTAAGAAAATTCGTGGAGTGAGGGGACGGTGGAAAGAACTATAAGTAAAATTGGGAGGGTTTGAAAAAATCAAAAAGATGGTCGGAAGTGGGAAACACAGAGCTGTTGTCACTGTAGATAGAAACAAGGTAGATCTGGGAGAGAAAGAGGAAGGAAAATGAAAAAATACTAAATGAAGGAATGTGGATGTGACAATTTAGGTGGAAATGGGGGTTCAAGGTAAGAACACACCCTAAACATTTCAGCTTGAGATTGTCACGTGGTGGGGAGCAAGAATTCATGGAGTACGCCTCTATCCAGCAGGACAGAACCTTGACGATGGCTCCGCGGCGGCACGAACGGCGACGGCGGCGGCATAGATGATCACCGGAGATAGAGGGGAGGGGATTGAAGATAGAACCACTCTAGATCTGGGGTTGGGAAGGGAAGAACAGCAGGAGAGAGGAGAGGGGCGCAAGAAGCTCTTGAATTTTCCAACATTTTTTCTTCATTAATGCTAAGAAATGGAAAATACAACCTTTTATATGCTAGGTATCAAATCTAATGTAGACCCTTGGATCTAGAGATGGGCGATGGAGGGCTGGGATGAAATGTGAATACCACACAAAAAACAATAAAATAATAAGGGGAGAGGGGCGCCCCCTTGACCAAGGGGATTGGTAGGTGAAGGTAGGTAACCCACCTTGGACTAATTTAACCACTTGTCTCCCATGTGGTTAATTGGCATTCCAACCTTCTAGATGGCCACCTAGGATGGTTGACCAGCCCCACATGGATGACATGGACCAATGGGAAAGGGCTGAGGGCCCCCTTGCTGGTCCTACTGGTAAATTACATAGAAACCCACACAATCCGTGGGAATGGAGCATTGGCTTACAAAGCCGTACAATTGCGCATATACTTTCCCAAGAATATAAACACAAACTAAAAGGACATAAATGCAAAAGAAAAGGTACATGCTCGGCGTCGATTCCCATCAACTCTCCCCGGGTGGGAGGAACTCGATCGCGTCGACTAGGGGTAGGGATACTTGAGTACTCCGGCGGATCCATCACTGTGCCATGTAACGTGGGTATGCTCCACTCCAAGTGATCGTCACCTGCTCATTCCATATATACTCGAAATGCACGAACTGCTATGGGCTAAAGGTGGACACTCCCGGTCGGACACTCTCAAAAGGGAAGGAAGCAGCTCGAAGACTCACTAGGAATCACCGCTGAGTCCCTGTAGGTGACTGATCTGGGTGTAGAGGTAGAACCGATCCCATACTCATCGAGTGAGTCCAATCGCCTCTTACTCATAAGAGAACGACAACGAGCTTGCACAAGACACATGTAGACTCTCAAACTACACACAAACCATGCAAACAAACCACACAAAACAAACCACACTGACTCATATATGACCCTAGACATACCTAATGTTAGTTCGACCCGTACATGGGTGACGGCGGACCAGGACACCCGAATGTGTGCCATGCATGCATTTGACGTAACCGGAGGTTGACGTCATGGGGAACTCCTAGACATACTACGATGCACCAATCATGGACATTGGGCTTGGATGCGGGAAGTCCGGGAGGTGCGGGTGGTTTAGAGGGATCGGGGAAACCAAAGTCTTCCTTACCCCCGAATGATGGTTCGGACCTATGGCTACGTGGAGGTTGTTTGGCCCGAGTGGAAAAGGCATGATAGTGAACTCCGCGGAGGAAGTGGAGTGAAGATGGTAGCTCGGGAGGTTCACTAGAAAATGGGTCGAATAAGGTATGACCCCATGATATCGGTTCCAACATGACATGGTCCCAAGTTTGGAATTCATAGTCACCGTCATACATTATAATCGGTGGGACGACGGACATGTGTAGAAAATAGGATTCCTCCCTTGGGCATAAGGGAACGAAGTCGGACTCGGCCGGCATCGGGAGGAATAGAAGAATCTCCGTGGTGACACATCCCATGGTGCACTCGGAGGTAATGGACCCGAAGGCCGGATGGGTGAAGCTAAGACTAGTGGGTTGGTCAAAGCCTCGGGCCAGTAGGTGCGTCAACTTCCATTGCGTGTCTAATCCTATAATGAAGTCATCCAATGTATCAATATGGTGACTAGACTGAGAGGTAGTGTGGAAGGAGTTGACGGGCACTATAGGTAAGGTGGGGTCCATAGAAGGGTAAGGACGTGGGACCAAGCCATCCTTGAGCCAACTAAGAAGTGGGTCGGCTATGTATAGCGTACCCGTAAGAAATACGGGTGGCTCGAGATGGACATCCTCTAAATGTGGCTCCTCGAAGGGAGGGTGGCTCCCATGATGGGTGGCTAGAGGGGTGGGCTCCAGGAGAGGTGGCAAGCATGAATCAGAAGGTGGAGTGGGCCACTGGGGTTGGGTGGCAGGAAAGACGAGGGTGCTCGATTGAGCCCTATCCTTAAGGATGATCTTGCCAGGTAGGTAAGGTGGGTATAAGGTGCAAGTCTTTTGCCCCAGTCAAGATTAGCCTTTCTTTCTCCTAACCACGTTTGCCCTAAAATGATGCATGGACCAGCAAGTGTGCCGATCCTGCACCATGCACCATCGGTGTAAAGAACGGAGCCGACCTTCCTATAGAACTCAACACAAGCAAAATCATCATCACAGACAATCTCGCCTGTCTTGGAGAGAGACTCCATGATATCAAAAGCAACCCAATTATCCGACTCCCTATCGGTGAAATGGAGTTCCGTTGTGGACCCATTAGGTAGAGTGGCTTTAGAAACGATATAGGGTCGGGCTAGGAAGGCCTTGGCTTGGGCCACCAGAGATGACCACTTGGACACATGGCCTTGGGGAACGGCCATGGATAGCGCACATGGACATGCATACACACGGAGACAAGACACTAGACCGACTAATGCAAAGGTTGGGATGCATGCATACTAAGGACAAGACACCAAGACTCGGTACGGGGCGGAGTTAATCGATCCGAAGATCACTCGCGCAAGTGTACGGCCTTCCCGACAGGCGTAGCCTAACGTTCGGACAACACCTTTTTATATACCGACTAATGGTATGCAAATGCGACCCAAAAGACACTTTTTTTGTTTTAAAACAATGATGGCCCTAAACACGACTTAGACAATGACTAATGGGTAGATATAAATGACACCCTTTTTTTTGACACCCTAGACTCAAACTCGCTCTGATACCAAATTGATGCGGGATGAGACCATGGACACGACAACAGTCCTCGAACTCTAGGTGAGCTCGTGATTGTCCCTCAACGAGAGAAGCGTCGGACGTGCACGGTTGAGAAACCGGCAAGAGCTAGGGTGGTCAATTCTCTTTTGTGCCCGGATCGGGTCATGGGACGGTAACGCTCTCTTTCGCAGCAGCGGTGATATAAATATAAAGCGAGCTAATTATCCCTACACATGCTCTCTAGCAGCGGCATAAACAAATATATATGAAGTAAGCAAAATGCCGAGAAGGGAGCGAAAACGATACCTCCACGCGCTCGGCGTGGGGACGACGGACCCGGCCGAAACCCGTACTCCCGGAATAATATTACACACTTGTTACAGCAATGAAGCACTGCCCACTCCACGCAGGGAGGTAAAGGGTGACACAATGGGATCCGGGAAGACCGAATTCGGGTTCACGGGCGGCTTCTCGCGTCTCTTCGGCAGCACCCGAACTTGTGACTGTGGGGCCCACATGCTGTCCGGAGGGGCCGTGTGGGGCCCGATGGCACCACTGTGGTGGGGACACTTGGGGAAGCGTTCCCTGGGTTGGCGGCACGCTGGAACGTCGACCGGAGGCCGGGTGGCTCCGTTCGGCACCGGTCAGAATAACCGGCCACGAATTTGCCGGTTCTGTTTTCCGGCGCACGCTCCGGCAAGAACGGACGCTGTGATCAACCCTGATGTCAGATCGACACGAAACGGGTGCCGTTGGAAAGCTAACTTGAAGTCCTTCAACCTAGGCTTAAAGATCAGACCTGGATCTACACGGATCTGGGCTTTATTGAATTTTTGAGTTCCTAGTGTATAGTAGCCGAACTCTCAGATCTGCAGGGAACTTGTCTGAGAACTGCCATTGACCGCAAGGTAGATGTCCGATTCAGCTCCTGAGCTCTTCACAAAAGTTATAGGATTTTAAACAAGTAAGATGGAAATATTTTGTGTGTACTGATTGGAGGTAGCTACGAATTGATATGATTTTGGAACTGGAAGGTGGTCAGATCTGGAAATTGGCTGACAGTACTGTAGCTTAAGAAGAACACGATTTTTGAAAAATTGTTGCAGGAATGATCAAAAATTAATAAAATTCATGGAGTGAGGGGACGGTGGACAGAACTCCCAATAAAATTGGGAGTGTTTGAAAAAATCAAAAAGATGGTCGGAGGTGGGAAACACAGAGCTGTTATCACTATAGACAGAAACAAGGCAGATCTGAGAGAGAAAGAGGAATGAAAATGGAAAAATACTAAATGAAAGAATTTGGACGTGACAATTTAGGTGGAAATGGGGGTTCAAGGTAAAAACACACCCTAAAAATTTCCGCTTGATATCTTCACGTGGTGGAGAGCAGGAATTCATGGAGTACACCTCTGTCCAGTAGGATAGAACCTTGACGAACGGCGACGGCGGCACGAACGGCGACGGCGGCGGCATAGATGATCACCGGAGATAGAGGGGAGGGGATTGAAGATAGAACCACTCTAGATCTGGGGTTGGGAAGGGAAGAACAGCAGGAGAGAGGAGAGGGGCGCAAGAAGCTCTTGAATTTTCTAACAATTTTTCTTCATTAATGCTAAGAAATGGAAAATACAACCTTTTATATGCTAGGTATCAAATCTAATGTAGACCCTTGGATCTAGGGATGGGCGATGGAGGGCTGGGATGAAATGTGAATACCACACAAAAAACAATAAAATAATAAGGGGAGAGGGGCGCCCCCTTGACCAAGGGGATTGGTAGGTGAAGGTAGGTAACCCACCTTGGACTAATTTAACCACTTGTCTCCCATGTGGTCAATTGGCATTCCAACCTTCTAGATGGCCACCTAGGATGGTTGACCAGCCCCACATGGATGACATGGACCAATGGGAAAGGGCTGAGGGCCCCCTTGCTGGTCCTACTGGTAAATTACATAGAAACCCATACAATCCGTGGGAATGGCACATTGGCTTACAAAGCCGTACAATTGCGCATATACTTTCCCAAGGATATAAACACAAACTAAAAGGACATAAATGCAAAAGAAAAGGTACAGGCTCGGCGTCGATTCCCATCACACACACACACACACACACACACACACACACACACACACACACACACACACACATATATATATATATATATATATATATATATATATATATATATATATATATATATATATATATATATATATATATATATATAAGGCTTTTTCACATTCGAAGGATCCTGTATGAGAGTCAGGGTTTTTAAGCAAAATAGAGGAAAGCAACAGAGGATATGGCAAGGGGAGGATTGCATGGGAAACTTAAGTTCCATTAGGATTTTTTACGTGGTAATTTAGATCCCATTAGGATGCTATGAACTCGTCGAAGCCAAGACTCTATAAATAAGACCCCTTTGGATAGCATAAGCATGTTATTGTTGCTGCTGTTTCGGTCGTCTTCCAGCAGTACGTCGACGTCGTTCGTGGGGGAGCTTCTTCCTGTTGCTTCCTCCTACGTGCTACTTCTTCCTGCTGCTGGATGAGAAGAAGAGGGTTGCCTCCTCTTCATCCTTCTTCCTTCATTGTTGTTACTGCTGCAGTTACGGCAAATTAATGAACGACCATGTAGAAGGCCACCAATTCTTGAATTGGCGACAGTCTTTTTGTCGCAAATTAATGAGCGACCATCCCACTGACGCTATTTCTTTTAGTGCAACTAATAAATAACCCATGTTTAAAATTTAATAACTATGGAACTATGTATCTGAAAATCAGGTTATGCATATTTCTGGATTCCCCAGATTTTTATCAACATATCCATGTTGTTAGTTTCTTGAAAATCCCCAAAAACAAAAAAGTAGCACTGTTCATCCCCTAAAAGAACAGTAATCGTTTAAATGAATAGCGATATGTGTGTGAAAACATACTTGGCCGATACGTGCGCCATTGCATGCCTAAAAGAATGAGCGACTGTTCGTATAGCCGCTATTTAATGAAATAGCGCCTCTACAAGAGGATGATGATTCCTATAAATTGTGGAAAATAGAAACGAACTAGAAAAATATGAATTGACGTCCATTGATTGGACGCTACCTGAAGAAATAGAGCGTCTGTGAAGAGACGTAGATTCCTGTTAATTTGTTAAAAATTAAAATAATGCTAAAATTATTGAATTAACGTCCATCATTTGGATACTATGTCAAGATATAGTGACTTCTTGAATGGACGCCCATTTATGTAAAATTTATTTAAATTCAGTTAATTATTGATTTGGCGCCTCTATGGAGAGACACCAATTTTTTAAATAACGCCTTCTATTTGGACGCTATTTCCTTATCTCACATTTTTATCAAGTTTTTAACATAGATTGCTAGTCTTTTGACACTCTTATCTCAAGTTCGAAGATAGAGTCTCTGTTTCATGTTGTTTCACGATTACCCACTATTTCTTAGAGATTGAGAGACCCTCCGCCGGATATTCCTTCTGTTGAACCAGATTTCTTTCTCTAAGGCCTCCGTAAGCCTCCGCTAGCCTTGGATTCCCTCAAGACAGTCGAGCGGGTTGTACCCTCAAAAATATGGAACCTTGTTTGTCATGTCACTCTAAAGAAACATGGATCCCTAGCCATCACGGAGTGCTATTTACGGTGTTTTGTGAGAGTCTATCCCTGCCTAGAATTGGCGGCCTGGCCAGTGGATGCCAAAACATGAAATAGTGGCAAATCCCAATGGACGCTATTTCTTTGTGCCTGTACTGTTTAGAGAATTGGCAGCCACCGCAGTGGACGCTATTTCTGTGATTGACAGCAGTCTGAGTGGACGCCAATTACCCATATTTTCATGAATGTCTTGGTTTTATATGAGATTTATCGTAGAGTCATCCTTACTTAAGGTTCGGTCCTTGAAATCCCTATTCCGTGAAATCTACCTTATTATCATACAATGGCTTATTCCTTTGGAATTCTTTTAGTATAAACTATAGTGGATGTCTAAATATTTACATGATTTAATGCTTGACGTTAATAGGGCACGGTCTGGTCCTAGGAGGAGCACCTGAAAGTACTTATGCTTATGGGAGCTATATTTATCATGGTGTGGCATTGCATCGGAGTGCATGACTTGCTTGATTTTGACATTCCACGAACTCGTACTTGACTTGACATGATATTTACATGACGTGACTTACGTGGCCCGGAATGGGTATTTACTTGCTACATTAAATAGCAAATTCTCATGACATGACTCGGTATTTACGTGCTTGATATTTCTTGGTACTTTACATGAGATCTTGAAACTTGCTAGTTCCTATTATCACCTCTTGATATTCCTTCTTGACATTATCATGCGTGTGCTTAGCTACTTGCATTACATGTAACTTGTAATTTACTTAAAGCAGGCTTGTATTTGAGATGTAATCCCTTCTGAGCATTCGCTCACCTAGTATTTTCCCCCTATTTTTTAGGTAATTTCGATAGCGAGACTCATTCGGACGGGGATGACCAAGTATCTGAAAATCATGTTATGCATATTTTTGGATTCCCTAGATTTTTCTCAACATGTCCATGTTGTTAGTTTCCTGAAAATCCCCAAAAATATCGAAGTAGCATTGTTCATCCCCTAAATCAACAGTAATCATTTAAATGAATAGTGATATGTGTGTGAAAACGTACTTGGCCGATACGTGCGCCGTGCATGCCTAAAAGAATGAGCGATTGTTCGCACAATCGCTATTTAATGAAATAGCACCTCTACAAGAGGACGATGATTCCTGTAAATTGTGAAAAATAGAAACTAACTAGAAAAATATGAATTGATGTCCGTTGATTGGACGCTACCTGACGAAATAGCGTGTCTGTGAAGAGACGTAGATTACTGTTAATTTGTTAAAATTTGAAATAATGCTAAAATTATTTAATTAACGTCCATCGTTTGGACGCTATATCAAGATATAGCGACTTCTTGAATGGACGCCCAGTTATGTAAAATTTATTTAAATTCAATTAATTATTGATTTGCCCCCTCTCTGGAGAGACACCCATTCTTTAAACAACGCCTTCTATTTGGACGCTATTTCCTTATCTCACAGTTTTATCGGGTTTTTAACCCATATTGCGGGTCTTTTGGCACTCTTATCTCAAGTCCGAAGATAGAGTCCCTATTTAACGTTATTTCATGATTACCCACTATTTCTTGGAGATTGAGAGACCCTCCGTCAGATATTCCTTCCGCCGAACCGGAATTTCTTTCTCTAAGGCCTCCGCTAGCCTTGGATTCTCTCAAGGCAGTCGAGCAGGTTGCACCCTCAAAACCCTGGAACCCTATTTGTCATGTCACTCTAAATGAACATGATACCCTAGCCATCACGGAGCGCTATTTGCGGTGTTCTGTGAGAGTCTGTCCCTGCCTAAAATTGGCAGCCAGGCCAGTGGACGCCAAAACATGAAATAGCGGTTGTCCTAGTGGACACTATTTCTTAGTGCCTGTACTATTCACAGAATTGGCGGCCACCGCAGTGGACGCTATTTCTGTAATTGACGGCAGTCTGAGTGGATGCCAATTACCCAGGTTTTCATGAATGTCTTGGTTTTATATGAGATTTATCGTAAAGTCATCCTTACTTAAGGTTCGGTCTTTGAAATCCCTATTCCGTGAAATCTACCTTATTATCCTACAATGGCTTATTCCTTTGGAATTCTATTAGTATAAACTATAGTGGATGTCTAAATATTTACATGATTCAATGCTTGGCATTTATAGGGCACGGTCTGGTCCTGGGAGGAGCACTCGAAAGTACTTGTGCCTATGGGAGTTATATTTATCACGGTGTGACATTGCACCGGAGTGCATGACTTACTTTATTTTGACATTCCATGAACTCGTACTTGACTTGACATGATATTTACATGACGTGACTTGTGTGTCCCAGAATGGGTATTTACTTGCTACATTAAATAGTCAATTCTCATGACATGACTTGATATTTATTGGTACTTTACATGAGATCTTGAAACTTGCTAGTTCCTATTATCACCTCTTGATATTCCTTCTCGAAATTATCATGCATGTGCTTAGCTATACTTGCATTACATGTAACTTGTAATTTACTTAAAGCAAGCATGTATTTGAGATGTAATCCCTTCTGAGCATTCACTCACCTAGTGCTTTCCCCAATTTTTCAGGTAATTCCGATAGCGAGACTCATTCGAATGGGGATGACCAAGAGTGATGAGCGTAGAGCTGTACCCGGATGTCCGAGATGACTACATCGAGTCTTCTCTATTTCTTGAGTCCATAATTGCATTTTTCTATTTTTTGAGTCTAGAGTGTCTTAAGTTCTTTTTCTTTGGAGAAATTATGTAATAAGGTTAATTGATGTTATTAATGAATAAATTTGACTTTGGTTATCTCTTGCCTTTTGCGCACTCTGTCTATGTGTTGAATTTCCTCGTGCTCTGCTTGACATGATTGATATAAACTCGTCACGCACTCTCGGGTTCTTTCCGCGCTCGGGGCGTGACAATTTGTATGGTATCAGAGCCTAGATTTTTCAAATTCTTAGGTTACCAAAGTCTAAGGATATGTTTTTTTCCTTTAACCGGTGAGATGGGTAGAGCTATAGGTTAAGCCAATATAGGCCGTTAAAACCTTATGCTCAGTTAAATATTAATTAAGTTTAATTCCCTTGTAGGATCATGGACGCCGAGAGAGCCCTGTGGCGCGACATGCAACGCACTATCCAAGGCCTCACCCAAGCGCTGCAACAAGTGGTGCAAGGGGTTATGAACCGTGGAGCCGGAGACCTCCACCGAAGTTTCTGAAATATGAATCCACCTAAGTTCATCGGCTCTTCCGACCCGGACAATGCCGAGAATTGGATGAAGGAGATGGAACGTGTATTCCGTGTCATTAAATGCACGGACGAAGAGAAGGTGTTGTTAGCTACTTTCCAACTAGAGCGGGACGCCCGATTCTGGTGGGAATCTGTGGAAGCCACTTTGCCATGATTCTGGGGCGAATTCGTGGAATATTTCAATAGAAAATATTTCTCGGATAGAATTCAAGAGAAGAAGGCCGCGGAGTTTGCCACATTAAAATAAAGGAGTTTATCAGTGGCCGAGTATGAGGCCCAATTCTCCAGGCTGTCAAGGTATGCACCACATATGGTGAGTACGGAGAAGGTGATGGCCCGAAGGTTTCTCAATGGGCTTCGACCCCAATTATCTCACAATTGACGCCAATGGACATACAAGTCTACTCGGAGATAGTGAGATGGGCACAACTACTTGAAGACGTCATGAAATTGTCTGACAAGATCCGTGGGCGAGATAAGAAGGAACAAGTCACTAGTTTGGGAACATTCAAGCCTGCCTTTAACAAGAAGAGGTCCAATAATGGAGGTGAGTCCTCCAAGGAGAAGAAATTCAAAAAGAATTACAAGCCTTTCTCTATCACTACCACACCATCTAAGGAGGTGTGTAAACATTACGACAAGGCCGGACATAAGGCCGAGGAGTGCTGGCGAAGGTTGGGAGCTTGTCTCCGATGCAGGAGCCGCGATCATAGGATACCCGATTGTCCCTTATTGAATGAACAAGCCAACACTGAGAAGCGCCCGACAAAGAAGCAAGGCAGTTTCCAAGCTCTACAAGAGGCGGAATAGAGTGAAGGAGGTATCATGGAAGGTACATTAAAAATTTGTTCCAAGACTACTCATGTCTTATTTGATACCGACGTGACTCATTCATTTGTTTCCAAAGGATTCACAACATTATTTTCTATGGAACTTGAGTGGTTAGACTTAGTTATTTCTACTCCTCTTGGAAGCGAATCTGAGATTACACACAATTACCTGAATAGTGAAGTTATGGTTAAAGGGAAAAATCTACCTGCCGATTTAATATGCCTAGACATGAAAGGGTATGATGTCATATTAGGTGTCGATTGACTATCCACACACAAGGCAGCTATAGATTGCTGGAAGGGCAAAGTAACTTTTAAAGATTATCCAGAGATGGTTTACATTAGTCCTTGGAATCGGAACAAGTCACCTCTTATTTCGGCTCTTCGAGCCCGAAAGCTTGTAAGGAAAGGTTGCATGGCCTTTCTTGCCCTTTTAACCGTAAAGGAGAATAAGGAGTCAAAGCTGGATGATATCCGCATAGTTAGGGACTTTCTCGATGTTTTTTTAGAAGATTTGCCTGGTCTACCCTCAGAGAGAGAAGTGTCATTCACCATTGACCTTATCCCTAGTACTGGTCCTGTCTCTAAGGCACCCTATAGAAAGTCCCCCGCCGAGTTAAAGGAATTGAAGGAACAATTGATGGAGCTTTTGAATAAAGGATTTATCAGGCTGAGTACTTCCCTGTGGGGAGCGCCCGTGCTATTTGTCAACAAGAAGGATGGATCGATGAGGCTTTGCATAGATTATCGGCAGTCGAATCAACTTACTATCAAGAACAAGTACCTGCTGCTGAGGATCGACGAGCTATTTGATCAAATATCTAGAGCTAATTATTTCTCAAAGATTGATCTTAGATCGGGATACCACCAATTGAGGATCAAGGATGAGGACATTCATAAGACTACATTTAGGAGCAGGTATGGGCATTACGAACTTATTGTTATGCCTTTTGGACTAACGAATGCCCCTGCAGCCTTTATGCAGTTAATGAATAGTATATGTAGGCCTCATCTGGATCAGTTTGTTGTGGTTTTCATTGATGATAAATTAATATATTCAAAGTCCGAGGAAGATCATGAAGAGCACTTGAGGATTGCATTGCAAATAATGAGGAATAATCAACTCTATGCCAAATTTATCAAGTGTGATTTCTAGCTCGAGGAGGTATCTTTCTTAGGACATGTGATTTCAAAGGATGGGATTTCTTTTGATCCGTCAAAGGTCGAGACAGTGAAGGATTGGGAAAGACCTACTAATGCTACCATCCGTAGCTTCTTGGGGCTGGAGATTATTATCGGAGATTTATAAAGGATTTCTTTAAGACTACTGTCCCTCATACCAGGCTGACACGAAAGGAGATTTATAAAGGATTTCTTTAAGACTACTGTCCTTGGGAAAGACCTACTAATGTTTGGTCTGAAGATTGTGAAGAAAGTTTCCAAACCTTAAAGGACCGTCTTACTACTACCCCTGTCTTAGCATCGCCCATAGAAGGAGAGAAATTCGAGGTATATACCGATGCATCAGGTATTGGCCCCAGATGTGTTTTAATGCAACAAGGGAAGGTTATTGCCTACTCTTCCCGGCAGTTGAAGAAGCATGAGGAGAACTACCCGGTTCAGGACTTAGAGTTGGCCGCGGTGGTGTTTGCCTTGAAAATTTGGAGACACTATCTCTATTGTTGAACCCCCTCCTCATGTATTATGTCTTATGGCTTTTGATGATGACCAAATGAATTTATATGAACTGAAAATGAGCTTTGGAAGTGATCACATCACATAAGGATTTGGCGTCTAGAAGGCTCAAGAACATCATCTCTAGGGTAAGTGTCTTGATTTGAATTTTGACGAAGAATCTAATTCAGAAGTTGTTTTGACAGGACAATCTACATGGCCAAAGATCACCAACGTTCGAGGATGATTGGTGAGATCGACTTCAACATATTGAATTTTGAATATGTGGCTTGACGTTCTTTATTTTGATCTCAAGGATTAAATTGTTTTAGGACTCATCTAAGTTTAAATGGTTTGAATTTCATTCCCTCTCATGCTTTAAAAACCTTCTTGAAACCCCTAGACTTGTTCTTTGACTTAGTGAGTCTTTCAATCAATAACTTGGATGTTCTGGAACACGGGTCGACCCCTTGGGTTGACCCCTAGGCCCCCTGGTTCTATTAAAAAAGACCTTTCATCTCTAGCTGAAAGGGTTGACCCATTGGGTCGACCCCCAGCTGCAAGGGTCGACCCCTGGTGATTTATTTTTAAACCCGGCGGGCTCCTTCACCAGACCTGCATGGGTCGACCCATTCACTCGAGGGTCGACCCCAAGGGTCGACCCCTGAATACTCCAGTTGCCAGTTTTGTTAAACTAGCAAGCGTTCCTGAGAGGGTCGACCCCAAGGGTCGACCCATGCCGTCTGTCCCTTCTGGCCCCTCACGAGGGTCGACCCCAAGGGTCGACCCTTTCTGGTGATGCGGGACGTGACACGGACACGACAAGCTCGCGATCGTCCCATAACGAGGGAAGCGTCGGACGTGCGCGGTTGAGAAACCGGAAAGAGCTAGGGTGGTCGGCTCTCTCTTTCGTGCTCGGATCGGGTCACGGGACGGTAACGCTCTCTCTCGCAGTAGCGGTGATATAAATAGAAAGTGAGCTAATTACCCTATCATGCTCTCTAGCAGCGGCATAAACAAGCATATATGAAATGAAGCAAAATGCCAAGTAAGGGAGCGAATGCGATACCTCCACGCGCTCGGCGTGGGGAAGACGGACCCGGCCGAAAACTCGTACTCCCGGGAAACTTAACACACAGTAATTACAGCAATGGGAACATGCCCACTCCACGCAGGGAGGTAAAGTGCTATACAAATGGGCCCGGGAGGACCGAATTCGGGTTGATGGGCAGCTTCGTATGTTGATTCGGCTACACGCGTGTTCACGACCGTGGGGCCCACGTGCTGTCCGGAGTGGCCGTGTGGGACCCGGTGGTACCGCTGTAGTGGAGACACTTGGAGAAGTGCTCCCCGGGCTGGCGGCTCGCTGGTTCGCCAGTCAGAGGCCGGGCGGCTCCGTTCGGCACCGGTCGGGAAAACCGATCGAAAATCTGCCGATTCTATATTTCAGCGCGCGCTCCGGTGTGAACGGACGCTGCGATCAGCACCGGTGTCGGAATGCAACAAGATCAGAGCCGTTGGAAAGCTGCTTCAAAGTACTACAATCTAGTGGCCTTCAGAAAAATTCACCAGATTTGTACTTTGTGTTGGCGAATTTTATATGCTGGTGTTGTACAGTAACCGAAGACTCAGATCTGCAGACAACTTTCCTGTTGATTGCCTTTGACCGTGAAGTAGATGTCCGAATTTGAAGATATGTTCTTCAGAAAGGTTGTAGGCAATCGAACGAGGAAACCAGGACTATTTTTGGATCTAGATTTGGAGGTGGTGGTGATTTATTCTGATTTTGGCAGTGGAGGGTGGTCGGATCTGGAATCAGACTAAAAACACTGTATTAGAGGAAGAACACGAATTTCTAAAAATAGCTAGAAGGCTGATAAAAAATTAGGAAACTTTGTGGAGGTAGAGGGTGATGGACAGAACTCCCAGTAAAATTGGGAGGGTTTGAAAATATCAAAAAGATGGTCGGAGGGGGAGAACTCAGAGGTTCTGTCACTGTAGATAGAAACCTGGCAGATCTGGGATGACAGATTGGATGAAAATGTAAAAATAATAAACGAGGGAATTATAGCGTGAAAATTTAGGTGGATCTTGAGATGCAAGGTCTGAAAACACCATAAAAAATTCAGATCAATCCAAGCTCGTGGCTGAGACAGACAATTCGTGAAAGCTGCTGTGGTCGGATGAAGACAGAATTGCAGAGGCGGCTCGATGGCGGCACGAACGGCGGCGGCGGCGGCACAGACGATCACCGGAGGTTGAGAGGAGATGATAGAAGGTAGAATCACTCTAGAACTTGAGGTTGGAGGAGAGGAACCAGAGGGAGAGGGGCTGGGGGCGCAATATGCTCCTTGCTTACACACAAAAATTTTGATTTTTCATTGAATTTCACATGAAAATACAAGCTTATATATGGTTTACATCAAATGCAATGTGGACCCTTGGATCTAGGGAAGGGGAATCAAGGGCTAGGATTGCATGCCACAAACACAAAAAAAAGAATTTAATATGCAAGGGGGGGTGCGCCCTATTGACCAAGGGGTAGAAGTTGAATGGGTGGTTGAATGGTAGGTGGCCTACCTTGGACAAAATGGGCCACTTGTCTACCCATGTGGCATATGACTAGTCCAACCTTCTAGATGTCCACCTAGGATGGTTGACTAGCCCCACAAGATGACATGGACCAATGGGAAAGGGCTGAGGGCCCCCTTGCTGGTCCTACTGACAAATTACAAAGAAACCCAAACAATCCGTGGGAATGACGCATTGGCTTACAAAGCCGTACAATTGCGTACATACTTTCCCAAGGATATAAACACAAACTAAAAGGACATAAATGCAAAAGAAAAAGTACATGCTCGGCGTCGATTCCCATCAACTCTCCCCGAGTGGGAGGAACTCGACCCCGTCGAGTTGGGGTATGGATGCTCGAGTACTCCGGCGGATCCGTCACCGTGCCAAGTAACGCGGGTACGCTCCACTCCAAGTGATCGTCACCTGCTCATTCCATATATACTCGATATGCGCGGACTGCTATGGACCGAAGGTGGACACTCCGGGTGGGGCACTCTCAAAAGGAAGGAAACAGCTCGAAGACTCACTAGGAATCACCGCTGAGTCCCTATAGGTGACTGATCCGGGTATAGATGTAGAATCGACCCCATACTCATCAAGTGAGTCCACTCGCCTCTTACTCATAGGAGACCGACAATGAGCTTGCACAAGACTCATGCAGACTTACCATGCAATACACACAACAATCAACTCGAAACACACCACACAAACAAATCACACAAGAAAACACATTGACTCATGCACGACTCGAGACTAAGGTGGTAGCATCGAGCCCACTAGGTGGCGGCATCCTGGGCGGCAGGAGAGCTGTCCCACTCTTCCCCCCCCCCCAAGGCATAGTACTCATCGTCTAGTGCCTCATCAGCCACGTAATTGACACACTCAAGCTCGGGAGGTGCAGACTCTCCAATACCTATGGCTAGGGTGGCGCGAGCGGGGCACTCGCTGGCAATGTGGCCATACCCGTGACAGTGGAAACACTACACTCTCGACCGACTACTCTCTCCTATAAAAGGGGCCTTACCTTTATCATCCCGTCGGGTAGGGGGTGTAGGCAGCAATGGGGGAGATGTAGGTGCCTTGGATAATAGTGGAGGGGGTGTCGGTGCCAGAGGACGGGCTATAGGAGCCGGGGGACGGGCAACGGGTGCCGGTGGTTGGGGTGGAAATAGATCCCGGGGTGGAGGAGGGCGAGGTCTAGGAGCGAAGTGCTCCTGACGGGCGGGCTCCTGAGGACGAGCCATGGGTCCCCTCGGGTATGAACCTAAGGAGCCACGGGAATCACTACGGGGAGGAGCGGGGCTCCACCGGGGAATAGACTCGAACTCACCCTCGAATTGCTCCATTTCGAGAGCAACTTGGTATGCATCCTCTAGCTTGTCCACCTTACGACGGAGAAGCTCATACCGTAGGTGCGGACGTAGATCACGCCGAAACCGAGAGACGGTAAGGGAATCCTCCTCCGTGGCATCACATCGCAAGTAGTATTCATCAAACTCGGCGATGTAATCCGAGACAGACCGGTCTCCTTGGGTGAGGCTTTGCCACCTCTCTATAAGACACTGGCGGTAGGAGGTAGGGAGGTACTTCTTCCTAAGTTTCTCCCTCATCTCGGTCCACGTATCGATTGGAGGTTCATGACGATGAAATAATAGATTCTCCATGTTCCTCCAATATGTTTGGGCTTGGCCCAAAAGTTTCATCCTGGCAAACTTGACCTTCCTTTGGTCCGACATCTTGAACCACTCAAAATATCGATCCATGCCAGCCTCCCAATCAAGATAGACCTTTGGGTCTAAGGACCCGTCAAAGGTGGGAGGGTCGGCCCGAACGGTCCGAAGGGCCCGTTCATCCATATCTTGGTCGTGGGTACGCCGTATAGGACGACGATCACGACCATATCCCCGATGCTCATTCTCAGACTCATAGTCATGCACTTCGGGGACTTCGTGCCTCCTATTAGCTACCCCGTGACAGCTTGGAGTCGCGGGTCGCTGACCCAGCTCCGGTTGACCTTGTGTAGGTGGGACGGGTGCTTGGACTGGAGCAATCGGATGTGTCTCGGCTGGTCCTTTCTCTAGTGCGGTGACTCTCCCGATCAATCCCTGAACGGACTGACTTGACCCGGCGGCCCTATCCTCTACGGCTTTCATCCTCTCTTCTAGGCGGGTGCCTAGACCGTTCACTCAGGTACTCACTCCTTCCATCCTATCCATTCGGGTACTTAAATCACTCATTTGCGTGTCAAACCCATCAAGACGTGTATGCAATCCTTGCACTTGTCCCATAAGATTTTGGAACATTTCGAGCACAGCTGACGCATCGAGACTAGTGGCTCGGGGATCTGCCATAGGTGGGGGTAGGGGTGAGTACTGAGTACCCCTACGAGTGGGCATGCAAACACACCGACTAGATGACGCCGACTAAAGCAAACACACTAATGCGAAATGATGCGCCTAGACTTAAACCAATATCCAGTACGGGGCGGAGGTAATCGACCCGAGGGTCACTCGCGCAAGTGTGCGGCCTTCCCGATAGGCATAGCCTAACGTTCGGACAACACCTTTTGATATACCGAATTATCGGGATGAAATGCAATTTAAAACACTCTTTTTTTTGTTTTAGAAATATGATGATCCTAGACTCGACTTAACCCGACTAATGACTAGACGTAAATGACACCTTTTTTTTGGACACCCTAGACTCAAACTTGCTCTGATACCAAATTGATGTGGGACGTGACACGGACACGACAAGCTCGCGATCGTCCCTTAACGAGGGAAGCGCCGGACGTGCGCGGTTGAGAAACCGGCAAGAGCTAGGGTGGTCGGCTCTCTCTTTCGTGCCCGGATCGGGTCACGGGACGGTAACGCTCTCTCTCGCAGCAGCGGTGATATAAATAGAAAGCGAGCTAATTACCCTATCATGCTCTCTAGCAGCGGCATAAACAAGCATATATGAAATGAAGCAAAATGCCAAGTAAGGGAGCGAATGCGATACCTCCACGCGCTCGGCGTGGGGAAGACGGACCCGGCCGAAAACTCGTACTCCCGGGAAACTTAACACACAGTAATTACAGTAATGGGAACATGCCCACTCCACGCAGGGAGGTAAAGGGCTATACAAATGGGCCCGGGAGGACCGAATTCGGGTTGACGGGCAGCTTCGTGTGTTGATTCGGCTACACGAGTGTTCACGACCGTGGGGCCCACGTGCTGTCCGGAGGGGCCGTGTGGGACCCGGTGGTACCGCTATAGTGGAGACACTTGGAGAAGGGCTACTCGGGCTGGTGGCACGCTGGTTCGCCGGTTGGAGGCCGGGCGGCTCCGTTCGGCACCGGTCGGAAAAACTGATCAGAAATCTGCCGGTTCCGTATTTCAGCGCGCGCTCCGGCGAGAATGGACGTTACGATCAGCACCGGTGTCGGAATGCAACGAGATCAGAGCCGTTGGAAAGCTGCTTCGAAGTACTACAATCTAGTGGCCTTCAAAAAAATTCACCAGATTTGTACTTTGTGTTGGTGAATTTTATATGCTGCTGTTGTACAGTAACCGAAGACTCAGATCTGCAGATAACTTTCCTGTTGATTGCCTTTGACCGTGAAGTAGATGTCCGAATTTGAAGATATGTTCTTCAGAAAGGTTGTAGGAAATCGAACAAGGAAATCAGGACTATTTTTGGATCTGGATTTGGAGGTGGTGGTGATTTATTCTGATTTTGGCAGTGGAGGGTGGTCGGATCTGGGATCTGACTAAAAACACTGTATCAGAGGAAGAACACGAATTTCTAAAAATAGCTAGAAGGCTGATAAAAAATTAAGAAACTTTGTGGAGATAAAGGGTGATGGACAAAACTCTCAGTAAAGTTGGGAGGGTTTGAAAAGATCAAAAAGATGGTCGGAGGGGGAGAACTCAGAGGTTATGTCACTGTAGATAGAAACCTGGCAGATCTGGGATGACAGATTGGATGAAAATGTAAAAATAATAAACGAGGGAATTATAGCGTGAAAATTTAGGTGGATATTGAGATGCAAGGTCTGAAAACACCATAAAAAATTCAGATCAATCCAAGCTCGTGGCTGAGACAGACAATTCGTGAAAGCTGCTGTGGTCGGATGAAGATAGAATTGCAGAGGCGGCTCGATGGCGGCACGAACGGCGGCGGCGGCGGCACAGACGATCACCAGAGGTTGAGAGGAGATGATAGAAGGTAGAATAACTCTAGAACTTGAGGTTGGAGGAGAGGAACCAGAGGGAGAGGGGCTGGGGGCGCAATATGCTCCTTGCTTACACACAAAAATTTTGATTTTTCATTGAATTTCACATGAAAATACAAGCTTATATATGGTTTACATCAAATGCAATGTGGACCCTTGGATCTAGGGAAGGGGAATCAAGGGCTAGGATTGCATGCCACAAACACAAAAAAAAGAATTTAATATGCAAGGGGGGGTGCGCCCTATTGACCAAGGGGTAGAAGTTGAATGGGTGGTTGAATGGTAGGTGGCCTACCTTGGACAAAATGGGCCACTTGTCTACCCATGTGGCATATGACTAGTCCAACCTTCTAGATGTCCACCTAGGATGGTTGACTAGCCCCACAAGATGACATGGACCAATGGGAAAGGGCTGAGGGCCCCCTTGCTGGTCCTACTGACAAATTACAAAGAAACCCAAACAATCCGTGGGAATGACGCATTGGCTTACAAAGCCGTACAATTACGTACATACTTTCCCAAGGATATAAACACAAACTAAAAGGACATAAATGTAAAAGAAAAAGTACATGCTTGGCGTCGATCCCCATCATCTGGTCTGGGCGGCGCCGTGAGTGTGGACTCTTGTCCATGCGAGCTTAATGTCAAACTACACTTGTGTGGCTGTCCCTAAACCACTCCTTGATGAGTGGATCTTGTCCCCTAGACATCCCTTGACCGCCCTTAGCCTATATATCATCATATTGAGATGAAAACCCTAAGAGATACTCACATCCTCTAATTTTGGGTTTTTGCTCTAACCCTTGTGAGTGCAGGTCGCAACCAGCAGCCACAACTCTTCTTTCACCTTGTTGTGTGCGTGAAAGTGATGGAAAGAAGAGGGATTCAAGCCTCCAAATCGATATCCTGCTGGTTGGCTGCGTGGAGTTCAAGATCGTACCACATCCGAGCCCAATCGTCAAGAACGATAATCGGGCTGCACCAAGTGTTCGACGAAATTCGCTGAAGTGATAGGGGGAACACCGATCAGGATAAATCACTTTCTAAACTTCTCATTCTGAATCATTTTGCTTGATCTTGAATATTTGTGTAATCATAACTTTCGATTCTTGTGTGTAGTTTTCGTGTTCGGAAACACGAACGCGCATGTGTGTATGTGCGCATGTGCGCGTTTGGCTACCAGATCGGAAGCCGTATGTGTATGTGTGTGTGTGTGTGTGTGTGTGTGTGTGTGTGTGTGTGTGTGTGTGTGTGTGTGTGTGTGTGTGTGTGTGTGTGTGTGTGTGTGTGTGTGTGTGTGTGTGTGTGTGTGTGTACTTGCAGTTCTACACAGCATGTGTGTGTGATTCAGTACATAGTGAAGCCTTAATCCTCCGTGTGAGGGGTGGACGTAGGGGACACGGCAGTGTACCCGAACCACCTAAAAATTCCGTGTGTCAATTGTGGTTTGCTACTTCATTTACTTGTCGAGTGGACTTCGCGGTGAGGTGAGCATTCACCATTTTCTCTATCAATCACACCCACTTCACACGCATCCACGAGTGTGATCTTATTTGTGTAAGGCTAGAGCTTGTATGCATAATTAGTATAGAATTCACGCAAGTAGTTTATTTTAATTGGCCGTCAATTCACCCCTCCCCTCTTGATTGCCACCCTCCGGGACTCAACAATTGGTATCAGAGCCTTGGTCTCTGTTTAATCTCGACCACATGGTCGTCAGAGCTAGATCCCATTAAATGGCAAACAAGGGGATGATGCCCAAAGGGCATTCTATTCAAAGACCTCCGTTCTTTGATGGATCAAACTACCCCTACTGGAAAAATAGAATTTATGTTTTCCTACGTGCCCAGGACTACGATGTTAGGCGTGTCATAAGTAGGGGTTCATATGTTTTATCTGAAAATGAGAATGAGTGGGATGAAGAAGATATTAGGAAGTGTTCAGCGAAATTTAAAGCTATGAATATAATTCAATGTGCTGTTCATCCTAATGAATACTCACGTATATCTATGTGTTCCTCTGCACAGGAGATGTGGAACAAGCTACGGCTTATCTATGAAGGAACGTCGGAAGTAAAGGAAATCAAAGCCAATCTTTTAGTCAGGGACTACGAGCTGTTCGTAATGAAGCAAGATGAGTCCATTTCTGACATGTTTGCTAGATTGACATAAATTACAAATGGACTAAAGGGACTTGACAAGGAGTATTCTAACAAGGAGCTTGTCAGAAAAGTTCTAAGATCCCTCTCTCCACAGTGGCATACAAAAGCCACTGTAATTGAAGACTCCAAGGATCTCAGCACTCTAACTCTTGATGAGTTGATCAGCTCACTGATGACATATGAAATAAACATCAAAAGGAGCGAGGAGGATCACAAGAAAAAGAAATTGTCACACCATTGGCCCTAAGGGTGAATCCACAAGATTCAGAGGGCAGTGACAATGATTCCATTGGCAACATAGAAGATGAGGAACTGGTTGCCATGATCACACAAAGAGCAAGAAGGTTTGTCAAAAGAACAAGAAACTTTGGTGGTCAATTCAGGAAGGGACCAAGAAGGCAAGGACCAAACAGAGGAGAAAGTAACAAGAAAGAAGAAGTGATTTGCTATGAATGCAAGAAATTCGGCCATATGCGGGGTGAGTGCCCCGATCTCATCAAGAAGGTGAAGAAAGGCAAGTTCAGGAAGCCCAAGGCCATGATGGCCACATGTGATGAAGATCAGGAGGAATCCGGAAATGAAGATGGACGAGATGAGCTAGTCCAGAATCTATGTCTCATGGCCAATGACGACGAAGGAAATAAGGTAGATTCTGAAAATGAATCCCTTACTTGTGAACAATGGCAAATTGCATATGAATCTTTATATGAAAAATGTAAAAGATTCAAATCTGAAAACATAAATTTGAAAAAGAAAATTGATCATTTTGTGCATACTAAAAAATCATGTGAAGAGTGCCATGCTTTAAAATCAGAAAATGAAAACATGAAGCATGAAAATGAAATTCTTGCATCCAAAATTGAACTGTTTGAAGAAGAGATTTCATGCATGAGAGAAGAACAATCCAAATTTCTGAAAATGCATGAAGAATTGAAAAATGATATGGAACAAGAAAAGCTTGAAAGCATTACTTGCAATGAAGCCAAAGTAAAGGCTGAAGAACAAAGGCAATCTCAAATGGCTCGAATAGAAGAGGTAAAGGACGCTCTTGCCATCCTTGAAAAATCAAAAGTTCAAACAACCCATTGGGCCCCCATAAGTTCAGCATCCTCCAAACCAAAGAAACACATGCATAATTCCTTTTCAAATGTTGGTAGAAGGAGAAAAAGATATAGAGCCATCACTTGTTACTATTGTGGAAAAATGGGTCATGACATGTATGATTATAGAATTCTGAAATATGATGAAGAAAATTCTTCTAGATTCAGAAATAGATCATGTATGCATCATGCCTCTAACCATCATGGACCCAAGCTTGCTTGGGTACCAAAATCTCTATAAGCACTTTGGTTGAATTGCAGGTCTACTCGAGAGCTCAAAGGAACAAATGATATTTGGACAGTGGTTGCTCTCGGCATATGACGGGAAACAAGGAATGGTTTGTGGACCTGCATGAAAAGGATGGTGGGACGGTAGCATTCGGTGGTAAGGACAAAGGTAAAATCATCGGAGAAGGTAAGATAGGTAAGAATCAAAATCATACCATTGAAAATGTATTGCTTGTGAAAGGTTTGCATCATAATCTCTTAAGCATAAGCCAACTTTGTGATAACGGATGCAATGTGATTTTTGATTCTAACCACTGCACTCTTTTGAATAAAAATACTCATGAGATAAAGTTCATTGGTTTCAAGAATAACAATGTCTATATGATAGACTTGAATGATGCCTCTCATGAGAATTTATGTTTAGTTGCAAGGAATAATGATGATGCTTGGCTCTGGCATCGCCGGATTGGGCATGCTAGTTTCAATATTTTGCTGAAATTATCTAGAAATGATTTTATTATTGGACTACCCAAGTTGAAGACCGTCGATGATGGAGTGTGTGGGCATGTAGCATGGGGAAACAAACAAGGACATCATTCAAGAGCAAGAATGATGTGACCACATCGAGATCTCTTGAAATCATCCACATTGATCTCTTTAGACCAAGCAGAACACACAGCTTGGGTGGTAAATTATATGGTTTTATAATTGTGGATGATTACTCAAGATTCTGTTGGGTTTACTTCCTTTCACATAAAAATGATGCCCTGACGGAATTTGAAACATTTTGCAGGGTGGTTCAAAATGAAAATGGGTTTTGCATCAAAATCGTGCAGAGTGATCACGGCAGGGAATTTGATAACCATGAGTTCAGAAATTTTTGCAGGGCTCAAGGCTACACTCATGACTTCTCCGCACCAAGAACCCCCGAACAAAATGGCGTTATTGAAAGGAAGAATAGAACACTGATCGAAATGGCAAGAACCATGCTAAATGAGAATAATCTGCCGAGGTACTTTTGGGCTGAAGCAGTGAACACAGCCTGCTACATAATCAACCGTGCCATGGTAAGACCGTTGTTGAACAAAACCCCCTATGAGCTGTACCGAGGTAAGAAGCCAAACGTTTCACATCTTAGACCATTTGGCTCAACCTGTTACATTCATAACAATGGTAAGATAGACCTGGCAAAATTCGATCCCAAAAGTGACAAAGGTATACTTCTTGGGTACTCACTTAGCTCAAGAGCATATTGAGTGTACAACTTGAGAACTCTTGTAGTTGAGAAAATCCCCCATGTCATTATTGATGAATCATCTCAAAATAGAACTAATGAAAAATCTATCTTGCAGGATGATGAGTTGGATGTTGGAGATATCGAGAAGAAAGAAAGAAAAACTGAGAAACAAGAAGAAGAAGAACCACAAGAAGATGATGCTAATCAGGAAATTCAGGTTGAACAGCAACTACAAATGCAATGGACCTTTCCAAAGGACCATCCGCCGGACAATGTGATGGGCAATGTAGAAGAAGGAATACGGACATGAGCCTCCTACAGGGAAGTTGAAAATCATGATTATATAGCCTTGCTTTCTCAATTTGAACCTCACTCCATAGAAGAAGTCTTGAATGATGAGTCATGGATCATGGCCATGCAAGAGGAACTACACCAGTTCCAAAGGAACAAAGTGTGGTTCCTTGTTCCATGCCCTTAGAATCACTCCGTGATCAGAACGAAATGGGTTTTCCGAAACAAAACAAACGATCAAGGAGTGGTAACTAGGAACAAGGCCAGGCTAGTAGCCAAAGGCTATAGCCAAGAGTTAGGAATTGACTTTGATGAGTCTTTTGCTCCAGTAGTAATACTTGAGGCAGTGAGGGTTCTCTTAGCATTTGCATGTTGTCACAATATCAAATTATTTCAAATGGATGTTAAGAGTGCATTTTTGAATGGCTATATCCAGGAGGACGTGTATATGGAGCAACCACCGGGGTTTGAAGACACAGAGCATACCGACCATGTGTACAAGTTGGACAAGGCACTTTACGGTCTGAAACAAGCACCCCGTGCATGGTATGAACGATTAAGTGATTTTCTCATTCATTTTTGACTCCACTAAATTGAACGGTTAATTCAAACGAGATAATGTTGATCAAACCCTCTTTACAAAATTGAATGGTAAGGAAATCTTAATTGTTCAAGTTTATGTTGATGATATTATTTTTGACTCCACTAATGACACTCTCAGCAAAGACTTTACAAAATTAATGCAAAGTGAGTTTGAAATGAGTATTATGGGAGAGCTAACATTTTTCTTGGGATTGCAGGTAAATCAAACGGTAGATGGGCTGTTCATACATCAAAAGAAGTACGCAATGGACTTGCTAAAAAAGTTCAATTTGACATCAAAAAAACCACAACCAACTCCTATGTCCACCTCAATAAAAATTGATCAAGATGAGACAGGTAAATCAGTGGACCAAAAACTCTTTAGAAGCATAATAGGTTCACTATTGTATTTAACTGCCAGCAGGCCCGACATTCAGTTTGTTGTTTGCCTTTGTGCAAGATTTCAGTCAAATCCAAAGGAATCACATATGTCGGCTGTAAAACGAATTTTTAGATATGTTGTTGGTTCAGTTAACTTAGGATTGTGGTTTTCACGTAATTCGTGTTTTGAACTAGTTGCTTATTCTGACGCCGATTACGCGGGCTTTAAGATGGATCGGAAAAGCACCAGTGGGTATTGCCAGTTTCTTGGAGGATGCGTGGTTTCATGGGCCTCCAAGAAACAAAATTCAATGGCATTATCAACAGCCGAAGCCGAGTATGTGGCTGTCGGTAGTTGTGTTGCCCAGGTGTTATGGATCCAACAGCAAATGATTGATTATGGCATATCCTTTAAAAACACGTCAATTCTTTGTGACAACACATCAGCCATAAACATGTCCAAAAACCCAGTTCATCACTCTTGCACCAAGCATATTGAAATTAGAATCATTTCATTAGAGATCATGTAAGCAAAGGTGATATTAATATCAGCTTTATTGAGACAGATCGTCAAATTGCCGACATTTTCACCAAACCTCTTAGTGAAGACAAGTTCACATCATTTAGGAGAGAACTAGGGGTTTGTAGGATAGACAAGTCTGAATAATAGTCATGTGCATCAATGTATAAATAGGTCACTGCATTACATGTAATTGTATCAAGTTCCATGCATATAGTATATCCCTTGTTATGCACTTGCATCATATTGTGTGAAAAACAAAAGAAAAATCATCTTTGTGTGTTACTACATTTCTTCTATGTATATTGTATACACACAATGCTCTTTGTAATTTCTAAGGCCGAAATCATTCTTGAACTATTAAACTGCCCACAAAGGAGATAATTTGTTTAAAGTCAGAAATCCGGATCAAAAGGACCTTACACGTCTAATATATTCCCAAATTTCGACTAACAATACCCCAATTGCTTACATCCCAAAATTATATCCAAAATTCCTTGATTTGATAAATTTTTACAATTGGGGACTCGAGCCGGACATTCCTTGACATTCTTTTCGAGTAATACTTTCATATTGCTGAAAACCAGTGAACGGGTCGACCCTATGGGTCGACCCTCGCAAACCCAGCAAATGGGTCGACCCCAAGGGTCGACCCTCGCGAACCCGGTTCTGCCCGGGGGTAAGAGGACCAGGGGACGACCCATTGGGTCGACCCAAACCGACAGGGCGGATCACCCGCACCCAAGCTGTTCCAACACCGGTTCCAACCCTAAGTTACGACCCTCCCATGGCTATATAATATCTCTTGCCCCCCTCCTAGCCTAGCCACCACCCTTTGCAAGCCCTAAAAACCCTTCCTTGGCATCAAAGACATCAAGCCCTGGCCGCGGTTCTCCGGGTGGAATCCGCGCGAAATCTTCTCTTTGTGGCTTAAAGCGTCATCCTTTGATCTTCATTCCCTTGAGGTAAGCTTTTGATGTCTGTGGAGGATCATAGATTCACACTTCTCGCATTCCTCTTTGGTTGAACCATCAAGATCTATACCCCATCGGTGGGTTCTTTCGATTTGTGTTTTAGATGGCCCCAAAGAGGCGTTCTTCTCACAGCATGGGGGAGTCTAGTGCGGCCATAGCACGTCGTGGTAGGGCGGCCACACATGGCAGAGAATCAACACCTTCAAGCAAGGTTTTGGACATAAAGGTACTCCGACCTCGAGCGGTATCATTTGTCAATCTTAACCGCCATCTTCCGAGTTTAGTGGATGTTCTCTGTAGTCAGCCAAATTTGGATTTCTTCATGTCTGAACATCGACGTATTTATCCGAGTTTGGTGCATCAACTTTATAGCAACCTCACCATGTCCGGGGAACATCCGATTACTATGGTTAATGGCCAACGGGTTATACTCTCCACAAAATTTTTGGGAATGGCATTTAATCTCCCTCATGAAGGCTTTACATTTGGAGATATTGTGGTTCCTGACGAGACTGTTTATCAAATGATGACATCTGAAGAAAAAGGTGCACATTCACTTGCTGGGTTAAACGCCAATCATTTTCCTCCAATGCAGCATATATTACACAGGATGATCACTACTATCCTGCTCCCAAGAGGAGGAGGCCATGACAAAGTGACCGAGATCCATATGTTCTTATTTTACTATCTCTTGGGTGGTATTCCGGTTAATTTCCCCGCTATGTTTTTAGCTCATATGTGTAACAACATGAAGCACAAGAACATAACTCTTCCTTATGCCGCCGCACTTTCTGCTATATTTGCACACCTGGACATCAACCTCTCAAAAGAATCTTCTCAGGACATTAGAGAGGCTGATATATTTACTGTTCTTTCTATTTGTCATAATATGGGCTATGAACTGCGAGATGGTAACTTGGTCCGAACATTGAAAAGTGCTGCACATGAAATCAGTTCTGAGGAGGAGGATGACGATGATGCACAGGCCGGTATGCAACAGCCACATATTCCTGTTGAGGACATGCCTTCCGAGGCGGTTCAGCTAATCATGGATCGATTGGATACTATTGATGATCGGTTAGACGAGTATGGGGAGACCATGGCAGCTATGCAACTTGAACTATCCGATATGAAACTCTCTCACCAGGAGCACTCTCAATACGTCACTGACGCTTTGGCCGACCAAACCCACATGATAGAAGAAATCTTGGCTTATATTAGGCGTCAACAAAGTCCCTCCACTCCGGATGATAATGATGATTAGACTATGATGCTCTTTCAATTTGGCACAGTTGTTATCCTTATTTCACCCCCTCCTTTTTGATGCTGCCAAAGGGGGAGAAAAGACTATTCGGCTACTTATATGTATTGTGTGATGTATGCTTGCCTGCATGTATGCTTTCCTCATTTTCCTAGTTCATTAGCCATGTTGCATTTTAGTTTGCATTTGAGTCTCATACATTGCATCTTGCTATTTGCATTTCAGACTTTGCTCCCCTTACAACTTGTTTTCGGCAAGACCTTGTGGAGCTATGCAATGTTAATCAATCTTACATATTGTGTTGTTTTATATTGTGTTGTCTTTTATCGATCCAATATGTGAGATAGAATGATTCATGCTAATGTGGTTTCACCTGTTCATGGAATGAAGTTTTTATATAGAATTTTGTCATCATCAAAAAGGGGGAGATTGTTGAACCCCCTCCTCATGTATTATGTCTTATGGCTTTTGATGATGACCAAATGAATTTATATGAACTGAAAATGAGCTTTGGAAGTGATCACATCACATAAGGATTTGGCGTCTAGAAGGCTCAAGAACATCATCTCTAGGGTAAGTGTCTTGATTTGAATTTGGACGAAGAATCTAATTCAGAAGTTGTTTTGACAGGACAATCTACATGGCCAAAGATCACCAACGTTCGAGGACGATTGGTGAGATCGACTTCAACATATTGAATTTTGAATATGTGGCTTGAAGTTCTTTATTTTGATCTCAAGGATTAAATTGTTTTAGGACTCATCTAAGTTTAAATGGTTTGAATTTCATTCCCTCTCATTCTTTAAAAACCTTCTTGAAACCCCTAGACTTGTTCTTGGACTTAGTGAGTCTTTCAATCAATAACTTGGATGTTCTGGAACACGGGTCTACCCCTTGGGTTGACCCCTAGGCCCCCTGGTTCTATTAAACAAGACCTTTCATCTCCAACTGAAAGGGTCGACCCCTGGTGATTAATTTTTGAACCCGGCGGGCTCCTTCACCAGACCTACAAGGGTCGACCCATTCACTCGAGGGTCGACCCCAAGGGTCGACCCCTGAAAACTCTAGTTGCCAATTTTGTTAAACTAGCAAGGGTTCTTGACAGGGTCGACCCCGAGGGTCGACCCATGCCGTCTGGCCCCTCACGAGGGTCGACCCCAAGGGTCGACCCTTTCTGGTCTGGGCGGTGCCGTGATTGTGGACTCCTGTCCATGCGAGCTTAATGTCAAACCACACTTGTGTGGCTGTCCCTAAACCACTCCTTGATGAGTGGATCTTGTCCCCTAGACATCCCTTGACCGCCCATAGCCTATATATCATCCTATTGAGATGAAAACCCTAAGAGATATTCGCATCCTCTGATTTTAGGTTTTTGCTCTAACCCTTGTGAGTGCAGGTCGCAACAAACAACCACAACTCTTCTTCCACCTTGTTGTGTGCATGAAAGTGAAGGAAAGAAGAGGGATTCAAGCCTCCAAATCGACATCTTGCTGGTTGGCTACGTGGAGTTCAAGATCGTACCACATCCGAGCACAATCGTTAAGAACGATCATCGGGCTGCACCAAGTGTTCGACGAAATTCGCTGAAGTGATAGGGGGAGCACCGATATGGATAAATCACTTTCTAAACTTCTCATTTTGAATCATTTTTCTTGATATTGAATATTTGTGTAATCATAACTTTCGATTCTTGTGTGTAGTGTTTGTGTTCGGAAACACGAACTCGCGTGTGTGTATGTGCGCATGTGCGCGTTTGGCTACCAGATCGGAAGCCGCGTGTGTGTGTGTGTGTGTGTGTGTGTGTGTGTGTGTGTGTGTGTGTGTGTGTGTGTGTGTGTGTGTGTGTGTGTGTGTGTGTGTGTGTGTGTGTGTGTGTGTGTGTGTGTGTGTGTGTGTGTGTGTGTGTGTGTGTGTGCGTGCGCTTGCTGTTCTACACATCGTGTGTGTGTGATTCACTACATAGTGAAGCCTTAATCCTCCGTGTGAGGGGTGGAC
Source organism: Amorphophallus konjac (assembly GCA_022559845.1). Classification (NCBI taxonomy): domain Eukaryota; kingdom Viridiplantae; phylum Streptophyta; class Magnoliopsida; order Alismatales; family Araceae; genus Amorphophallus; species Amorphophallus konjac. The sequence goes on from CM040126.1 coordinate 351,058,320, forward strand.
GTAGGGGACACGACAGTGTACCCGAACCACCTAAAAATTTCGTGTGTCAATTGTGGTTTGCTACTTCATTTACTTGTCGAGTGGGCTTCGCGGTGAGGTGAGCATTCACCATTTTCTCTATCAATCACACCCACTTCACACGCATCCACGAGTGTGATCTGTTTGTGTAAGGCTAGAGCTTGTATGCATAATTAGTATAGAATTCACGCAAGTAGTTTATTTTAATTGGCCATCAATTCACCCCTCCCCTCTTGATTGCCACCCTCCGGGACTCAACATCTATGGAGAACAACTCACCGTGTACTCTGATCCCAAAAGTCTCAAGTATTTATTTTCTCAAAATGAATTTAAAAGGCGCTGGCTAGAGTACCTCAAGGATTTCAACTTCACCATACAATATCATCCTGGAAAGGGTAATTCCATAGCTGATGCCCTTAGTCGGAAGCCGAGAGCGTTGGCTAGCTGCATGATTCAAAAATGGAGGATGCTAGAACAATTCTCCAAGTTAGACATAAGTCTCGTACGAGGAGAAGGGGCATGTCATTCTGTCACATATGAGTTTACATACGAACTTACTCTCTAATATCAAAGTGTTACAAGATGATGATCCAGTACTAGTAGAAATCAAAGGCAAGTTAGATGAACAACCTAACTTCAAGATATCATCGGATGGAAGGTTATTTTTTTATCAAAGGACTTGTGTGCCAGATTGTCCGAAATTGAAAAATAAGATCTTAGATGAAGCACACCGATCCAAATATACTATTGACCCTGGTGCCACCAAGATGTATCAAGACTTGAAGAGAAATTTTTGGTGGACCAACATGAAGAGAGAGGTAGCAGAATTTGTCTCTCGCTGCCTTACCAGTCAACAGATCATGGCTGAACATCAAAAGCCCGCAGGTAAATTGCATCCCTTAGACATTCCTAAGTTGAAGTGGGAGAACATAGGGATGGATTTTGTCATGAGTTTGCCAAAAACCAAGGGCGGACATGATGGAATATTAGTGATTATAGATCGGTTGACCAAGTCTGCACATTTTCTGTCCATCAAGAGTAAATGGTCGGATGATGTGCTAGTAGCTTTGTATATCAAAGAGATTGTCAAGTTACATGGAGTTACTGTCTCAATCATGTCTGGCCGAGACTCTCGCTTCACAGCACACTTCTAGAAGGGTGTACAACATTATTTGGGGACGAGACTCAACTTCAACACTGCATTTCATCCCCAAACCAATGGTCAGACTGAGAGAACGAATCAGGTCGTAGAAGACATGCTCAGGGCCTACATTATTGATTTTGGTGGAAGCTGGCATGATCATCTATCTCTAGTGGAATTTGCCTACAATAATAGCTATCAAGCAAGCATTCAAATGGCACCCTTTGAGGCACTGTATGGAAGGAGTTGCCGCTCACCTATAAGCTGGGATGAAGTTGGACAACGATAACTTTTAGGCCCGGAGATGGTAAGGGATACCACCGAGAAGATATAGATCATTAGAGAAACACTTCAAATGGCTCAGTCTAGACAAAAAGACCTATGTCGATACTAGAAGGAGAGACCTCGAGTTCCAAGTTAGGGACCATGTATTATTTAAAGTTTCCCCAGGTCGAGGCATTAGAAGATTTGGTGTCAAGGCTAAACTTACACCGAGATATATCGGTCCCTTTGAGATTCTAGAAAGAGTTGGCGAGGTTGCCTATAGGATCACCTTGCCACCACAGTTATCCGAAGTTCATAATGTATTTCATGTCTCCATGCTCAAGAAGTATGTTCACGATCCGTTCCACGTCATAGAACACGATAATCTGGTGTTACAAAAGCATCTCACATATGAACAAAAGCCTTTGAAGATTCTTGACCGTGAAGTCTGTGTACTACGGAACAAGATTATTCCCATCATGAAGGTTCAATAGAATAAGAACCTCGAACCTGAGGCGAGATGGGAAACGGAAGAGTCTATGCATAGGAGATTCCCCGAATTACTTCAATAGTAAGTCCTCTGTGTTTATATGCAATTAAATTTAGGGACCAAATTCTTTTAAGCGGGGGAGGGTGTAACACCCCAAATAAATATATATATGTATACTATTTAATAAGTTAAAATAATAAAACCCAAGCTTTAAGCCCAAATAGCCCAATGGGCCAAACCCATTACATCTAATCAACCCACGCTTTAAATTAGTCCAAAAACCCTTCCTACAAGCCAATAAACCAAAATAGGCTTTAATGGGCCTTACGAGTGGGGCTAGCTTTAGGATAAATACACCTATATATATATATATATATATATATATCTATAAGGCTTTTTCACATTCAAAGGAGCCTACATGAGAGTCAGGGTTTTTAAGCAAAATAGAGGAAAGCGGCAGGGGATATGGAAAGGGGAGGATTGCATGGGAAACTTAAGTTCCATTAGAATTCTTTACGTGGGAATTTAGATCCCATTAGGATGCTATGAACTTGTCGAAGCCAAGACGTTATAAATAAGACCCATGTGGATCGCAGAAGCCTGTTATTGTTGCTGCTGTTCCGATCGTCTTCCAGTAGTACGTTGACGTCGTTCGTGGGGGAGCTTCTTCCTGTTGCTTCCTCCTACGTGCTACTTCTTCCTGCTACTGGACGAGAAGAAGAGGGTTGCCTCCTCTTCATCCCTCTTCCTTCATTGCTGTTACTGCTGCAGTTACTGCAGTTGCTGCCGTTCTTCTTTCCCCTCTTCCTTGATCGTCTCCGTCTAAACACCCAAAAGGTAGGTTATCTCAAGCATCGAAGCACAAACCATAGTAATTAGCCTTGCATGCATGAGAATCCTTGTTACTGTCTTCATATCACGTTTTCATGACTGCTGTTTTGAGTTTTTACATAGATTTGTCACCTTTCTATTTGCATGGAAAATAGCGACCAAAGCAGTGGCCGCTTATTAATGAACGACCATGCAGAAGGCCGCCAATTCTTGAACTGGCAACAGTCTTCTGACAACAAATTAATGAGCGACCATCCCACTCACGCTATTTCTTTTAGTGCATTTAATAAATAACCCATGTTTAAAATTTAATAACTATGGAACCATGTATCTGAAAATCATGTTATGCATATTTCTAGATTCCCCAGATTTTTCTCTACATGTCCATGTTGTTAGTTTCTTGAAAATCCCCAAAAACATCAAAGTAGCACTGTTCATCCCCTAAATGAACAGTAAGCGTTTAAATGAATAGTGGTATGTGTGTGAAAATGTACCTGGCCAATACATGCGCTGTTGCATGCCTAAAAGAATGAGCAACTATTCACACAACCGCTATTTAATGAAATAGCACCTCTGCAAGAGGACACTGATTCCTATAAATTATGAAAAATAGAAAATAACTACAAAAATATGAATTGACATCCATTGATTGGACACTACCTGAAGAAATAGCGCCTCTATGAAGAGACGTAGATTCCTATTAATTTGTTAAAAATTGAAATAATGTTGAAATTATTGAATTAACGTCCATCGTTTGGACGCTATATCAAGATATAGTGCCTTCTTGAACGAATGCCCATTTATGTAAAATTTATTTAAATTTAGTTAATTATTGATTTGGTGCCTCTCTAGAGAGACCATCATTCTTTAAATAACGCCTTCTGTTTGGACGCTATTTCCTTATCTCACAGTTTTATTAGGTTTTTGACCCATATCATGGGTCTTTGGCACTCTTATCTCAAGTCCGAAGATAGAGTCCATGTTTCACAGTGTTTCACGATTACCCACTATTTCTTGGAGATTGAGAGACCCTCCGCTGGATATTCCTTCCGTCGGATTGGAATTTTTTTCTCTAAGGCCTCCGTAAGCCTCCGCTAGTCTTGGATTCTCTCAAGGCAGCCGAGCAGGTTGTACCCTTAAAACCCTAGAACCCTATTTGTCATGTCACTCTGAGGAAACATGATACCATAGCCATCACGGAGCGCTATTTGCGGTGTTCTATGAGAGTCTATCCCTGCCAGGAATTAGCGGCCAAGCTAGTGGACGCCAAAACACGAAAGAGCAGTCGTCCCAGCAGACACTATTTCTTCATTCCTCTACTGTTCACAGAATTGGCGGCCACTACAGTGGACGCTATTTCTATAATTGATGGCAGTCTGAGTGGACACCAATTACCCATATTTTCATGAATGTCGAATTGGAAAGATGGAGGCTGCTAAGTTGCCTGCCCATGAAGCAAAGGGGAAGGAATGACCTGTACCAGTGAACGAGAGGGGATGGCCTATACCAGTGAAGTGGAAGGGATATCCTATACTGACTCCAGGAGTGGTGTGATGGTGGGAGTTGGTTTCTATGGAGCGAGATAAATTGATTTCCCCTGTAGAATAGCCTGAAAGGCTCAGAGTTTTTCAGGCCTGAGCTCTATGTTAGCAAGGACACCCAACAGGGAGGAGATGTCCTGGGATGGGGATGCGTCCCCTACAATAGCATGCACCTCTTGTGAGGGCTCGTGGGAAGGGCCTGCGTCCATAGCATGTAAATGTGGGTCAGTTGAGTGGCCATGACCCGAGTGGTACTCTTCAAAAGACTCGTTGGCCATTTTCAGAATTCTCCCAGAATGCAAAAACATGCACCAACAAACAAATAGCAGAGATTATCAAACAAGTGGATGCTCTTACGCCCCTTTTATATTTTTATTTTTTTTTATGTTTTTTTATTTTGAATTAAAGAAAAGTGATTTTTTTAATAAATCTGAAGTTCACACAAAACAGGGAGGACCCTTAGTTACAAGTTGGTTCATTGCCGTGTCGACTAAGGTCACTTGTCTCACCACGAATGTGTTAACTAGCTCCGGGAAACTTCGATGGTACAACTAGCCCAGTGAACGAAGAGGGAATCCTTCACTGTCGGGGACTTACGGAGGTCCCAATGGAGGAGATCCAAGTCCATCGAGAGGAATTCTTGAACTGAGAGTCCTTCCTTCACCGAGAGAGGGTAACCTTAAAAAGTACAAAAATGGGGGGGAAGATGCTTTGTAATGCAGTGTGTGACAGAGATATATAGAACACACAGATATAATAGAGGGAACAGAGATATGCAAACACAAAATAGACAGAACAAGATATTACCACTCTCCTTTCCGAAACAATGCAAACCTCTCGAGGAATCACAAGGGACTATGGGGGAGTGCAAGTGGTGCACGAGGGATGAAAATTAAATGGCAAAAGTGCTACTGGGAGCACAACTGTAGCGCGTGTGGGCGCAATAAGGAGGGACACACGTGGGTGCCAAGTGGAGGGGCACACGCAGGTGCCGAAAACACATGGGTAGCCAAAGAATGCAAAAAGAAGTCCCATCATGATCGTCAAGATGTGAACGATTTCACGTGAAGAAGAGGAAGAGAGTGGAAAAGAAAGAGTGAAGGATCAGAGGTTTTCGTATGTATAACGAGGAAAGGTGGAACAGAAAAAAAACCACCGCGGGAGAAATTGCCCTCCGCGGGATAGAAGAATAGGACGGAATGAAAATATGCAGAAATGGAATTGCGTAATGAGAAGGACCTCGGCGGGAAGTTACTCTCCGCATGTTTAACTAGGGGATGGGGGTGTGCTTGAAATTAAAATGCAGAAGTTAAACGTCCATGGCGGGAAGTTACTCACCACGGGTCTCGCGGGGACGGGAATGGTGCTGGAATTAAAATACAAAAATTAAACGATCATGGAGGGAAGTTACTTGCCACGGGTCTTACAGGGGCGGGAATGGTGCTAAAATTAAAATGCAGAAATTAAACGGCCATGGTGGGAAGTTACTCGCCGTAGGTCTCGCGGGGATAAGAATGGTGCAGAAATTAAATGGCAGAAAATAAGATTGGCGGAAGGGAATGCCTATGGGAATTCACTCACTGCAAATTTCAACGACAATGAAAATAAAGAGAAATCGCTATAGGAAGTTACTCACCACGGGATTAAAAAAATAAGAAAGTAAAGGGGATGAAACAGGGGGGAAACCGCTGCGGGAAATGACTCACCGCGGGTTTTAACAAAAAGGGAAACGTAAAATCACACGAAGTGGTTATGTGTGGAGTATGTGATCGCCAGGGGCCGGAGACCCCAAAAATGGAAGGAGAAGTGATTGCTTTTACCTCAGAAGCGAGAAATGGTGTGGATTCCTTCTTGCTCTTCCTTCGGCCGGCCTACGAAGAGGGCCTTCTTTGATTACCCTTGCAAAAGACAAACAAACACCAAATGAATCAGAATGAAAGCAGTGTAGTATTAGTCCCTTGTGATGAAGAACGATGAAATCATGGCAAGACACACAACTGGTTGGTGTTATTTTTAAACCCCTCTCGGACACGAGTGGGTAGGAAAATACTAATGATGGGTGAAATAGTGTATAAAGGTGTTTGAAAACAAAGCCCTCTTAAGATGAGATATGCCAGACAGAGAGATGATGCACGCAACTAAAACAACAAAGGAAAGTAGAGGGAAAGAATGGCTTATTGGAGTGCCGATGGCGAGCTTCAGGGAGCTTTGGCAGCGTGAGGACGGCGTAGAAGCTCGATTCGAACACACAGGCACCCAAAAATTTGACAGAGCCTCCCCTTAAGAACCCTCGAGCTTGGAAGAGATTTTGACAGGGCATCCCCTCACCTTTTAAGATTCTGAAGCCCTCTATTTTGAGGAGGGGGTCCTCTAATTATAGGTAAAATTTTAAAGAGCGCGTCTAGGGTCTGGGACGCGTTAATGTGGATAGGGTGCTATGGACGGATTCAGAGGGGGGGTGAATGAATCCCCTTCTAAAATTCTGGCCAATTAAGAATAGACTACAAATAATAAGTTGTGCGGAATAGAAGATGGATTAGCTTAACTGAATGTGAACTATGATTAAACGATGTATACATAAATAAGCTGAGCACACTAAGAATTCTTGAAGCACTCAGACAGAACAATCAATTGGAGCGCACCTAGGCATTCATCTAGCTAAAGTAGATAAGCAATTAAACCACAGTAGACAGAATATTTTTAGATGGTTCGGTCCTCCAGACCTACATCCACCCCACACTCAATCCAAAGTGTGGACTACTACTGAATCATAGCTTGAAACCGCTGGACCTCACAGCTTGCCTACAAACCGTTGCGCATCAGAGCTTGCGTCAGCTAGGCCTCACAGCTTGCCAACCACTGGGCATTACAGCTTTGTCGACCGCTGAGCGTTACATCTTAGCTATCCAGAGGAATCCACCTCTACTGCTGATTCACAGCTTCTGAAAAGGTATGTAAATGGAAAATATGTATGATAAAATTCAGCTACGGAAAGCTGAAAATAAAGCACAATAATGTAGCTCGCTCAGAAGCAGTGTAGCTTGGATCTGATCCAGAAGCTACTGATCTTCCTTCTCCTTCAATCTTGCTACTGCACTCTCTCACAATCTCTGCTCTCAAAAACTCTATCTAATTCTTCTCAGTCTGCTCTCTGATCTCTTTTTCTTTCCCTCTTTCTCTGGTTCAAGCCAGCCTTCTGCTGCTCTCACCTCTCTTCTCCTTCTGCCTTGTTCAGCTTTTCTCTGATCGCAAATGAGGCCTTTATATAAGGCATCAGGTAGGGTCCCACGAGCTCATGCCTTGGGTGTCGAGGGAACATTCCCGCCTTTTCAGTGAAGCCACGCGTCAAGTGCAAGTAGAGGGTTGATCCATGTGTCAGAGCATGCTCCCCTTGGATCTCGTGCTAATCATTGGCTCTGTTAACCCTCACGAGCTTGTGCTTCAGGTACAACTTTAAGTGATCACGTGACAAACGATAATGTCTCCCCCTATGTAGTTCAGATGCTTGAGAGTATTCCATGTAGAAAGGAATGCCTTTGCCTGTTGGAGAAAAATGCAAACATGGTCAGACTTTATAATGATCTATGAGAGATGCACAGACTTCATAGTGCAGTATGCAAACTTGCACGGACGTATAATGGGTATATGAACGTGTGCACATACCTTATTAAGTCTATATACAAACCACACACTTACATTGTATAGGACATGCATAGACCTTATTGATTCTTATGCAATCGTGTACAAACCTTATTGAGTCTTATGCAAATGTGCACAGACCTTATGCAAGCTAACACAGACTATATGCATGCTAACACAGACTCTAGTCAAGAGCTCAAGTCGACTAACATAGACCTTATGTATGAAACAAAGCCAGCTAGCACAGATTTGAATATATGATCATGCATACTAACACCGACCCTAGGATACAACACGTGACGTGTTAACATTGACCTTGATGCATGGTATAGCGTGGTAACATCGACCTTGATGCATTACAATGCATGCTAACACTGACCTTGGATGCAATGCATTGCATGCTAATGAATACCTTGAAGCATGACACAACATACTAACGTCGACTTAGATGCATGAGACTTCAAGGCAACACAGACCTTATGAGCAGTCTAACATTGACATTAGATATGACAGACTCAGACCCTAACATGCACCTGATGCAACTAGCATAGACCTAAGTTCAGTTGGCACCGACCTCAGTAGCTAACATCGACCTCGGTATGCTCAACTAGCATCGACCTAAGTCATCCCTATAACAAATATGCACAGACCTTACTGAAAGGTGCACCGACCTTGATAGTTAAACAAAAAGCATGCAGCGACCTGCTACAGTGTATGCACAGACTTCAATATGCAAGATGCCATGTGTGCATCGACTACTACACTGTGTGCACAGACCTTGTACCACACAAGAGCAATTCTGCTTAACACATGTGCACCGACCTTAGTACACATGTGCACAGACCTGCATCTGCCTAAGGCAAACATGCACCGACCTTCGAATGCACTATAGACATCATGCACCGACCTTAGGTCTACGCAAGACACACTTGCACCGACCTTAGTCAGCTAAGCACAAACATGCACCGACTCAATTAAGTGTAGACTAAGACATGCACAGACTTAGTGAGCATATATGCACAGGCCTATATGCATAAGGTAGAAGGTGCACCGACCTTCATATGAAAATGTTTGGATATGCATTGACCTGCTATACATGCACTGACCATGCTACACATGCACCGACCTTGTGTAAACATGTAGCGCAGCTAGCACCGACCTTGTATAGCAATGCAAAATGTTCACACGTGCACCGACTTTGGTATAAATATTGTAGTGATGTGCACAACTAGCATCGACCTTAGCTAGTGCTGATGAAGCATGCATCAACTCTGCATTCTGTGCAAGACTAACTAGCATCGACCTTAGTTAGGATATAAGCATACTAGCATCGACTTTAGTTAGTGAACCTATATACTAACACCGACCTCAGTTAGTATATAAACATACTAACATCGACCTTAGTTAGTTATATGAACATACTAGCATCGACCTTAGCTAATATACAAACATACTAACATCGACCTTAGCTATCAATGACTTGACATATTTCTCATACTACTATATAAAGATGATGAAACTTAGTACTAAAGCCCTCAAAATTATGTCATCAAGAATATATAATAAGTCCTAATATTTGTCATCATCAAAACTTCAAAACCACAGGGACAACAATCTCCCCCTTTTTGATGATGTCAATATTATGAGTCATTGCATTAATTTATCATGATGATAATACAGCAGTATGGAATGTCTAATTCAGAAATGCAGCAGTATGCATAAAAATGATAGATGATCCAACACCAACAGACAGACTAATCAATCCTCATAATAACCAACAGATGATCACCGACCAATAATGACTCACACAAATTCTCACCCTTTGACAACAGCAAAAAGAAAGGAACATGAAGGATGCTAACATGATCTCCCCCTTTATGAATTAGTATGCAATATGATTCACTGACAAGGAAACTCCCCCTGAACAGATGCTTCTTTGTATCTTCAGAGCAGATAGAGTCTAATGAAATGAATGAGTAGTGAACCACAGGGACATTTAGATTGGACAATCAAGTCAGATTAATTTCAATGATTGGACAAAGGTTGGACAATCAGACTCAACAGTCAATTGAAGTAGGTCACAGATAATTAGATGAAACACATTCTGACAGTGAGATCAAATGAGATCAATACGAATTAAGCACATTCAGAAAGTCTCAAGAACAGTGAGAATTAAATACATTCAGCAAGATTTTCAAAGAGTATACCAATTTCAGAAATCCAAGTATAGGAAATTTTTCAAAGTCTCCCATTATAAAGGTTTATGAATGAACTTTATTAAAGTGCATGGTTTAAAGATGATGTATACATGATTTGACAATAAAGTTATGTACTCATATCTGAAATCAAGATTTAATAAAATGAACCAAAACTCATATTAACATCTTGATTAACCTCCCTTCATCTTACTCAATCAAATTCAATGACTTCTTTAGGAATTACACTCATAAGTATTGAGGTTAAACAGTCATGAAACCATTTGATTTTATCAAGGGTTATAGCAATTTATCCTTTGTATTCTTTTTAGATTTTTCATTTAATCAAGTAGATAATTTTTGCTATTAAATCTTACGAGCAATCTAGTTCAGTATGCACTTTGTAGCTAAAAGATATACGTTGTTTAGACGCCAATATCCCTAAGTACTTAGTGTGACTAATAGTCATGCTTTAAAATTAAACAGAGTTAACTTTTCATCTCATGACATACCTTATCTCATTTCTTTGATGAGTGAGATATGTTTCTCAGTGTGGTAGCCATTGCTCTGCCTATTTTTCAATGATTTTAAGCAGAGTTCACTAAGACACCTCATGACACAGTCCTTTGGACATGTGTTTCTCAGTGACCAAAGTCATTGCTCTTACAAGATTTACCAGATTTGACCCTTGGACATTTTTGAAAAGTTCATATGTTTAAAAACAATATAGATTTCATGTATTTCAACCAACTAAAGTCATGATTTCAACATTTTCAGATTTTAGAAGATTTGACAAGACTTAACATGAACCAGTTGGTTAAGATTTATTAAAGTTGATTAAGAAATTTTCAAGGTATTTATACCAACCTAAATGAAATACATTAAATTTAAACCAATTTGATCTTTCAGACATTCATAAAACTGTATAATAGAAGATTCCTCATTGAATTGATTTTTTTTTCAGATTTATGAGTAAGGTATATAGATTGAAGTCTTCCTGAATTTTAGATAGTTCAGAAACAATAATAGGAATGGCAAGAATTCCAAACACATGACCAGAGATTTCAAGACATTTCGTGTAGAGAATAGCAAAATGGATTTCAAGTCCATCAGAAAATTTCAGAGAACATTCAGTAGTTTTTAGCAACAGCCAATGAAACTTGATACCAACTGTTCAGCAGGATAATTGATTCAGAGGGTTTTGAAATCAGTGAGCTGGTAAATAGAATAACAACTAGTAATAGTACTTGGCGGAGGTTAGATCCAAGGATCAACTCACGCAAGGGTTAGCCTTCCAGATAGGCTTGACCTATCTTTCCAGCTAAATCTTTTTATATACTGTCTAGTTGAAACAAGATAGCACAAAATTATTTCAAATGAGTCTCCCCCTCAGACATCTTCTCCCCCTTTGACATCATCAAAAGGAATGTAGGGAGAAACAAAGTACTACGAAGCTGATGAATTAAAATGCTCCCCCTATCTATATGCAGTGAATCACCTCTTTTTGAATTTTTTCAAGATAATGATATGCAGTGCAATCACTAAATGTTTGCATATGCAGTGACTTTTCTAAAAGCATTACATGGACACATGTGGCATGAAGACATGCAAGAGCTGGACAAACTCCCCCTAACTTTATGCAATATATGCAATGAAGACTTAACATATGATTTTATGACTCATGCTCATGATTATTCAGACTGCCCTATATGCAACATGACCCATGGTACTAGGCAGAGGACTTGGTCTAAAAGACCACCTCACACATAGTAAGAACCTCTAGACAGATTTCATCTACCCTTTACTAGCTTACCATTTGATATACCACAGTGGTCATGCATGACAATGCAGTACCAACACAGTCCTAAATGCATCAGATTTTCAATGACTATATGTCAAACTAATTTGTAAGCAATCAATTGACATATGCAATTCACATATATGCATAAAATTGCAGACTATGCTTATGAGTTTATAGTCATCTCTATGTACACAATCAAATGTCAAAACATTAGTACATGCAGATGAGAAATATGTTGCTCAATACAATTGTTAAAGCAAATGAGAATATGTATGCATGAAAATTTTGACTAATCAGATTTAACATGATATGCAGTTTCAACTGAACAATATGAAAAATGCAAATGTTACCTGAACAATGCAAGAATGGGGTTTTACCAACTTGGGTGCCTTGGTTTATTTACCCCTCTTTATTTTTCAGCTCCAAGGCACTCCTGCAAACACATAGCCTCATTTTACATATTGAGGTACCCAAGAATTCTTGGGTCCTCCATGGTCAGTAGAACCTTTGAATGGTGCTCTCCATAGTTTTTAAGCATAAGAATAATCAAATTTCATCATGAAATAATTAGGCATAGAGTGTCTAAACTGACCACAGTAATAACAAGAATTTTGACTATTTTTCATGTTCACATGAGAATTGAATTTATGTGCATGAACTTGATTGCTTCTGTCTTTCACATGCAAGTTTGATGTTTTATGATTAGCCAGCCAACAGTCAGCAGCTCTGTGGCCTGGCTTTCCACACTTAAAACATGCAGAAAATTTTTCTTTAAGAGCATGTTTATTTCTATCAAAAGCATTTTGATATGCAGGTGATTTAACAGATTTCAAATTATCATATCTCCCCTGATCATGCCAACAGTGCTTCACTATATGGCCATTCTTACCACAATTAAAACAAGAAGGAGAATTTCTTCTTTCACTAGTAGACCAACAATGATTAACCCTATGGCCTAACTTCCCACACTTGAAGCACACAACATGTTGGTTTATTAAGGTAGATTTATTCCTATCAAGAGCCTTTTTATTTACAAGGAATTTACCAAATTCAGAATTCAATCTATTTCCCTGAGCATGCCAACAGTCCTTGACTGTATGGCCATGCTTTACACATTCAAAGCACCTAATATACTTTCCCTTAGAGATAGAAGTAATTCTATCAAAAGTATTTTTATTAGCAGGAAAGTTAACATATTTAGAGTTGAATCTCTTTCTCTGAGTCCGCCAACATTGAGTAGCAATGTGGCCTAATTTTTCACAATTAAAACGGTGAGCATTCTTTTTTCGGATATGCATGAAATTTCTTAAGATTCAGGTCATCTTGTTTCATTAATCTACATTCATGCATGAGATGACCTATCTTATGACAGTAAAAACATTGAAAGCCTTTCAGTTCGAACAGAAGAAGGTTTCTTAGCATAAGAATTCCTAGCATGAATTCTATCACTATTCAGATCATCCTCCTTCATAGTAAAGCAATCACCCATCTCATGACCGAACTTCTCACAGTAAAAGCATTTAACATTCCTTGCATGATATTTGTTGTTGGCCTAAACTTTCTCAGCATGTTGATTGTTATCATTCTGGATGTTCTCTACTATTTTCTTTTTCTGTTTTCTCTTTTTTAAATTTTTGTTTTGTTTTATCTTTTTGTTTTCTTGAACAACAGCTTATTTAGGGGATTGACTTGAAGTACCAGCTACATCAGAGCTTTGCACAAAGGTGGTGTATAGCTGATTTTTAATAACTCCCTTAATTTCAGAACTGCAACTAATTCCCTTTCTTAAAGTATCATCCTCACCTTCCATGACAACTTTCATTTTTCCTTTATTTTTAACATATTTGGATGGTGAATTTTTCAGATCATGAATTTTGTTTCCTAGGGAAACAATGTGTAATTCATAACTGACAATCACCTGTTCACTGCAATTAACACATTCACTTAGCACATTATTTACAGTTTTATATTTCTCAAGTTCTTGTTCCAGATTACTCAATTTTTCAGATTCTTCTTTGCAAGTAGTTTTTCCCTTTTCTAATGCAAGAAGTCATTCAGATATAGCAGTGTTCAACTGCTTCAGTTGTTCATTTTCTTTTATTAATTGTTCATTCCGGACCAGTTGATTGAGTAGGATTTGATCATCTCCTAATGAGTTCAGTTTATTCTCTAGTTCAGAAATCTTATTAGTAAGTTGATCATTTTCATTTTTCAGCACAGAAATTTGTTCTTTATGCTTGACAAGTTCAGCTTGATTTTCTTCTTGAAGTCTTATAACCTTTCCATTATTCTCTATAATCTGTCTTTTGTAGATTTCATTTTCAGACTTCAGTTCATTCATTTTTGAAATGATATTTGTAAAACCTTCCAATTGTTTCTTACAATTCTGAATATCAGTCAAGCAAGCATCATGAGACTTTTTCAGTTTTGAACAATTTTCACAAGGTAAATTAGAGCAGGTTTGATCAATCTTTTTCTTCAGCTTTTTATTCTCAGATTGCATTTTCTAGATTTCTCTAGCAGTTCATCATACATCTCTACCAGTTCATCAAATGAAATATCTTCTGATTCAGTGCTTACCGGGGATGCTGTTTCTTCAGTTTGATCCCTTCGATAGGCCATCAGGCACACTTCTTTTTGTTCCTTCTTCTCATGGACAACAATGATTGTCTCCAGAATTTCCTTTCCAGAAGACCACCTGCAAACAGAAGGAAACATATCAGTATCTATTGAAGCCTTCAAGATATTGAGAACTGTGATATTATTACGGTTCTTCAGTCTATCTTCACTAGACCAATTGGTCTTGTCGTGAGATAATTTATGTGGCCCTTTAGATACAAGATTCCATAGATTTGAATCGATGGAATTCATGTAAGTGCACAGGCTTCCTAGCCAAGTACTGAGATTCGAACCATCGAAGACCACGAGTGAATCCATTGAAAAACACTGATCAAGCAGAGTTAAAACAAACAATGCACCACACAAACTAACAGGATCCTCTGCAGATCGTTGGATCTGGATGTAGACACGCCAAAATTGATACTATGTTGATCAAATCTCATGTCACTATGTTAACGCCCCAAAGTGAACTTCAATATTTCTATAATATAAAGTTTTTCTATTTTTGTGTGGGTTTTTATGATTTTTCTTGAAATTAACGACTCGAAGAGAGGCGTGTTTTAAATAGCGACCTGAGCTAGGGCGTGTTTCAAAGAAAGGACAACTGGAGCAAGAGGCGTCAGTTTCTGATATTTGACGTATCCTACCCTAATTGAAATCAAAAAATTAACGTCCCTCCCTGGGTCGTGTTTTAAATTAACGTCTCGCCTACAGGCGTCTCTTTATAATTTTCAAATAAGGAAGGTTTTTCTCATTAAAATTAAATCCAAGAATTGACGTCTTTATGCCAGTCGTTATTTTAATTAACGCCCTGACTCAGGTCGTCAATTTCAAGTAACGCCTTGATGTGGGTCGTCTCTTTTCCTTCCGTGTCTTGCTTGAACTGCCCTTTCTTAGGGAGTCCCTGCTCTGCTTAATCATCTTGCTCGATTAGGAAACTAGAGACTTTGCCGTAGAAAGGTCTTGCCAGTTCTTATCCCATTAGATTTGTGTTTTCTACCCTATAAATAGCATCCTGGGTCGAGTTCGCACGAGGAGGCAGAGCTGTTAGAAAAAAGAGAGAGCTGTTAGCTGTGAGTTGTTAGCTATTAACCGTGAGGAATAAAGAGAGTAGCAGCTAAGAGAGATTAACCCACAGAGGGCGCGCATGAGAAATTTTCTTCTGTAACATCCTTGTTACTTCGGTGCTCTGCTTCTTCCTGTTGTGTCAGCCGCAATTTCAACTTGGTTTTTCTCCCTTTACTGTTGTCAAGAACAGTAGGGAGTTCTTTGCATCAATTTACTACTTCATCTTTCTTCATCATACATCGTTCCCCTTTTAAGTTTGCATTAGCTCTGCATCATACCCCTTTCCTTCCCTAATTTTCTTAGGGGTTTTAAAATAACCAAAAGGTGCACACTGCATGCTTTTACTCCATCATCTTATTTATTTCTGAATTGATACTACACACACTTGGCTAATCCCTCCTCTTTTGATTGTTTGTTCTTTGTTTAAGGGTAATCAAGAGGAAAACCCCCTTCATCGGCCAGCCGGTAGAAGGAGGAGGAAGGAATCTACACTCATCCCGCATCCTATTTTCACCAGGTATTCGCGATCAATCTCCCTTCTTTTGAGATAACCCCTCTGGCGATCACACTCCAATAGCAATCTTTTGCTCCCCTTTATTCCCTTTATTTCACTATTTATCTTCCTCTTATTTATTTTTGATGTGAAAAACATGATTCACAAATTGGCGATCACGGTGGGACCTCCACTGTTTTTCTTTTGATTACCCTCTCCTGTTGGCACCCACGTGTGCCCTTTCCCATTGGCACCCACGTGTGCCCTTTCCCTTAGGTACCCACGGTACCCCTCCACTGTGCCTCACGGGCACCCTCCATTGTGCACACTGCACACCCACACCCCTCGGATTAGCCAGATTGTGTTCTCTGTGTTTTCTTAATTAACGCCTCACATCAAGGCATTTTTCATGAATTAACGCCTTTACTCAAGGCGTCTTTCTCGCATTTAACGCCGTCTGCAAAGGTGCCTTTTTATATAGCGTTTGCTGCTTTCTCGCTCTCTGAGAATTGACGCCCCTCGCTGTGGGCGTCCTTTGTCTATCCAGCGCCTTTCTCCCCGGCGTCTTTTGCACAATCCGCGCCTCACACCAAGGCGTTTCTTGAGCACTGTCCGACAGGACTTCACAGATTAGCGACAGCCACGCTGTCGTGTTTCCTTATTTTAGCGACTTCTACCAAGTCGCTTTTTACCTGTGTGTTAACAGAAAGTTGCTTGATCTGTTTGTTCATGCTGGATTGATTCACATATTCATTATCTGATTATACCTGCTTGCTTTGCTTATATTATTCTGCATTTTGTGGCATTTGGTTGAGAGACCTCCTCTCTCTACACTAGGATTCCACACACCCTTCTTGGAATTAGAACAACCCTTCATTGAGCATTCCGTCTCTTTGGACCGAAAATTCCTTTTCCAAGACCTCCGTAAGTCCCCGCACCTGTGGATTCCCTCACGGACGCCGGGTTGGTTGTACCTTGAAGTACCCGGAGTTTAGATAGCCCACCGTTGGTGAGGAGAGAGAAAGAACCTAGTTAACTCGGATATCACAACCAAAACTCACCACTAAGTTCTACACTACAAAGAGAGAGGATTGTGCATCAATTTAATTCACTCTAATCTCAAACTTGAATCTAAAAGCTTGCGTTCATTACAACTTGTTTGCATAACTTGATTGGATTGAGTGATTATTGCAATTATAATTCCTCCAAAATAAGCTTCTTTCTCTGCTTAAACATGCAACTCCGTTCAGGTAAGATCATCAACATGGCAAGCTACGGGTACTCTTATGATGATGTGGAAGAGAATATTTTTGATCAATCTTATGAGACACCCTTCCAAGATTCCATCTATCATGAGGGAAACTACCCTCCGTCTCAGGTTCATTATTCTCAAATTCATGTGGTTGACACCACAACTCACGAGGTTGAACCCTCTTCTCAAGCTTTACCATCCAATCAGAACACATCGGGGAACACCTCCCCTTCTTTCAATGTCAATGATTTAATTCATGCATTATCTCAATTGGACGATTCCCAGCGGCAAGCAGTTCAGGCCGCTTTGAAAGGGAAATATATTCCCTCTTCATCTTCCAATCCCCCTCCGGCCGCGAGTGGCCATCACATTGTTAATGACCAGGCAGTCTTGCACAAACCCCCCTCTTGTCCGCCAACGCCCGGTGCGGCCATGCCGGCCCAACAGGCAAGTTATTCCGCGGCTAGGCCCCAATTCTTTCAACCTCCCCAAATTCTAAGGACGCCTATGCCAAATACCTTCATTCCAAATTCGGCCCCAGTCGAGTCAGATACCAATGCTCTACTCCTTCAGAAATTGGCTAGCATGGAAGAACAACTCAACAAGGTTACTATTGCCAAGAATGCTCCAGAGATCTCTCTGCCTACATTGCCAATTTTTCACTTACCACCTTCTGAGATGCCGAATTTTCGGCGATACAATGGAACTGGCAATCCATTTATTCACTTGAAGGATTTTATGTATGAGACCTCCTTTTGGCAGGGCAACAAAGCCTCACTGGCTTATTTGTTTAGAAGATCTCTAGAGGGGCCAGCCCTCGAGTGGTTCTATTCCTTGGATCCGACAGATACCAGCAATTTTGATGTGGTTCAAAGGAAATTCTTGCAGAAGTATAGGGACCGGGTTGGACCCTCTCTATCTGTTACGGACTTGGTTGCAGAGAAAATGAAGCCCGAGGAGGACTTCATCATATTTGCTGATAGATGGCGATCAATGGCCGAGAAATTGAAAGATACTTTGTCAGAACCAGAGCAGGTTAAGATGATTATTTCAAATGCAACCCCTCATTTTCGACATATATTAGCCATGAACAGATTAACCACCATGGAGGAGCTCTATGAAAGAGCTCGATATATTCAAACTCAGATGAAGGATTCGCCCATCATGGGCATGTTCGAACCGAAACCACGGTTGGCCAAGAAGAATACAAATGTCAACAATAACGGGCCCACGACTGAGGGCACCGTCATCAATGAGCAAGTTGGTGCGGTCGGCAACCCCACACCTTTTCACCAATCTAACCCACGACCTCCGCCACCTCCACAACAAAACACCCTCTTCCACTCACCCCCACAACACCAATTTGCTCCTCAACCTTCCCTTGCTCCTCCACGAAACCAAACGCCACATGCAGATCCCTCAACTCCGCAACAATACCACCAAGTATCGCCACCCACCAACTATGGCCCGCAACAACAACAGCAAAGGAGACCACTTGGCCCCAAAAGGGCCCATTATCCGCCATTGCCAGAAAGTCTCCCAGATATATTTAATGCCCTGATGGCTGCTAATCTACTCATGTTACCAAAAGAAAGGATAGTGTGGCCCGCTAATGTTGACACGTCCCGCTATTGTATTTTCTACCGCTCCCCTGGTCACAATATTGACCTATGCTTTCACTTCAAGGACTACATCTATGATTTAAATGACCAGGGCGGTATTAATTGGGACGAGATGAGACAGTTCATCGCTGCTATGAAAGTAAGAAGGCCTCCTCGGCAACAGCAGGCTCAGCAGCCGCAGCAACCAGCTCCACCAGTACAACAGCAAGCTCCATGTAGCAACCCTAATAAATGAATAATTGAAATGAATTAAAACATATATATTACAGAAGTAATATATATAAAAGGAATAGGGTTAATTGGACGAAATAAAACAAATTAAAAATAACGCCTCTTATTAGGGCGTTAATTCAATAAGAAACGCCTCTATCAAAGGCGTGACTAAAGAAAGGACGCCCACACATGCGGTCGTCAACTCTCACAACCAAATAGGCAAGTAAAAGAAACGCCCATATATGGGGCGTGTTTCAAAGACAAGGAACGCCCTTATCCAAGACGTTTCTTAAGAAACGACCTGAACTAGGTCGTCAATTCAAGAATCGACGCCCTGACCAAAGGCGTTAATTCCATTCGAGTTCCGTTCGACACGGGAGCTTATCCAGGGAAGGATTATGTTAATCCAGTAAGTATTTAATAGGGCAAGGACTCTATATTGGAAGCATTACTTCTACTAGAACACTAACCTTAACAGGACGTCCAAAATCCTATATATAATCTTGATCGAACAAACCCTAAACCTATTTGGACGATCGAACCGCACAGGTACGTGAAGAACATATCTTCTTCTTCTTCTTTTCCTTATGAACGAAATAGCAGTTCATATAAGTTTCTCTTTGCTTCGGTTACATGAAGAACTAATAGTTCTTCATCCTCTTTTCCTCTTACAGGTTGAGGACGCAGCAGCATAAGTGAAGAACAAGGTAACGTTCTTCTAATCTCCTCTGTTCTGATAGGTGAAGAAATTAATAAATGTTTCTTCTTCTGTTCCTGTAGGAGTACAGAACCGAAGAACAAGGGTTCTTCATCAAAGCCATCATCTTCTGCTAGCCAAAAACCCCTCACGGTCATCTCCAAATCAACTCTTAAGGTAGGTTTTCTCAAGTTACTGTAGCCCAAATGAAATTAATGCAAGATATATATATATATAAGCATGTCATGCATATGATTATTATAGTTTTCATGCGTTTTCTGAAATATTTTGAAAGAAACGCCCTTGATTAGGGCGCTAATTTAAAAGAAACGACCATGCTAGTGGTCGTCAATTTAATATTTGACGCCCTCTACGCAGGCGTTAATTTCATAAGAATCGCATGTGATTAATAATTGATCCTGTTTAAAAATTACAATACATATGAAATATTGATTTTTAATATCTTGCATGACTCTGTGAATTCCTGTTAAATTTTACTGCCATGACATGTCTCCTGTCTCTCGAAATATTATTTATTAAAATATCGTAAATCCCTTGAAATTCACGACTTGGACAAAGTCGTTTTCCATATTCTAACGCCCCAGTACAAGGCGTGAATCTGAAAAGTAACGCCCCTTCCTAGGGCGTGTATCTGTTAAAATCCTGAAATTCACATATTCTGTAAAATGGAATTAGAAAGTAACGCCCCTTCCAAGGGCGCGTTTTTGATAAATTTCTGAGAATAATTATATCCTGTCGAATATGTAAATGATGAGACGCCTGCCTCTGCAGTCGTCAACTTTGAAGAAACGCCCCCAGGAAAGGCGTGTTTTTGATAAATTAATGAAATAATGGAAATTCTGCAAATTGGCAATACATGTAAACGCCCTTCTGTTAGGCGTTAATTATTCAATACACGACTTTACTTAAGTCGTTATTTTACTGTAAACTGATTTTATCCTGATTCTATTACCGATGGTTTCATATTATACATATATATATATATATATCGGCACTATTCTCCACTCCGTGAGTATAGTCCCACGTTTCATGTTGATTTATCGATCACACTCAACTCTCATTGACATACAAGCTCTCCATTGGACATTCCGTTCCTTTGGACTAGCGAGTTAGTCATAGAGACCTCCGTAAGACTCCTCGTAGCCTTGGATTCCCTCAAGGCCGACTGAGCTGGTTGTACCCTAAAAACCCATTACACGATCCTTGCCATGTCAATCTAAAGAAACATGGTATACCGGCCCTTATGATTATACAAAGAGTATATCATAAGAAATTCTTGATGGGATGATGATATCATGCCATATCGTGTCATTCTTGTAAACCCCAATTCTATGATAAGAATGAGGGTATCTTGCTTGATCTAATGTTCATGTGGACCTCAATTCTATATAAAGAATGTCCATATTGATTTGTCATGGTACCTAAGTTAAGGGAACCATATTCTACCTAGTTTTATCGAACTCGTGATTATACCGTTATTATCGCCATTCTATGTCCTTTGTCATATTTTGGACTCTATTCTATCAAAGTTGTCATACGTATCTACAAGCTTGATTATTGAAATTCTATATTGGCTATATAAACAAGAGTGGATGTCAAAACACATGATAAATGCCTGCGCATATAGGGCCCGATCTGGTCCTGGGAGGAGCACCCGAAAGTACTTGTGCCCATGGGAGTTAAAATGATAAGGTATCTGGCATTATACCGAGTACTTGACTTGCTTGATTGGACATTCCACACACATCTTGTACTTGACTCGTACTTGACATGAAATGAAATGCGTGGCCCGAAAAAGGGTAATTTACTTGCTTGATACATGATAGCCAAAGTTCTTGACATGACTCGATA
The DNA here is from genome assembly GCA_022559845.1 of Amorphophallus konjac. Taxonomy (NCBI): domain Eukaryota; kingdom Viridiplantae; phylum Streptophyta; class Magnoliopsida; order Alismatales; family Araceae; genus Amorphophallus; species Amorphophallus konjac. The sequence goes on from CM040126.1 coordinate 351,080,076, forward strand.
ATGGTACTTGCTTGAATATCTTGAATAACTTGTATCTTGTTCATGAAAGTTCATCTTATTTCTTTGATATTACATTCTCTCTATCTTGTCGTTTCATGCGAGCATGCATAGCTTTATTGCATCCATGAAAATGTAATTACTTAAACCACTTGCTAGTACTTGAGATATAATTTCCTACTGAGCGTTCGCTCATTCCGTTTGTCCCTTTTTACTTTTCAGGTAAGTCCGACGACGATGGAAGTCAATCGGATGGGAATGGTCAAGAGTGAAAGTGATAGAGCTTCTACAAGTGTCGTCTAGTCTTTTCCATAGTTTCTTGAGTCAACTATGTATTCTTTTCCTTTTTATTTAACAGAGTATTGGATTTGTAATAGTCTATCCATTATGAAATAAAGGATTGGGTTATCTTGCTATTTTGCGCATCTCTGTCTTTGTGTCGAATACATGACCACTCTGATTGACATGATTGATATAGACACGTCGCGCATCTCCGGGTATCTTCCGCGCTCGGGGCGTGACAGTCTTTGTGGTATCAGAGCCTAAGGTATTCAATTCCTAGGAAACCCAAGTCCAAGGATAGGTTTCAAAACCTTTAACCAAGTGAGAGTGGGTAGAACCAAGGGTTAAATGATCAATGAGTCCTTTATAAGATCATAGTGATATAATACTAACATAGCTATTGTAATTGTAGGATAATGGCTGCCGAACGTGCTCAATGGCGCAACATGCAGCGTACCCTTCAAGGGATGACCCAAGTGCTACAACAGGTAGCACAAGGTGGTGCTCCACGAGCTGGAAGCTTACACCAAGCATTCAAGAATATGAATCCCCCGAAGTTCATGGGATCGACCGATCCAGACGATGCCGAGCATTGGGTTCGGGAGATTGAACGTATATTCCGTGTCATGCAATGCACGGATCAGGACAAAGTCTTATTAGCTACTTTCCAGTTAGAAAAGGATGCTAGATGCTGGTGGGAGTCGATTGAAGCTACTATTGACCCAACTCAAGTTACATGGGGTGAATTCGTTGAATATTTCAACGCCAAATATTTCTCTGATAGGGTCCAGGAAAGGAAGGCCGCCGAATTTGCCGCATTAAAGCAAAGATCTTTATCGGTGGCTGATTATGAAGCACAGTTCTCTAGACTGTCTAGATATGCTAAGCATTTAATTGGCACGGAAAAGATGAAAGCCCGTAGATTTCTTAATGGGCTTAGGCCCCACTACATTACTCAACTGGCGCCTATGGATATTCAAGTTTATACTGAAATAGTGCGCCGAGCTCAGTTGCTTGAAGATGCCACGGAACTATCTGATAGGATCCGTGGGAAAGACAAAAAGGAGCAAGTCACAAGTTCGGGTTCTTTTAAACCCAACTTTAAGAAGAGGCCCAATAATGGAGGTTCTTCCTCTCAAGATCAGAAGTACAAGAAATCCAAGCCTTTCTCTATCACCACTACCCCTTCAAACGTAGTATGCAAGCATTGTGACAAGGCTGGTCACAAAACAGAAGAATGCTGGAGGAAATTAGGAGCATGTCTCCGTTGTGGGAGTCGTGAACATCGGATTCCCGATTGTCCATTAATGAATGACCAAGACGGTGAGGGTAAACGCCCAGTGACAAGGAACGCGCGTCTTCATGCAATCCAAGAGACCGAACCAGAAGAAGAAGGCGGATTGGTGGAAGGTACATTAAAAATTTGTTCCAAATATGCACATGTCTTATTTGATACGGGTGCATCGCATTCCATTATTTCCAAGAAGTTTGCTGACCCATTACCTCTAGAACCAGAATGGATGAAAATAGTGTTGTCTACTCCTCTCGGAAACGAGACGGATATCACGCATCATTACCAAAACTGTGAGGTGTTGGTTCGAGGAAAGAATTTTCCTATTGATCTTATCTGCTTAGATCTAAAAGAATATGATGTTATACTAGGAGCAGATTGGTTATCTAAGTACCAGGCAACGGTTGATTGCCGTAATAGCAAGATTGTTTTCAAAGAATTTCCAGAACTGACTTATACTAGTCCTAAGAGTCGAAGCAAATCCCCTCTTATTTCGGCTCTTCGAGCAAGCAAGCTCGTCAGGAAAGGATGTGTATCCTTCCTTGCTTTTGTCACTAATAAAGAAGCTAAGGAAACCAAGATAGAAGACGTTCAAGTAGTACGAGAATTCCCAGACGTATTTCCGGAAGAATTGCCGGGATTACCCCCGCAAAGAGATGTGGCCTTTACCATCGACTTAGTCCCTGGTGCTGGTCCGGTTTCAAAGGCACCATATAGAATGTCCCCTGCTGAACTCAAGGAGTTGAAGGAGCAGTTGATGGAACTAATCCGAAAAGGGTTTATTAGACCAAGTACTTCCCCGTGGGGAGCACCAGTCTTATTTGTAAAGAAGAAGGATGGATCCATGAGATTGTGTATTGACTATCGACAGTTGAATCATCTTACTATCAAGAACAAGTATCCACTGCCGAGAATCGATGAATTGTTTGATCAGATTTCAGGATCCAAATATTTCTCCAAGATTGATCTCCGGTCGGGATATCATCAATTAAGGATCAAGGATGATGACATTCACAAGACCGCATTCAGAAGCAGGTATGGCCATTACGAATTTGTTGTTATGCCTTTTGGACTAACAAATGCCCCTGCTGCCTTTATGCAGTTAATGAATAGCATATTCAGGCCTTACTTGGATCAATTCATAGTAGTCTTCATCGATGATATATTGATATATTCTAAGACTAAGGAAGAACATGAAGAGCATTTGAGGATTGCATTGCAAGTCTTGAGGACAAATCAATTATATGCTAAACTCAGCAAATGCGAGTTCTGGCTTGAAGAAGTGGCTTTTCTCGGACATGTCATATCCAAGGACGGTTTATCTGTGGATCCGTCAAAAGTTGAAGCTGTGAGAAACTGGGAGAGACCCACTAATGCAAGCGAGATCAGAAGTTTCTTAGGTCTTGCAGGCTATTATCGGCGATTTATCAAAGATTTCTCTAAGATCGCCGTACCACTTACAAGATTAACTCGTAAGGAGATCCGATATGAATGGAGTGAGGAATGTGAAAGCAGTTTCCAAACTCTCAAGGATCATCTCACCACAGCTCCGGTCTTAGCCCTACCAATTGAAGGAGAGAAATTCGAGGTCTACACTGATGCTTCTGGCATTGGCCTCGGATGTGTTCTAATGCAACATGGGAAGGTCATAGCATACTCTTCTCGTCAACTGAAGAAGCATGAGGAGAATTACCCCGTCCATGACTTGGAATTGGCCGCGGTAGTATTTGCCCTAAAGATATGGAGACACTATCTCTATGGGGTACAGTTTACTGTATACTCCGATCACAAAAGTCTCAAATATCTATTTTCACAAAAGGAGCTGAACATGAGACAAAGACGTTGGCTAGAATATCTCAAGGACTTCGACTTCAGTATACAATACCATCCCGGAAAGGGTAATTATGTGGCTGATGCCCTTAGTCGAAAGCCGAGAGCAAAGATAGCAAATTGTATGATACAAGAATGGAGGTTACTTGAACAATTCTCCGAGCTCAATATAAGCTTGGACACGGAATCCAAATTTGTCACACTATCCATGTAAGCATACAGTCAGATTTGTTATCTGAGATACAAACACTTCAGGATGATGATCCTATGTTAGTAGAAATCAAAGGCAGATTAGAAGGACAATCTGATTTTCAACTAACTTCTGATGGAAGATTATCGTTCAAAGATAGAACTTGTATACCCGATTGTCCGGAATTAAAGAAGAAGATCTTAGATGAAGCTCACAGATCAAGATACACTATTCATCCTGGATCAACTAAAATGTACCAAGATGTAAAGAGGAACTTTTGGTGGCCCAATATGAAAAGAGAAATAGCGGACTATGTATCACGCTGTCTCACATGCCAACAGGTCAAGGCGGAACACCAAAAGCCTGCGGGAAAACTACATCCTCTAGATATTCCTAAGTGGAAATGGGAGGATATTGGTATGGACTTCATCATGGGTTTGTCTAAATCTAAAGGAGGACATGATGGAATCTGGGTTATCATTGACCGATTGACTAAATCGGCACATTTCTTGCCAATCAAAAGCCGATGGTCGATTGATGTGCTAGCTGCACTATACATTAAAGAAATAGTCAGGATACATGGAATTCCTGTCTCAATCGTGTCTGATAGAGATCCCCGTTTTACTTCTCATTTTTGGAAGGGATTACAACATTCGTTGGGGACAAGGCTCAACTTTAGTACTGCTTTTCACCCACAAACGGATGGTCAGACCGAGCGAACTAATCAAGTTGTTGAAGATATGCTGAGAGCATGCATTATTGACTTTGGAGGAAGCTGGCATGACCACTTACCTTTAGTTGAATTTGCATATAATAATAGCTACCAAGCTAGTATCCAAATGGCACCTTTCGAAGCCTTATACGGAAGGAGTTGCCGATCTCCCATATGTTGGAACGAAGTTGGAGAGAAACAACTATTAGGTCCAGACATGGTAAGGGATACAACTGAGAAGATACAGGTAATCAGAGAAAGATTACAAGTTGCTCAGACCAGACAAAAGGCTTATGCAGATACAAGAAGAAGAGATCTTGAATTCCAAATCGGAGATCATGTATTTCTCAAGATATCCCCTGGACGTGGCATACGAGATTTGGTGTTAAGGGCAAGCTTACGCCAAGATTCATCGGACCATTTGAGGTACTCGAAAGAGTTGGCGAGGTTGCTTATCGCATCGCGTTGCCTCCTCAGTTGTCCGAGGTACACAATGTATTTCACATATCTATGTTGAAGAAGTATGTGCACGATCCGTCACATATTATTGAGCATGGAGATCTGGTGATCCAGAAAGATCTCACATATGAACAGAGGCCCTTGAAGATATTAGATCGAGAAATACGAGCTCTAAGGAATAAGGTTATTCCCATGCTCAAGGTGCAATGGAATAAGAATCCTGAACGCGAAGCGACATGGGAGACCGAAGAATCTATGAAGAAACGATTTCCCGAGTTATTCTAAGAGGTATATGTTCTACGCTCTCCACATGTATAATTATATATATATTGAATTTGGGGACCAAATTCTTTTTAAGTGGGGGAGGGTGTAGCAACCCTAATAAATGAATAATTGAAATGAATTAAAACATATATATTACAGAAGTAATATATATAAAAGGAATAGGGTTAATTGGACGAAATAAAACAAATTAAAAATAACGCCTCTTATTAGGGCGTTAATTCAATAAGAAACGCCTCTATCAAAGGCGTGACTAAAGAAAGGACGCCCACACATGCGGTCGTCAACTCTCACAACCAAATAGGCAAGTAAAAGAAACGCCCATATATGGGGCGTGTTTCAAAGACAAGGAACGCCCTTATCCAAGACGTTTCTTAAGAAACGACCTGAACTAGGTCGTCAATTCAAGAATCGACGCCCTGACCAAAGGCGTTAATTCCATTCGAGTTCCGTTCGACACGGGAGCTTATCCAGGGAAGGATTATGTTAATCCAGTAAGTATTTAATAGGGCAAGGACTCTATATTGGAAGCATTACTTCTACTAGAACACTAACCTTAACAGGACGTCCAAAATCCTATATATAATCTTGATCGAACAAACCCTAAACCTATTTGGACGATCGAACCGCACAGGTACGTGAAGAACATATCTTCTTCTTCTTCTTTTCCTTATGAACGAAATAGCAGTTCATATAAGTTTCTCTTTGCTTCGGTTACATGAAGAACTAATAGTTCTTCATCCTCTTTTCCTCTTACAGGTTGAGGACGCAGCAGCATAAGTGAAGAACAAGGTAACGTTCTTCTAATCTCCTCTGTTCTGATAGGTGAAGAAATTAATAAATGTTTCTTCTTCTGTTCCTGTAGGAGTACAGAACCGAAGAACAAGGGTTCTTCATCAAAGCCATCATCTTCTGCTAGCCAAAAACCCCTCACGGTCATCTCCAAATCAACTCTTAAGGTAGGTTTTCTCAAGTTACTGTAGCCCAAATGAAATTAATGCAAGATATATATATATATAAGCATGTCATGCATATGATTATTATAGTTTTCATGCGTTTTCTGAAATATTTTGAAAGAAACGCCCTTGATTAGGGCGCTAATTTAAAAGAAACGACCATGCTAGTGGTCGTCAATTTAATATTTGACGCCCTCTACGCAGGCGTTAATTTCATAAGAATCGCATGTGATTAATAATTGATCCTGTTTAAAAATTACAATACATATGAAATATTGATTTTTAATATCTTGCATGACTCTGTGAATTCCTGTTAAATTTTACTGCCATGACATGTCTCCTGTCTCTCGAAATATTATTTATTAAAATATCGTAAATCCCTTGAAATTCACGACTTGGACAAAGTCGTTTTCCATATTCTAACGCCCCAGTACAAGGCGTGAATCTGAAAAGTAACGCCCCTTCCTAGGGCGTGTATCTGTTAAAATCCTGAAATTCACATATTCTGTAAAATGGAATTAGAAAGTAACGCCCCTTCCAAGGGCGCGTTTTTGATAAATTTCTGAGAATAATTATATCCTGTCGAATATGTAAATGATGAGACGCCTGCCTCTGCAGTCGTCAACTTTGAAGAAACGCCCCCAGGAAAGGCGTGTTTTTGATAAATTAATGAAATAATGGAAATTCTGCAAATTGGCAATACATGTAAACGCCCTTCTGTTAGGCGTTAATTATTCAATACACGACTTTACTTAAGTCGTTATTTTACTGTAAACTGATTTTATCCTGATTCTATTACCGATGGTTTCATATTATACATATATATATATATATCGGCACTATTCTCCACTCCGTGAGTATAGTCCCACGTTTCATGTTGATTTATCGATCACACTCAACTCTCATTGACATACAAGCTCTCCATTGGACATTCCGTTCCTTTGGACTAGCGAGTTAGTCATAGAGACCTCCGTAAGACTCCTCGTAGCCTTGGATTCCCTCAAGGCCGACTGAGCTGGTTGTACCCTAAAAACCCATTACACGATCCTTGCCATGTCAATCTAAAGAAACATGGTATACCGGCCCTTATGATTATACAAAGAGTATATCATAAGAAATTCTTGATGGGATGATGATATCATGCCATATCGTGTCATTCTTGTAAACCCCAATTCTATGATAAGAATGAGGGTATCTTGCTTGATCTAATGTTCATGTGGACCTCAATTCTATATAAAGAATGTCCATATTGATTTGTCATGGTACCTAAGTTAAGGGAACCATATTCTACCTAGTTTTATCGAACTCGTGATTATACCGTTATTATCGCCATTCTATGTCCTTTGTCATATTTTGGACTCTATTCTATCAAAGTTGTCATACGTATCTACAAGCTTGATTATTGAAATTCTATATTGGCTATATAAACAAGAGTGGATGTCAAAACACATGATAAATGCCTGCGCATATAGGGCCCGATCTGGTCCTGGGAGGAGCACCCGAAAGTACTTGTGCCCATGGGAGTTAAAATGATAAGGTATCTGGCATTATACCGAGTACTTGACTTGCTTGATTGGACATTCCACACACATCTTGTACTTGACTCGTACTTGACATGAAATGAAATGCGTGGCCCGAAAAAGGGTAATTTACTTGCTTGATACATGATAGCCAAAGTTCTTGACATGACTCGATAATGGTACTTGCTTGAATATCTTGAATAACTTGTATCTTGTTCATGAAAGTTCATCTTATTTCTTTGATATTACATTCTCTCTATCTTGTCGTTTCATGCGAGCATGCATAGCTTTATTGCATCCATGAAAATGTAATTACTTAAACCACTTGCTAGTACTTGAGATATAATTTCCTACTGAGCGTTCGCTCATTCCGTTTGTCCCTTTTTACTTTTCAGGTAAGTCCGACGACGATGGAAGTCAATCGGATGGGAATGGTCAAGAGTGAAAGTGATAGAGCTTCTACAAGTGTCGTCTAGTCTTTTCCATAGTTTCTTGAGTCAACTATGTATTCTTTTCCTTTTTATTTAACAGAGTATTGGATTTGTAATAGTCTATCCATTATGAAATAAAGGATTGGGTTATCTTGCTATTTTGCGCATCTCTGTCTTTGTGTCGAATACATGACCACTCTGATTGACATGATTGATATAGACACGTCGCGCATCTCCGGGTATCTTCCGCGCTCGGGGCGTGACAGTCTTTGTGGTATCAGAGCCTAAGGTATTCAATTCCTAGGAAACCCAAGTCCAAGGATAGGTTTCAAAACCTTTAACCAAGTGAGAGTGGGTAGAACCAAGGGTTAAATGATCAATGAGTCCTTTATAAGATCATAGTGATATAATACTAACATAGCTATTGTAATTGTAGGATAATGGCTGCCGAACGTGCTCAATGGCGCAACATGCAGCGTACCCTTCAAGGGATGACCCAAGTGCTACAACAGGTAGCACAAGGTGGTGCTCCACGAGCTGGAAGCTTACACCAAGCATTCAAGAATATGAATCCCCCGAAGTTCATGGGATCGACCGATCCAGACGATGCCGAGCATTGGGTTCGGGAGATTGAACGTATATTCCGTGTCATGCAATGCACGGATCAGGACAAAGTCTTATTAGCTACTTTCCAGTTAGAAAAGGATGCTAGATGCTGGTGGGAGTCGATTGAAGCTACTATTGACCCAACTCAAGTTACATGGGGTGAATTCGTTGAATATTTCAACGCCAAATATTTCTCTGATAGGGTCCAGGAAAGGAAGGCCGCCGAATTTGCCGCATTAAAGCAAAGATCTTTATCAGTGGCTGATTATGAAGCACAGTTCTCTAGACTGTCTAGATATGCTAAGCATTTAATTGGCACGGAAAAGATGAAAGCCCGTAGATTTCTTAATGGGCTTAGGCCTCACTACATTACTCAACTGGCGCCTATGGATATTCAAGTTTATACTGAAATAGTGCGCCGAGCTCAGTTGCTTGAAGATGCCACGGAACTATCTGATAGGATCCGTGGGAAAGACAAAAAGGAGCAAGTCACAAGTTCGGGTTCTTTTAAACCCAACTTTAAGAAGAGGCCCAATAATGGAGGTTCTTCCTCTCAAGATCAGAAGTACAAGAAATCCAAGCCTTTCTCTATCACCACTACCCCTTCAAACGTAGTATGCAAGCATTGTGACAAGGCTGGTCACAAAACAGAAGAATGCTGGAGGAAATTAGGAGCATGTCTCCGTTGTGGGAGTCGTGAACATCGGATTCCCGATTGTCCATTAATGAATGACCAAGACGGTGAGGGTAAACGCCCAGTGACAAGGAACACGCGTCTTCATGCAATCCAAGAGACCGAACCAGAAGAAGAAGGCGGATTGGTGGAAGGTACATTAAAAATTTGTTCCAAATATGCACATGTCTTATTTGATACGGGTGCATCGCATTCCATTATTTCCAAGAAGTTTGCTGACCCATTACCTCTAGAACCAGAATGGATGAAAATAGTGTTGTCTACTCCTCTCGGAAACGAGACGGATATCACGCATCATTACCAAAACTGTGAGGTGTTGGTTCGAGGAAAGAATTTTCCTATTGATCTTATCTGCTTAGATCTAAAAGAATATGATGTTATACTAGGAGCAGATTGGTTATCTAAGTACCAGGCAACGGTTGATTGCCGTAATAGCAAGATTGTTTTCAAAGAATTTCCAGAACTGACTTATACTAGTCCTAAGAGTCGAAGCAAATCCCCTCTTATTTCGGCTCTTCGAGCAAGCAAGCTCGTCAGGAAAGGATGTGTATCCTTCCTTGCTTTTGTCACTAATAAAGAAGCTAAGGAAACCAAGATAGAAGACGTTCAAGTAGTACGAGAATTCCCAGACGTATTTCCGGAAGAATTGCCGGGATTACCCCCGCAAAGAGATGTGGCCTTTACCATCGACTTAGTCCCTGGTGCTGGTCCGGTTTCAAAGGCACCATATAGAATGTCCCCTGCAGAACTAAAAGAATTAAAGAAGCAATTGATGGAATTGATTCAAAAAGGGTTCATTAGACCAAGTACTTCCCCGTGGGGAGCCCCAGTCTTATTTGTAAAGAAGAAGGATGGATCCATGAGATTGTGTATTGACTATCGACAGTTGAATCATCTTACTATCAAGAACAAGTATCCACTGCCGAGAATCGATGAATTGTTTGATCAGATTTCAGGATCCAAATATTTCTCCAAGATTGATCTCCGGTCGGGATATCATCAATTAAGGATCAAGGATGATGACATTCACCAGACCGCATTCAGAAGCAGGTATGGCCATTACGAATTTGTTGTTATGCCTTTTGGACTAACAAATGCCCCTGCTGCCTTTATGCAGTTAATGAATAGCATATTCAGGCCTTACTTGGATCAATTCATAGTAGTCTTCATCGATGATATATTGATATATTCTAAGACTAAGGAAGAACATGAAGAGCATTTGAGGATTGCATTGCAAGTCTTGAGGACAAATCAATTATATGCTAAACTCAGCAAATGCGAGTTCTGGCTTGAAGAAGTGGCTTTTCTCGGACATGTCATATCCAAGGACGGTTTATCTGTGGATCCGTCAAAAGTTGAAGCTGTGAGAAACTGGGAAAGACCCACTAATGCAAGCGAGATCAGAAGTTTCTTAGGTCTTGCAGGCTATTATCGGCGATTTATCAAAGATTTCTCTAAGATCGCCGTACCACTTACAAGATTAACTCGTAAGGAGATCCGATATGAATGGAGTGAGGAATGTGAAAGCAGTTTCCAAACTCTCAAGGATCATCTCACCACAGCTCCAGTCTTAGCCCTACCAATTGAAGGAGAGAAATTCGAGGTCTACACTGATGCTTCTGGCATTGGCCTCGGATGTGTTCTAATGCAACATGGTAAGGTCATAGCATACTCTTCTCGTCAACTGAAGAAGCATGAGGAGAATTACCCCGTCCATGACTTGGAATTGGCCGCGGTAGTATTTGCCCTAAAGATATGGAGACACTATCTCTATGGGGTACAGTTTACTGTATACTCCGATCACAAAAGTCTCAAATATCTATTTTCACAAAAGGAGCTGAACATGAGACAAAGACGTTGGCTAGAATATCTCAAGGACTTCGACTTCAGTATACAATACCATCCCGGAAAGGGTAATTATGTGGCTGATGCCCTTAGTCGAAAGCCGAGAGCAAAGATAGCAAATTGTATGATACAAGAATGGAGGTTACTTGAACAATTCTCCGAGCTCAATATAAGCTTGGACACGGAATCCAAATTTGTCACACTATCCCATGTAAGCATACAGTCAGATTTGTTATCTGAGATACAAACACTTCAGGATGATGATCCTATGTTAATAGAAATCAAAGGCAGATTAGAAGGACAATCTGATTTTCAACTTCTGATGGAAGATTATCGTTCAAAGATAGAACTTGTATACCCGATTGTCCGGAATTAAAGAAGAAGATCTTAGATGAAGCTCATAGATCAAGATACACTATTCATCCTGGATCAACTAAAATGTACCAAGATGTAAAGAGGAACTTCTGGTGGCCCAATATGAAAAGAGAAATAGCGGACTATGTATCACGCTATCTCACATGCCAACAGGTCAAGGCGGAACACCAAAAGCCTGCGGGAAAACTACATCCTCTAGATATTCCTAAGTGGAAATGGGAGGATATTGGTATGGACTTCATCATGGGTTTGTCTAAATCTAAAGGAGGACATGATGGAATCTGGGTTATCATTGACCGATTGACTAAATCGGCACATTTCTTGCCAATCAAAAGCCGATGGTCGATTGATGTGCTAGCTGCACTATACATTAAAGAAATAGTCAGGATACATGGAATTCCTGTCTCAATCGTGTCTGATAGGGATCCCCGTTTTACTTCTCATTTTTGGAAGGGATTACAACATTCGTTGGGGACAAGGCTCAACTTTAGTACTGCTTTTCACCCACAAACGGATGGTCAGACCGAGCGAACTAATCAAGTTGTTGAAGATATGCTGAGAGCATGCATTATTGACTTTGGAGGAAGCTGGCATGACCACTTACCTTTAGTTGAATTTGCATATAATAATAGCTACCAAGCTAGTATCCAAGTGGCACCTTTCGAAGCCTTATACGGAAGGAGTTGCCGATCTCCCATATGTTGGAACGAAGTTGGAGAGAAACAACTATTAGGTCCAGACATGGTAAGGGATACAACTGAGAAGATACAGGTAATCAGAGAAAGATTACAAGTTGCTCAGACCAGACAAAAGACTTATGCAGATACAAGAAGAAGAGATCTTGAATTCCTAATCGGAGATCATGTATTTCTTAAAATATCCCCTGGACGTGGCATACGAAGATTTGGTGTTAAGGGCAAGCTTACGCCAAGATTCATCGGACCATTTGAGGTACTCGAAAGAGTTGGCGAGGTTGCTTATCGCATCGCGTTGCCTCCTCAGTTGTCCGAGGTACACAATGTATTTCACATATCTATGTTGAAGAAGTATGTGCACGATCCGTCACATATTATTGAGCATGGAGATCTGGTGATCCAGAAAGATCTCACATATGAACAGAGGCCCTTGAAGATATTAGATCGAGAAATACGAGCTCTAAGGAATAAGGTTATTCCCATGCTCAAGGTGCAATGGAATAAGAATCCTGAACGCGAAGCGACATGGGAGACCGAAGAATCTATGAAGAAACGATTTCCCGAGTTATTCTAAGAGGTATATGTTCTACGCTCTCCACATGTATAATTATATATATATTGAATTTGGGGACCAAATTCTTTTTAAGTGGGGGAGGGTGTAGCAACCCTAATAAATGAATAATTGAAATGAATTAAAACATATATATTACAGAAGTAATATATATAAAAGGAATAGGGTTAATTGGACGAAATAAAACAAATTAAAAATAACGCCTCTTATTAGGGCGTTAATTCAATAAGAAACGCCTCTATCAAAGGCGTGACTAAAGAAAGGACGCCCACACATGCGGTCGTCAACTCTCACAACCAAATAGGCAAGTAAAAGAAACGCCCATATATGGGGCGTGTTTCAAAGACAAGGAACGCCCTTATCCAAGACGTTTCTTAAGAAACGACCTGAACTAGGTCGTCAATTCAAGAATCGACGCCCTGACCAAAGGCGTTAATTCCATTCGAGTTCCGTTCGACACGGGAGCTTATCCAGGGAAGGATTATGTTAATCCAGTAAGTATTTAATAGGGCAAGGACTCTATATTGGAAGCATTACTTCTACTAGAACACTAACCTTAACAGGACGTCCAAAATCCTATATATAATCTTGATCGAACAAACCCTAAACCTATTTGGACGATCGAACCGCACAGGTACGTGAAGAACATATCTTCTTCTTCTTCTTTTCCTTATGAACGAAATAGCAGTTCATATAAGTTTCTCTTTGCTTCGGTTACATGAAGAACTAATAGTTCTTCATCCTCTTTTCCTCTTACAGGTTGAGGACGCAGCAGCATAAGTGAAGAACAAGGTAACGTTCTTCTAATCTCCTCTGTTCTGATAGGTGAAGAAATTAATAAATGTTTCTTCTTCTGTTCCTGTAGGAGTACAGAACCGAAGAACAAGGGTTCTTCATCAAAGCCATCATCTTCTGCTAGCCAAAAACCCCTCACGGTCATCTCCAAATCAACTCTTAAGGTAGGTTTTCTCAAGTTACTGTAGCCCAAATGAAATTAATGCAAGATATATATATATATAAGCATGTCATGCATATGATTATTATAGTTTTCATGCATTTTCTGAAATATTTTGAAAGAAACGCCCTTGATTAGGGCGCTAATTTAAAAGAAACGACCATGCTAGTGGTCGTCAATTTAATATTTGACGCCCGCTACGCAGGCGTTAATTTCATAAGAATCGCATGTGATTAATAATTGATCCTGTTTAAAAATTACAATACATATGAAATATTGATTTTTAATATCTTGCATGACTCTGTGAATTCCTGTTAAATTTTACTGCCATGACATGTCTCCTGTCTCTCGAAATATTATTTATTAAAATATCGTAAATCCCTTGAAATTCACGACTTGGACAAAGTCGTTTTCCATATTCTAACGCCCCAGTACAAGGCGTGAATCTGAAAAGTAACGCCCCTTCCTAGGGCGTGTATCTGTTAAAATCCTGAAATTCACATATTCTGTAAAATGGAATTAGAAAGTAACGCCCCTTCCAAGGGCGCGTTTTTGATAAATTTCTGAGAATAATTATATCCTGTCGAATATGTAAATGATGAGACGCCTGCCTCTGCAGTCGTCAACTTTGAAGAAACGCCCCCAGGAAAGGCGTGTTTTTGATAAATTAATGAAATAATGGAAATTCTGCAAATTGGCAATACATGTAAACGCCCTTCTGTTAGGCGTTAATTATTCAATACACGACTTTACTTAAGTCGTTATTTTACTGTAAACTGATTTTATCCTGATTCTATTACCGATGGTTTCATATTATACATATATATATATATATATCGGCACTATTCTCCACTCCGTGAGTATAGTCCCACGTTTCATGTTGATTTATCGATCACACTCAATTCTCATTGACATACAAGCTCTCCATTGGACATTCCGTTCCTTTGGACTAGCGAGTTAGTCATAGAGACCTCCGTAAGACTCCTCGTAGCCTTGGATTCCCTCAAGGCCGACTGAGCTGGTTGTACCCTAAAAACCCATTACACGATCCTTGCCATGTCAATCTAAAGAAACATGGTATACCGGCCCTTATGATTATACAAAGAGTATATCATAAGAAATTCTTGATGGGATGATGATATCATGCCATATCGTGTCATTCTTGTAAACCCCAATTCTATGATAAGAATGAGGGTATCTTACCTTTGATATACTGTTCATGTGGACCTCAATTCTATATAAAGAATGTCCATATTGATTTGTCATGGTACCTAAGTTAAGGGAACCGTATTCTACCTAGTTTTATCGAACTCGTGATTATACCGTTATTATCGCCATTCTATGTCCTTTGTCATATTTTGGACTCTATTCTATCAAAGTTGTCATACGTGTCTACAAGCTTGATTATTGAAATTCTATATTGGCTATATAAACAAGAGTGGATGTCAAAACACATGATAAATGCCTGCGCATATAGGGCCCGATCTGGTCCTGGGAGGAGCACCCGAAAGTACTTGTGCCCATGGGAGTTAAAATGATAAGGTATCTGGCATTATACCGAGTACTTGACTTGCTTGATTGGACATTCCACACACATCTTGTACTTGACTCGTACTTGACATGAAATGAAATGCGTGGCCCGAAAAAGGGTAATTTACTTGCTTGATACATGATAGCCAAAGTTCTTGACATGACTCGATAATGGTACTTGCTTGAATATCTTGAATAACTTGTATCTTGTTCATGAAAGTTCATCTTATTTCTTTGATATTACATTCTCTCTATCTTGTCGTTTCATGCGAGCATGCATAGCTTTATTGCATCCATGAAAATGTAATTACTTAAACCACTTGCTAGTACTTGAGATATAATTTCCTACTGAGCGTTCGCTCATTCCGTTTGTCCCTTTTTACTTTTCAGGTAAGTCCGACGATGATGGAAGTCAATCGGATGGGAATGGTCAAGAGTGAAAGTGATAGAGCTTCTACAAGTGTCGTCTAGTCTTTTCCATAGTTTCTTGAGTCAACTATGTATTCTTTTCCTTTTTATTTAACAGAGTATTGGATTTGTAATAGTCTATCCATTATGAAATAAAGGATTGGGTTATCTTGCTATTTTGCGCATCTCTGTCTTTGTGTCGAATACATGACCACTCTGATTGACATGATTGATATAGACACGTCGCGCATCTCCGGGTATCTTCCGCGCTCGGGGCGTGACACTCCAGCACCTCAGCAAGATATGGGGATTATCCACAACCCACTGCCGGAGCACCAAGCAAATCAGCATGTGAACCCAGTCACGTCTCTCCATGAAATAGAGAGAGGGCAGGGATGGCACGAAGAAAACGCCTCTATCGGGGCATTCAACCATAATTCAAATCAACCTTCGCGCCTCTTGCGCACGCTTCCTTCTTCTTCTACCCCTCAACTAAGTCGCCCCCTTTTGCACCCCGTTAACCCATCTGTCCCCACTAATTCCTCATCCTTGCCAACCCGGTCTCTCCTTACCCGTCCACCATGACTACAGCCTCCGACGCAGCAAACTCCATCATCCGCCACCAATCCTTCGCCATCACCATCTAGGCCACTCCTCATTCGCCCATCACCAGCACCGGTTACATCCCCCACCACCACTCCTCCGCCGGCAAGGACACCTCCACCATCAGCTCAACCACCATTTATACCCCGACCTCTCCTTGTTCAACCCGCTAGCCCTTCCCACACTCCAACACCCCCTTTCACCCCTATGCCTCCTACGGGTGCTTCTCTTTTGAACCCTTCACCAATGCCCCCTACAGGGGCTTCTTCTTCAAACACTCCTCTACCACTTCTCAATGCTAACGCCCCTTCTTCTTCTTCCAATACTCCCCCCATCCTTGTCCCGATAGAGGTGCGCCAAACCATAGCACCGCTCCGTAGTGGATGGATGTTCCAGCGCATCTTTCCCTAGAGAGAGCAGGAGCCCGCACAGGGGCCAAATGAACAAGAGCAAGAGCAAGAGTCTATTCCAGGCACTCAGTATGATTTACTAAAGCATCTCGACCGGACTCCAGCAAGAATTTCTATTCTAGAACTGATCAAGAGGTCAACAACCCATCAATTGGCCTTGAAAGAATATTTGCAGAAGGTTATGGTCAATGAAGACATCCCGGTCGAGCCATTAACTACAGTCTTAACGCCCGCTAGCGGTCAGCCAGCAATTACTTTTTATGAACATGAATTGGCACCTCAACCAGCAAGGAAATATGCCCTATGTATCACAGTTGACATAAATAAAGTGGCAGTAAAACAATGTTTGGTGGACACTGGGGCATCCATCAATGTATTGCCGCCAAGCACTTTGAAGATGTGCGGCATTCCAAAAAATAGATTCGGCCATCTACCATAACAGTCACAGCATACGATAATACTAAGAAGCCTCCTCTGGGCATGATAACATTAAAGGTTAGTTTGGGTCCAGCTACAATCACAGTAGATTTTCACATATTGGACATGGATCCAACATTTAATGGCATCTTGGGTCGCCCCTATATTCAACAGCTAGATGCAGTGCCCTCTACAAATCATCAATGCCTCAAGTTTTCACATAAAGGCCGCATTATTAAAGTCACTAGCATGCCAATTCTGCCAGATGAAGACATACACTTAGCAACGTCAGTTCATTCTATTTGGCCTTCCAACAAGCCATTGCTATCAGTATTGGATATCCCTCACCCAAGGCCGATGCCACCCGAGACAGTTACAATAGTTGCTATGACACCCCTAACTTCCAAGGGGAAGAAGAAGAAAAACACAATGAACACCCCGGGATGGAATATTTTGGTGAAGATGGGGTACCAGGTCGGCAAAGGCCTGGGTGTCAATTGTCAGGGCAAAACTAGGCCTGTCAAGTCACAGAAATTGATTGCACGAGGCGGTCTAAGCTACAAAGGGCTGAGCAAAGATGAAAATGAACCATGGGCAGTCATGACATCCACTCTGAAGACGGATCACCAACCGCTTACATGGACATTACAGACACATTTTATTAAAGGTGGCGTCCAAGATAATGAGCAGACTACAATAATCACTTCCATGTTAGACTGTCAAGATGTTCATGCTAGATAGTTTGCTCGACATATTGCTCCACTGGTTACATACAAAGCCCTGGAATCTCTAAGGCCTGATAAGAGGAGGAAAATGGATGATCCAGAGTGTGACTGGTATATATGGTTTCATATGAATGACATTACTATTGTCTTAAGTCGTCTCTTCATGCTGACAGATCCAGAATGGCCGCCACTGATCCACGACTTGATTGAAAAGCCTGTTGTGATAATAGACAAGAGACAGCTGCTGAGTGATTACACAGATACTGGAGAGCCTGATGTGCCCTATGAAGAAGGTTTCACAATAGACAGGCTGTGGGCCGGCCTTTTCTCTCTCACTTCTATGCATCCGTCTCTTCTTTCTTCTCTGCATTCTCAATTGTTTTCTCACGTGCCGAGACCGCCTCCAATCATGATCAGCTTTTCTCCAAATTCAATGCAAGTATCTCTTCCAATTCCTCCCTTGCTCCTCGAGCAATTTTCCAAACTCTCCATCACACCTCTGCATGGGTCGTCCTTGATTCAATCTTTCTCCAATCTTTCAATCTCCACTCCTCCTTCTATTCTCCCTTCACACTGCTTTCTTCTTGAAAAAGAAAAGAAAAATAAAAAAATGACAAAATTCCAACTTGTCAAACCTCCATCTCTTTTGAGGAGACCTCCTATCTCCTTCCTGAGGGTGTCCCGAGCTAGGGACCACTCTTCCAAGATTCATTGATCAACCTTTTCCACCCCTCCTGCGAGGGGTCCTCATCTGTATCCCCTCCGGTATCTACTTTTTCACCCCCTCCCCTTTCTTTTTCTAATGATCAAGCTAGTTGCTCTTCTTCTTCTAATAATAAAATCCATGGGGTAGTTTCACATAGGAAATCCAAGGGTAAGCAGATTCCCCGTAGATTCTTGTTAGAATTAGCTAGAAGATGCCGGGCATGCTCAACCCTCCCCGAATTTCTAGAGAATCCGATTATCCTGCTAGAGTTAGAATATGAGGATACTTGTGCTCCTTATGAGGGTTTTGGTGTCTATGAGATTATGAATGACGAAGACCCTGTTGAAGAGGGGGATGAAAGTTATGAAGAATATGAGGACGAGGCTGATGCCCTTGCTAGTGGCATGAGAAGATTTGACGAACCATCAGCCTCAGTAGAAGAGCCTACCAAGGAAATAAATCTGGGTACGGAAGAAGACCCTAGGATTGTCCTCATCAGCAAGAATTTGCTGCCTGCCGAAGAGGAGGCCCTTATTTTGGTACTTCAAGAATACAAGGACACGTTTGCGTGGAGTTATGAAGATATGCCTGGATTAGACCCTGCGCTCGTTGAACATCGACTTACACTTAAGCCAGGGTCTGTGCCGATCAAACAACGGTTGAGACGTTTCCACCCTAACATGGCTTTAAAGATGAAAGAAGAGGTCGACAAGCTTCATAAGGCTAGATTTGTTAGAGTTGTCCTCTATCCGAACTAGGTGGCTAACATCGTCTCGGTCATGAAGAAAGATGGAAAGGTTCGCATTTGTATAGACTTTCGGGGCCTCAACCGTGCGTGTCCTAAAGATGCCTTCTCCCTCCCTCATATTGATGTTTTGATTGATAATACGGCAGGATTTGAGACTCTCTCCTTCATGGATGGTTTTTCGGGTTATAATCAGATTCGCCTGGCTAAAGAAGATCAAGAGAAAACGTCATTCACTACACCATGGGGTACTTACTGCTATGTGGTAATGCCTTTTGGACTCAAGAATGCTGGAGCCACCTATCAGAGGGCTATGATGACAATTTTTCATGATATGATTCATATTTATATTGAGGTGTATGTGGATGACCTAGTAGTAAAATCAAGAACAAGGATTGAGCATCCTGGGGTTTTAGCTAAAGTCTTGCAAAGATCACGAGAATATCAGTTGAAAATGAACCCCAAAAAGTGTGTATTTGGTGTTTCATCAGGGAAGTTGCTTGGGTTTATTGTCAGCAAAAGAGGAATTGAAGTTGATCCCAATAAGGCAAAGGCCATCAGAGATATGTCTCCTCCCAAGAATTTGAAGGAAGTTCGAGGGTTAATCGGGAGGTTGCAATTTATTCGCCGCTTCGTCTCCCAGCACTCACAAAGATGCAGGCTATTTTACGAGCTTACTAAGCCGGGGGTCAAGTTTAATTGGGATGACAAGTGTCAAGCAGCTTTTGACGGATTGAAGGATTATCTAGCCAATCCTCCTGTCCTGAGGCCGCCAGTTCCAGGCAAACCACTCGTTCTCTATGTTTCTGTCATGGATGACTCTGTAGGTGCTGTCCTAGCTCAAGTGGATGAAGAAGGGAAGGAGAGGGCAGTATACTACTTGTCTAAACTTCTCAACCCTTGTGAGCAGAGGTACTCAGCCATGGAGAAGACTTACGCTGCTTTAGTCTGGGTAGTTCAGAAGTTAAAACATTATTTCTTAGCTCACGAGGTTAACCTCATTGCTCGCATGAATCCGATTAAATTCCTTCTTGAAAAATCTATCCTTACCGATCGATTGGCACGCTGGCAAAGTTTTCTCTCTCAATTTGACATCACTTACATTCAACAGAAAGCAATCAAAGGCTACGCCATTGCCGAACATCTTGCTCACCACCCTCTCCCTCGATTCGATCCTATCAATTCAGAGTTTCCAGATGAAGAACTAATGTCCATTAATCAACCCCACGATCCTATGTGGACATTACATTTTGATGGAGCTCTAAATTCCCAAGGAAGAGGGATCGGCATGGTTCTTTTAACACCAGAAGGGGTCACCATCCCATTTGCTGCTCAGCTCACTTTCCCTGTCACAAACAATATAGTTGAGTATGAGGCCCTTTTGGCCGGTCTTCAAACCGCTGATAAATATGGTGTTACCCAATTACTAATCGTGGGGGACAGTCAACTCATTCTACGCCAGGTGCTTGTCAAGTGCCACACTATCAATCCTAAACTCAAGCCCTACCAGGAGCTTGCTTCAGCTTATGCCAAACTCTTCACCATGTTGATCTTCGTCCATGTCCCTCGAAGCCAGAACATCTTAGCGGACGCTCTTGCCTCTTTGGCCTCTGCTCTAGTCTTTCCTCCCCAACGAGATTTTCACGTTCCTCTCATTCATCAGCGTGACACTCCAGCTATTAAGGATCGTGCATTCCTCGACATTAGGGACGAGGTGCTCGAGAAGGTCAGGCGGAGTGAAGCTCTTAAAGGCAGAGAGGTCATGTTGTTAGATTGGGAAGAAGAATTGGCTGATGAGGAGAAACCTTGGTATTTTGAGATTGCCAGATATTGCAATGATCAGTCCTATCCTGAAGAAGCCACTGTGGAAGAAAGGAAAGCAATCAGAAGAGTGGCTCAATGGTATATTTTGGTTGGAGGTGTGCTCTATAGAAGAGGGCTCACGGGTGTTTTATTAAGATGCCTCGACGATGATGAATCCTGGAAGGTCGTAGAAGAGGCGCATTCAGGAGTGTGTGGTGGTCATGTGAACAGCCAGATGCTAGCTAAGAAGATCCTTAGGCTAGGCTTCTATTGGCCGACTCTAGAAGAGGATTGTTCCATCTATGTTCAAAGGTGTGTTAAGTGCCAACTGCACGCCGACAAGATTCATTCTCCTGCTTCTTCACTCCATCCTATGTCCTCCCCATGGCCTTTCTCCATGTGGGCTTTCGATATCATTGGACCTCTTGGTGACTCGAACCTCCTCACGAAGCAAAAATCATTCATCCTCACGGCAACGGAATACTTTACCAAGTGGGCGGAAGCGGAAGCATTCGTGGAGATCAAAGCATCAACCGTCTGCAAATTCATAATGAAGAACATCATCACAAGATTCGGCATCCCGAGTACCATCATCACCGACAATGGACCTCAATTCATCTCTTAAGAGCTCAAGGATCTCTTCAACAGGTATAACATTGCATTGCATCATTCTTCTCCCTATTATCCACAGGGCAATGGCCAAGTAGAGGCAACTAATAAGACATTGATCAAAATTGTTAAGAAAATGTGTGAGGCTAATAAATTTTTGGATTGGCCAGACAAGCTAGTCGAAGCCCTCTGGGCCTATCGCACTTCCATTCGTACCCCCACTTGGCAAACCCCTTTCGCCCTTACTTATGGAATGGAGGCGGTAGTTCCTTATGAGATTCTCATTCCCTCTCTGCGAGTACAATTGGGCAAGGAATTCTCTATTGATGAGCGTAGTGATTCACTCCTTGCCCAGTTGGAACTCCTAGATGAGAAGCGTCTGGTCGCCGCTGAGCATGCGCGCGTTTATCAAAATAGGCTTTCACGTTTTTATCAAAAGAAAGTAATTGAGAGAAAATTCAAAATCGGTGAGATGGTAATCAAGAGAATCTTTGTAAAACCTGGCGGCCCCCGTTCAAAACTCCAACCAAATTGGGAAGGACCATTTATTATAAAAGATATTTATCCTGGCAATGCTTATAAATTGATTAACGCTGAAGGAGAAGAGCTAGCTCATCCTTGGAACGGGCTGTACCTTAAGAAATACTACCCCTAATCCAAAACCAAAAAAACTAAATAAAAATATAAATTTTTCCAAAATCCCAAACAAAATAGAAATTCTCCAAAATGCCAAAAAAATCGTTGCCATGGCGTGCAAGCACGCAAGGTCTGAAAGGTCAAATTTCAGTATTCATTCGTAAGTCTTGTTAACTAAAGTGGGGCCGACACCCACACATACTACACGCTTAAACCTCGAACTCAATCGGTGCAAAATCCAATGGAAAATCAAAACCTGACTAAAGGTGAAGACAATACCAATTCTTTTCCTCTTCAGCCCATAAGGGAGGAAGGAAGGTCTCGGGGTAGACCCGCCAAGCCTACCCGCCGCCTTAGTAAGTGGAAGTCAGGGCCCAAATGGGAACAAAATGCCGCAAAAGCCCAAGTACAATTAGGTTTTTTTTATCAATACAAATCAGTTCCAAAGTGAAAGTCAAATCGTGAAAAGAAAAGCATGTCAAGAGGGCAAAGTCCCCGCAAGGAAAACCTTGGGCGTATGCATGCAATATAAAAGAGGCAAAAGGAAACAAAATTTCTCTATGCCAAAGACCGAATCCCAACAGGCATAGGGTAGGGGAGGTGCTTTTACCTCGAGCTTTTCAGAATCCCTTATGGGCTTCCTTATATCTTCTTCCATCCCTTTCTTTGTGATAAGTCATAAACCAGCACGATGGTCGAGACTGACTTAGGAGATTGCACCGTGCGAGATCTTACGTATAAGTTTAACCACTAGCACGTCGACCCCCTTTTAATTAATCAAGAGAGGTTAATGAATCCTGAATGACGACCATGTATGACCAAGTGCCCTAGTAGCTTTGTCAACCTAATTCTGAAAACAGTAAAATTAACGCCTCTGAGTGAGGCGCCTTTTATGTAATTAACACCTGAGTCGAAGTCGTCTTTTATCAAATAACGCCTTTAGATAGGTCATCTTTTTAACAAAATTCAAATTCTTTACCAGAATTAACGACCATCCTGAGGGCGTCTTCTACACAAATAACGACCTAGTCTAAGGCGTCTTTTTTGGAAAATAAATGAAAAAAAAGAGAGGAAAGAAAATGAAAGAAAAGAAGAAAAATGGTGGTTTATCCTTCATGATGTGTGCTTGCATTTTTACATGGACATCTTTTGTTATGGGTTGCATATGTGTGCTTGTGTGATGCATCTCCCTTTATTGGTTATTTCATTCACCTTATTTGATTAAAGGCTTGGCCCCTTGACCCGTCATCAAGGTCAAAAGTAAAGACATCCCTTGCTTATTGAGCAAAGGGCCAAGTCGAACAGATGAATTAACCTGTTTGTTCAAGTGTGAACTATAGCTGCAAGTACAGGGCAAAGTGAAGCAAAAGCAAAGAACGTGGAAAAGAAGCGAAGTACACAACCACAAGTACACAACTACACAAGTGCTCAGGTAACAAAAATTTTAATCTCGTATATATATATATATACATCATAAATATCTGAGTACAGGTGTGAGGGTGGAGAAGTACAAGTAAGTCTCTCTCAGCTCTCGCCTCCACCCTCCTCTCTCCTACTCTCTAACTCGTCCTCGCCGTCCCAAGGAGGCGCTGGTGGAGGGGGCATGGGCCCCCGTGAAGAAGTTGGAAGTCGAACCTGGCCCCCTGCCTCGCTCCTCTCTCGAAGAGAGGAACCCGCCACGAAGGTAGAGCTGGTGAAGCTGTACCCTGCAGCTCGCGCCCGCTCCCGCCCTCGCTGAAGACGCTCCTCTGACGCTCATAGCCGCTCCTGGGTAACGGCTAGCTGGGTCCTCAAGTCTGCCAGCACACGCTCGCGCCCTGCCACCTGCTCCTGGTACCGGGCACGCTCTGACTGCTGTAGCTCGTGGTGACGCGCACGGTCTGCCAGGTGCTCCTCACGCTCCCGAGCACGCTCCTCGCGCTCTCGCGCACGCTCTCTCCGCTCCAGCTCAAGAGCGACCCGCAGCTCCGCTACGTCCTGAGGCAGCTCCTCACGCCGCCTCAAAGCCCTCTCCAGCTCCGCGACCCGCTGCTCACGGATCGCCAACTCTGCCCCAGCCAGGGCGGCCTGGGTACGTGCCGCCTGTAACTGAGTGGTCTGCAAACAGAGCTTGGGTGGTGGTGCACTCTTCTCCATCTTCATTGCTGCCGATGTCTCTGGTTTTGATAGGAGGAAGATGAGATGGGTCCCCGAATAGCCGCCGTGGGAGCCCAAGTTGAGGAAGGCATCGGTGAGAGTTATATAGCACAAATTCCGTTGCACCTACGAGCCGAAGATCCGTGCCGGGAGAGAATCGTGCGCGGAGTTCCTACATTTTGAGTAGTCCCGGGGCGCATGTGAAGAGGTTCTTTGGCATTACTTTGAGGTGTTCTCTCCATTCTGCTCTCTTCTTAATTTGAGGTACCCGGTTCATCACTCTATTGCTAATCCCCAGTGAGCCGGTCATATAGGAAAGTGGGCTTTTAGAGAATATCTTTGATGGTTGTTGGGCCTCCTCACATGGATCGAACTTGAAGTGGAGATCTACCCAACTTGATAGTGCAAGCATGCATCCATAGATTGGTCTCCCCATTGCCGCCGAAGTGAGCCCACTATATAGGAAGGCTAATATCGCCGGTCCCACTCTCTCTCCTTCCCATAGGCTAATTATTGCGCTTAATTGGGATTCATCCAAGAAGTCTTCCGTGGAGGGGAATAAGATTACTCCCGCCAAGCACACCACGAAAGCCTTTGCTACTCGCTCCACTTCTTCATCTTCTCTAGCTTGGTCGGATCGTTTGTAGACCCATGAGGCAAGTTTTAGGAGGTTGATTCCTTTGGTGGCTTTAATTTGGTTCACTAGGTTTGGGCTAGGAATCAAGCTTGTTAACAATTCATGTGAGGAGATTTGCCTTGGCATGATGGCTATCTTCTCCTCATCTCCTTGCCTCATCTTCTTCAAGCCTAAGATCATCTCTAACTCTTCCAATAGGATGGTAGCTTCAAAGGTGGAGAATAGGAAGGTGTGAGTAGAGGGGTGCCATATCTCCACTAGAGCTCCTATAGCTGCCCAATCTAAGTGGATTTGGTCATAATGTTTGGCATGGGTAACTAGGCCTAGGGGGTGCCATCTAGATATAAAAATTCTCATGTCAGAGCTAAATTTGGAGAGTAAAAGGGGGAGCCACTTGTTCTTAGTATATCTCCTGGCTCCTGGAATATTTGGATAATCCTGTGGAAAAGGAAAAGAAAAGAAGAGAAGAGTACAGAGGGTAAGAAGGTTGGGAGTGGTGAAGATAAAGGGGAAAGAACAGCAGAATAATTCAGACTCACATACCTGGTTCGATGCAATTCTGCTACTAAGGTGTTCATTGATTTCTGAGAGCCTATGAGTAGAAATCTTTGGCCGCTTGATAGCTCTCTCCATCTTCTGAGGTTATTTCAGTGACTGTCTGCAGAAAGAAGCCGAAGCAGGTGTAGCAACACCAGTGAAATCAGAAGCAGGAGTAACAGAACAAAGGATTTGGTTGATTTGCCGAGGGAAATTCCTTCTTGTTATAGAAGTTCGAAGGATCTTATGCCCGTTCGAAGCTGCAGAGACGATTACAAGTAGTACTGGGTTTTGCTTTCTGTTTCCTAGTCGGAAGCGTGGTGTCAGAATTCGCAGTTAATTAACGCCGGTGTCCGGGGCGTCATTTGTTGAAATGACGACTTGTCTAAAGTCGTGTTTTATTTAACGCCTACGTTCGGGTCGTCACTTTCTTGAGATCCCAAAAGAATTAACGCCTTGATGGTAGACGTCTTTTATATTTTAAATGCCCTCATGTCGGTCGTCTTTTAGTCTTTTGACGCCATGAACTCCAGTCGTTATTTTATGGGTTTACATATTTTGTTCCTCCCTATGCTTTAATGAACTTAAGTGCTATATTTTGATTGGGATTACTTATGATTATGCACTTATGATCATATCATGCTTTGAATTGAGAGAACTAATGAACTTTTCAAGTGCAGAAGAATGCAGGTTTCGAGACGCAGGGGTGACTCATGGGAATAACATCATCCCACTCTTGTATTTCCTTCCTGTGAGTATTGTTACTATATGGTATTTTACATTATTATAGCATATCAAGGATCTTGTGGTTCTGATGAACCTGGAATTTGAGTTCCCCTTCATCAAAAACAGTGATAATTCCAGGAGAATCTTGATCGCACGGATAGGCCGTTGAGTCATTAAAGGTCTGGGACGATGGTTCCACTTTCTGGGTTGATGCGCGGACAAACGGGCTTCGGCTTAGTGTCAGCTCAGAGATTTGGATTCTTGATCAAATCTAGGTGGCTTAACAATATTATCCTTGATTATTTTCTATCTTTAGTTTGTTTTAATTTTTCTTTTAGCCCAGCATGCATTCATATAGGACTTTGAGCTTCATGCTGAAAATCTTCATATTATGGCAATAATGAAGGTCACTCGCTCTTGATTGAGTTGACATGAGATATTCCACTCCAAATTGAGTACTTTATTCTCTCTGAGGCCGCTCAGGCTAGTTCCTTGAAAATACCTCTTTGCTGGGTCTTCATCTCAATTCACTTTATTTTTTACAAATTCACCTTGGTTGTAGCACGTCCACGTTGGCTGGTAAACGCTCTCCAATGGTGCCTCCCTGTCGTGCCCACGCGCACATTTTACTTGTTTAGTTTAGTCTCCTTTGCCTAGCAAATCGATGTTTCCTTGGAATCACCCGAAGTTGCTTCACTCAGAATCTTGGAAAGATTTCAAAAGCCTAGTGTCACAGGCGTGTCACATCACACCTTGGCATCTACTTATCAGTTCGTTCCACTCATTGCACTTTCACTTTCATTACGTCTCACTCCCTTGCAAAGCAGACGCCAAGGCGGGGCAGCTGTAGACACGCCAAAATTGATACTATGTTGATCAAATCTCATGTCACTATGTTAACGCCCCAAAGTGAACTTCAATATTTCTATAATATAAAGTTTTTCTATTTTTGTGTGGGTTTTTATGATTTTTCTTGAAATTAACGACTCGAAGAGGGGCGTGTTTTAAATAGCGACCTGAGCTAGGGCGTGTTTCAAAGAAAGGACGACTGGAGTAAGAGGCGTCAGTTTCTGATATTTGACGTATCCTACCCTAATTGAAATCAAAAAATTAACGTCCCTCCCTGGGTCGCGTTTTGAATTAACGTCTCGCCTACAGGCATCTCTTTATAATTTTCAAATAAGGAAGGTTTTTCTAACTAAAATTAAATCCAAGAATCGACGTCTTTATGCTAGTCGTTATTTCAATTAGCTCCCTGACTCAGGTCGTCAATTTCAAGTAACGCCTTGATGTGGGTCGTCTCTTTTCCTTCCGTGTCCTGCTTGAACTGCCCTTTCTTGGGGAGTCCCTGCTCTGCTTAATCATCTTGCTCAATTAGGGAACTAGAGACCTTGCCGTAGAAAGGTCTTGCCAGTTCTTATCCCATTAGATTTGTGTTTTCTACCCTATAAATAGCCTCCTGGGTCGAGTTCGCGCGAGGAGGCAGAGCTGTTAGAAAAAAGAGAGAGCTGTTAGCTGTGAGTTGTTAGCTGTTAGCCATGAGGAAGAAAGAGAGTAGCAGCTAAGAGAGATTAACCCACAGAGGGCGCGCAGGAGAAATTTTCTTCTGTAACATCCTTGTTACTTCGGTGCTCTACTTCTTCCTGTTGTGTCAGCCGCAAGTTCAACTTGGTTTTTCTCCCTTTACTGTTGTCAGGAACAGCATGGAGTTCTTTGCATCAATTTACTACTTCATCTTTGTTCATCATACATCGTTCCCCTTTAAGTTTGCATTAGCTCTGCATCATACCTCTTTCCTTCCCTAATTTTCTTAGGGGTTTTAAAATAACCAAAAGGTGCACACTGCATGCTTTTACTCCATCATCTTATTTATTTCTGAATTGATACTACACACACTTGGCTAATCCCTCCTCTTTTGATTGTTTGTTCTTTGTTTAAGGGTAATCAAGAGGAAAACCCCCTTCATCGGCCGGCCGGTAGAAGGAGGAGGAAGGAATCTACACTCATCCCGCATCCTATTTTCACCAGGTATTCGCGATCAGTCTCCCTTCTTTTGAGGTAACCCCTCTGGCGATCACACTCCAATAGCAATCTTTTGCTCCCCTTTATTCCCTTTATTTCACTATTTATCTTCCTCTTATTTATTTTTGATGTGAAAAACACGATTCACACTGGACAGTCAGAGAACCGCTCTGATACCAATTGTTAGGGTGCTATGAACGGATTCAGAGGGGGGGTGAATGAATCCCCTTCTAAAATTCTGGACAATTAAGAATAGACTACAAATAATAAGCTGTGCGGAATAGAAGATAGATTAGCTTAACTGAATGTGAACTATGATTAAATGCTGTATACAGAAATAAGCTGAGCATACTAAGAATTATTGAAGCACTCAGACAAAATAATCAATTGCAGCGCACCTAGGTATTCATCTAGCTAAAGTAGATAAGCAATCAAACCATAATAGACAGAATATTTTTAGGTGGTTTGGTCCTCCAAACCTACATCCAACCCACACTCAATCCAGAGTGTGGATTACTGCTGACTCACAGCTTGGAACCGTTGGGCCTCACAACTTGCCTACAACCGCTGCGCATCACAGCTTGCATCAGCTGGGCCTCACAGCTTGCCAACCCCTGGGCATTACAGCTTTGCCAACCACTAAGCGTTACAGCTTAGCTATCCAGTGGAATCCACCTCTGCCACTGATTCACAGCTTCTGAAAAGGTATGTAAAATGGAAAACAAGTATGCTAAAATTTAGCTCCGGAAAGCTGTAAATAAAGCACAATAATGTAGCTCACTCAGGAGCAGTGTAGCTTGAATCTGATCCAGAAGCTACTTATCTTTCTTCTCCTTCAATCGTGCTGCTGCACTCTCTCATGATCTCTGCTCTCAAAAACTCTTTCTAATTCTTCTCAGTCTACTCTCTGATCTCTTTTTCTTTCTCTCCTTCTCTGGTTCTCGCTAGCCTTCTGCTGCTCTCACCTCTCTTCTCCTTCTGCCTTGTTCAGCTTTTCTCTGATCGCAGACGAGGCCTTTATATAAGGCATCAGGCAGGGTCCCATGAGCTCATGCCTTGGGCATGGAGGGAACATTCTTGCCTTTTCAGTGAAGCCACCTGTCAAGTGCAGATAGAGGGTTGATCCATGAGGCAGAGCACTCTCCCCTTGGATCTCTTGCTAATCATTGGCTCTGTTAACCCTCACGAGCTTGTGCTTCAGGTACAACTTTAAGTGATCATGTGACAAACAATAATGTCTCCCCCTATGCAGTTCAGATGCTTGAGAGTATTCCATGTAGAAAGGAATGCCTTAGCCTATCGGAGAAAAATGCAAACATGGTCAAACTTTATAATGATCTATGAGAGATGCACAAACTTCATAGTGCAGTATGCAAACTTGCACGGACATATATTGGGTATATGAACGTGTGCACAGACCTTATTAAGTCTATATACAAACCACACACTTACCTTGTACAGGACATGCAAAGACCTTATTAAGTCTTATGCAAACGTGCATAGACCTTATTGAGTCTTATGCAAACGTGCACAGACCTTATGCAAGCTAACACAGACTCTAGTCAAGAGCTCAAGTCAACTAACATAGACCTTATGTATGAAACAAAGCTAGCTAGCACAGACTTGAATACAAGATCATGCATACTAACACCGACCCTGGGATACAACACGTGACGTGCTAACATCGACCTTGATGCATGATACGGCATGGTAACATTGACCTTGATGCATTACAATGCATGCTAACACTGACCTTGGACGCAATGCACGGCATGCTAACGACTACCTTGAAGCATGACACAACATACTAACGTCGACTTAGATGCATGAGACTTCAAGGCAACATAGACCTTATGAGCAGTCTAACATTGACATTAGATATGATAGACTCAGACCCTAACATGCACATGATGCCACTAGCATAGACCTGAGTTCAGTTGGCACCGACCTCAGTAGCTAACATCGACCTTGGTATGCTCAACTAGCATCGACCTAAGTCATCCCTATAACAAATATGCATAAACCTTACTGAAAGGTGCACCGACCTTGATAGTTAAACAAAAAGCATGCATCGACCTGCTATAGTGTATGCATAGACTTCAGTATGCAAGATGCCATGTGTGCATCAACTACTACACTGTGTGCACAGACCTTGTACCGCACAAGAGCAATTGTGCTTAACACATGTGCACCGACCTTAGTACACATGTGCAAAGACCTGCATCTGCCTAAGGCAAACATGCACTGACCTTCGAATGCACTATAGACATCATGCACCGACCTTAGATCTGCGCAAGACACACTTGCACCGACCTTAGTCAGTTAAACACAAACATGCACTGACTCAATTAAGTGTAGACTAAGACATGCACAGACTTAGTGAGCATATATGCACAGGCCTATATGCATAAGGTATAAGGTTCACCGACCTTCATATGAACATGTTTGGATATGCATTGACCTGCTATACACACCGACCATGCTACACATGCACTGACCTTGTGTAAACATGTTGCGCAGCTAGCACCGACCTTGTATAGCAATGCAAAATGTTCACACATGCACCGACTTTGGTATGCATATTACAGTGATGTGCACAACTAGCATCGACCTTAGCTAGTGCTGATGAAGCATGCATCAACTCTGCATTTTGTGCAAGACTAACTAGCATCGACCTTAGTTAGGATATAAGCATACTAGCATCGACTTTAGTTAGTGAACCCATATACTAACACCGACCTCAGTTAGTATATAAACATACTAACATCGACCTTAGTTAGTTATATGAACATACCAGCATCGACCTTAGATAATATACAAACATACTAACATCTAACTTATCTATCAATGACTTGACAGATTTCTCATACTACTATATAAAGATGATGAAATTTAGTACTAAAGCCATCAAAATTATGTCATCAAGAATATATAATAAGTGATAATATTTGTCATCATCAAAACTTCAAAACCACAAGGACAACAAATGTGAATGCATCACGTTGACCAAGCGCGTTCCCAAGAAAAAATTGAAATTTATCTCAATATATGCGTTCGACCTCTGGGACACCTTCTTTAAATGCGTCCAAGGTCTTGGACGCATGTAGTTTCTTCCATGAAACTTGCGCTGAAAGCCAACTGTTGCATCCCCTAGTTGATATTGGTGCTTGGTTTTAATGATAACAAACCGAGTGTGCTTGTGCATGTGTTTTATTGAGCAACATGTGTGCAACTTGATTAATGAGTCAAAAGATGGCTTCAAGGTTCACACTTGGAAGTCATTGAATGCTTGTTGATTTTGGAGCTTTTTGAGCTTGAATTTGATTAAGTTAATTCATGTGAAACTTGCTGAAATTGGGTTATTTGATGTTCACATGTATTGCTTACATGCATGTCTAAGTGATTTCACTTTTAGCTAAAGTTCTGGGTGGTTTTCATGCACATCTTTCATGAGGTCTTAATGCATTGAAAATGTTTCATGTATTTTTTAAATGAGGTTTTTGGGCTTGCAATGTGTTTAATCTATTCACATAAAACTTTGTGGAATGTGGTTTGAATGGTGCTAATACTTTATTTAATGCATGGCCATTTGATCTTGATTTTTAGATGTGGTTATGATGCTTAAAAGGGGCTTAAACTGCTCTTTATAGACCCTGCAGGGAAGGGGTTGACCCTCGACCCTAGGGGTTGACCCCCCTCAGCCAAACTTCTATCTGG
Organism: Amorphophallus konjac; assembly: GCA_022559845.1. Classification (NCBI taxonomy): domain Eukaryota; kingdom Viridiplantae; phylum Streptophyta; class Magnoliopsida; order Alismatales; family Araceae; genus Amorphophallus; species Amorphophallus konjac. The sequence continues at coordinate 351,112,134 of CM040126.1, forward strand.
GCTATTTTTGTTGTAGAAAATGCATTGGTCAACCCCATGGGTTGACCCTTTCCGGCACAGGACTTACGAATCTTGTCAGATCTCATCCTTTTGGCCTTGAAACTTTACCAAACTACCCCCAAAAGGTTTCTAGACATATGAGGGGTTTCTTAACATGTTTTAGGAGGGTTTTATGGGTCATTTGGCCACTCTGTCTTGTATATATATATGAGCTCTGGATTTGTGAAAGAACAACCGTAATGTGCTTATTTTCTATCTTGTAGGAGAAGAAGGCCAAGGAGGAGAAAAAGGTGGACTTGGGAAGGGGATATCATCTACATCCATGCATCTTTGAAGCTCGTGGTAGAAGGAAAAGATGAGCGGATCTAGGAGAGGAATAAGATGATGCTGAATTCGTGATTATCCGTCTATGACCAAAGAAGGGTTGGATCGTTTAGAGAAGGGGGAGCTTTATATTTCACATATGTTCTTTGGTTTAGTATTTAGAAGTTGTTTTGGGCTTATTGTATCCATTTATGAACACTTTATCCATTTATGAAAGAATACTCTGTGTGGGTGTTCGGAGAGTGGGTTCTCCGAGTGTTTGTGTTGACGCGTGTGTGTCATTTTTGTGCGATAGATATCTACGTGTATGTTGGGACACGTCCCCATGTGTGTGCTGCTTTCACAGTGTGTGTGTGTTGGGGTTTTTACCCCGTGTGTGCGGGGAGAAATCCCCGTGTATGCTGCATTCATAGCGTGTTGAGGAAGCCTCACTCAGTTGAGTGAGGGGTGGACGTAGGGAGTGTGGATCATGGAAAATAATCCACTTTTAAGACAAAAAATAATAATAAGCATATGCATAAGAATAATAATGAAAAAGGGAGTAAAAGAGCACGTGGTGCTACTAAGGAGAGTGATCGCCAGAGGGGTTACCTCAATAAGAAGAAAAGATGATCGCGAATACCTGGTGATAATAGGATGCGGGATGGATGTGGGTTCTTCCTCCACCTTCTATCGGCCGGCCGATGAAGGGGGTCTTCCTCTTTGATTACCCTTAAACAAAGAACAAACAAGTAAAAAAAAAGGAAATCAGCCAAACGTGAGTGTAGTATCAATCCCAAGATGAAAGATGGTGATGAAAGAAGAGCATAAAGCGTGCACCTTTTGTTTATTTTAAAACCCCTAGAGAATTAGGGAGAGGAGAGATGCAATGAAAACTAATGCAAGGAAAAGGCTATACGATGATGAGATGACAAACAACAACGAAGAGAAGAAAAGATCCCTGATGTTCCTGTAAACAGTAAAGGAAAAACACTTTGCTTCGGCAGCAGGAGGAAGCAGAAGAGATCAATAGCTCTTAATCTCAATCACCAGCACCCGTTAACCTCTGTATGTGTGTGCGTCTATGCGTATATGTCAGTCTCTCTCTCTCTCTATGTATATCTATCTAACCCCGCGCTAGATCAACCAGGGGACTCTTTTATAGGCTCTCGATCACAGATAGACACAGATTTGGGAAGATAAGAATAGGTAGTGGTCGTTAACGGCAAGGACTCTAGTTCCCAGATCGAGCAAGGTGATCAAGAAAGAGAGGGAACTCTTCAGAAAAGGCGAGTTTAAGAAGGACACGAAAGGGTGAGACACGACCTACCAAAGGGCGTCAATTAGAATTGACGACCTGCTCCAGGGCGTTAATTCAAAACACGATCGGGATCACGGCGTCACTTCCTGGATTCAATTTTGGTAATAAAAGCCTTCTTTATTTGAAAATTATGAAAAGACGCCTGAAGCAAAGGCGTTAAACAAAAACACGCCCTAGGGAAGGACGTTAATCATTGATTTTCCAATCGGGGTGGGACTCGTAAAATACCAGGAATTGACGCCCTTCCCTGTGGTCGTCCTTTCTTAAGAACACACCCCAGATTAGGTCGCTATTTAAAACACGCCCCTCTTCAAGTTGTTAATCACCAAAAACCCAAGAATAAATCACTAAACCACACAAAAATAGAAAAACTTTATATTATAGAAATATTGAAGTTCACTTTGGGGCGTTAACATAGTGACATGAAATTTGATCAACAAAGCGTCAATTTTGGCGTGTCTACAGCTGTCCCGCCAATTGCTAAGCCATCTAGATTTGGTCAAGAATCCAGATCTCTGAGCTGACACTAAGCCGAAGCCGGTTTGTCCGCGCATCAACCCAGAAAGTAAAACCATTGTCCCAAACCTTTAATGACTCAACGGCCTATCCGTGTGATCAAGACTCTCCTGGAATTATCACTATTTTTGATTAAGGGGAACTCAAATTCCAGGTTCATCAGAACCACAAGGTCCTTGATATGCTATAATAGCGTAGATACCATATAGTAACAATGCTTACAGGAAAGAAATACAAAAAATAGGATGATGTTACTCCCACACATGACCCACGCTCCTCGAACCCTGCAATCTTCTACACTTGAAAAACTAATTAGTTCTCTCAAAGCAAAGCAAAATATGATCATAAGTGCCTCAGGACGTGGCAGAGCTGCGGGTTGCTCTTGAGCTGGAGCGGAGAGAGCGCGCTCGAGAGCGAGAGGAGCACCTGGCGGACCGTGACCAGCACAACGAGCAACAGCAGACGGACCGTGCCCGGTACCATGAGCAGGTGGCGGCGCGCGATCGTGAGCTGACAGACCTGAGGACGTAGCTGGCCCTTTCTCAGGAGCGGCTACGAGTGTCTGAGGAGCGTCTCCAGCGAGGGCGTGAGCGAGCGCGTGCTGTGGGGTACTCCTTCACCAGCTCCACCTTTGTGGCGGGTTCTTCTCTTCGAGAGAGGAGCGAGGTAGGGGGCCAGGTTCGAGTTCCATCTTCTTCACGGGGGCCCATGCCCCCTCCACCAGCGCCTCCCCGGGACGGCGAGGATGAGGTAGAGAGTAGGAGAGAGGAGGGTGGAGGCGAGAGCTGAGAGACTTACTTGTACTCCCCCACCCTCACACCTGTACTCAGATATTCATGATGTATATATATATGAGATTGAGATTTTTTTTTGTTACCTGAGCACATGTGTAGTTGTGTACTTGTGGTTGTGTACTTTGCTCCTTACTTTGCCGTGTACCTACAGCTGTGGTTCACACTTGAATAAACAGGTTAATTCATCTGTTCGACTTGGCCCCTTGCTCAATAAGCAAGGGGTGCCTTTACTTTTGACCTGGATAGCGGGTCAAGGGGCCAAGCCTTTAAATAAGGCAAATGAAATAACCAAAAAAAGGGAGATGCAACACGCAAGCACACGTATGCAAACAATAATCAAGATGCCCTATGCAATAATGCAAGCACGCTCATGAAGAATAAACCCCATTTCCTTTTTTCTTTTCTTTTCCTTTATATTTATTTATTTTTATTTTATTTTTAAAAGACGCGCCTTAGATTAGGTCGTTATTTAAACAAAAGACGCCCTAGGTGACGGCGTGAATTTGAAAAACATTTTTTTGAATTTTGTTAAAAAGACGGCCCACACAAGGGCGTTATTTAAAAAAAAAGACGACCTTCTCCACAGGTGTTAATTTCAGAAAAAGCGCCTTATTCAAAGGCGTTAATTTTCCTGCTTTCAGCATTAGGTTGACAAAGCTACTAGGGCATTGGGTCCTACACCGTCATCATTGAGGATTCATTGACCTTTCTTGATTAATCAAAAAGGGAGTCGACGTGCCAGTAGCTAAACTTATACACAAGATCTCGCCCGGTGCAATCTCCTAGGTCAGTCTCGACCATTCTGCTGGTTTATGACTTACCACAAAGAAAGAGATGGAAGAAAATATAAGGAAGCCCATAAGGGATTCTGAAAAGCTTAAGGTAAAACTACATCCCCTACCCTATGCCTGTTGGGGTTCGGTCTTTGGCATAGGGAAATTTTGTTGCCTTTTGCCTCTTTTGTATTGCATGTATACGCCCAAGGTTTTCCTTGCGGGGACTTTACCCTCTTGTCATACTTTTCTTTCACGATTTGACTTTCACTTCGAGACTGATTTGCATTGATAAAAAAATAAACCTAATTGTACTTGGGCTTTTGTGGCATTTGTTCCCTTTTGGGCTCTGACTTCCACCTACAAGGGCGGCGGATAGGCTTGGCGGGTCTACCCCGAGACCTTCCTTCCTCCCTTATGGGCCGAAGAGGAAAAGAATGGGTATTGTCTTCACCTTTAGTCAGGTTTTGACTTTCCATCAGATTTTGCACCGCTTGAGTTCAAGGGTAAGCGTGTAGTGTGTGTGGGTGTCGACCCCATTTTGAGTTAACAAGACTGATGAATGAATACTGAATTTTAACCTTTCGGACCTTGCGTCCTTACAATCATGGCAACCATCTTGAAAAATTTTTGATATATTTTTTTTTGGAGAATTTATATTTTTTTTTTAGATTTTGGAAATTTTCTATTTTTTTGGATAGATTTTAAAATTTTCTATTTTTTGTTTGGATTTTGAAAATTACTATTTTTTTTGTTGGATTTTGAATTAGGGATAGTATTTCTTAAGGTACAGACCATTCCAAGGATGAGTTAGCTCTTGTCCTTCAGCATTAATCAGTTTATAAGCATTACCAGGATAAACATCTTTTATGACGAATGGTCCTTCCCAGTTTGGTTGGAGTTTTGAGTGGGGTCCCCCAGGTTTTACAAAGATTCTCTTGATTACCATCTCACCGACTTTGAATTTTCTCTCAATTACTTTCTTTTGATAAAAACGTGACAGCCTGTTTTGATAAACACGTGCATGCTCAGCGGCGACCAGACGCTTCTCATCCAGGAGTTCCAACTAGGCAAGGAGTGAATCACGACGCTCATCAATAGAGAGTTCCTTGTCCAATTATACTTGCAGTGATGGAATGAGAATCTCATAAGGGACTACCGCCTCCATTCCATAAGTAAGGGCGAAAGGGGTTTGCCCAGTAGGGGTACGAATGGAAGTGCGATAGGCCTAGAGAGCTTCAACTAGCTTGTCTGGCCAATCCGAAAATTTATTAGCCTCACACGACTTTTTAACGATTTTGATCAAAGTTTTATTAGTGGTCTCTGCCTGGCCATTGCCCTGCGGATAATAGGGAGAAGAATGATGCAATGCAATGTTATACCTGTTGCAGAGATCCTTGAGCTCTTGAGAGATGAATTGAGGTCCATTATCGGTGACGATGGTACTCAAGATGCCGAACCTTGCGATGATGTTCTTCATTATGAACTTGCAGACAGTTGATGCTTTGATCTCCACGAACGCTTCCGCTTCCGCCCACTTGGTGAAGTATTCCGTTGCCGTCAGGATGAACGACTTTTGCTTGGTCAGGAGGTTCGAATCACCAAGAGGTCCAATGATATCAAAAGCCCACATGGAGAAAGGCCATGGGGAGGACATAGGATGGAGTGAAGAAGTAGGAGAATGAATTTTATCGGCGTGCAGTTGGCACTTAACACACCTTCGAACATAAATGGAGCAACCCCCTTCTAGAGTTGGCCAATAGAAACCTAGCCTAAGGATCTTTTTAGCTAGCATCTGGCTGTTCACATGACCACCACACACTCCAGAATGCGCCTCTTCCACAACTTTCCAAGATTCATCGTCGTCGAGGCATCTTAATAAAACACCCGTGAGCCCTCTCCTATAGAGCACACCTCCAACCAAAACATAACGTTGAGCCACTCTTCTGATTGCTTTCTTCTCTTCTGTTGTGGCCTCCTCGGGATAGGACTGATCATTGCAATACCTGGAAATCTCATAATACCAAGGTTTCTCTTCATTAGCCAATTCTTCTTCCCAATCTAACAGCATGACCTCTTTGCCTTTAAGAGCTTCACTCTGCCTGACCTTCTCGAGCACCTTATCCCTAATATCAAGGAATGCACGATCCTTAATAGCTGGAGTGTCACGCTGATGAATGAGAGGAACATGAAAATCACGCTCAGGAGGGAAGACTAGAGCAGAGGCCAAAGAGGCAAGAGCGTCGGCTAGGATGTTCTGGCTTCGAGGGACATGAATGAAGATTAACTTGGTAAAGAGTTTGGCATAAGCTGAAGCAAGCTCCTGGTAGGGCTTGAGCTTAGGATTGATAGTGCGGCACTTGACAAGCACCTGGCGCAGAATGAGCTGACTATCACCAACAATTCGTAATTGGGTAACACCATATCTATGAGCGGTTTGAAGGCCGGCCAAAAGAGCCTCATACTCAGCTATGTTGTTTGTGACAGGGAAAGTAAGCTGAGCAGCAAATGGGATGGTGACCCCTTCTGGTGTTAAAAGAACCATGCCGATCCCTCTTCCTTGGGAGTTTAGAGCTCCATCAAAATGGAATGTCCACATAGCGTCATGGGGTTGATTGATGGACATCAGTTCTTCGTCTGGAAACTCCGAATTGACAGGATCAAATCGAGGGAGAGGGTGGTGAGCAAGATGTTCAGCAATGGCATAACCTTTGATTGCTTTCTGTTGAATGTAAGTGATATCGAACTGTGAAAGAAAGCTTTGCCAGCGTGCTAATCGGTCGGTAAGAACAGATTTTTCAAGAAGGAATTTAATCGGATTCATGCGAGCAATGAGGTGAACCTCGTGAGCTAAGAAATAGTGTTTTAACTTCTGAACTACCCAGACTAAAGCAGCGCAAGTCTTCTCCATAGCTGAGTACCTCTGCTCACACGGGTTTAGAAGTTTAGACAAATAGTATGCTGCCCTCTCCTTCCCTTCTTTATCCACTTGAGCTAAGACAGCACCTACAGAGTCATCCAGGACGGAGACATAGAGGATAAGTGGTTTGCCTGGATTTGGCGGCCTCAGGACAGGAGGATTGGCCAGATAATCCTTCAATCCGTCAAAAGCTGCCTGACACTTGTCATCCCAATTAAACTTGACTCCCGGCTTAGTAAGCTCGTAAAACGGCCTGCATCTTTGTAAGTGCTGGGAGACGAAGCGGTGAATAACTTGCAACCTCCCGATTAATCCTCGAACTTTCTTCAAATTCTTGGGAGGAGGCATGTCTCTGATGGCCTTCGCCTTATTGGGATCAACTTCAATTCCCCTTTTGCTAACAATAAATCCAAGCAATTTCCCTGATGAAACGCCAAATACACACTTCTTGGGGTTCATTTTCAATTGATACTCTCGTGATCTTTGCAAGACTTTAGCTAGAACCCCAGGATGCTCAATCCCTGTCCTTGATTTTACTACCAGGTCATCCACATACACCTCAATATAAATATGGATCATATCATGGAAAATTGCCATCATTGCCCTCTGATAGGTGGCTCCAGCATTCTTGAGTCCAAAAGGCATGACGACATAGCAGTAAGTACCCCATGGTGTAGTGAATGATGTTTTCTCCTGATCTTCTTCAGCTAGACGAATCTGATTGTAACCGGAAAAACCATCCATGAAAGAGAGAGTCTCAAATCCTGCCGTATTATCAATCAGAACATCAATATGAGGGAGGGGGAAGTCATCTTTAGGACACGCACGGTTGAGATCCCGAAAGTCTATACAAATCCCAACCTTTCCATCTTTCTTCATGACTGGGACGATGTTAGCCACCCAGTTAGGATAGAGGACAACTCTAACAAATCTAGCCTTATGAAGCTTGTCGACCTCTTCTTTCATCTTTAAAGCCATGTTAAGGTGGAAACGTCTCAACCGTTGTTTGATCGGGACAGATCCTGGCTTAAGTGTAAGTCGATGTTCAACGAGCGCAGGGTCTAATCCAGGCATATCTTCATAACTCCACGTAAACGTGTCCTTGTATTCTTGAAGTACCAAAACTAGCGCCTCCTCTTCGGAGGGCAGCAAATTCTTGCTGATGAGGACAATCCTAGGGTCTTCTTCCGTACCCAAATTTATTTCTTTGGTAGACTCTTCTACTGAGGCTGATGGTTCATCAAATCTTCTCATGCCACTAGCAAGGGCATCAGCCTCGTCCTCATATTCTTCATAACTTTCATCCCCCTCTTCAATAGGGTCTTCATCATTCATAATTTCATAGACACCCAAACCCTCATAAGAAACATTAGTATCCTCATATTCCAACTCTGGCAGGATGATCGGATTTTCCAAAAATTCGGGAAGAGCTAAACAAGCATGGCATCTTCTGGCTAACTCTAACAAAAATCTACGCGGAATCTGCATACCCTTGGATTTCTTATGAAAATCTACCCCATGAATTTTATTAGAAGAAGAAGAACAACTAGCTTGATTGAAGGAAGGAGGTGAAAAAGTGGATACAGGAGGTGATACAGAAGGAGACCCCTCACCAGAGGGAGAGAAAAGATTTATCAATGAATCATGGAAGAGTGGCCCCTGGGTCGGGACACACTCGGAAAAGAGATAAGAAGTCTCCTCAACGGAGATGGAGGATTGGAGAGTTGGAATTTTGTCGTTTTTTTTCATATTTATCTTTATCTTCATTTTTATTTTCTTTTTCTAGAAGAAAGCAATGTGAAGGGAGAATAGCAGGAGGAGTGGAGATTGAAAGTTTGGAGAAAGATTGAATCAGAGATGACCCGCGCGGGGGTGTGATGGAGAGTTTGGAGAATTGCTCTAGGAGCAAGGGAGGAATCGGGAGAGAAATCTGCAGTGAATCTGGAGAAAAGCTGATCATAATTGGCGGCGGTCTCGGCACGCGAGAGAACAATTGAGAATGTAGAGAAACAAGAAGAGACGGATGCATGGAAGTGAGGGAAAAGAGGCCGGCCCACAGCCTATCTATTGTAAAACCTTCTTCATATGGAACATCTGGCTCTCCAGTGTCAGTGTAGTCACTCAGTAACTGCCTCTTATCTGTAATCACAGCCGGCTTTTCAATCAATTCATGTATTAGTGGCGGCCATTCCGGATCAGTCGGCATAAAGAGACGGCTCAAGGCAATAGTAATATCATACATATCGAACCATTTGTACCAATCACACTCTGAATCATCCATCTTCCTTCTTTTATCAGGCCTTAGAGACTCCAGGGCTTTATAAGTGGCCAATGGTGCAATATGGTGAGCAAACTGTCTCGCATGAACATCTTGACAGTCTAGAATGGAGGTGATTATTGTAGTCTGCTCATGATTCTGAACGCCACCTGTGACAAAATGTGTCTTCAATGTCCAAGTAAGCGGCTAGCGATCTGTCTTCAAGGTGGATGTCATAACTGCCCATGGTTCATCTTCATTTTTTCCCGGCCCTTTGTAGCCCAGGCCGCCTCGTGTAATCAATTTCTGAGGCTTAATAGGCCTAGTCCTGCCTTGACAACTGGCACCCAGACCTTTGCCGTTTTGATACCCCATTTTCATTAGGATTTTCTAGCAAGGGGTATTTATCATGCTTTTCTTCTTCTTCCCCTTGGAAGGCAAGGGTGTCATAGCAATTGTCGTGACTGTCTCGGGTGACATTGGCCGTGGGTGAGGGAGGTCTAGCATTGATAGCAACGGCTTGCTGGCAGGCCAAATAGAAGGAACTGATGAAGCCAAGTGTATATCTTCCTCTGGCAGAATTGGCATACTAGTAACTTTGATAATGCGGCCCTTGTGTGGAAACTTGAGGCACTGATGGTTTGTAGAGGGCACTGCATCGAGCTGTTGAATGTAGGGGCGGCCCAGAATGCCATTGAATGTTGGATCCATGTCCAAAATGTGGAAATCGACCGTGACTGCGGCTAGACCCAAACTGACCTTTAATGTGATCATGCCTAGAGGAGGCTTCTTGGTATTGTCATATGTTGTGACTGTTATGGTAGATGGCTGAATCAGGTTTTCAGGAATGCCGCACATCTTTAAAGTGCTCGGCGGCAATACATTGATAGATGCCCCAGTGTCCACCATACATTGTTTCACCACCACCTTATTAATATCAACCGTGATGCATAGAGCATATTTCCTTGCTGAGAGTGGTGCCAGTTCATGCTCATGAAAAGTAATCGCCGGCTGACTGCTAGCGAGCGTTAATACTGTGGTTATCTGCTCGACCGGAATGTCCTCATTGACCATGACCTTCTGCAAATATTCTTTCAGGGCCATCTGATGAGTGGTTGACCTTTTGATCAGTTCTAAAATTGAAATCCTTGCTGGAGTCCGGTCCAAATGTTTCAATAAATCATATTCAGTGCCCGGCACGGACTCTTGCTCCTGTTCTTGTTCATTAGACCCCTGCACGGGCTCTTGCTCTCTTTGGGGAAAGATGCGCTGGAACATCCGTCCACTGCGGAGCGGTGCCAAGTTTTGCCGTGCCTCTGTCGGGGCAAGTAAAGGAGGAGGGTTGGAAGAAGAAGAGGGTGTATTGGCGTTAAGAAGTGGTGGAGGGGTGTTTGAAGAAGGAGCTCCCGTAAGGGGTGTTGGTGAGGAGTTCAAGGAAGAAGCCCCCGCAGGAGGCGTAGGAGTAGGAAGGGGTGCCCGAGTGTGAGAAGAGTTAGTGGGCGGAATGAGGAGAGATCTGGGTATAAAAGATGGGGGAGCCGATGGTGGGGGGATCCTTGCCGGTGAAGGAGTAGTGGTGGCGGGTGTAGCGGGTGTTGGCGACGGGCGGATAAGGAGTGGTCTAGACGGCGAAGGTGAAGGGTTGGTGGTGGATGGTGGAGTTTGCTGCGTGGTAGGCTGCGGAGGCGGTAAGCGGGTAAGGAGAGATCGGGTTGGCAAGGGTGGAGAATTGGTAGGAGCAGGTGGATTAACGGGGCGTAGAAGAGCTCGGCTCAATTGGGGAGTAGAAGAAGAAGGAAGCGTGCGTAAAAGGCGCGGAGGTTGATTGGGATTATGATTAAATGTCCCGACAGAGGTGTTTTCTTCATGCCATCCCTGTCCTCTCTCCACCTCACGGAGAGATGTGACAGGGTTCACGTGCTGATTTGGCGGGTGCTCTGGCAGTGGGTTGTGGACAATCCCCATATCCTGCTGAGGTGCTGGAGCTTACTGTTGTGGCTGTGGAGCTGGTTGCTGTGGTTGCTGAGCCTGCTGTTGCCGAGGAGGCTTTCTTACCTTCATGGTGGCAATAAACTGTCTCATCTCATCCCAATTAATGCCACCCTGGTCATTCAAATCATAAATATAATCCTTGAAATGGAAGCAATGGTCGACATTATGGCCAGGAGAGCGGTGGAAAACACAATAGCGGGACGTGTCAACATTAGCGGGCCACGCTGCCCTTTCCTTTGGTAGCATGAGCAAATTGGCAGCCATCAAGGCATTGAATATGTCTGGGAGGCTTTCTGGCAATGGCGGATAATGGGCCCTTTTGGGGCCAAGTGGTCTCCTTTGCTGTTGTTGTTGCGGTCCATAGTTAGTGGGTGGCGGTACTTGGTGGTACTGTTGCGAAGCTGAGGGATCTGCGTGAGGCGCTTGGTTTTGTGGAGGAGCAAGGGAAGGTTGAGGAGTAAATTGGTGTTGTGGGGGTGAATTGAAGAGGGTGCCTTGTGATGGAGGTGGCGTGGGTCGTGGGTTAGATTGGCGAAAAGGTGTGGGGTTGCCGACCGTGCCAACTTGCTCATTGATGACGGTGCCCTCAATCGTGGGCCCGCTATTGTTGACGTTTGTATTTTTCTTGAACAACTTTGGCTTTGGTTCAAACATGCCCATGATGGGCGAATCCTTCATTTGGGTTTGAATATAACGAGCTCTTTCATAAAGCTCTTCCATGGTTGTCAGTCTATTCATGGCTAATATGTGCCAGAACTGAGGGGTTGCATTGGATATAATCATCTTAACCTGTTCCGGTTCAGACAACGTATCTTTCAACTTTTCGGCCATTGATCGCCACCTATCAGCAAATATTATGAAGTCCTCCTCGGGCTTCATTTTCTCCGCAACCAAATCTGTAACTGAAAGGGAGGGTCCAACCCGGTCCCTATACTTCTGCAAGAATTTCCGTTGAACCACATCAAAGTTGCTGGCATCTGCGGGTTCCAAGGAATAAAACCACTCGAGGGCTGGCCCCTCTAAAGATCTTCTAAACAAATAAGCCAAAGAGGCCTTATTATCTTGCTAAAAGGAGGTCTCGTACATGAAATCCTTCAAACGAACAAAAGGATTGCCAGTTCCATTGTATCGCCGAAAATTCGGCATCTCAGGAGGCGGCAGATGGAAAACTGGCAGTGTAGGGAGAGAGATCTCCGGGGCATTCTTGGCTGTAGTAACTTTCTTAAGTTGCTCTTCCATGCTGGCCAACTTTTGGAGCAGTAGAACATTGGTGTCGGACTCGACCGGGGCCGGATTTTGAATGAAAGAATTCGGTATAGGCGTCCGTAGAATTCGGGGAGGTTGGAGAAACTGAGGCCTAACTGCTGAGTAGCTTGCCTGTTGGGCCGGCATGGCCGCACCAGGCGTTGGTGGACAAGAGGGGGGTTTGTGCAAGACCACCTGGTCATTAGTGAGGTGATGGCCACTCTCGGCCGGAGGAGGATTGGAGGATGAAGAGGGAACGGACTTCCCTTTCAAAGCGGCCTGAACTGACTGCCGCTGGGAGTCATCTAATTGAGATAGAGCATTAATCAAATCAGTAACATTGAAAGATGGGGAGGGGTTCCCCGAAGTGTTGGAGGGTAAAGCCTGAGAAGAGGGCACAACCTCTTGAGTAGTGGTATCAACCACATGAACTTGAGGATAATGAGAATGAGGAGGAGGGTAATTCCCTTCATGATAGATAGAATCTTGGGGAACCTCATATGATTGACCAAAAATGTTCTCCTCCACATCATCATAGGAATATCCGTAGCTTGCCATGTTGATAATCTTACCTGAACGGAGTTGCATGCTTAAAAAGAGAGAAGGCTTTATGAAGGAATTATCACACAATCAACCACCCAATCAAAACAAGCTTAAGCAAATCAACCCAACCGAGTCTATGCAATCAAGTTGAGATGAACGCAAGATTTTAGTGTTATGTTTGAGATTAGAGTGAGTTAAATTACAGAATAATTCACTCCTCTTTACAAAGTGAAACCTAGTTTGGATCCAAGTGTAGTCTCCGGGTTAACTAGGTTCTCTCTCTTCTTACCAACGATAGGTTCTCTAAACTCCGGGTACTTCAAAGGTACAACCAGCCCAGCGTCCGTGAGGGAATCCACGGGTGCGGGGACTTACAGAGGTCTTGGAAAAGGGATTTCCGGTCCAAAGAGACGGAATGCTCAATGGAGGGTTGTCCCGATTCCAAGAGAGGTGTGTGGAATCCTAGTGTAGAGAGAGGAGGTCTCTCAACCAAATGCCACAAAATGCAGTATAAGATAAGCCAATCACAGCAATATAATCAAATAATCAATGTAAGTATGAATCCAGCATGAATAGACAGAAACAGCAAAGCTCTGTAAACACACAGGAAAGAGGCGACGTAGCGGCAGTCGCTATCAATAAAAGAGATGACAGCGTAGCTGTCGTGAATCACTGGGAGAGGCTCATAGACAATGCAAAACGCGCCTTGATGTGGGGCGCTAAAATATGATAAAGACGCCTCTGACAGAGGGCGTCAAATATAAGTGGTGCGCACGATCGACGAAAAATGCGCCTTGGTGCGAGGCGCTGCCAAATAAAAAGACGTCCGAGGGGAGGGCGCAAATTCACAGAAGCAGCAGATATGATGAAAGACGCCTTCGTGGAAGATGTTAAACAGAAAACAGACACCCTGGATGAAGGCGTTAAATAAAACGGCGCCTTTGTGAAAGGCGTTAATTCAAAAATAGCAATAGATTAATCACAAGCTGGCTGATCCCGGGGATGTGCAGTGTGCACAGTGGAGGGTGCCCGTGGGGCACAAAGGAGGGGTACCGTGGGTACCAAAGGGAAAGGGCACGCGTGGGTGCCGAAGGGGAAAGGGCACACGTGGGTGCCAATGGGAAAGGGCACGCGTGGGTGCCAATAGGAAAGGGGTAATCAAAAGAAAAATAGTGGAAGTCCCACCGTGATCACCAATTTGTGGATCATGGAAAATAATCCACTTTTAAGACAAAAAATAATAATAAGCATATGCATAAGAATAATAATGAAAAAGGGAGTAAAAGAGCATGTGGTGCTACTAAGGAGAGTGAGCGCCAGAGGGGTTACCTCAATAAGAAGAAAAGATGATCGCGAATACCTGGTGATAATAGGATGCGGGATGGATGTGGGTTCCTTCCTCCACCTTCTATCGGCCGGCCGATGAAGGGGGTCTTTCTCTTTGATTACCCTTAAACAAAGAACAAACAAGTAAAAAAAAGGAAATCAGCCAAACGTGAGTGTAGTATCAATCCCAAGATGAAAGATGGTGATGAAAGAAGAGCATAAAGCGTGCACCTTTTGTTTATTTTAAAACCCCTAGAGAATTAGGGAGAGGAGAGATGCAATGAAAACTAATGCAAGGAAAAGGCTATACGATGATGAGATGACAAACAACAACGAAGAGAAGAAAAGATCCATGCTGTTCCTGTAAATAGTAAAGGAAAAACACTTTGCTTCGACAGCAGGAGGAAGCAGAAGAGATCAATAGCTCTTAATCTCAATCACCAGCACCCGTTAACCTCTGTATGTGCGTGCGTCTATGCGTATATGTCTGTCTCTCTCTCTCTATGTATATCTATCTAACCCTGCGCTAGATCAACCAGGGGACTCTTTTATAGGGTCTCGATCACAGATAGACACAGATTTGGGAAGATAAGAATAGGTAGTGGTCGTTAACGGCAAGGACTCTAGTTCCCAGATCGAGCAAGGTGATCAAGAAAGGCAGGGAACTCTTCAGGAAAGGCGAGTTTAAGAAGGACACGAAAGGGTGAGACACGACCTACCAAAGGGCGTCAATTAGAATTGACGACCTGCTCTAGGGCGTTAATTCAAAACACGATCGGGATCACGGCGTCACTTCCTAGATTCAATTTTGGTAATAAAAGCCTTCTTTATTTGAAAATTGCGAAAAGACGCCTGAAGCAAAGGCGTTAAACAAAAACACGCCCTAGGGAAGGATGTTAATCATTGATTTTCCAATCGGGGTGGGACTCGTAAAATACCAGGAATTGACGCCCTTCCCTGTGGTCGTCCTTTCTTAAGAACACGCCCCAGATTAGGTCGCTATTTAAAACACGTCCCTCTTCAAGTCGTTAATCACTAAAAACCCAAGAATAAATCACAAAACCACACAAAAATAGAAAAACTTTATATTATAGAAATATTGAAGTTCACTTTGGGGCGTTAACATAGTGACATGAAATTTGATCAACAAAGCGTCAATTTTGGCGTGTCTACAGGGAGCCCGTCGTGGTCCTGAACCACCTAAAAAAACCTCTGTCTCTTGTGGGTTGCTTGCGGCTTCATTGTAATTTATTTTAGTTATTGTCATTCAAGGTCTCGGCACATTGTTGAACACACACACATATTCACATCATTAACAATCACACCCGAGCGAGCTTTGAGAACATGTTCATCTTGCTATATCTAGTTCATGTTTATAAAATCTAATAGAGGCTAATCGCTCATATTTCTATCAATCTTAAAATTGGTCTAAATTAGTATTAGTCTTTGAGGAAATTAATTTTTAGTGGGCCAATCAATTCACCCCCCTCTTGATTGCTGTTGCCTCGGATCCAACAATTGGTATCAGTGCCTCAGCTCTATTTGTCTTGAGATCTCACGATCTATAGAGTGATCCTAGGTAACAGCAACCTTGAGCGAAATGGCCAAAACTTGTTTAACCTCTCGTCCTCCGTGCTTTAATGGTTATAATTTTATTTCTTGGAGAAATAGGATGTGTGTTTATCTTGCTTTGCATGAGCCTAAACTTTGGAAAGCGTTAAGTGAAGATCCACACAAACTTCCTGCTGAACATAACAAATGGGATGATGAGCATGTCAAAAAAAAATGCAATGAATCTTAGAGCGTTAAATATTCTTAGGGAGAGCATTAAATCTGATATATCTTCACTATTCTCCTCTTACAGGTCAGCTAGAGACCTTTGGGATGAATTGGCATGCAAGTATGAAGGAAATGAAATCGATGCATGCATGATGGCTAAAGGAGAAAGCAATGATGAGGTAAATTCTGACTCTGAAGATCTTTTAATTGAGGAATGGCAGTTAGCATATGCTGGACTGTATAACAAATGTAAGAAATTTAAATCTAAAAATAAGGCATTGAAAATGAAGATTCATGATCTCACTCATACTACTACTCCATGTGAAAGATGCGATGAATTAGAATCAAAACTTGAAGATATGAAAAATGAAAATGAGCATGCTAACCTTTCTTGTCAAAATTGTAGATTATTTGAATCAAAAATTGAAGATCTAGAGTATAAAAATGAACTTCTAGAATCCAAAGTCGAATTATTTTCAGAGGAGATTTCTTACTTGAATGAAGAGCTTGAGATAGCTAGAAAAATTGATACATCTGTGGGAATTGAAAATGAATGTCATGAGTTGCGTGAATAAAACATATATTTGTTGTCTAAAATTTTATTGCTTGAGAAGAATGAAGAATGCCTTAAGAACAGGCTAGCTTCCCTATCTGATGATGAAAAGATGTTTGAAAAATTACTTGATACTGAAATTGACAACAAGAGCATCATGATTGAAAATGATGATCTTAAAAAGAAAAATGGTGCTATGCAAATTCAGAATTCCTTGCTTGAGAGTAGATTGAAAAGTTTTGATAAGCTTGAAAAAGAAAACTCATTGTTGAAATCTGAAAATGAATAATACCTTGCAAAGATTTCAAAATTTGTTGAAACAGAAAAAGTTCTTTAAAAATTGACTGAAAAACTACATTTTATAAATGTTGAAAACAAGGAACTTAAGGAAGAAAATGAAAACTTCAAATCTGTGAATTATTTGTTGAATGATAAAGTGTGTGCATGCGAAGAAGAAATGACAAGTGCTGAATTGCATATTTCTACTCTAGAAAAAGAAGTGCAAAAAATTAAAATATGATTTGTCAAGATTTGTCAAAGGGAAGGAGAACTTTCAAAAGGGGGGTTTTGGATACACCCCGGTCAACAAAAAATCTTTTGAATCTAAATTGAAAACATCTTTTGTTCATTTTTTCGATATTTCTAGCACTTCTAAAGCACCTCCTCCCATTGCTCAAATCAAAATTTCTAAAAATGGCTTTGAGAAATAGAAGAATGTCAACACAAAACCCACCATGCAAAATAGATTTCAAAAAGTTCAAGATGGATGAAAAATGAAATCGAATGCTTTTATTGTGGTATGTATGGCCATGTTATGGATGATTATGATGTCATGAAAAAGGATGACCAATGTGCATGCAAAGATAAATATGCTTTCAAATCACAATAAAATGTTTCTTGCTTTTATTATGGTAAGCTAGGCCACATGATGAAAAATTATTTTTCAAAGCACAATGATGATCTTCATGCTATGAATGTTAAATCAAATTTTCAAAGAAAATTCAGTGATAAACATACTTTTCATACTCAAAGGTTTTCATCTAATAACGGAAAGTTCTTTGAAAAAACTCATGCAAACAATGGGAAATCATTTCGTAGACCCACATCTCCTTGTTATTTTCAATGTGGGAAGTATGGTCATGTTATGAAAGATTGTTGGTCAATGAAAAATAATGACTTTCATGCTTCTAGGTTGAATGCTAGGTTTAATTTTATTAAACCTAGATCTTTTGAAAATAGAAGATGGAATGCTTTTGCAAACTCGTTTGCTCATAAAAGAAAATCTTTTGCTAGAGTTGTTATTCATCAATACTTTTAATGTGGAAACCATGGACATGTGTAGGAGGATTGTAGGATCATGAAGAATGAAGATATGGTGGCAATAAAAATGTCAAAGAAACTTTTTGGTAGCAATGCCACTAACCTCCAAGGACCCAAGAAGGCATGGGTGCCTAAATTTGTCTAATGAGTTGGCTTTTATGCAGGTGTGCCTTGAGGTAAATAAAGAATGAAAGAGATTCTAATAAAAAGGGAACAAGGCACACTCACTTGGTAAAACCTCGACTTTACTTCTTATTTGTCAAATTGATAATTTTGGTGCTTTTACTTCTGTGATTTTGTTATTTTCTCATATCATGTTCTGAATTCTTCACAAGCCATACAAGTTTTCAATGAATGAATATTTGTTATATCAAATGGTGATATGTGAAATGGCAGATTAAGTCTGTCAAGAAGCTATCACTATGCGTGATGTGATCTTAGGATCAAAGTTGTCCACCTAGTACCAAAATTTAGAAATTCAATTTGTTTGACTTATGAGGAAGGATTTATTCTGAATGAACTCAATTTGCCTTTGAATCTTAATGTTCTTTGAATTGAATCTGAAAAATTACTTGTTTCAAGAAGGAAAAAATATTTTTGAATAATCATGCTTGAACATTTGGGTTCTAAAGAAAATGATTCTTCATGATAAAATCTGAATTAAAATCCTCATGGTTCTGTTCTAGATTCGATGAAAATTCATCTTTTACATTTAGTGGTCTCATGTTTACTTGAATGCTCTGGCTGCATATAAACTAAAAATATGCATGAAAAGGAGTGAATTGGCATCGCTGCATATCATTCATAAATTTTGGATACATTGTGAATATGAGTCTTATGCATTTTTTGATTCATGAGTGCTTGCATGAATGGTTGCTTAAATCCTTGCATGTTTGCATATATCTAGTTTATAAAATCATTCCTTGACTTTTCTAAGGCTTCACATCCTTCCTAAATAATAATGTAGTGATTTTGTTCATATATGATACATGTTATACACTAAGGGGGAGGATTTAATTCTGACCGTGCATACATTTAGGGATAGTCATAACTGTGTCTTGACAAATTCATTTTATACATGTAAAACATTACCCCACACTTTTGCACTTAATGGAATCAATGGCTTTAATTGATAAGGATTTGAGAAATTCTTTCCAACACTTTAAACGAAACTTGAATATCTACATGGACATTAAAGAGTAATCGTGAGGAAAAAGTTATCTACCCCACAAAAATTAATAAGTGGAATGTCGAACCTAGTAGCCGAGAATCCCCACTGAAATAAATGAGAAAACTCGCGTCGAACGGTGAAGTAAAAATTCACATGAAAAATCAAAATACGTGACGAATCATAGTAGTCGGGAATCTCTATTGAGACATATGAGAAAACTCACGTCGAACGGTGAAGTCTATTAAAAGGTGAATAATCGGGGTTGTGTGAAGCTACCGATAGTTGAGGATCTAGAGTGAAAGTGTAGAGAGGAGATTAACTTTAAGTGTTCTTAAGACAATCTAAATATCCATAAATTTTGAAGCTCATTATTCATTGCATCACTTTTCACTTATGGGTATCATTGTGATGTATGTATTCTATGAATTTGTTTACATTCATGGTATATGCAGAACTTCTAGTTATGAATGCACAACTCTCTTGGTTATGCTTCATGTTTTACATTTTGAATTTGAATCACTTGCTCATTTCTTAACCCGTGCCCCACTTAGGGGGAGTTTCTACTAGTACTATTTGTGTGGATGATAGTTGTGCTTGTGTGCTTGACTGTTCATACATTCTCTATTGATTTTGTTGTTATGAATAACAAATGAGATAAAAAGCAAGGGTGCTCCTTTTTTTTATTGATATCTCGTGTGCATAAGGAGAATAGGTTTGTGTGCATATTTGCATATCATATTTGCATTTTTGCATACTTGGCATTTTCAGTGCATATCTACATATCTTGCATATAGTGCATATTCTGAATTGCATCATCTTGAACACTCCATTTTAAACTCTAGGCCAACAATTGGTGTCATATCTTTTGGCCTCATATGTTCATGTCATTTCTAATAACCCCACTGTCAGTTGTCTTTTTGTAGATGACAAAAAGGGGGAGAATGGTTTGTGTGCTCAATGCTTTATGCTTTATGATTATGTGCTTAATGCGAGAGAGTAGTTTTGGGAATGCTTTATGATTCTGTGCCTAATAAGAGAGAGTAGTTTTCGGAGAGAATGGGATTGAATGCCTTATCTTTCATTCTCATAACATTCATTGGAATACTTCTATTCAATCTTTTGGAACACTCGCACACACCGTTTTGTCATCATCAAAAAGTGGGAGATTGTTGCATCCCCTAGTTGATATTGGTGCTTGGTTTTAATGATAACAAACTGAGTGTGTTTATGTGTGTGTTTTATTGAGAAACATGTGTGCAATTTGTTTAATGAGCCAAAAGATGGCTTCAAGGTTCACACTTGGAAGTCATTGAATGCTTGTTGATTTAGGAGCTTTTTGAGCTTGAATTTGATTTAATTCACAGATGAGGTTTTTGGGCTTGCAATGTGTTTAATCTATTCACATATAACTTGGTGGAATATGGTTTGAATGATGCTAATACTTTTTTTAATGCATGGTTATTTGATCTTGATTTTTGGATGTGGTTATGATGCTTAAAAGGGGCTTAAACTGCTCTTTTCAGACCCTGCAGGGAAGGGGTCGACCCCTGGGGTCAACCCTCCCTGGGCTTTGGCATGTCTGCACAGTAGACAGATCAGCCAGCTGCAGGGGTCAACCCCAGTGGTCGACCCCCCTCAGCTAGACTTCAGTCTGGGCTATTTTTGTTGCAGAAAATGTAGGGGTCGACCCCAGGGTGTTGTGTCTCCTCTGGATTTGATGTTCAGCTTTGATGCTGGCAACAGTTTGGTTGACCTTATTTTGACTCTGGCAACATTGTTATTTTAAAGTCTTCTCTTTAGTCAGAATAAGTTGTTGTTCATAACAAGGTCGATGCATATTCACATGTTGCATTGAAAGGTAGGTGCACACTTGCATATTATTGTATTGAAAGTTCAGTGCATATACCTTCTCTTTGTCAGGTAAGGTCGATGCACATTCATCCTGTTGCATAGTCTAGAAGGTCGACACACATATGCATTTTAGTCTAAAGGGTCGATGCACATTGGACTTTATGCTTTATAAGGTCGATGCATCTTCCACTTCATTGGACTATCCGGTCGATGAACCTTTTGCACTTTGTTTGTAGTATGAACTATTAGGTCAATGCAAGTTTGCATATAAGTCTACTAGGCCGATGCACATGTAGAAGTCATGCACTTTAAGGTCGATGCTCATTTGCATTATGGCATGTCAGGTCGATGCACATATTACAACATGCTTAGTAAGGTCGATGCAGCTGAAGACACTATGCCTATAAAGGTTGATGTAACTGAAGATGCCATGTCTATAAGGTCGATGCATCTAAACACTTCTTGACAACATAGGTCGATGCACATGTGTTGGGTACGATCTGGAAGGTCAGTGCAGATGTAGAACGCATGCATATAAGGTTGATGCATCTTAAGCAACTCAAGACAAAAGGTCGATATAGCTATTGTTGTTAGTGACCATCAGGTCGATGCACCTTAAGTATGCATTAGTGTTTGTGACAAAAATTGGTGCACTGGTTAAGGCAAGTCTGTGCCACAGTTCATTACTGCCTGGTCAGGTCGATGCAATGATTTATTACTATCTACTCAGGTCAGTGCACATCAACATTCCTTGAACACAAAGGGACTCGATCAAACACTTGAAGGGCAGAGAGCATCAAACACTTAAGTGATCACGTGATCCCAGAATTGAGTTAAACAAATACGTGATCCAGGGCGGCCAGCTCTTCAAGAACGATCAACATTATGGTTTCACTTCGTCTCAAAGATCTGACGCGTGGATCAACTCTTCATCAGCTCCTAACTCGTGGCCCCTCGAAGTGCGAGTTCTGGATAAAGTTATTGAGCGGGAGTGTGTCTTCCACGCGTCCAAAATTCAAAAAACTCAGAGGACCACCTAATCCAGCTTACACCTATAAAAAGAGGGAATCTCTTAGTCGAAACAAGCAGACGGAGATAGAAAAGAGCAGAAGAGATAGATAAAGAAGCAGAGGATCAAAGCAGATTAGAAGAGTAGAAGAGAGCTGGAAGAGCTATAGTTAAAGAGAGAAAAGTCTGAGAAGTGTTTGAGAGAGCAAGAGCTTGTTGAAGACAGTGACAAGAAAAATAGAGTGTCATAAGTCTGAGAAGCTGTCTGAGTGTGAAGTGAGATTGAGAGGAAGAGTTGTTGTCTTGACTCTTGAATAAGATCCAGAGTCAAATTGCTCCATAGCGAGCTACATTATTTTTCCGCTATCGTTATTTCTTTGAATTATTTCTCTTTACTTTTGAAACCGTTTGTAAGCTATGTATCAGCAGTCCAAGCTGTGAGTCAGCAGCGAGGTGTGATCCTCAGACAGCAAACTATGGTGCTCAGTGGTAAGGTGTGATCCTCAGTAAGTAAGCTGTGAGGCACAGCGGTCTGGGACGTGTTCCCCAAAGCTGTGGATCAGCGGTTGTAGGGATTCTATCCCCGAAGCTGTGGATCAGCAGTGTTCAAGCTATTTGGCAGCGGAATCCTTACTCAGTTGAGTAAGGGGTGGACGTAGATTTTGAGCTCGAGATCGAACCATCTTAAAAATTGATCTGTCCTCTATGTGATTGATTATCTTTACTGATTAGATGAATGCTTAGGATCTTCTACTACAAGCCTTTGGTTTATCTGAGATAATCAATTATTGCTTAAGTTTCAATCAAATTGTCTGCACTAATTCATCTCTGCATCTGCTTAATTTGATTGGCATCTTACTTGTCTTGATCAAATTTGTTGTCTCTTCATTTCATACTTGTATTGCGAACAATCACTCAGTGGTATATAAAATTGGCTCAGCCAGAAGGATAGATTACTTCTATCTGAAAAATTGACCTTTGCGTGAGGAGATTTTCTAATCAACCCTCCGCCTAGTACTATATTGAGTTGATTGATCTTCTTTACTGTTCACAGTGATTAATAGCTATTTCATATCAATTTCTTCTGTTGATAATCCTGATTGATTTTGGTGTTTCTGTTCTCAGTAGTACATTTTACTTCCTCACTATTTTTAACTATTGTAGAATCCATAAATTGGGGAAGATCTATTCACCCTCCCTCTAGATCTCTTATTCATCCTTTCACAAATCACGTGGTATCAGAGCCTAACTCTCCCTAAGGGATTAACATCCCGGAGAGATTAGTTGAAATGGATGCTAGAGGTCTAACTGCTGAGGATCATTCCACCAGTAAGCCGCCATTCTTTGACTGTAACAACTATGCTTACTGGAAGAATCGTATGCAGGTCTTCCTTCGAACGAAGGATTATGAGATTTGGAAGGTTGTTAGTAAAGGCCCGTTTGAGCTCCCTGAGGATGAGGAAGTCTGGACTAGGGAGCAGATCTGTAGGTGTACTTTAAACTGGAGCGCTGTAAATGCTATATAGTGTGCTCTTCACCCTATTGATTTTTTGAGAGTTTCCTCCTGTTCCACAACCAAGGAAATGTGGGACAAGCTGGAGGTAATATATGAGGGAACATCTCAGGTTAATGGGACCAAGGCTAATATGTTAGTTTCTGAGTACGAAGCTTTTAAGATGAAACATGACGAGCCTATATCTGAGATGTACGCCAGACTGAGGGTTCTCACTAATGGCTTGAGAAGTCTAGGCAAGGTTTACAGTGAGTATGAAATTGTTAGAAAATTTCTTAGGTCCCTAACACCTATTTGGCACACCAAGGCCACTGTCATGGAAGAGTCTAGGAATCTAGCTACTACCACTGTTGACGAACTCATTGGTTCTCTCATGACATATGAGCTGAATCTCAAGAGGGTCGATGAGTCTGATAAGAAGAAAAAACCCCTAGCACTTAAAGTGACTTCTAGTAGCAAAGGGTCGTCAAGTGAGCACAGTTCCTCTAGTTCAGATAAAGACCCAGATGAATTTGCTATGTTTACTAGAAAATTTAAGAAGTTCCTAAGAAAGGAAGGAAAATGGTTCAGAAGAAAGTATTTCCCAGGTAAGAAGTAGTCAAAATACAAGTCTGATACTAATTGATAGAATATTTGGGTGTAATATAGAGATTCAGAGGGGGGGTGAATGAATCCCCGTTAAAAAAAATTACGGAATTAAAAACTCGGTCAAGTTAAAGACAATCAATTAAAAGATGCAGAATGAATAGCTCATACACTAAGCCATAATTCTGCCCGAATCAAAACCAAATGCTTAGCATGCATACAGACTGATATAACGTTGGACGTAATTCATCACACTGAATGGAGCAAGTCTTACAGCAAATGAATTAGTATTTAATTGGTGTGCAGACAGATTTATAGTCTAGTGAAGAGCAGAAATCTTATCTCAGATCAATGAGTCAAGAAAAACAAGTATTAACCAAATAGCTCTCAATAAAATAAGCTAACACATCCTGTGAAGGAGATAGAAGATATGGAGTTGGACAATCTCACAATCACAAACCACGGCACAGAGAATTTTTAGATGGTTCAGTCTGCTACCACAAACCTACGTCCATCCCCCACTCAAACCTGAGTGAGGCTTCTGCTGACTCACAATTGAACAGTAGCATTGACCTATTGTCACTTCTTGAATAGTAGCGTTGACCTGTTGTCACTTCTTGAACAGTAGCATTGACCTGTTGTCACTTCAACTTAACAGTAGTGACTATCTTTTCATGACTTTTTGAGTCTTCAGAACATGTTCTGACAGAATTCATACTTCTATATATATGATGAGATCATTAATAAAAGCATCAAGGTTATATCATCAAGGTTATATATATAATGAGACATAATATTGACATCATCAAAACCACAGGGACACAATAATCTCCCCCTTTTTGATGATGGGAATTTTATGAGTCATTGTAATAACTTCATCATGATGATCAAAGTGTCAATCATGCAGCACAGCTTCTGACATAATTAATAAAGTGATCATGAGTTTAAAGTGCAAACCAGTATGAAATATGGAAGAGCATGCAACATAGAAGATCATGCAACATAGCCTCTGTCTGTCAGAATTAAAAATGTAATGATCATGCAACACAGCACCTGATAGAATTACTAATGACTCACAAAGTCTCCCCCTTTGACAACATCAAAAAGAAAGGAACAATAAGCTGAACAAGCAGACTATTTCCTGGACAGAGAAGAGGTATTAAAGTGAAAGATATATCAGCAAAAACATAGAGATAATCTCACACGAGGACAAGTGAGATGCACTCTCAAGGATTCTCCCCCTTGTTACAAAATGATGTTGACAGAATAATCTCCCCCTTTTTACAATTATGCACAATGATTCTCTTTCAACTATACTCTCCCAGAATAGATAATCTCTCCCTTTGGACAAAGCAGAAGGAGTGGAATGAAAATTTATCAGCAAACCACAGGGACAATCAAGTTTAAGCAGATCATGCTGACTAATAAGATATTGATGAAGCAATTCTCCCCCTTTGACTGGATAGAGGGATTGGAATGGAAGTAAATAATCAGACATACAGATTTAAACATACACAGGTTCAATGAAAGTATCAGCAAAATCACATCAACAATCATAGATGAGTTCAGGTCATGACGGATTGCATCAAGAATAGTGAGCAGAAATTGATGTTGATTTGAATTTTAGTGAGCAGAAACTGATATTGAATTGAATTGCAGTGAAGTAGAATGTTTTCAATGAGATACCAATATCATAAAACTAAGAATAAAATGTTTCAGAATCTTCCATTATAATGGCTTATAAAGGAACTTTATTGAATAGCATGGTTTAAATATGATGTATGTAGAGTTTGTCCTTAGAAATTTCTGTACTCATATCTGAAATCAAATTTTAAAAAGAATGAACCAAGCCCTCATATGATATTCTTATTTAACCTCCTTCCTTCTTACTCAATTAATTTTCAATGACTCCTTCAGGAATTATAAGAAATAGTATTGAGGTTAAACAACTATGAATACATCTGATTTTGTCAAGAGTTGTAGCAATATATCTTTTGCAACAATTTTAAGATATTTCATTTGTTCAACAATAATTTTTATGCAATTTTTTTAAGAGCAATCTAGTTCAGTATACACCTTGTAACTATAGGATATACGTTGTTCAGACGCCAATATCCCTAAGCACTTAGTGTGACTAAAAGTCATACTTCATATTGAATCAAAGATAACAATAGAATGGCTTTTGACGTGAGGCACAACACGTCTTAGGTGAAGTGACCCAATTACTCGCCACTCACCATGTCATTGCTCTATCATCATTTTCACTGATATTGCAATAATTTTCTATCAGAGGTAACTATGGCACTTCATGACACAGTTTATTTTTAAACATGGTTTCTCAGTGACCAAAGTCATTGCTCTGACTCAATTTTCTTTCAGACATTTCTCAGAACAATCAAATGTTTAAAAACAATACTCACTTCATGTATCTCAACTAAATATAGTCATGATTTTCTAAGTTTTTAGATTTCAGAAGGTTTTGTATGAAATAACATGAAGCAGTTGGTTAAGATTTAATAAAATAATGACTCAGATATTTTCAAATTTTTTACAACCAAACTTAATGAATACATTAAACTTAAACCAATTTGATCTTTTCAGACATTCATAATCATGTATAATAGAAGATTCCTAGAAAGAATATTTTTCAGATTTATGATCAAGGTACACGGATTGAAATCTTCCCAAATTATAGATAGATCAAGACAGTTTCATGAGCAGCCAGATTATCAATGGAAACCAGTAATAGGAACAATCACCAGGTAAAGTTTTTAGATATGCAACAGAGATGGCTAAGAGTGCTTCAGTCAGATATGAATTCAAGGGATACAGTAATTGAATCCTAATCAGGTAGCAGATAGATCAATGATATAGCACTTAAAATCAACCAGGTAAAGATGGCAATCTCCCCCTCAGCAAATATAGGAGCAGCAGACAATAGCTTCCATAACAGATAAAAATGAAAATTAGATGAAGCTTGAATAAAGAATCAATCAAGAATAAAGTGAATTTTACTTCACTTGCATCAAGAAACATCAAGGTTTAAAAAGCAATCAAGAGAGATTCAGACTGAAGAAGGAATAGCTCAATCCAAAGATGTGAACATCGGTTGACCGAAATGAGTGGTTTGGTCGATCGAAATAGACAGTAATAAAATAAGAGACAGATCAAACAATTCAGATCAAGACATGAGTTCCCCCTAAGAGTATACATGACAGTTAATCTTTTTGTTATTTTCAATATGAATGATATGCAATCAATCTTGAATCAGTATATGCTTGATACCAAATGCACATGAGTAAACTATGAAATACAGGGACTCCCCCTGTGTATGTCCATTTATATCAATCAATCATGTTGACACATAAATGATATGCAATTAACCAAATGTATGCATATGCATTGACTCCCCTTAACTAAATGCATTGAACCATCATATATTACATGAAGAACATGCAGGGATTTGATTGATCTAATCAAATATGTATATGCATGAACCAAGAAATTGCCTTGACTGGCTCCCCTTTCTATATGCAATGTATAGCCAGAATTAGACAACAATGCAAGGAGTTTTCATGAATTATGCTCATGAGAGTCTAGACTGCTCTATGTGCAATGTTGACCTATGGTACTAGGTAGATGACTTGGTCTAAAGACCACCTCACACATAGTAAGAACTTCCAGACAAATCGTATTTGCCCTTTAGTGACTTACCATTTATATACCATATAGGTCATGCAAGACAATGTATTACAAATGCAGTCCTATATGCATCTCAATTTTAAATGACAGCATTCTAAACACATGTGTATGCAGATATCGAACTTATGCAGTTTAGATCTTTTCAGATTCGGTTCAAGATGTGCATTATGACATATACATGCATTTAAACAAATGCAATGGACTTACGCAAGTATCAAAACACATGCAGTTAAGATTTTCAATCTAATGTGTGCACAAATGACTCTACATATGAATGAAGAAACTCATGTAGAACAATGCAAGTGTCAAATGCAAATAAGAACATGTATGCATGAAATTTTGACTAATCAGATCAAGCATGATGTGTAATTTTCTAAAAGAGATTGCTGAAGAATTCAAATGACCAAAGCTGTAAAGAGCAAAAATGGGGTTTTACCATACTTGGGTGCCTTGGTTTATTGAACCACCTTTTTATTCCTCGGCTCCAAGGCACTCTTGCAAAACACAAGTCTTATTTTGCATTTTCGAGTACCCAAGACTTCTTGGGTCCTCCATGGTCAGTGACACCTCTGAGGGGTGCTCTACAAATTTTCTGAGTTTGTATGTCATCATGTTTCATCAAATAACAGTTAGACATGGAATGCCCAAACTGTCCACAATAATGACATAATATACCATATTTTTAATTCTTTTTGTGCACATTAGCATTAACATGGAACTTATATGCACGAACATGAGTGTTTCTATTTTTATCATGGAGATTTTGTCTTTTATTACCAATCAGCCAGCAATTCTCAATTTTGTGGCCTAGCTTTCAACACTCATAACATGCACTAGATTTTTTTTAGAGATGAATTTATTTCTACCAAACACATTCACTTTTGCAGGGAATCTAACAGATCTAGGATTAACATTCTTTCCCTGGACATGCCAACAGTCCTTGACTGTATGGCCATGCTTCCCACAATTGAAACACAAAGGACGACTTCTTCTTTCAATAGTCGACCAGCATTCACTAGCCCTATGGCCATGCTTCCTACAATTGAAACACTTCATATGTTGGTCTCTTGGAACAGATTTATTAAAGATATGAAAATTTTTAGGGAAATTAACATGATTTGACCTTGAATTTTTCTCACTACTTGCAAACTAGCATTGAGCCGCAATGTGGCCTATCTTGTCATAGCAAAAACAATGAATTCTCTTTTTCTGAAAAGCATGATTCTTAAGATGAGATTTCCTATCATGCATTATGTAAGCATTCAGATCATCTTGTTCCATCAATCTACACTCATGCATTAAATGACCAATTTTATGACAGTAATGACATGAACTTTCCTTTTGTGTGCATGTGAGTGTGTGTTCAAGTCGTGTTCAACATACACATTGTTATCATGAGTGTTTCTTGAATTTTTCTTCAAATAATCATTCCTTTTTACTTTTTCAATTTGTTTTTGAATTTTCTGATTGGCAACTTGTTTAGGATTTTTCTGAGCTGTAAACTGATGAAGTTGTAATGCTAGTCTATTCAGAGTTGCTTACAAATGATGCATAAAGTTTATTTCCAAAGCTCTTAGTGTCTACTAGGTTGTAACCTAGTCCTTCCTTCTGAGAATTAACTTTGACTCCCAACAACTTATCCAAGTTCTCTTAACTATTAATAAATTTTAACAATGAGTTTTCAGACCATGAATTTCATTTTCTAGAGATGCAATCACTACAAGAAAAATCTGAAATACCGACGACATTTTTCGATGGAAAAAATTTCATCGGACATAAGTCAGAACTTATTTTACTTTCTGACGGAAAAAATTATGTCGAAAAAACGTCTGTAATTACGGACCAATTTCTGACATATTAATTTGGTCAGAAATACGTTGGAATTTTTTGATGGAATGAAATTTAGTCAGAAATATGTCATACAATTCGGACATATTTTTGACCATATTAAATTTTGTCGGAAAGCCCTAAAGAGGACAAGAAATTTATCAACAGTTTTTGACAGAAAAGAATATGGTCGGAATTACGTCGAAAAGTTGAGACGTATTTCCGACGCAATTTTATTACATCGCACATTTCCAACATATTTCCAACTAATCATTTATCCATCTAAAACTCTTGATTATTTAATTATAGGAAGCATGGAAAATTATTTCATTTGGTTCTGACGAAATAATTGTCAGTCGGAAATACGTCACACATTTTTGACATAACTATTCAGTTGGAAATATGTTGGGACAGTCCGATGTACTTATGACCAAATTAATTTCTGTCGAGTATTTCTGACGTATTTATGACTGATATTTTTTCATCAAAAATCTCTAAATAATAGTAATATATATAAATTTATCGATAGTTTCTGACGGAATATTATTATGTCGTAAATACGTCGGAACTGTTCGACCAAAATAGGCTGTATAATGAGGAAATCAAGTGTCATATTCAGATTACAGATGACAAAGAGATCATAATGTTGAAGAACGGATCACATTGCACCTAACATGGTCAACATAGAAAAGTAATCAAGCTTCTGAGTCAACACTGTCAAGGCAGCCATGCCTTAGAGTCAATATAAGTAAGTCAACAGTAAACAGCTATTTCAACACCATCTCATGAGAAGGAGTCAATACGATCTCAATCATAGAAAAAGTAGTCAACCCAGTCAGCAAGTCAGAAGAATAGTTTAGAAGGGTGAAAAATACTTCATATGCTTGACCGTTTGTCATTAAGGGTGACAAATGGGTGTTAACGTGAAGAATATTGCTCAAGGGTGAAGAATAGTGAATAAGAGTGACAAATGGGTCACAAGGCTAAAAAATAGACACCAGGAGTAACAAATGGCTAGCTAACGGTGACAAATAGCTATTGGCGACGGCTCAACACAAGAGGAAAAAGCTCAAAGGTGACGACTCTTTCGGCCTAAGGCAGACAAATGGGCAGCAAGGCGGACAAATGAGAAATAAGGGTGACAAATTGGTCCTTAAGGCAGACAAATGGGCAGTATGGGTGTAAAATAGCTTTTAAGGCTGAAAATAGCTTGTAATAAAATAGCTTGTAAGGCTGAAAAATAGCTTGGAAAGTTGAATTACATAATAACTTGTGTCTGCCACACACACAATCTCGAAGACCCATTAGTGGGCACATGATTCAAGGTTCTCTGTGAAGAGGAACATTCTCTCTCCTGTGCAGTGTGGTTTGTGTGTGAGCTTGATCATTATCCTCTAACCCCCTTTCACAGGATGGTGTGTGAACAGATTCTATAGTTTGATTTCATCGCATGCTAAGTGTCCCTTCCCTTCCTCGAAGGGGTGAATGGTCTCCCTCATCCCTCACTGCAGGCTTTTGCCCGATTAAAAAAAATGCTTTCTATTCAGACCAGCTCTCTCTCACAAACCCTCTTTTTCTCTTCTTATTTTTCTTCCCACGAACTCCCCTCTATCAGATCTGCTTCTCACTCTTCTCTCTTTTTTCTTATAGTGCTTCATAGTAGCCCTCTCTTTTCTTTTCTCTTTTGCAGCACCCTTCACAGAGAAGAACACCCCATATATATAGAACATGGGCTCCGTAGACTTCTGGATAAAATTGAATTGATTTCTTCTTTTAACCATTGGTCCACATGCCATGAGAGATGATATTCTCTGTTAGATACCATTGGGTCACGTGCCAGTCCATTGGCTTTCGGGATCGGGCGTGTGACATACACACGTTTACCTCATTTCAGCCTACCGAGCTATTTGTCAGACTTAATAGGCATTTTACACCCCTATCGGACAGTTGTCAGCCTTAGACACCTATTTGTCACCCTTACGTTCAAACGCCTTTGCTATTATTCTTTTCCTCTTTTGTCTGTTATCGCCTTTAGTTATTTGTCATCGTTACTGCCCCATTTGTCACTACTATCTTTTATTTATCACCGTTACTGACCTATTTGTTTTGCATGTTGGCTTGTGTGAATTTTGCTGATCATAGGCGCACTTGAATCTTCCTGAACCTTGATAAGTTGCTGATCAACACGGCGTGCACTTTAGAGAAATAGATGCTGCCACTTTTACTCAAACCCATCACAATGAAGAACCCTTAGAACCGGAGAGTACTTTCTTCCTTTGATCTTGAAAGGGGTTAATCATAGTCATCCAAGGCTTAAAAGAACTCCAGATTCAAGATGATAGGGTTAGGAAACCCATACAAGGTTGATTCCTTTGTGCAATCTTGACTGCTATTCACTTTCCATAGGTACGAGCTATTTTTTAGTGTTAAGGAGCTATTTGTCACTCTAATCGAGCATTTGTCAGCTCTAACAAGCTATTTGTCACCACTATTCCGTCGCTAAAGTCCTGTCTTGAATAGTTCACATTCCTTCATTTTGACAGCTCAATAGAGAACATCAATACAGTGCTCAAGCTATGTCAACGTAGCTCAATGGAGAACATCAAAAAGGCAGAAAGATGAATCAACAAGCTGGAGATCTTCCTAAAGGAAAAAGCCACTGTGTGAGCAAGAAAAAGGGCGAGAGAAAAAAGAAGAAAAGAGAGAATGTGCACTTTGTCAGATCAAGAGAAGACCCATTTCTATGAAAGCTCTTGAAACAATTTCAGAGCTACATTTGTTTCTCGTTCTGCTACATTTCGTTTGTTTCATTTTGAGTTTCTCGGTTTGCCTTTTCGATCCAGTTGAGTCATTGTTCTCTGATAGTGCATTGCTGCACTAATCAGAGGTGTGATTAATCTTCAGATTGATCACAATCTGGCCTGCGGGCCAGGGTGCGAGGAAGGGTCCTCGTGTGCTGCCTTAGTGTAGTGGGTCTAGTTCTACTGGGATAGAATCAGGGGTGTGCTAACCAGGTCAGGTGTGCACGATTCCCTCTGTGTCATCAGAGGAAGGGAGGAGGCTATTCCTCCGTTGGGAAACCTATGTGATCAGCTACTGTCACCATCAAAACTAGGGGCACAACATTCTCCCCCTTTTTGATGATGGCAACTATGAGTCATTGTGCTTCAAGTAGCACATTCAAGTCTTTTCATCAACCATATGTTTTGACAAACAGAATCATTCAACAATAAGCTTCATTTCATTTCAAAAAACTTGAATTTACAATGTGGAGCGTGCAGCTTACACATCAGACCATGACCTTTAAAATGCAGATACAGATTGACATAGTGAATATGCAGCAACCCTATTCAGTAACCCCTAATTGACTTAAGACAATGCAACACATGACTCTCTCGCCCCCTTTGACATCATCAAAACACTACATGGGTGTAGATGTTTTATCTATCTCGCCCCCAAACTAATAAATTATTATATTTATTGATTATCATTTTTTATGATTTATTATTATTATTATCATTTTTTCTATTTTGGGTTCACCTTCCGTATGTGAGAGCAGCAAGGTGAAATGAATGATAAGGGTGATGAATGCATATTAGTGGTGACAAATTAGTTGACAGAGACAACAAATGCACATTAGTGGTGACAAATAGGTTGACATGGGCGACAAATGTGCATGAGGGGTGACAAAAGACTCTTAACAGTGAAAAATGCACAAAGGCGACGGCTCCCAGGGGAAAAGGTGATGGCTCCTGCATGCTAAGAGTGAAAATTGCCTATTAGTAGTGACAAATAGATCAACAGGGGCGACAAATGGATCCTAAGGATGAACTATGAGCATGAAGATAAGCCCTACTAATATTAGAACTATCGACAAACCCTGCTACTTATAGGGGAAGAACTCCCCTTCGTAAAGGAAACCCCTACCTGCGATGGATGGTATCCTTCATTTGGCTCACACATCAAGGGAAGGTATGGATCCATTAACGGCAACCACATCACACAAAAATCAAGCATCCATCATGCAAAGAAAGGTTGTAGAAAAAGAAATTATATTGATAAGGGAAGAGGGTACAAGCGGTTACTCATCATCTTTGGGACGGAACCTGTCAGGTTGGAGGCTCAACACCCCCTTGTTACAAAACAAACGGTCCACATTCGCCAAGATGTCCTGCCACCCTTGCAGGTACCCCTGCTTGTATTCCTCTGAAACATCGCAGCCGCTGCTTTCCCCTGACGGCTGGTCCGGCACTGGTAGGGCTTCCTTTCGGAAGCATAGCCGTTTGTAGGGAACCTCCTCTAACAAAGAATCTGACTTCTCAGACGGCATCTTCATGAGAGTGTCTTTGACAGTCAAAGGAACTCAGGATGTCCTTAGGGTTCCCCACAGAGTCTCTATTTATAGGAAGGAGATGAAACCCCCAAAAGGGGCAAAAGAGTCTTCGTGCCTCCCCAACTTTATGGAAATCGAAGCGATGGGACCACGAAGATCGTGGTATCTCACACCAACTTCGGTCTCCCCCAACTTTTCTGAGAGGTGAATCTAACTCTCGGTCCTTCCTTTTTGTACCCTTTGTTGACTCCGGCTGATGAGATCCACTGGTAGATGCATCTCAGTCATGAGATTGCTTGGACCGAGGTTCCTTTCGTCCGGATACATCAGCCGTAGGCTATTTCTCTGAGACTGTCTGCTTTCCTCTACTTCTTGTAGTTGGCGAAGACATTGAAGTAGATGAGAGGCCGGAGAGAGATACTGCAATGGCTAACACCGCATAATGGTGATAAATAGTCATTAGTGGTGACAAATAGGCTTCAAGGCTGACAGATGTCTCTTAAGGGTGATAAATGGATAACAGAAGTCACAATATGTTATGAACGGAAACAAAGGCAGCAGCTAGCGAGTGATAAGGGTGACAAATAGCTCATTGTAACTAACAAATAACCGTTAGCAGTGACCAAGAGCTCTATAACGGTGACAAATAGCTCATGGCAATGAAACTTGAAGAAACTCAAGTTCGTCTGAAGGGTTTAACCGTGTATAGGATTCCTAACTCTACCAAAACGGATCTGAAGCTTTCCTAATCTTCAACCGACACTGATTAATCTCGACATGTCTTTCTAACTCGATCTTCACTTCTTCTACAACACATCGATGTTAAAGGGCTCAGTGTCAAAGCTGTGAAGCCTCAACAGCTCTCTAAACTCAAAGTTGGGAAAGGGTGCATTGACCTATCCTTCAATGCATCAATTCACCAGTATATTCAAGACTTGCAACAATTAAGGTGTCTCAACCTGTCCTCCCAGCATGTCGAAGCATCAAGCATTTTCTATGAGGCACGTGATGAACTTACCAAATCATGTCATCTCGAACTCTATTGGCTGGAACTTGTCTCTTATACACCTGGCACACTTCCATATACTTTTTGAAGAAGAATATTCTTATTTGGCAAGTGGACCAATGGGAATTCAAAAAAATTAAATATTTTATCCACTTGAATCCCCTTTGACGTTGCTTGAGTGTGGCTCTGCCTTTTTCTCGTAGATACATTAAAGTCACCCTAATTTTTTTGGTTGCACGCCCTTAATTTCTTCTCATTTTTTTGTCTGTGGTTTTCTCTTCGTTATATAAGCACTCTCTCTTCGCAGGGTATGGAGACCCACGGAGGTTGTTATGACAAAGAAGGACTATTGACAAAATTCTGATAAAAAACCATTTCATATGTAAACATAGCAATTTATCTATTCAGACGCTTATCTGGCTTGATCCCACCGTAAATTAGTAGAACTGGAGATAAATCTCGTTCCTTGATCTTAGATGAGTTTAATCAGTCTAGTTTGATGACTAGGAAAGCTTTAGATCCGTGTTGGTAGAGTTAGGAAACCCATACACGGTTAAACCCTTCAAACGAACTTGAGTTTCTTCAAATTTCACTGTCATGAGCTAT
Organism: Amorphophallus konjac; assembly: GCA_022559845.1. Taxonomy (NCBI): domain Eukaryota; kingdom Viridiplantae; phylum Streptophyta; class Magnoliopsida; order Alismatales; family Araceae; genus Amorphophallus; species Amorphophallus konjac. The sequence goes on from CM040126.1 coordinate 351,147,378, forward strand.
TTGTCACCGTTACAGAGCTATTTGTCACTTATAACGGTTATTTGTCACTCATAACGAGCTACTTGTCACCCTTATCACTCGCTAGCCATTGCCTTTGTTTCGCTTCATAACATATTGTGACTTCTGTTATCCATTTATCACCCTTATAAGATATTTGTCTTATGACTATTTGTCACCACTATGCGGTGTTAGCCGTCGCACTTGATTTTTGTTTATCTGACTTATTGGCTCCAAAACTTTAAAATTGGTTCTTCTTTCTGTCTAACAGTTATAATTAAGAAATATAATTATATAATTATAATAAAAAATACAAAAATACTAAATAATATAAAAACTAAAAACCAACGGTTGCGATGTTGCCAAGGCATTACGGTAACAAATGGCTAAGGTGACGGCTATTGAACCTAAGGGTGACCAATAACCCGTATGACTGACAAATGGACGATAAGCGTGTAAAATAGCCAGTAAGGTTGACAAACGAGCTGAAAGGGTGAATCACAGCTTCCGTGTGTCTGGCACACGCTCAACTCCAAGGCCAGGTTTTGCACGTGATCCGACGCTACCCTGTCGAGGTATATTCTCTGTCATGGGATATCGATATTTCCATATTTCAGCCTGATCATCTATTATTCACCCTTTGTTGCCGCTTTTACACCCGTAAGGCCTATTTTTCACCATTGACCACCTATTTGTCACCCTTATAGCGTAGCGAAAGCCCTTTTCATCCAGCGGGTGACTTGGGTTTTTCTCTTTAGCAGTCTGAACTGGAGTCGGCTCCAAGGTCGACTCTAGTCGACACTTGTGCAAGTAAAGCCTTCATCTTTTCATACTTCAGCCCAGTTCCTTAACCAAACTTGAATCTGTCTTCAGAAAACTCATTGGTATTCAAGAATTAACATTATCAAGCACATATTAACAGCATTAAAATATATGAAACTTTGAAGATCAAAATGTATGACAAAAGAAATATCAATCAAGATAGGTATGCCACATTCTGAGGTTTGAGACGTGAAATTGTTTAAGATCTTGTATTTCCAAAGGTAATGAGGTCGGCCCCAAACCGGGCTCTAATCATATTACAATCAGCCTCAGTAAATGTCCATGGTGTCTCCCTCTTCCTTGACAATTCATCAACATATTTCAGTAAATAAATGGCACAGTTGAGGCTTCCAACTACTTGTTGGAGACATTCGTTGTTGAACACGAGTTCCTATTCATCAACTACCTCGAATGTCCCATATTCCTTCAGTAACACCCATACAATTGGGTCATGCAAATGAAATATTTGATATTATATAGGAATAATTAATAGACACATTATAAATATCTTTAATAAAGGTACATGGCTAAGAAAAAGTACCCATTTTCTTATAGTGACTTCATGGATGGCCATGCCTCTCATGGAATTGTATGAGACAAAGCGACGATTCTCCATGTCAACAACAAATAGAAGCCAGTGATTACTTGAGTGTAACACGAAGAACAAATATTTATTCTGCTATAGTTCTGATAAATCATCATTCTCGAATATGCACTGCAATAATTCCATCTTTTTTTACGTCGTTGGTCACTGTGTTGTCGTTGATGTGATTCACTACAATGGTGGGAAAATAAACCCACCGATGAAAGATGCCAGATTCATTGCATCTTGAGTGGAGAAGGAACATCATGGAGTCGATCACCTGCAAACAATCACGATTCTATTAACAGTAGAAATATAAGTTCATGGTAGGGCGAGGCGTAAAATTGCACAATCAGTGAAAGAAAGTATCGTATCATCTATCATCTGGACGTACAATAGATCAATGACATGACGGCGTTTCAAAATAATCCCGTTCTGTAATTGAAATATGGGGCCACTACATTGGACAAAAAATTTCATGGTAGTCAGAGTAAGGCAGATCAGGATAATTACAGAAACTATAAGAGGACAACTTACTCAATATCCCCCGAGACACAAGCATCAAAGAATTCATTCACAGTCTTGTTATCTGTCGGCTTCAGCCGGCCTTTGCAGATCCAATCAGTACTCTATAGGAGCTTTCTGATCTGGTCGGCTTCATCTCCCTTCTACATTTATGACAATATACCAATCTTAGATTCTATACTGTCAGAAGTAGGAACAACGCAGACTCACCTTCTTCTTCCCCCGTCATATTTTCTTTGCAGGTGCCCACCATTTCCTCATGGGCTTCCCGTCCCGTTGATGAAGGGACTGAGAAAAGACACCTTGACGACGGTCACCATGCCCATTGGTCACCTCCACCTGAGCTTGGACATCGCCTTGCACATCCCCTTCAGGGGCTGCCTTAGATGGCACAATATCATACATACTTTGTTGAAGGGGCATTGGAAGAACAACATTGGCGGCAATGTCCACCAAAGTTTGACAAGTACTTTCCTCAACATTTTCATCCCCTTGCACTTCCACTCCTCGGGCTGCCTGTGGTGGCATGGCATCATCCGTCATCTTTTCGACGGGCCTAGGAGGTGCTGCATTAGCGGCAATATGAGGCCCTTTCACCCTAGTCAAAAAGAAGGCCCTCATTTCCTCAAGTAGCCGCTGTTGGATCTTCAATGTAGCGGCAAGATTCTGTAGCATAGACGAGTATGGAGCTGATGAGGACATCTCCTCATGATGAGGTCGGGTCATCATCTGACCACCGTACATCATGTCCCTTTCACTTGACTCAACAAGGAGCTCTTCGATCACCTGCATTTCAAACCACATCACTTCAGTTATTCATTAATGTTAAATGACAAAAAAGAAGTTTTTAGTACTCATAATACATGTTGGCCTCGCAGGGATCCAATGGAGAATTTTAATTTTCTATCTAGAAATGCCCCCCACTTAAATAGTCGGGGAAATGCCACCTGCCGTAGTGGCCACCGCACCCACGTGTGCTCAAAAAATCAGACATGTAATATGAAATATATCAAGTTATTTTACAATGCAATAGAATTATTGATTGACACATTAATTATTACACAACAAAAATAAAAAAACGTACAGCAAGTGCGGCAGAACAACAAAATATAAATGTCTGGGCCTGGGATGCATCCCCGACTCTTCTCTTAGCATGGTCAATTGTACCTGACCGTCGTTTCTGGACCGCCGACACTAATTGCTCAAATCTGTGCATCGTTACCTACTGCACGATGGCTGCCCAATTATAATCTGAAACTCTGTCAATGTCATCTAAGAGTGACAACATCTGTTGTGGACAAGAATGCGTCGACCGTGGGGAAAGGAAAGTGGACAGTAGGAGTACAATCCACAGCCGGACAGTGTCGGCAACATCCTGCTCTTCATCGGACCCAACAATTTGCTGGATGAGAGAGCACACTTTCTTCCGGTCAAATGTTGCTGCAAATCCAAATCGATTCTGCAACATCGACTTCTGTTTTACGGATCCATAATGTTGAACCGGCTGACCGGAGCAAGGTAATTCTAAAATTATGGCCACATCTTCCACACTGAATGCGACCTCCTTACTACCCATACGGAAGTAATTTCCTTCACTATGGGTGCAAATTATCTCCTCCAATATTGTCATGGTGAAGGTGACGGGAGAAGCATTGTCAACATATGGACCAAAGGGTGTGGTCCTCATCAATGACTTGTGGCATTCCCGAAATGTCATCTGATCCCTATCCTTCATGTAAATGTCCATAGAACACCGGGCCGAGATGACCTTTGTGTTCACTAGATTCAAAAAAATCTGTAAACAAGAAATTCAGTTAATTGACTGATCAAGAAATAAAAAATATTAAGAGTAACACAAGGGTGACAAATGTATAGACAACGGAGTTTAGGTGTGGCAAATAGGTGCTTAAGGGTGACAAATGTGTGAAATTCGGTGACAAGTAGGTATAAATCTGACACAACTAGGTAGATAAGCGTGACAAATAAATAGGTCGATAAGCTATGCAAGGGAGATAAGGAACCCCCCTACCTTTAACTTGTCATCCTGAAGTGGAGCCCTTAGAAACCTTAGGCTCCTCAGACATTTCTTCTTCGGCCGTAGAAACCGGTACAATTTCCTGAGATGCAGGTGGGACATCCAGTTTACGGTAGATGTCACGTTGCATGGGTGTCTCATTTGGCTCCATGGCTGTCAGTGATGAAAGGGAGCTCGCAATTCAGGAGTGCTCGAATAGCAAATGATGGAGAGGTCGCAAATGGCACTGCGAGGAAGACGAGACGCTGAGCACGATGGAGAGACGAACTACCTTTTGGTAGGTTTGTTAAGAGCCAAGACATGGTGGGAAGGGTAAATAAGGAATTAGGGATTTTTAATTTCAAGGTCCAGTTCGGCGTCATCATTTCTGTTGATGTTGCTTGCGGCGTTGCATGGGCGGCAATACGCGAACATCACCCACGCGTGGCCGACGTGTCCCATTTTCCACGTGGACCAATTGGAGCTTAAGGGTGACAAATGTGTCTACACGGGTAACAAATGGGTTAGCAACGGTAAATTACCAAACTAACGGTGAAAATAGGGCTCAATAGAAATATCCCACGATGTGCGGCTTTCAAGGCAGTGTAAGAGTAAGGGCGACGGCTTCTGGACTTTAGTGGTGACAATTAGGTGAGCGTGGGTGACAAATGCTCAACTAGAGTAACAAATAACTTCACATTGGTAACAAATGAGAAGGAAGCTCAAGGTGAAGGAGAACAGAATAAAGAGGAACTGTAGGAGAGAGAGACATGCTCACTAGAAGACAAAGGACCTATAGTGCTCACACGAAGACAAATGTGAATAGTGATCCCAAGGGCTCTAAAGCAATATGAATAACAAGCGAGGGCTGACGACAGTCGTCAAAGTCAACGCCAGGACAAGGAAGGCTCTAGTCAACTTCAAGTTTATGTTGACTTAATGCACCAATACTCCAAGCAAAGTCAATAGTCAAAGTCAAGCTTTTGCAACTTCTGAAGTCCAACCAAAGCCCGGTCAAGCTTCGGCCAGCGACAGTGGACACAGAAAATGACAAAAGAGGAAAAGCAACAGAAGAAGACTAAAGATAAAAAATACTCTCCTAAGGGTGACAAATGAAGCTTCAGCGGTGGCAAAGAGATATATAAGGGTGACAAATGGCATTACGGTTAAACCCTTCAAGCTTCGAAGGCGACGACATCTACCAAATAAGGCAAACAAATATCTTTATAGGACTGACAAATATGAGTTAAGGCCAATAAATAGAACATCAAGGATCAGAAATGCTATGCATAACTTTGCATAACTACATAACTTCATGACATGCATGACTCTTGTCTACAAACTCCTATGACTGGTCTTCTCTGACTTTGCCTCTTTGACTGTTTCAGCTCTGACAGCTTTGACTTTTTCTTTGACTTCCTCTTTGACTCTGTATGACTCTGACTCATTTTATTCTCCCCCATTGTCATCAGCCAAAAAAATGAGGGGTTCTGTGATAGCATCCCTGATTATCACTCTCCAAGTGTGTCATCAGTTTGAGTGGACGCATCTTGTGTAGGAGGACCGTGAGGAGGGAGTGTAGCATGCTAAAGTGAGGCTAGTAGTTCTTCTACATTCTGATTGACCCTTTAAGCAACTGTTCTGAGATTTCTGTGAGTGGAGAAATGCCTTTCAAGCAAAGCTTCATGAAACAACTCCATTTTAGCACTGAGCACAGTTGTTTGATGACGGATCATATCAGCAATATGGGTTAGCTGTGCATCAGACTGAGTAGCCTCGATAGGAAGTTGAGAGGATGACTCTGGAGCCATACCAGGCGACCATCTGTCTCCTTGGTCTTCAAAAGCTGTCTGAGGGTAATAATACTTGAATACTTCAACCATGTATTTAATGTCATCTATAATCATTTGTAATTTTTCTTTCATATGATCATAATTCTTGACAAGACGATTGTGCTGTTCTCTGGTTTCATGAAAATATTCTGCAGCAATGAATAACTTGTCATCGTGACGGTTGAATCTGTCAGTCAACCTGCCAATCTGATTTCCAGCAACTCCAAGGACTCCATGAATATCTTGGACTAGTTTGTGAAAATTTCTATTGGCATGCGTCCTGTCTTTGTTGATTTTAGCAATTCCGATGTTCACTTGCATCCTAAGATGAGTCAATTTCTGATCAATTTTTTTTGACATTTCTCTCATTCCAGAGTTTACTTCTCCTCTGAACTGAATCATCTGATACTCAAAGTAGTTTGATAGTTCTTTCAATGCAGAATGTAGCATCCCAAATTGTGTAGATATGAAACGAAAGAGAATGCATGTCTCTTGAACAGATGATGTAGAAGCTCGAGAGGTTTGAGGATCTACAGCTACAGCTTGTCTCGCAGGAGGGATGTTCTGTGGTTGGTCTTCTGGTGACGCTTGAAGTTCTTGATGATCCAGTTGAACCTTAGCCATTTCTTGTTGAATTTCTCGTTGCTGCTCTGGTTCTGGCTGCTGCTGCCGTTGCTGTTCTAGCGCGTGCTACTGTAGTGGAAACTCTAATTGATGTTGCTGTTCTGCTTGCTGTTGTTGTTCTTGTTCTTGCCTGTTCTATTGCATTTGCTCAACTTGCTGCTCCATCTGTTGAGCTTGTTCTTCAGGTTGATCAAGTTGTTGTTCTGCCTGCTCAGGCTGATGTTGAGACTGCTCAACCACTTGTGGTGGATTATCCCCAGGTAATTGCCTTAAAATCTTACCTTCGACCTTTTTAAATTTCATATACTTTTCAACAAAATCCATTGTATAGATATTTGACGTGGGGATTTCCTTGAATTTTTCATTTTTCAACGGAATATTTATTCTCTTGAATACTGCAATCAACTGCGCTGCATATGGTAAATGTCTTCCATCATTCTTATAGAAACCTATTATCTAAATCATCAGGTCTAGCAAACAGACCTTGATGTTCTTCAACATGCAGTAGAATAGGAATCTTTGGGTCATAGTTAGCCGACCCCGACCACCACCTTGAGGTGTTATGATTGTAGTAAAAATGTGGTGTAGCAGCCTTTGTAGGGGAGGAAACCGATTGGTGTTGAAGCTGGTGATGTAGGTCTAATTTTCATCCTGAGGGTTGCTGGGTAAACCAGTCATAATTGAATATGCTTCAAATTTATCATAGACAAAACCAACTTCTTCAGCTCCACCCTCTGGAATTGTAAGAGCTTCAAGCAATAGATGCTTGGTGATCCCAATTTCAACTCCTCTAAAATGAGTCCAAAACATTGGAATGCAAGCATCATATTTCAGGTTTCCATAGAATTCAGTCACCAACTTGGGATAATAGATTTTAAGCTTACTGATAAATTTCTTCCATCCTTGAAATTCAATCATCTCCAATAATTTAGGAAAATTTTCAAGTAGTTGGTGGTCACGTATATCAATGTACCTTGGAAACAAAATTCTCACTGCTTCACTTGGTTTGTCACCTTCATCTTTGAGCTCTATCCTTATTAATCTCTTCTTAACTCTTTTCTGAGTTGCCCCTCTTTTTCTGACAGGTGAATCTGACTCTCGGTCCTTCCTTTTTGTCGCATTTGTTGACTCCGGCTGATGATATCCACTGGCAGATGCATCTCAGTCATGACATCACTTGGACCGATGTTCCTTTCGTCTGGATACATCAGCCACAGGCTGTTTCTCTGAGACTGTCGGCTTTCCTCTGCTTCTTGTAGTTGGCGAAGACATTGAAGTAGACAAGAGGCCGGAGAGAGATACTATAGGAGATAGGGTAACAGTAAAACAAGGAGAGGTGGGTTTTTAACTTTAACAGGATGATGGAGAGATGGAGGGAAACATGTGGTGCATCGAGGTATGAAGGTGATGCTCAGACTTAAGGTTTTTAGGGAGTTACGGAGAAGGACGATGATGCACTAAGGCAGAGAGAGCTTGGCCGAGGTTGAAATAAGCAAACGATAATAAAAGCTTGGAAGTGAGAGATAGTCAAGAAATTAGGGTCCACTTTATTTACCTATTTAATAGGGTAAATTACCAAAATGTGCTTCCTTAAGAGTTAACCTTCGAAACTCTTATAAAATATGCTTCATGATATATTGCAATAGGTACTCAAAGAATGCAGACTCATGCATGTTCATGAGGACAAGCAAAAAGGTGTGAATGAATGCATTAAACTATTCAGATGCGTCGATGCATTAGGTAGGTGCATCGACCTATCTATCCAATCATGATGAACAGCTGCAACAAGACAACACAATTAGCGGCATACGGGTGACAAATGTGGAAACAATGGTGAAAAATTTCAAGGCAGCGGCGATAAATAGTGCAGTAATGGTGAAAAATGAGTTAGCGCGACGGCTTCAGTGTAATAGGGAAAATTCTAAGGCGACAGCTATCAGCCGTCAGGGTGACAAATAGCCGTTAAAGGTATAAAATTGGTTCGCAAGGGCAAATAAAAAATTATGGAAACGTTACGCTGAAGCTGAGATTCGAAGCCGGAGAAACCCGTTGATCGGGGCATGGAACTTAACCAAATGAGATAACATATGATTTGAATTAGTTTATTCCATTATATATATATATATATATATATATATATATATATATATTATAGTTTTCGGTATCGGTATGCAACGGTACCATCCCGTCCCGAGCCATGGCCGGGACGGCCACACCTGCCCTTAATGATGTGCACGTGTCTCAAGGAGGTTGGCACAAGATCGGAGATCTTCCACATGGCAATCCCCGTGAGGAGCCTTAGCTCCCAAAAAATCATTATAGACGTGTCGGTAAAATCACAACGCATGAGTTTGAGGGGGCACAGAGCAATAAGGAAATGGTCAACATGTGATCGATACGGCTCTGAAGACTTTTTCGCACCCTGACGTGGGGCTTTCAATGCTTTTCAACACGCCCTCTCTTCTTTTTATACGAATCGACTTATCAGCCATGCAGCCCCATTGCTTGGCGATTAATCAAATGTTTTCCCCTCTTATCGCTGTGATCGACCTTTATGGCACGGTGGGTCTCCAGTCCCAACCCAATGTCCACCATCGTCTACTTAGTGATCATAAGGAGCGCATGTAATGTCCTGAGTTTTTTGGATATTTTTTGGATCAGGATCCGTGGGTTTCAGATTACTTTCGGGGGTCCCGGAGTGCGTTTTGTGGTTTACGCCTGTTTTTCCCTAACGAGCCTTCGGAACCCCGTACAGGGTGAACCATTATGTTCTCCTACTCCTAGATGGCACCAGTGCGTTGAGTGTGTTCCAAGGATCGAGGAAATGATTTTTTCCCAATATTCTATATTTTTTGTGTTTTTTAGATTTTCTATATATAACCCTTTTCTTTTCTTCTTCTTTTCTCCCCCGTGAGTCGGCCGACCGTTGCAAGCCCTCTCCCCCGTCCAAGCTCACGGTGCCCTTTCCTCCTCCGGTGGTGGTCTGCGGACCAAGGTGGCAGTGCGATGACGACGGCGGCGGCGAGGTGAGCATGGAGGTGGCACTCTCGTGGCGTGGGGTGTGGAGTTTATGTTCAGCCAGGATTTCGAGATTGGCGGCGATCCAACGGCTTTCGAGCTTCCTTGAGATAGGGGGACGGATCATTACCTCCTTTCTCGCTTTCCCCATGATTTCTAGGCCGTGGGGAGGTCGAGAGGGGCTTGTTTCATGTCGGGAAGGGAAATCGTGTCACGCCCCGAGCCTTTATTACAGCGGAAGACTCGCTCGAGGAACGCGAACAGCCGGCATGGTAAGCCTCTTGCAAGCAAGAACGATCAGAGTGCAAGGCAATAACACATAAGAATGCAATCGCATAATATTTACTCAACTTCAACTTTCATTAATAATCAAATCCAATATTCGAATACAACCACTAATTCAACTTCCATCATGCTAGACTCAAGAAATAAGAAATTACATAGACTCGATCTAAGCAATGTAAACTTCCTAAGTCCTCGCTCATTCTTTATTCACTCTCGGATCCGGTACTTGAACATTCAGAATCCGAACCTGACTCACTTCCATTTCCTGAAAAAGAATGGAAATAGGTAATGAGCACACTTGTCCAGTAGGTATCTTCGCATCAACATGAAGGCATCATTAAAGTAATTAACGTTTTTGCTCTAGAGGAATAAGGTAAAATCATGCGAATGCGATCAATCATGCGATTAAACTAAAGTATGTAAGATAGAATGAGAGTAAGTATGAACTAGCAAGAATGTTATAAGAACATGATATGGCCTTTCATGAACAAGAATGTAACAAGAATGTACTAGCAAGCCACATAATCATCACTCCAGTATCTTTTGCTTTTGAGCAAGTACTTCGTGAATTTCTGTGGAATATCAAGAAAGTAGAGTATCAATCATGCTGTATTGTGTTATGGATTTTCACTTATTTATAAAGAAAGTACTCCAAGCGCAATGCGATGTCAGCAGCATCATACCCCATGGTTTATAATAGTATGTTTTCGATAATCAGCCTAGGGGACTAGCATAGAGCCCTTGAACACAATCAGTGCCCGATCGCATCTTCAAATATAAATCAAGCTTTTTCCACGCATGTAACAATAAAGTATGGCCAAGAATGTACAATTCCAACAAGCTCTTGATAACAATAATTCAATGAATGAATGCTTTAACGAGAATCATGAGAAATCAAGAATGACTTATACTATGTTATGCTTATGGAAATAAATATGTAGCATAACGGTATGTTCTTTATCTTCCATTCATTATATTAGGTTTCTTGATCAATATGATAAGTTCTAGATCATCAAGAGTCCATCTAGAAACCTTGGAATATCAACCCTTGGTCAAACCTCGAGTTAAAATACTCAAGCATTGTGACGGTCGTGTACTGGGCCGTTACATGATGTGACTGTCCAGTATTGGGCCGTTACATTAGTCTGAATCCCAAACCAAGAAATCGGACTTAGTTGAATGTGACGGTCGTATATTGGGCCGTTACATGTACCTGACGGTCCAATATAGATCCGATACACTATTGATAACCAGAAACATTGAGTGTAATCTAATCACTTGGGTTTTAATGGTACAACCAACTCGGTGTCCTAGTGGGAATCCTAGGCTCGCGGAGAATTACGGAGGCCTTGAAACAAGATTTCCAAGTCCATTGGAAGGAATATCCAATAGAGAGGTCCTCATGTCCAAGAATAATGTTCCTATAGTGCAAAGCGAACTAATGGACAACATACCGGAATATGTGCCATGTACTTAGAGAAATGACTCTATTGGTAGAGAGAGGATGTGTAACAATAGGAAATCATGATAAAACTCCGTCAATACATCTTTGGAAAATCATGATTTAGATACAAAACTATAGAATTTTGGCATATGAAATTAACATAACTTAAATTAACTTAAGATACCTTAATTATGTAATTTCTATCATGAATCAGTAAATAATCTTAAAGGCATGAAATCAGGTCAAAACTTAGATAACTAGGCTTATTTATAAGTTAACTTGATTGATTTTCAATTCTGTCTACGATTACCCTGACGGTCTAGAATGGGTGAGTCATAGTGATTGTGACGATCTATCGAGGGGCCGTTACAGTAATGTAACGCTCCATCTATGATGCGTCAGAGACAACAGAGTAATCTAAATACAATAGAGAGTGTGACGGCTTATCGTAAGGCTGTTACATTCTGTGACGGTCTAAGTATGGTGCGTAAGAGTCCCTGCTAACAGTATAATGAAATAAAAGGACTATGATTTGAAACCATGTCATGTTTTGAAAAGATTTAACTACTCCAATCATGACAAAACGAAGTAAAGGTCATCTAGTTGCATAGGTTGCAGTGAATTGACAAGATAATATCTTTGATCTTTGATTAGGGCTAAGAATATGTATGTATGCATGAACCCACTAAAACATGGAATTCATAGTCTATAATGCATGAAATCAAGTACAATCAGAGGGCTTTTATCCCTAACAAGATGTTTTTGACAATCATGAGATAACCTACCTCGTAACTAGGCTGTAAGCTTCTAATTTGAGTCTGAAATTCGAGCCCTAGCTCTCCTTTTCCAGCGACTTTCCTGCAACTTCCTGCTGCTCTATCTCTCCAACCTCTGGTCCTAAAGATGTGAAATTTTGAGGGTAATAAGATGAAACTAAGGTGATCAAAAAGTTCTAAAGGATTGAATTCTAATTACCTCATTTAGACGTCCTAACCTCTTGATCTTCAGGGGTCTTTTGCTCTGAATCCTGAGTTACTATGGTCAAACCAGCAACTTTGGAAATTTCAATCTCCTTGGTTGGTTGATCTCCTAGCACGAAATTTAGAGAACTATTAGTCTAAAGTATACTAAACAAAATCTTCTAAAGAACTTACCCGAAATTCTATCTCCTTACCTTGATTCTTCACGAGCCAAAAGTAAAGGTCGCTCAATTCAGAACTAGGTCCTATTTATAAGGTTTTGAAGATTAGATTAATTCTAGAGTCCTTAATTTGTCAGAACATAATCCCTAAGAGTCCTTAGTAATACTTTAAACTCTCCTAAGTCGATCTCTTGTAGATAAGATCTCAAAGTTCTAATCTTTTTGCTCGTTCTTTCTTTCACGGAACTGACAGGATGTAACACATCAAGACTAGTGCGTTACATGACTGTGGCAGTCGCACAGTAGACCGCTACATCCAATGTGCACAGAGTTCAACATCAATCAAACTCTTTTGTTAATTATTCATATTATTATCCATAAAAAAATGGTATTTATCCTTAAAATACGTAAATAGGCTAAATAACCTTCTAGAATATGGGCCACACTTAATGGGCTTGGTCCTTAAACCTTTTGGATTTTTTTAAATAGGCTAAGTTAATTATTTAACATAATTGAGCCTTATAATGACTTATTAATCTAATAATCTTTTTATTAGTCTATTTATCTTTTATAAATTCCTAATAAATTCTAGAAAATTTTTATAAATAATCCAGAAATTATTATATAAATTCTGGGGCACTACACCCTCCCCCACTTATAAGAATTTGGTCCCCAAATTCAATACATGGATTATGGAGAGTGTACTTACAGTTGAATAATTCTGAAAATCTTTTCCGCATGGCTTCTTTGGTTTCCCATGTTGCTTCATATGGCCATACTTTCTTCCATTGAATCTTGACCATAGGAATAACTTTATTTCTTAGTTGATGCTCTTCTTGTTCCATAATCTTTATTGGCGTTTGCTCGTATGTTGTATCCTTTTGAATCTCCAGATTGTCATAAGTGATAATATGGTCAGGATCATATACATATTTCTTTAGCATAGAGATGTGAAATACGTCATGAACTTCTGCTAATTGTGGTGGTAAAGCCAGTCTATAAGCCACTTCACTAACCCTTTCGAGAATTATAAACGGACCAATGAACCTTGGAGTTAGTTTGCCCTTAATGCCAAATCTCTGAATACCACGACATTGAGAAACCTTGAGATACACATGGTCTCCTACTAGAAATTCCAAGTCGCGTCTTCGATTATCAGCATAAGACTTTTGCCTATCTTGTGCCATCTTTATTCTCTCTTGAATAAGCTTGATCTTCTCTGTAGAATCTCTGATAATATCGGGGCCTAGGAATTATCTTTCCCCTATTTCACTCCAACATATTGGTGATCGACAACTTTTTCTATATAGAGCTTCAAAAGGTGCCATTTTTATGCTGGCCTGGTAACTGTTGTTATATGCAAATTCTACCAAAGGCAAGTGATCATGCCAACTACCTCTAAAATCAATAACACAAGCCCTGAGCATGTCTTCTACCACCTGATTCGTTCTTTCTATCTGACCATCAGTTTGTGGATGAAAGGTTGTGCTGAAATTCAATCTAGTCCCTAGTGACTGTTGTAGTCCCTTCCAAAATTGTGATGTGAATCGAGGATCTCTATCATATATAATAGTGACTGGGACACCATGTAATTTAATAATTTCCCTTATGTATAATGCTGCCAGGATATCCACAGACCATCGACTTTTGATTGGTATGAAATGTGCAGATTTAGTTAATCGGTCTATGATTACCCATATACCATCGTGTCCACCTCTTGTCTTAGGTAACCCCATAATGAAATCCATCCCTATACTCTCTCACTTCCATTCGGAAATATTCAAGGGATGCAGTTTACCTGCGGGTCTAAAATGCTCTGTCTTTACTTGTTGACAAGTGAGACAGCAAGACACGAAATCAGCTATTTCTCTCTTCATGTTGGGCCACCATAAATTTCTTTTGAGATCCTGATACATTTTTGTACTACCTGGGTGAATGGTATACCTGGATTTATGTGCTTCTTCTAAAATTAATTTTTTCGTATCCTCATGATCTGGTACACACACTCGGCCCTTGAATAGCAATCTTCCATCCTCCGTAATAGAGAAATCCAGCCGTTGTTCAATATTAGCCGTAATTTCTAGTAACATAAGATCATCATTTTGCAACTTGACTAGATCCTCTATTAAGGTAGGTTGAGCTCGGATATTAGCCATGAAGTAATCTTTTTCTTCCTGTCAATATCTAAGTTTAACTGAGCAAATTAAGGAATAAGATTAGTCATACTAATCATAAGACTTGATAGCATACCCATTGATTTTCTGCTGAGTGCATCCGCAACAACATTAGCCTTGCCAGGATGATATTGAATAGAAAAATGAAAATCCTTGAGATATTCCAACCATCTTCTCAGCCTCATATTTAGCTATTTTTGAGAAAATAAGTATTTCAAGCTTTTGTGGTCTGAGTAGACCGTAAACTTTTCTCCATAGAGATAATGACGCCAAATTTTTAAGGCAAAAATGACAGCTGCTAATTCCAAATCATGTACAGGATAATTTTCCTCGTGACGTTGTAATTAGCTTGAAGAATAACATATTACTCTTCCATTTTGCATGTGGACACACCCTAATCCAATACCTGATGCATCCATGTATACTTCGAATCCACCACCTTCCATCGGTAGTGCTACAATAGGAGCTGTAGTAAGATAATTTTTAAGAGTTTGGAAACTCTCCTCACATTCCTCTGACCAGATAAAAGGATTTTCTTTTCTCGTCAGTCTAGTTAAAGGAACTGCAATCTTTGAAAAATCTTTAATGAATCTTTTATAATAACTAGCTAGACCCAGAAAACTTCATACTTCCGATACGGTCGTTGGCCGGCTCCAATTCTTGACAGCTTCTACCTTAGAAGGATCCACAGCGATACCTTCTTTTGAAATAATGTGTCTTAGGAATGAAACTTCCTTGAGCTAGAATTCACATTTATTTAGCTTGGCATAGAGTTTATGTTCTTTAAGTGTTTGCAAAGCTATTTTCAAATGTTCTTCATGTTCCTCCTTTGTCTTGGAGTATATCAAGATATCATCAATGAAGATGACGATAAACTGGTCCAGATAGGGCTGAAGACACTGTTCATAAGTTGCATGAATGTTGTCAGGGTATTAGTTAATCCGAATGGCATTACCACGAATTCATAGTGGCCATAACAACTTTGAAAATCCATTTTATAAATATCTTCTTCTTTAATTCTAAGCTGATGATAACCTGATCTGAGGTCTATCTTGGAGAAATATTCTGCTCCTGAAAGTTGATTGAAGATTTCATCAATACGCGGCAACAAATACTTATTTTTAATTGTGAGTTGATTCAGTCGCCGGTAATCGATGCATAGCCTGAGAGAACCATCCTTCTTCTTGATAAATAGAACCGGCGCACCCCAAGGGGATGTGCTAGGTCTGATGAAGCCTTTGTCTAGTAATTCCTGCAACTGCCTTTTTAATTCCTTGAGCTCTGTGGGGAACATCCTGTAAGGGGCTATAGAAATAGCTGCTGCTCCTGGAATGAGTTTAATAGTGAAGTTCACTTCCCTCTCGGGTGGTAAACTGGGTAATTCGGACGGGAACACATCGGGGAACTCACTTACAACAGGAATGTCTGCTAAGATAATCTCCTTGGATTCGGTAATAATGATAGAAGTAAGAAAAACTTCACATCCTTGCGAGATAAGTTTGCAAGCGTGAAGAGAAGATATAATAGTAGAATACTTCTTGTACTTGATGTAAAGAAAAGAGAATCTCGAAAGATCGGGCTTTCGAAAAGATATAATCCTATTTCGACAATTGATATAAGCATCATGATCTACAAGCCAATCTACGTCTAAAATGACATCATAACCTTTCATGTCAAGGCATACTAAGTTTGCGGGGAGATTGTGACCTTTTACTATCACTTCGCTATTAGGATAATAGTCGGTAAGCTTTGTTCCAGAACCTAAGGGTGTGGAAATAGCGAGATCTGAAGGTAAGGGGATTGATACAATTGATAATGTTTTTGCAAAAGTAGTGGAGATAAAAGAATGAGATGCACCAGTGTCAAATAGCACCAATGCAGGACGAGAACAAATTTGAAGAGTGCCTGAGAGAAAAATAACAACTTATTATTTCTCGTGAAATTGGGAGGAAAAATCAATCTTAAAGCTAATTAACTATCTTATCCCGGGTTCTACCCAATTCTCACATGGGTGTGGAAATTTCTTCCTTAGTTCAAATGTAGGGGTCCTTAAACCTTGGACTTATCCTATGACATGACTCTTCTCCCTAAGTCCTGAGACTTAGGCTCTGATACCAACTTAACTGTCACGTCCCGAGCCTTTATTACAGCGGAAGACTCGCTCGAGGAACGCGAACAGCCGGCATGGTAAGCCTCTTGCAAGTAAGAACGATCAAAGCGCAAGGCAATCACACATAAGAATGCAATCGCACAATATTTACTCAACTTCAACTTTCATTAATAATCAAATCTAATATTCGAATATAACCACTAATTCAACTTCCATCATGCTAGACTCAAGAAATAAGAATTTACATAGACTCGATCTAAACAATGTAAACTTCCTAAGTCCTCACTCATTCTTTATTCACTCTCGGATCCGCTACTTGAACATTCTGAATCTGAACCCGACTCACTTCCATTTCCTGAAAAAGAATGGAAATAGGTAATGAGCACACTTGCCCAGTAGGTATCTTCGCATCAACATGAAGGCATCATTAAAGTAATTAACGTTTTTGCTCTAGAGGAATAAGGTAAAATCATGCGAATGCGATCAATCATGCGATTAAACTAAAGTATGTAAGATAGAATGAGAGCAAGTATGAACTAGCAAGAATGTTATAAGAACATGATATGTCCTTTCATGAACAAGAATGTAACGAGAATGTACTAGCAAGCCACATAATCATCACTCCAGTATCTTTTGCTTATGAGCAAGTACTTCATGAATTTCTATAGAATATCAAGAAAGTCAAGTATCAATCATGCTGTATTATGTTGTGGATTTTCACATATTTAAAAAGAAAGTACTCCCAGTGCAATGCGATGCCAGTAGTATCATACCCCATGATTTATAATAGTTTATTTCCGACAATTAGCTAAGGGGACTAGCATAGAGCCCTTGAACACAATTAGTGCTCGATCGCATCTTCAAGTATAAATCAAGCTTTTTTCACGCATGTAACAATAAAGTATGGCTAAGAATGTACAATTCCAACAAGCTCTTGATAACAATAATTCAATGAATGAATGCTTTAATGAGAATCATGAGAAATCAAGAATGACTTATACTATGTTATGCTTATGGGAATAAATCGGTAGCGGAGAAACCTCGTATATTGGGCCATTACATATACCTGACAGTCCAATATAAATCCATTACACTACTGATAACCAGAAACATCGAGTGTAATCTAATCACTTGGGTTTTAATGGTACAACCAACTCGGCATCCTAGTGGGAATCCCAGGCTCGCGGAGAATTATGGAGGCATTAAAATAAGATTTCCTAGTCCATTGGAAGGAATATTGATGCGGGACGGACACGGGAGACGACACTATATGGTGCCACCCTCGGACTCTAGATGAAGACACGACCAGCAACATACACTAGGGAGACACTAAGCGCGACACTACGAGCTCCTAGTGGCGAAACGTCGCTAACAGAAGTGTAAGCTCACTCATCGTCCCATGCGAGGGAAAGCGCGGACCGTGCGCGGTTAAGGAATCGGCGGAGGTCAAGGGTAGTCCGACTCAACTTTCGGACTCGGATCGAGTCACGGGACGGGTCACCCTCACTCTCACAGCGGTGACATGGACACACGGGCTAGTACCTACGCTCTCGGCAGCGGCAAAAGACCATATACTAGCTAAGCAAATGAACGCCAAGAAGTTAAGACCTTTACCTCCACGCACCCGGCGTGACGAAGACAACCCCGGCCGAATCACGGACTCCCGGTTAAACAATATCACAGCAATACAAAGATTTGACCCACTCCACGCAGGGAGGTAAAAGGTCACATGTGGAGCCTGGGAATCACGCAACTCAGGTTGACGGGCAGCATCTTGATGTCGCCCGGCGGTGCCGAACTCCGCGTTTTCGTGCTTTTCGAACGGCGGGTTCTGCGGGCCCGCGGGGCCCACGGATGGCGCTGTCCTCCGGATCTGCGGGGGTGGGACCCACTATGATGGGGACCCCTGGTGGCGCGCCTCCATGGATGCCGGTGGGCCGGGAACACCGATCGGGGGTCGATCGGTCCTGATTCCCAAGCTTTGAAGTTGCTGCCTACGAATTTTTAGTTGCTATTTTCAGGCGCGCGCTCCGGCGAAAACGGCCGCTGCGATCAATCCCGACGTTGGATCGGGACGCATGAGCTATCGTTGGAAAGCTCTCTTCAAGTGCTTCAATCTAGACCTAGAGAGATCTGCTAGATCTGGTCGGATCAGAACTTTATTGAATTTACAAGTCCCTGTTGTACAGTAACCGAAATCTCAGATCTGCATGGTACATGTCTGAGAACCACCGTTGACCGACTAGTAAACCTCCGATTCAGCTCTTGAGCTTTTCTTCAAAGTTGTAGGGTATCAAACCAAGGAACGAGGACTATTTTTGGAATTTGATTTGGAGGTGGTGGTGATTTACTATGATGTTTGGGGTGACTGGTGGTCGGATCTGGGAACAGGTGGACAGAACTGTAGATGGGTCTGAGAACGAATTGTAGAAAATATGAGATGGACGAACAAAAAATTGAGAAAAATTGTGGATGAAGGGGTGGATGGGTGGAACCTCCAGTAAAATTGGGCGAACTAGCATAACTCAAAAAGTGGATCTAAGGCATGAAACTCAGGGCGGGGATGAATCTGGATAGAACTCTGGCAGAACCGAAATGGAAGAGTGGACGAAAATCAAAAAATATGAAACGAGATCTGAATGGCAAACCAAAATTTTTGGGAAGTCCTTGACACCTCTGGAACATCCACTAAAATCCCCAGATCTATCTGAGCTCGTGGCTGAGACAAGAAATTCGTGGAAGCTTCTGTGGTACTGTACGGGTAGAACTCCGTTGATGGCGAAGGCGGTGCGGTGGCGGCTCGTGGCGGCGGCGGCGATCGTCGGAACCGATACACGAGGCGTCACACCTCAGAATGGAAGCCTTAACAGCTTCAAGGGGGAGAGGGAGGAGAGAGGAGGGGGGCGCACCAGCCCTTGCTCTTGAATTAGTTTGAATCAAATGGCATTAATTCATCAAAATAGAAAATACAAGCTTAAATAGGTTACATCTCACATCCATCCACAACCATTGGATCTAGGGGATGGGAATGGAGGGTTGGGATGGAGTGTGACACACACACACACAAATAAATAAAAACTACAAGGAGGGGGGCGGCCCTTGGACCAAGGAGTAGAATGTGGACTTGGTAGGTGGGGGTGGGTAGCCTCCTTGGACTTTTCAAGCCAATTGTCCCCCATGTGTCCTTTTACCATTCAAACTTCTAGATGCCTCCATTTGGCATGTTGACTGACCCCACGTGGGACCCTAGGCTGAGGTGGCCCAATGGGATGGGGCCTGGGGGGGCCGTGGGGCCCACGGGATCCGAATTACACATAAGCCCCTATTACAATCAAAATGGCAAACCGAATGCAATGAAATAAACACAAATTACACACACATAAAGTCTAACTAAATATGATAAATGCCGGGACTCAGGGGGGCGTCTCCAGGCTGTCTCCGAGCCAAATAGATGCTGAGGTGGCTCGATTCGTGCTCCGTGTGCGGTACCGGTGGCTCGGCGTATCGCGCCGCTCAACTGCTCGGGTGTCTGCACCAATTCTCCCCGGGTGGGAGAAACTCGACCCTGTCGAGTAAGGGTCTGCATCGCTCCTGTATCGCTCCAAAAGGTCCGGATCGATCTGCTGCAACTCGCCATGTGTGATCCATGTGTCCTCAGTAGCGGGCCGTCCTCGCCATCGCACTAGGTAGCGCGGGTAAGATCCACTCCTGGTAACTGTCACTTGCTCGTCCAGTATACGATCTATATGCTCACGCTGCCGTGAAAAAGGGGCTGGAGGTGGAAGTGGACACTCAGGTGTGGGATCACTCTCAAGGGGAGGGGATGGCTCAAAAGGCTCACTAGGGATCACCGCTGGGTCCCTATATGCAACAAGATCTGATACATTGAAGGTAGAGCTTATACCATATTCCTCGGGCAGGTCCACAACATACGCATTGGATCCAACGCGTTTCAACACTCTAAAGGGACCGGCTCCGCGAGCTTGCAACTTCTTAACGGTTCCAGAGGGAAACCGTTCAGGTCTTACCTGATCATGACATACTCGCCCTCATGGAACTCTCGGTGGTGTCGGTGGGCATCGGCTAACTCCTTGTACCGTGCATTGCTAGCCTCAATGTGACGACGGATGTCGTCATGCAAACTCCTAACATGCCTAGCAAACGACTCAGCCGACTCCAACACTCTAGCATGGACAGGCATAGGGACAAGGTCAACGGGTTTCCTAGGCCTATGACCTGTGACAATCTCAAATGGACTCATGCGGTAGACCTATTCACCGAATCATTGTATGCAAACTCAGCCATGGGTAGAATGAGATCCCAATCCCCAATGCGGTCCTTAACTAGACACCTCAAAAGATCTCCCAGACTCCTATTGACCACCTCGGTCTGACCGTCTGTCTGGGGATGATATGCAGTGGAAAACTTGAGGTGAGTACCCATCATATGCCATAGTGTCTTCCAAAAGTAGGAAGTGAATCTAACATCACGGTCAGACACTATAGTGCGAGGCAACCCGAACTTGCACACCACATGCGTAAGGAAAAGGCATGCTACCCTAGAAGCATCCGACGTCTTAGAGCAAAGAATAAAGAGGGCCATCTTCGAGAAACGGTCAACCACCACATAGACCGAATCATGCTTCCTGGAGGTACGTGGCAATCCCAAAACAAAGTCCATGCTAACATCCTGCCACGGGGCATCAGGCACGGGGAGAGGCGTATAAAGGCCCGAGCTTTGCTTCTTCATCTTGGCCGTAGCACATGTACGGCACTGAGCCACGATGTTAGCAACATCGCGCTTCAAGCTCGGCCAATAAAATCGATGCTCTACTGCCTCAATAGTCTTGTTCCGACCAAAGTGGCCGGCTAGACCTCCCGCATGTAGTTCCCACACTAAGAAATCTCGAACCGAAGTTCGGGGAACACATAGCCTGCTACCTCGAAAGAGGTAACCCTCCTGAAGCACATACTCATCAAGGTCTCTCGAGGGTCCGGCCTGGAGGGTGGTAAAAATCTGACCGAAGTCAGGACAATCAACATAGGCCTCCTTCATCTTCTCTAACCCTATGACCTCGGCACTCATGGTGGTAAGCAAGCATGCTCGCCGACTCAAGGCATCAGCCACCTTGTTCTCCACTCCAGCCTTATGTTTAAGCACAAAGGTGAACTGCTGGAGATACTCGACCCAACGACTATGACGTGAGTTAAGCTTCTTTTGGGAATGGAGGTACCTCAATGCTTCATGATCGGAGTATAGGAAAAACTCCTGATGTAAAAGATAGTGCCTCCAATGCCTAAGAGCCTGAACAACTGCGTAGAATTCTTTATCATATGTGGAATATCGCAGCTTCGCGTCGTTCAGCTTCTCGCTGAAATATGCGATCGGGTGGGACTCCTGACCCAAAACTCCTCCAATTCCCACGCCCGACGCATCACAAGAGACCTCAAACACCTTCGAGAAATCAGGCAGTCGAAGGATAAGTGTCTGGGTCATGCGCTCCTTGATGTCCTTGAAGGCGGCAGATGCGGCCTTCGTCCATACAAATGTGCCCTTACGGATGCAATCCGTGATCGGGGCGGTGACGGAGCTAAATCCGCAGATAAAGCGACGATAGAACGTCGCAAGACCATGAAAGCTGCGGACATCATGAACGGTACGGGGTTCCGGCCACTCAACAATGGCCCGGACCTTCTCCGGATCGACGGAGACCCCAATACTAGACACAATGAAACCCAAGAAGGTAAGCTGAGGTGTCATGAAGGCACACTTCTGTGGGTTCGCAAACAGCTACTCTCGCCGAAGAAGTAGACAGACCTGCCGAATGTGGTCTAAGTGGTCCCCTGTGGTGCGGCTATAGATAAGGATATCATCAAAATACACCACTATAAAGACTCCAATGAAAGGTCGAAGGACCTGAGTCATGAGCCGCATGAAAGTGCTAGGGGCATTGGTCAACCCAAAAGGCATGACCAACCACTCATATAGACCGTCCTTGGTCTTAAATGCGGTCTTCCACTCATCACCTGGCCTAATCCTCACCTGATGGTAGCCACTCTTAAGATCGATCTTCGAGAAGATAGTGGCACCTGCCATCATGTCCAGCATGTCATCAAGGCGGGGAATAGGGAACCTGTACTTCACGGTGATCTTGTTGATGGCACGACTATCAATACACATTCTCCACGTGCCATCCTTCTTCGGAGCAAGTAATGCGGGTACAGCACATGGACTCATGCTGTCCCGGACAGATCCTCTCTGCACAAGCTCATCGACCTGCCGTTTAAGCTCGGCATGCTCCGTGGGGATCATTCGATAATGAGGAAGGTTGGGCAAAGAAGAGCCCAGAATAAGGTCGATGGCATGTTGAATATCCCGCATGGGTGGGAGTCCCTTGGGAAGCTCATCGGGAAAAATATCAGCAAACTCCTGCAGAATAGGGACAACCTCGGGTGGGAGCTCACCCTCGGAGTCCCGCTCCACCTCTCGGACCGTAATGCAAACATCGGACAGTCCTGACTAAGCTCCTGCTCCATTTCCCGGGAGCTAATCATCATCAATCTCCTCGTCGAGGGCTCTCCTGGGCCAGAGGTAACGGTCATAGTCCGAGCTGGGGATGGGGTACTGGGCCCGGGTACGGAAGGCTTTGGAGTACTAGGGCCAGTAGGACCCCTGACTGATGGGCTCCTGGGCCGAACGGGGTGGAGGGTGACCCGCTGGCCATCGTGGTCGAAGGTACAGGTGTTTGACCGACCATGGAGTGTGGCATCTCGGTCGAATAACCACGGCCTACCAAGAATGACACTTCCCACTTCCATGGGGAGAACATCACACCAGATCTCGTCACGGTAGGAGTGGAGCTGCAGTGGGACCAAGCACCGCAGCCTGACCGAAATGGAAGTGGTATCCACCCATGATACCTGATAGGGACAAGGATGGTCTACGGGTGTGAGACCAAGACGAGCAACAATGTTCGTGGAGATTGCATTGATACAACTCCCGCTATCGATGACCACCTTGCAAATTTGCTTTCCCAGCCTACAGAATACCTGAAGGATAGTGGTCCGACGCCAGTCATCACTGGCCTGTGGCTGGGTGAGGATACATCTGACGACCCCCACGTGGGTATCATGTGACTGCTGGACATCCTGGGCCTCACCTCCCATCTCATAGTACTCGTCAGCTAACTCTTCATCTGCCTCATAGCTGACTAACTCGAGGCCCGTAGGGGTGGTATCCTCGGCCTGTGTGTCCCCAATGTGAAGAGATGGGTGGGTGGGACACTGGTTGGCGAAATGGCCAAACCCATTGTAGCGATAACACTGCTGCCGTGATCCACTAGGCTCCCCAATCATAGGTCCTTTACCTTTATCCTCCCGACGGATAGGAGGCGTAGGCAACAAAGGACGTGCAGGAGGTGCGGGTGCCGGTGGACGGACTATGGGTGGGGCCGTAAGATGCTGGGGACGAGGAAGGTCCCTCGGGGGTGGAGGACGAGGCCTAGGAGCAAAGGGCTCGGGGCGAGCGAGCTCCTAAGGTCGTGCCATGGGGGCCCTCGGATACGTGCCAGATGAGCCACGGGACTCGACACTACGAAGGGGAAAGGAGCCCAACCGATGGGGTGACTCAAACTCGGCCTCGAACTGCTCCAATTCGAGAGCAATCTGATATGCCTGCTCCAAAGTGGTGGCATTGCGGTGAAAGAGTTCATATTGATAATTAGGCCGCAAACCCCTCCGAAAGCGGGATATCGTCATGGTGCTCTCTTCCGTGACCTCGCACCGTAAATAATACTCATCGAACTCGGTGGTGTACTCGGTCACAGATCGGTTCCCTTGGGAAATGCTTTGCCACTTGTCTATGAGACATTGGCGATATGAGGCGGGAAGGTATTTCTCCCTCAATTTGGACTTCATATCATCCCAAGTACCTATTTGGGGTTGACGTCGCTGGTTGAGCAGGCTCTCCACATTGATCCAATAAGTTTGGGCCTGCCCTTGCAACTTCATCTTTGCGTATCGGACTCTTCGGTGGTCCGTCATCTCAAACCACTCGAAGTACCGGTCCATGCCGGCCTCCCAATCTAAATACACCCTAGGGTCCAAGGACCCGCTACAAGTGGGACGGTCCGCACGCACACCCCTAAGAATGCGGTCGTCATCCTCGTCATCACGATTCTGTCGTTGATGACGACGACCGTTACCCCCTTGATCATTATCAGATGCATAATCATCCACCACATGCACCTGTTGAAGCCCAACATTCTCCGCCTGAGCCCTTGGCACAGCAGGCTGCTGAACCGGCTCCTGTTGGCCGTTCGTCGGCGCGGGTTGCGCCGCTACTGGGCCCCTCTCTAGGACGGCAATCCTCCCAACAAGGCCTTGAATGGACTGCTCCGAAACCCCGGCCCGATCCTCGAGGACCTTCATCCGCCCTTCTAGACGCGTCCCTATGCCATCCATACGCATACTAAGACCATCCATACGCGTGTCTAAACGATCCATGATGGCCCGGAACATCTCGGCCGTGGAAGACTCGTCGGAACTACGGGCTCGGGACTCCGCCATAGGTGGTGGTGGCGAGTACTGGGTACCTCGACGGGTGGGCATGCAACTGACACACGACCTAGAAGACACCGACTAATGCAAACACACACTAAATGATGCACTTAGACCTAAACCAATATCCGGTACGGGGCGGAGTTAATCGATCCGAAGATCACTCCCGCAAGTGTGCGACCTCCCGGTAGGCGTAGCCTAACGTTCGGACAACACCTTTTAAGATACCGAATAAAGGGTGTAAATGCAATTTAAAACACACTTTTTTTTTGTTTTGAGAATAATGATGGTCCTAGACTAGACTTAGACCATGATGCATGTAATACATATGCAATGACTACCCTAGACTCGACTCGCTCTGATACCAAACTGATGTGGGACGGACACGGGAGACGACACTATATGGTGTCACCCTCAGACTCTATATGAAGACACGACCAGCAACATACACCAGGGAGACACTAAGCCCGACACTACGAGCTCCTAGTGGCAAAACGTCGCTAACAGAAGTGTAATCTCACTCATCGTCCCATGCGAGGGAAAGCGCGGACCGTGCGCGGTTAAGGAACCGGCGGAGGTCAAGGGTAGTCCGACTCAACTTCCGGACTCGGATCGAGTCACGGGACGGGTCACTCTCACTCTCACAGCGGTGACATGGACACACGGGCTAGTATCTACGCTCTCGAAAGCGGTAAAAGACCATATACTAGCTAAGCAAATGAACGCCAAGAAGTTAAGACCTTTTCCTCACGCACCCGGCGTGGCGAAGACAACCCCGGCCGAATCACGGACTCCCGGTTAAACAATATCACAGCAACACAAAGATTTGACCCACTCCACGCAGGGAGGTAAAAGGTCACATGTGGAGCCCGGGAATCACGCAAC
Source organism: Amorphophallus konjac (assembly GCA_022559845.1). NCBI lineage: Eukaryota > Viridiplantae > Streptophyta > Magnoliopsida > Alismatales > Araceae > Amorphophallus > Amorphophallus konjac. The sequence continues at coordinate 351,173,390 of CM040126.1, forward strand.
TCGGGCTGACGGGCAGCATCTTGATGTCGCCCGGCGGTGCCGAACTCCGCGTTTTCATGCTTTCCGAATGGCGGGTTCTGCGGGCCTGCGGGGCCCACGGATGGCGTTGTCCTCCGGATCTGCGGGGGTGGGACCCACTATGATGGGGACCCCTGGTGGCACGCCTCCACGGACGGCGGTCGGCCGGGAACACCGATCGGGGGTCGATCGGTCCCGATTCCCAAGCTTTGAAGTTGCTGCCCACGGATTTTTAGTTGCTGTTTTCAGGCGCGCGCTTCGGCGAAAACGGCCGCTGCGATCAATCCCGACGTCGGATCGGGACGCATGAGCTATCGTTGGAAAGCTCTCTTCAAGTGCTTCAATCTAGACCTAGAGAGATCTGTTGGATCTAGTCGGATCAGAACTTTTTTGAATTTACAAGTCCCTATTGTACAGTAACCGAAATCTCAGATCTGCATGGTACATGTCTGAGAACCACCGTTGACCGACTAGTAAACCTCCGATTCAGCTCTTGAGCTTTTCTTCAAAGTTGTAGGGTATCAAACCAAGGAACGGGGACTATTTTTGGAATTTGATTTGGAGATGGTGGTGATTTACTATGATGTTTGGGGTGACTGGTGGTTGGATCTGGGAACAGGTGGACAGAATTGTAGATGGGTCTGAGAACGAATTTTAGAAAATATGAGATGGACAAACAAAAAATTGAGAAAAATTGTGGATGAAGGGGTGGATGGGTGGAACTTTGATTAAAATTGGGCGAACTAGCAGAACTCAAAAAGTGGATCTAAGGCATGAAACTCAGGGCGGGGATGAATCAGGACAGAACTCTGGAAAAACCGAAATGGAAGAGTGGATGAAAATCAAAAAATATGAAACGAGATCTGAATGGCAAACCAAAATTTGTGGGATGTCCTTGACACCTCTGAAACATCCACTAAAATCCCTAGATCTATCTGAACTCGTGACTGAGACAAGAAATTCATGGAAGCTTCTGTGGTACTGCACGGGTAGAACTCCGTTGATGGCGAAGGCGGTGCGGTGGCGGCTCGTGGCGGCGGCGGCGATCGTCGGAACCGATACACGAGGCATCACACCTCAGAATGGAAGCCTTCACAGCTTCAAGGGGGAGAGGGAGGAGAGAGGAGGGGGGCGCACCAGCCCTTGCTCTTGAATTAGTTTGAATCAAATGGCATTAATTCATCAAAATAGAAAATACAAGCTTAAATAGGTTACATCTCACATCCATCCACAACCATTGGATCTAGGGGATGGGAATGGAGGGTTGGGATGGAGTGTGACACACACACAAAAAAATAAATAAAAACTACAAGGAGGGGGGCGGCCCTTGGACCAAGGAGTAGAATGTGGACTTGGTAGGTGGGGGTGGGTAGCCTCCTTGGACTTTTCAAGCCAATTGTCCCCCATGTGTCCTTCTACCATTCAAACTTCTAGATGCCTCCATTTGGCTCGTTGACTGACCCCACGTGGGACCCTAGGCTGAGGTGGCCCAATGGGATGGGGCCTGGGGGGCCCGTGGGGCCCACGGGATCCGAATTGCACATAAGCCCCTATTACAATCAAAATGGCAAACCGAATGCAATGAAATAAACACAAATTACACACACATAAAGTCTAACTAAATATGATAAATGCCGGGACTCAGGGGGGCGTCTCCAGGCTGTCTCCGAGCCAAATAGATGCTGAGGTGGCTTGAGTCGTGCCCCGTGTGCGGTACCGGTTGCTCGGCGTATCACGCCGCTCAAGTGCTCGGGTGTCCGCACCAAATATCCAATAGAGAGGTCCTCATGTCCAAGAATAATGTTCCTATAGTGCAAAGTGAACTAATGGATAACATACCGGAATATGTGCCATGTACTTAGAGAAATGACTCTATTGGTAGAGAGAGGATGTGTAACAATAGGAAATCATGATAAAACTCCGTCAATACATCTTTTAAAAATCATGATTTAGATACAAAATTATAGAATTTTGGCATATGAAATTAACACAACTTAAATTAACTTAAGATACCTTAATTATGCAATTTCTATTATGAATCAGTAAATAATCTTAAAAACATGAAATTAGGTCAAAACATAGATAACTAGGCTTATTTATAAGTTAACTTGACTGATTTTCAATTCTGTCTACGATTACCCTGACGATCTAGAATGGGTGCGTCACAGTGATTGTGACGGTCTATCGAGGGGCCGTTACAGTAATGTAACGCTCCATCTATGGTGCGTCAGAGACAACAGAGTAATCTAAATACAACAGAGAGTGTGACGACTTATCGTAAGGCCGTTACAGTCTGTGACGGTCTAAGTATGGTGCGTCAGAGTCCCTGCTAACAGTATAATGAAATAAAAAGACCATGATTTGAAACCATGTCATGTTTTGAAAAGATTTGACTACTCCAATCATGACAAAACGAAGTAAAGGCCATCTAGATGCATAGGTTGCAGTGAATTCACAAGATAATATCTTTGATCTTTGATTAGGGCTAAGAATATGTATGTATGTATGACCCCACTAAAACATAGAACTCATAGTCTATAATGCATGAAATCAAGTACAATCAGAGGGTTTTTATCCCTAACAAGATGTGTTTGACAATCATGAGATAACCTATCTCTTAACTAGGCTTTAAGCTTCTTATTTGAGTCTGAAATTCGAGCCCTAGCTCTCCTTTTTAGGTGATTTTCCAGTAACTTCCTGCTGCTCTATCTCTCCAACCTCTTGTCCTAAAGTTGTAAAATTTTGAGGGTAAGAAGATGAAACTAAGGTCATCAAAAAGTTCTAAAGGATTGAATTCTAATTACCTCGTTTAGACGTCCTAATCTCTTGATCTTCAAGGGTCATTTGCTCTGAATCCTGAGTTACTATGGTCGAACCAGCAACTTTGGAAACTTCAATCTCCTTGGTTGCTTGATCTCCTAGCTCAAAATTTAGAGAACTATTAGTCTAAAGTATACTAAACAAAATCTTCTAAAGAACTTACCCGAAATTATATCTCCCTACCTTGATTCTTCACGAGCCAAAAGTAAGGGTCGCTCAGTTCCGAACTAGGTCCTATTTATAAGGTTTTGAAGATTAGATTGATTCTAGAGTCCATAATTTGTCATAACCTAATCCCTAAGAGTCCTTAGTAATATTATAAACTCTCCCAAGTCGATCTCTTATAGATATGTGGAGAGGGGGATTTCCGCAGCCCACCACCAAGGCAGCCCAACAAGACCCACGCGGTCCAACTAGGCGAGCCCACCCGAGTGATAGCCCACTAGGCCCACTCAGTGAAGAAAAGCCCAATAAATAAAGACTCGAGGAACCAACTCTCCCCGGTGGCCTTCTAGGCTCGGAGGGCCCGAGACAACGGTCAAGTCGGATGGAAGGTCCGGTCTAAAGCCCACTCTCCGACCGAGAGAAAGAGGCTCCAGCCGACCTATCCGACCCCACCTTCGCCGGGCCATGACTATCGCTCGGACACGAGCTAGCATCCCCGTAGCTCGGTGAGACCGCTTGATTACCTACAGGTGCGGCCGTTCAGAGTCCTCCGCCAGCAGGAGAGTCATGGGAGCTGCCGAACTCCAAGGGGATAACGCCCCCACGATCCGGCCATGAAAGCCCCCGATGAAGACGTAACTCCCGCCGGGAAGCCCTCAGCTCACCGGACTCTTAAAAGGCGATGCACTATTTAAGTAAGGGAGACCCTCCGGAAGATGGTAAGATGAACTAGCCATTCACATACCCTAAGCTCCTGGGCACGATTCCCTTCACCCTTGGTGGAGAGGATTCTCGCGCATCAGCTCTCTCCTCCCCTCATTATCGCTTCCACCATCGCTCTACTGACTTAGCCATCGGAGGGTTTTTCCCCAGGGAGATCCCCTGGGCCCTCTGATACGTTTCCCTCATCTTGCAGATTCATCTTCTGGTGATCCACAGCCCGCTCAGGACTCAGCGCGAGATTCCGCCCCTTCATCTGGCGCCGTCTGTGGGAAACGCATGAAGAGTCAAGATGGTGAGAAAAAGCTCAGGGAGGAGATCCGCCGGTGGGGCAGGTAAGGCTGTGGCAGCGGGAGGTGTCCCCCCTAGGGTCTCGCAGAGCCCCCCCTCTAACGCCAGCGTCCCCGCCAACAGGCCACCACCCCCCCCCCCGGCGGAGACAGGGGCACCCCTCGACGGCGGCGCCAACGCCTTCCAAGCCCTCAACGAGAAGATGGACGTCCTCGTAGAGCTCATGAGGGCCCAGGCGGCCCGAGACGCAAGGTCCCGCGCCCCGTCAGGAAGTCCCCCTCGAAGGAGTGCAACGCAGCACACCGCCGGAGGCCGCTTCACCCTCCGCGGCCGACAGCTCCTCCGCAACGACGTCGGAGGACCCTCGCAAGCTCCGCCTGCGGAGCAAGAGGCTTCCTCCACGCCGAGGAAAGGGAAGCAGGGGGCGAAGCCGCCGCACCCGGGCACCAGTGCTCCGGGAGATCGCCATGACGCCCCCCCCAGCCCCACGGCACGGCCACAGCCGGAGCTGTCTCTCCGGCTACGAGATTTTGAAAGACGGTTTGCAGAGCAAGAGCGCGCTCTCCGCGCCCTGCAGAAGACCTCTTTCCCGGAGGACGAGGAAAAATCCCCTTTCTCCAAGTACATCTTGAAGGCAGAGGTCTCTCCTAGAGCCTCCATCCCAACCTTCAAGCTCTACAACGGCCAGGGCGACCCAGCCGATCACTACGACAGCTTCGACGCCCTGGTGACCCTGCATGGAACGCCGGATCCCATCAAATGCCGAGCCTTCGCGGCCACCCTGGTCCAGGGCGCTCAGGCATGGTTCCGAGCCCTCGCCCCGGGGTCCATCCGAGACTTCAGGCAGTTCGGGCGAATTTTCAAGGAGAGCTTCGCCGGTAGCGCCCCCCCAAGGTCAGTGGCGGGGCTCCTGGCTCTCAAACAGGCGCAAGGGGAGAGGCTCCGGACTTACGTCCACCGATTTAAATCTGAAGCCCTTAGGATCCCCCGCCTGGATGTGGCCTCAGCCACAACCGCACTGACCGGGGGCACCCGGGACGAGAATCTCCGCCGCGAGCTTGTCCTCCACCCTCCCTCGACCCTTGCCGAGCTAGTGACTCTGGCACTGCGCCACGCCGAGTGCGAAGAAGTACTCAGCGCCTGTCGAGACACAATCGGCTCGGGTCGGGAGGGGGACAAAAAGCGGACCTCCGAGCCAAACTCTGGCTCGAGTAAGAAGCGCGATCGAGAAGGAGAGCGCAAGAGAAAGTACAAGCGGTATACCCCCTTGACCGCACCAATCTACGAGATCTATGAAGACATCAAAGACTCGGGACTTCTCCGCCAGCCCGAGCCTATGAGGTCGAAGAACCGCAAGCGGGACAGGCATTGCCTGTTCCACGGCGACCACGGGCACCACACCGGAGATTGTCATCAGCTCCAGGACGAGATCGAGCGCCTCATCCGTCTGGGGCATCTACCCGGTTCACAACCGGGCACAAAGAGGACCGAGACGCCGCAGAGGAGATCGACAACGCCCCCCGAGGGGTCCACATCAACGTCATCTCCGGCGGAGCGGCATCGGGAGGCGACACCAGCCGAGGAAGGAAACATCATGCCGAGCGGGCCAGCCAAGCCTTAGAGCCCCCCAAAGGCCCGCCAATGGAGCCCCAGGTCATAGTCTTCTCCGACCAAGACCTGGAAGGGCTGAGCACCCCGCATGACGATGCCCTCGTTATCTCGGCCACGATAAATCACTGTAATGTAGACAGGATTTTGGTTGATAATGGGAGCGCCCCCGATGTATTATCTTATGACTATTTTCTCAAGATGGGGGAAGACCCATCCAAGCTCCGCCCGATCCGAACACCCCTGTGCGGGTTTAATGGCCTGGCCACCTACCCCGAGGGAGCCCTAAGCCTGCCGATCACTATCGGCACCCCACCCAAAACCGTTACGGTCATAGTGGACTTCATAGTGATTAAAGGTATGATAGCGTACAACGCCATTTTCGGCCGAAAAATTCTCAGCCGAATAAAGGCCGTACCATCTACCTATCACCAAAAAATGAAGTTTCCCACCAAAAATGGGTTGGGGGAAGTCCGAGGTAACCAGGCCACGGCTAGAAGGTGCTACAATATCTCGGTGGAAGCCTCAAGGCCGGACGGGAAGGATAAGGGCCCCAGGGGAGTCGAAGGAAAAACCGTGACCGCCGAGCCCGGTGGCGAATTATTAACGGTATTCCTGAACGACGACCCGGCCCTTGGAGTGAGGATCGGTTCCGACCTACCACCGAAGGAACAGCAGCAATACAAGGAGTTTCTTTCTGGGTACGTCCGGGTCTTCGCTTGGTCCGACGATCAACTCCCTGGTATACCAGAGGAAACTGTGATGCACAAGCTTAACCTCGACGCCACCGTGAGGCCCGTACAGCAGCGGAGGAGGAAGCATGCGCCCGAGAAATAGGCGATCATCAAGGCGCAGGTCACCAAGGGACAAGAGACTGGTCTTTTCAGACCGGTCCTGTACCCAACGTGGCTAGCCAACGTCATCCTGGTGCCGAAGACCACCGGCAAGTGACGAATGTGCGTAGACTTCACCGATCTGAACAAGGCCACCCCCAAGGACTGCTATCCGCTGCCGAGCATCGACCAACTGGTTGACTCAACCTCGGGCAACGAGATACTCAGTTTCCTGGATGCCTATTCGGGTTATCATCAGATCCGAATGAGCCCTGAAGATGTCGAGAAGACCGCCTTCATCACCGACTACGGCATGTACTGCTACACCCGGATGCCTTTCGGATTGAAGAATGCTGGAGCCACATACCAGCGACTGGTCAACCATATGTTCGAGGGACAGTTAGGTCAGAACATCGAGGCCTACATCGACGACATGCTCGTCAAGACCGCGAGGGCCCAAGACCACCTCACCGACCTGGCCGAGACTTTCGGCACCCTCATGAAGTACAGCATGAAGCTCAACCCCACCAAGTGTGCCTTTGGAGTAAGATCCGGGAAGTTCCTGGGTTTCCTAGTCACTCAGCGGGGGATCGAAGCAAACCCTGACAAGGTCCAGGCCATCCTAGACATGCGCCCGCCCACGTGCATTAAAGACGTCCAACGTCTGACGGGGCGTGTTGCCGCTCTCAGTCGTTTCCTGTCCCGTGCGGCCGAACGATGCTTGCCCTTCTTCAAGCTGATGAGGGGGCCTAAAATAGCGTCTGCTACGTTCGTATGGGACGGGGAATGCCAGACAGCGTTCGTCGAGCTCAAAGAGCTCCTAGCTTCACCCCCGGTGCTCTCCAAGCCCGTTGCAGGCGAGGTTTTGCTGCTCTATCTCTCGGCGACGCCATCAACGGTCAGCTCGGTCCTAGTCAGAGATGACTCGGGAGTCGAGAGGCCGGTCTACTACACCAGCAAGGTGCTCGGCGAGGCCGAGCGGAGGTACCCCGCAACCGAGAAACTCGTGCTAGCGTTGGTTACCTCCGCAAAGTGCCTCCGACCCTACTTCCAGGGGCATCCCATCACCGTGCTGACCGGCGAGCCATTGAAGAAGATTCTGGCCCACCCCGAGGCCTCGGGGCGACTCGTCAAATGGGCCATCATGCTCGGGGCATACGACATCTCGTATCGGCCACGATCAGCTATCAAGGGGCAAGCGCTCGCCGACTTCATCGCCGAGAGCACCGTTCCGGTCGAGGACAGGCCTTCGACAGCAACCGGGCCAACCTGGGAGCTGTTCGTCAATGGATCGTCCAACTCGGTCGGCAGCGGCGCAGGGATCCTCCTAAGGTCCCCCGAAGGAATAGAGTTGCAGTACGCCCTAAAGTTCAACTTTCCGGCGTCCAACAATGCTTCCGAGTACGAGGCCCTTATCTCGGGGGCCCGCATGGCCCGACGGTTGGGGGCTGAGCGAGTCAGGATCCACACCGACTCCCAGCTGGTCGCAAGCCAGGTCAGCGGCGAGTACGAAGCTCGGGAGGCACCTATGATCAAATACCTCCAGTTGGTCCGGAGCCTGGCCCAGCAGTTCGTGGAGTTCGAGGTAGTCCGAATAGCTCGGGAGCAAAACTCTCGGGCGGACGCCTTCTCCCGACTGGCCTCCTCCCTAGACCCGGAAGGTACACGATCGGTCCTCCTAGAAGAGCTAGAGCGCCCGAGCATAGACTCGGAGCTCCTCGCCATTGACTCGGCCACTCCCGACGACTGGCGCTCCCCCTACCTCTCCTGGCTACGAGACTCCCAGGAACCCTCCGACTCTCGAGAAGCCCGCCGGATGAAGTACCAAGCTCGGCGCTTCGTCATCCTCGACAGCGCCCTCTACCGAAGATCGTTCTCCGGGCCCCTTCTGAAGTGCCTCGGCCCTGACGAAGCGAGCCAAGCTATTGAGGAGATTCATCGAGGCCTGTGCGGAGCACATTCAGGAGGTCGGTCGCTGGCCAGAATCCTGCTAAGGCAAGGATACTGGTGGCCGACCCTCCAGCGCGACTGCACGGCTTACGTACAACATTGCGACCGTTGCCAGCGGTTCGACCATTTGGTCCACCAGCCGGCTACGGAACTTGTCACCCTTACCGAGCCCTACCCTTTCGCTCGGTGGGGGATCGACATCCTTGGGCCGTTCCCAACGGCTCAATCCCAGAAGAAGTTCATCATCGTCGCCATCGACTACTTCACCAAGTGGATCGAGGCTGAAGCAACAGCGAGGATCACCGAGACAGTCGTCTGGGGTTTCGTATGGAAATCGATCATTTGTCGCTTCGACATCCCCCGAGTGATAGTGAGCGATAACGGGCGACAATTCGACTCTCGATACTTCCGAGATAGATGTGCCGACCTAAATATCCGCAACCACTTCACTTCGGTCGCCCACCCTCAGGCCAACGGGCTGGTTGAAAATGCCAACAAGACCATCTTGAAGGGCATAAAAACCAGACTCGGCAAGGCTAAGGGTAGCTGGCTCGAGGAACTGCCTAGCGTACTATGGTCGCACCGAACGACCCCCAGAACGGCAACCGGTGAGACCCCTTTTCAACTGGTATATGGCACCGAAGCCGTCGTTCCATTGGAAATCGCCAATCCGTCTCTCCGAGTGATCAGCTTTGTGCCCGAGGCAAACGAGCAGAAGCTGCTCGAGAACCTCGACCTGGCAGACGAACTCCGAGAGATCGCGAACGTCCGAGCTACGGAGTACCAGCGCCGCCTCACTCGGTACTACAACGCCAGGGTCCGAGGCAGACAATTCCGACCAGGGGACTTCGTCCTCAGGAAGGCAGAAGCCTCTCGACCACTAGAGGCGGCGGGCAAGCTATCCCCCAACTGGGAAGGCCCCTACCGAGTGATCGAGACACTCGGAAAAGGTGCGTACAGGTTAGCCACAATGGAAGGGGAACGCATTCCCCGGACATGGAACGCAACCACACTTCGCAGATTTTATTTCTGAATACTGTATCAACAAATTGGGTAAAATAAACCCCCTTATCTTTCGCATTCATTCAAGATAATTGTTGGTACATCAGAAAGGCAACTGCCAATACATTACATAACAAAAAGCGAAAATCCATCTGGCACCGCAGCAAACGGCCATCGCCCGGTCGACCCGGTCTTGACCTTCTCGCATCCAGCCACTGACTCTGCCTCGCGTAGAAACTGGCTCGGACAAGAGATGGTCGACCCAGTTGGCTCGGGTGGTCCGTGACAAAGGTGACAGAGGGACGGCAAGGAGAAGGCCACCTTTCACGCAAGGAAGGCTACCTTCCAAGTTGGCAACAACCTGGAAAAAGGGCACGCCGCGAAGGTCCCCTTTCTTCCAAACTGCCAACTCTTTGGAGGCGAACAGAAAGCAAGCAGCCCCCGAAGAGTGAAAGAAATGAAGAACAAAAGAGAGAGAAAGAGGCAGCGCACGGGGGTAAGGAAGGGACTGGAGCCACCTCCTCCCCTCCCACGGAGGGGAATGGCGGCCGGCATCCCTAACTCCCCCATCCACCCTCCATCTCGGCGTCCGCCCGGAAGCCTCGCCGGAGCCAAGAGGAGGAAACGGCGTGCCCCCGCACGTGGAAGCCCTCTCCCGATCCACGCGGCGACCGTCGGACCTGTCTCATGCACGCGCGGCGACCGTGGGACCCGACCGATATTCCAGGACATCTGGAACCGGCCGCTCCCCGTCATCTGCAGCATCACCTTCTGAAGGGTCCTCCATGCTCCGATCGCGGTGGCGCAACGCAAAGCGAAGACGAGGGAAAAAGAGCAGACCGCCGGCGAAAGTCCTAAGTGTTAAGAGAGAAGGAGCACTCTTCGGTCCTTTTTATAGGCCAAGGGAGGCCACGCGCCTTAAAAGACTCCCCCCTCGAAAACACGCTACAGGACCTCCCTGGAAGGTCACCTCGAAATCCCTGCCCCCCGCCCTAGCGGGATTCGCGAAGCACCTCGCCTTTCAAAGCGTGGTAATACGGAAGGACGCCCGCCAGAAGTCTCCCGAATCGACATGCGAAAACGGCGCAAAAAATATCGGCACTTTCCAACTGCCACGATACGCCAACCAAATCACAGCAAAGATAGCGATCAAATAAAGTAAGTTATTTATTACCTCCCATAAAAGCCTCTTACAACAAGGAAGACAGACAAAAAGGGGAAGGGGCAAAATAAAGTTACATCAGGCCTCGGGCCCACTTTGAAGCTCGGGAACCGCAGTAGGGGACGCGTCACCCCCGGTACCCTCGGCGACGGCCGGCCCGGACACTGACCTCGCCTGTACGAGGACTGTCCCGATCGCGAGCCCTCCCGAGGCCTCTGGAGCTGGTGACCCCGCAGGGGGCGACTCCTCCGGTGCCTCCCCGGCCGAAGATGAGGAGCTGGAATCTGACTCGTCCGAGTCATAACACTGGCCATAAGGAAAATCACCTCCGGCCAGGTGCTCATTGGCATAGTTCATCGCCCGGCGATAGCCCTGTCTGAACCCCTTTCGAGCACCCCGGCAGAGCGCTACCTCGTAGTAGGGTAGGGCGGCTGCAATCAGGTCGGCCGAGTAAGCTTCCGAGCCTTTATAACGCTCGATCGCCTCCGCCTCGACCTGCCCGTCCCGAGCCCGCTCCGCCTCGGCCGCACGCTCTTCCGCTCTCACCAGACGCTCCTCCAGCTCGGTCATCTTCCGCTCGGCCTCGGTCATCCGACCCTCCGCCCGGGCTCGGTCCGCCTCGGCCTCGGCGCGAAGGCGCTCCGCGTCCTCCGCCCGATCTTGCAGCTCACCACGCTCAAGCTCCCAGAGGCCATCCAGCTCGATGTGACGTTGACGCTCGTCTTCTAGACGCTTGCTCTTCCTCTCGAGCGATTCTCGGGCCCTTGTCAGCTGCTCGGCCAGTACCTCGGCCTCCCGTCGGCTCGACCGCGCCAACTCCCTGAATGCGAGGAACTCCCGCCGGAGCCCCTCGTGCTCCCCCTCGAGCCGGGCCAGTTTCCCCTCGCATCCACCAAGGGTCCAGGCGAGCGTCGACCGCTCCGCCTCCATCCGGGCGTGCGCTTCTGCCATCACGGCCGCTGTCCGAGCTATAATAAGGCCGCCCTCCATCAGGATGTCAAGGACCCCGGCAGGAGTGCTGCGCTTTTCTCCTCCCCTCGTCCTATCGGCGATCGACCGGCAGATCCGGTACAGATCACCCGAGACACCAAGCCTGACCAGAGCTTCCGGCAAAGGGGACCGCTCCACCCTGGGCGCCCCGTCAGAAGGCCCTGTTGTGGCGGCGAAACTAACCGCCCCGCGCACCACGGTCGGTTGGGGCTGCAACGCCTCCCCGGGTGAACCCCCACCCTCGACCGGCGCCGCTGGATCAACGGCACCAGAAACTGCCGGCACTTGGGGTTGCGACACACCCCCATCTGCACCGACCGAACTCTCGGTCCCAGCGCCGGCCACGCCGGCATCGGCCCCTTCTGTCCCTACAGAGGGGAGAGCCGACCCATCACCTCCCTCTGCGGGGCCCCTGGTCTCCTCGGCCCCCTCTCGCTCAGCAGATGGGAGAGCCAGCCCAGAAGGGTCGGCCCCATCCTGCCCCCGAGAGGGGAGCGCCGCCGAGCCAGAGTCGCCCCCGACGGCGGTAGGAAGACCGGCTTTCCTGGCCCTCTTCCTGGCCTTCGCGGCCTCCCGCAGTTTCCCCACCAGGGGATCCTTGCGCTTCAGGCCGGTCGACCGAGAAGTCCCCTCGGGGGCCGCCCCCTTGCCCTTATCTCGGGCATAAGCGCGACCCACCGAGACATCAGGTTCGTCGGCTGCCGAGTCTTCTCCCAGATCGATGACCTCGGCCGCCTCCTCCAGAGGCTCCCGCCTCACGTCTGCAACAAGAAGAAGCCCCGGTCATGAGGAGGAAAAAAGGGTTACCACCCTAGAAGAAGAACCTCAAAGAACCATACCTGACGCCGTCAACCGCGAGAGAAGACACCGTTCGATGTTCTCCGGTGTCACCAGCTCCTTGGTCGATTGGCGATTCTCCAACAGACGGGCAGCCTGCTGCTCCACGTGGGGAGGAAACTCCTCCTGGCGAGGGGGCAGGTTCGGGTGAAAATTGGGCGAGGTCCGGCATCTCCAGATCTCGTCTGTCGCCATCGCCTTCACCCAGAAGAACTGAGTCTTCCACCCCTTGTGCGAGGAGTCCTTCGCCGCAAGCGAGATGCAGCTCCTATTCCTCCGCGCCTGGATGAAGTAAAAACCTTTTCCCGCCGATGGATGCGCCTTCAACTCAAAGAAGAAATGAAAGAGGTCCAGAGAAGGGAAGATGCCGTGCTGGTGGCACAAAATCCCGAACGCCGAAAGAAGAAGATAGGAGTTGGCCACCAACTGGATAGGCGCCAACCGGAAAAAAGTGAGCAGCTGCAGCACGTAAGGATCGAAAGGAAGCCGAAATCCACTCTTCCAGGCCAAGAGGAAGGTGCAAATGTGCCCATCACGGTCGTCCAGACTCGTCTCGTACGGGGTGGCGGCAGCAAAGCTATAGCGGAGAGGCAGACGGAAACGATGCTCCAGCCTCCGCACCTCCGCTTCTCCCAACTCGCTACAGTTGGGGACAGGATCGCGCCTCACGGGCACAAGCTCCGGACTCTGATCCGCCATCGGATCGGGAGAAGATCCCTCGTACGAGCTTGAAGACTCCGGGGGAGAAGGAAGCTGCCGAACCGCCTCCGCGGTTATCCTCGCCAACTCTTCAAACGCCGCCGCAAGGCTCCGCGTCTCCACTGTGCTCTCACGGCGCATCAAGAAGCAAGGAAAGCCTAAAACCCTGGAAGCCTAGAACGATGAACAGCGCCCCCTATAAACCCCTGAGGGTGGCGGCGCGCCGTTCCGTGCTCCGAGAAAAAGGGGGGCCCCTTCGTTTCAAATCCGTCAGGATCATCATTACGGGCCTCGGCGACCGCTATAAGCGGCTACATGACGCCAACGGAATTCCACCCACCTGAGCCACGCCGGTCCAAAGCCTCGAAAAACTACTTATCCGAGCCTCCTTGGCTCGGGAGTAGGAGGGGGACAAGTGGAGAGGGGGATTTCCGCAGCCCACCACCAAGGCAGCCCAACAAGACCCACGCGGTCCAACTAGGCGAGCCCACCCGAGTGATAGCCCACTAGGCCCACTCAGGGAAGAAAAGCCCAATAAATAAAGACTCGAGGAACCAACTCTTCCCGGCGGCCTTCTAGGCTCGGAGGGCCCGAGACAACGGTCAGGTCGGATGGAAGGTCCGGTCTAAAGCCCACTCTCCGACCGAGAGAAAGAGGCTCCAGCCGACCTATCCGACCCCACCTTCGCCGGGCCATGACTATCGCTCGGACACGAGCTAGCATCCCCGTAGCTCGGTGAGACCGCTTGATTACCTGCAGGTGCGGCCGTTCAGAGTCCTCCGCCAGCGGGAGAGTCATGGGAGCTGCCGAACTCCAAGGGGATAACGCCCCCACGATCCGGCCATGAAAGCCCCCGATGAAGACGTAACTCCCGCCGGGAAGCCCTCAGCTCACCGGACTCTTAAAAGGCGATGCACTATTTAAGTAAGGGAGACCCTCCGGAAGATGGTAAGATGAACTAGCCATTCACATACCCTAAGCTCCTGGGCACGATTCGCTTCACCCTTGGTGGAGAGGATTCTCGCGCATCAGCTCTCTCCTCCCCTCATTATCGCTTCCACCATCGCTCTACTGACTTAGCCATCGGAGGGTTTTTCCCCAGGGAGATCCCCTAGGCCCTCTGATACGTTTCCCTCCTCTTGCAGATTCATCTTCTGGTGATCCACAGCCCGCTCAGGACTCAGCGCGAGATTCCGCCCCTTCAATAAGATCTCAAAGTTCTAATCTTTTTGTTCGTTCTTTCTTTCACGGAACTGACAGGATGTAACGCATCAAGACTAGTGCGTTACATGGCTGTGGCGGTCGCACGATAGACCGCTGCATCCAACGTGCACAGAGTTCAACATCAATCAAACTCTTTTGTTAATTATCCATATTATTATCCATAACAAAATGGTATTTATCCTTAAAATACGTAAATAGGCTAAATAACCTTCTAGAATATGGGCCAAACTTAATGGGCTTGGTCCTTAAACCTTTTGGATTTTATTTAAATAGGTTAAGTTATTTATTTAACATAATTGAGCCTTATAATAACTTATTAATCTAATAATCCTTTTATTAGTCTATTTAGCCTTTATAAATTCTTAATAAATTCCAACAATTTTTTATAAATAATCCAGAAATTATTATAAAAATTCTAGGGCACTACAAATCACATGTTTAGGGTTTGAGCACCGGATCTCACGATTCTTGGGTTTTTGACCGATCTATGGGTGTAGAATTATACTAGGAGGGTTGGGGATGGATTCCCCTTTGTTTTCCCATCATCGGGGGATGATCGGGGTGTCGAATAGATTTTTGGGCCATTCCCGTCGTTCCCATGCTCGGGTTGGGGTTGCGGTCCTTCGAGTGACCGCTAGGGCCCCTTTGGTAGTCCGCAGGAGATCGCTAGGCGTTTTGGTATGTCCGTTAGGCTTAGCGGACCCTAGGGGACCGCTAGGCCTGGTAAGCGGTCACGCGACAGATCGCTGCCCATTGGGTAGCGGCCAGCCCATGACCGTTTGCCCCGTTTGGTTATAGCACTGTGTTTTTGACTGTTGAGAGTCATGTGTAGGGTTGCGGTCAGGGCATGACTATTTCTTTGTGCCTTGCTGTCCGATGAGGACTGCTTGGTTTGGATAGCGGCCTGGCGATAGACCATTTCCCCTCTGTTTAGGGTTTGAGCCCCGTTTAGTTATAGCACTGTGTTTTTGACTGTTGGGAGTCACGTGTAGGGTTGCGGTCAGGGCATGACTATTTCTTTGTGCCTTGCGGTCCGATGAGGACTGCTTGGTTTGGATAGCGGCCTGGCGATAGACCATTTCCCCCTCTGTTGCTCGAACTTGTTTTCTCGTTGGTTCGAGGTCGGTTTGTTCGGTACGATTAGTTGCAGAGAGCTTTTCCGTTTATTTGTTATTGGTTGTTGCCACTACCGTACTCCCGCTCGGTAGCGTTACCTTTCGTGCTTGTTCACGCTTTGCTATCTTGTTTCTCTCGTGCTAGGTGGGGGTCCGCTGGATCCCTGCTAAGCCTATGAAATGAGGCTCACCCCTATGTTTTCATGTGAGGCAGGGTCGTCGAGAGACGCAGCGGAGTTTTAGCGTGGCTCCAGTAGCCAGGGTTAGTCGCCAGTTGCCAGAGCCTGGGTATTCCCCGTGTACTTGTACTTTTCTTTCCGTTGACAGTACTTATATTGGACATGAGATACTTTGGACCTTATAGCTGTTTAGTGGTTATTTATCTTAATTTTTGCATTTTTTTTATTATTGTGCTAGCTCTGTAGTTATTTTAGCTTCTCTTGTGCCGTCACACCATCCTTTAACCCTTCCGACTCTTCGGGCTCGTGGGTGGCGGGTCGAGGTTCGAGTCACACCGCTTCCTTTCCGGTAGTCGAATCTCGGGTCATTACAACGCACCTTGGGTTAGTCCAGACCACCCCAATCTTGGAACCTGAACACATTGTCACACACGTGCCTGGCACGCTCTATCGTGAGTAAAATCAGCAAAAGATATAATGATATTTTATTATTATCCTGAGTGCTTCCACGTGGCAATCCCTGCGAGGAGCCTTAGCTCCTAAAAAATCATTATAGGCGTGTCGGTAAAATCATAACACATGAGTTTGAAGGGGCACAAAACAATAAGGAAATGGTCAACATGTGACCGATAAGGCTCTAAATACCTTTTCGCACCCCGACGTGGGGCTTTCAAAGCTTTTCAACATGCTCTCTCCCACTAGCTCCAACATGCCCCCGTGAGGTGCCCTAGCTCCCCATTGTCGGTGCCACTGCTCTAACATTAATGGGTTCCGGAGGGTTTCCGTTCATGGGTCCCGTGTTTCGTTTCATAAAAAAAGTTGAAAATTTCAAAATTACAGATCTTCGGATCTCTAAATAATAAATAATATTTTTTTAGATGTAATGATATTTTATATTGAGAGAGATTTTATCCTTTTAGAAGAAACGAATGAATGAAAATATGGCGCCAAATTAAAATATGGCGGCAAATAAAAAGAGACAAGAATTAGAAACGCGTACCCTTTCCTCCTTAGTCCTTCCCCCTTCCCCCTCCTCTCGATCTCCCTTTCCTCTCTCACGATCGCACCCCCATCTCAATCTCTCACCGGCGGGCGGCAGAGTGGCGAGGGCGGGCGGGCGCGGTGAAGCTACCCAGGGACGCCGGTGAGGGGCGAGCGGAGGTGGCACCGGCTGCGAGGGCGCAGCAGCGGCGGTGGTCAAATTCTTTCCGACGGACACCCCCCCCACCGCAGGTATTCCCCTCTCTCACTCTTACTCTCACTCTCACAGACACAGGGAGGGGGAGGGGCTCGGTTGCCAGCAAAACCAAAATCAGCTGGTGCAGATTATCCTAATGTAAAGATTTTACATTTTCAGTTGCCAACAAATGGGTCCTTCCCTTTTGGATTCACCACCTGACAATCCTGTTCTCGTAGATACTTTGGCAGATTTTATATCCAAATTACCACGACTGAGTTGCAACATCATGACCCTTTTACTGTGGCGATGAAGGATTTTGGAGACAAGGCTCGTTAAAGAGAGACCGATGTAATTGTTACAATATTTGAGGATGGAAAACTGGTAAACATTGTGCAACTCGAAAGGCCATACCAAGAGTGGGCTCTGCAAATGCATGATCAATAGGACGAATAAATAGATGGCGGTGAGGACAAACCTGTCCTTGTTGATTGTCTATCCACTAAAAATAGGGGCTTAGAATTTCATCTCCTTTTGTAAGAGTACATCAGGTGATAAGGAGAAAAGGTTCGTCTTGGATATCAGGCATGAAGATTAAAATTCTCAAAGGAGCAGTTGGTTTTCTTAAAAGTAATCTCTATGCAACTCGTGAGTACATATTACTTGTGTAAGAAATTCTCAAGAGTTGCATAGAGATTACTTTTAAGAAACCAACTACTCCTTTGAGAATTTTAACCTTCATGCCTGATATCCAAGACAAATCTTTTCTCCTTATCACCTGGTGTACTCTTACAAAAGGAGATGAAATTCCAAGCCCCTATTTTTATTCGGAGGGTAAGAAGAGGGATGTGGATATAAATGTGTGTACGTAAATGTGGATATGACCCTTTTTTTCATTTTTGCCCGTTCAAGACTTTTGTTATGATATATGTGATTAGGATGCTTGGATGTGAATTAAATTTGTAGATAGGTGTGGATGCCGATATGTGAGAAAATGTGTATGTGAATGCAAGTATGATAATAATTTTTTCCATAAGATGATGTCGATGTCAACGTGGGTGTGTGAATATGGAAGTGAAAGTGGATGTGGATATGGATGTATATTTGACCAAACAGGATGTACAAATGTGAAAAATAGTCAATATTAAGGGGAGATATTATCCGTATTTTCGTAGAAGTATTGATAAGACATATTGATATGATTTTTTAAATTTGTTAGGTAAATATGGCTAGAATTGATCGTTCATGGACGAATCGCAGAGTAGTTGACAGAGTGGTGTCAGAGGAATTTAAGGATGGAATTGATAGTTTTATTCAATTTGTATTGGGGCATCCAACAGTAGTGGACCAGCATGGTAACATCCGATGTCCTTGTTTACTTTGTAAAAAATAAGAGATTTCTTTCACTATGGGATGTGCAAGTTCATTTATATAGGAAAGGGTTCACGAAAGGTTATATGAATTGGGTGTGTCATGGTGAGAACTTCTGGTCGTATGAGGCCGGTAATGTTACAGGCACAAGTACCTATGCATACATGGTAATCGATGCTGTTGGCCCTAACTTTAATGTACAAGGGGAACACGTGTACAATGAAGAACCACCAAACAAGTTGGCTGAAAGATTTTATCAGTTACTTCGGGATGCTGATGAGCCGCTGTGGGATGGTTATGAAAATCACACTCGATTGTCTGCTGCCTCAGAGTTGTTGAATTTGAAATTAGAATTTCACCTTAGTGAGAGTTGTTATGACCATATGCTCCTCCTTATCAAGAGTATGCTGCCTCGAGATGAGAAGCTGCCTGAAAATTTTTACTGTGCAAAGAAGATGGTCAATGAGTTAGGGCTTGAATACCAAAAAATAGATGCATGCCCTAATCACTGTATGCTATATTATGAAGATAATGTAGATAAAAGATCATGTGATATTTGTCATCATGATAGATTTAAACCTAAGAGTGGGGATAATTCAAAGCAGAAGGATGTGCCTTACAAGTCAATGCGATACTTTTCTCTCATGCCCAGATTGCAGCGGATGTATATGTCGTCAAAGACAGCTCGGCATATGATATGGCACACGGAAAGAGTATGTCGTGTAGATGATAGAATAAGTCATCCCGCCGATGGTGAAGCTTGGGCTCATTTCAATCGTACCTATACTGCTTTTGCTCACGAGCCATGCAATGTTAGGTTATGTTTATACATAGACGGCTTCAACCCATTTGGAGGTTCAGTGGCGTCTTACTCATGTTGGCCAGTGTTCCTGACGGCGTACAACCTTCCGCCGGGCATGTGCATGAAGCTAGAGAACCTTTTCTTAACTATATATATCTCAGGCCACTGATTGTTGAGTTGAAAAGATTATGGAATGATGGAGTTGTTACTTATGATGTGTATAGAAAATAAAATTTTACTATGAAGGTTGCATTGATGTGGACAATAAGTGACTTCCCTACATATGGAATGCTATCTGGCTGGAGCACACATGGGAGGTTGGCATGTCCTAACTGTATAACTGATACCAAATCATTTATCCTGAAATATGGTAAGAAATCATGCTGGTTCGATTGTCATCGACGGTTTCTACCAATTGACCATCCTTTTCGAAGGCAAAAGGACTCATTCATTAAGAAGATAATTGAAATGGATGAAGCAGACTTGGAACGCATGTCTGGTCAAAAAATGGCGGCACAGGTGCAAGACTTACCAGATATAGTACAACTATCGGGTAGTACATGACATCTTCATGGATTTGGACAGGATCACAACTGGGTGAAGAAAAGTATCTTCTGGGAATTGCCTTACTGGTCAGCCCTTTTGATACGGCACAACCTGGACATCATGCATGTTGAGAAGAATGTCTTTGATAATATGTTCAACACCAGCATGAACGTGAAAGCCAAAACAAAGGACAATGCCAAGGCGTGAGCGGACTTGAAGATACTTTGTAAACGACCAGAGTTGGAATTGCGGCAGGTACGGGGCAAAGTTGTGCAACCTAAAGCAGCTTACGTGTTGAAAGACACACAGATCAATGAACTGTGCTAGTGGCTGAAGTAATTAAGATTCACTGATGGATATGTGTCTAACATAGCCCTTTGTGTGAATGTCAATGAAGGGAAAATATGTGGATTGAAAAGTCATGACTGTCATGTGTTCCTGGAGAGACTTCTTCCCATTGCATTCCGTGACATATTGCCACAACCTATATGGGGAGCATTGACTAAGTTGAGTTAATTTTTTAGGATTCTATGTGCATCATAACTCAAACTTGGGGACGTGCAAACTATGGAACAGAATGTGGTCACGATGGTATGCAAGTTGGAGAAGATATTTCCCCCTACATTCTTCGATTCCATGGAGCACCTGATTATCCATTTGCCATATGAGGCCAAAGTTGGAGGACTGGTACAATTTCGATGGATGTATCCATTTGAGAGGTAATCAGTATGTATTTACTGATTATTTGACACTAGTTACATGTGTCTGTCATTGTCGCTATATGTCATTGTCATATGAATTGTTGTCAAAGGTGTATGTATGACCTGAAAATGAAGGTTCACAACAAGGCTACAGTAGAGGGTTCAATTACTGGGGCATGTATTATTGAAGAAATTTTGAACTTCTGTTCGATATACTTCGAACCCGAAATTCAAACTCGCCACAATCGACCTCCACGTAATGATGATGGAGGAGAGGTGGGTCCGTCCGACCGGTTATCCATATTTAAGTATCCAGGACATGCATTCGGACGTTGTTCGAATCGTATATTAGAGGATAGAGAGTTGTTGGCCGCAGAGATATATGTTCTCCTGAACTATGCTGAGATTGAACCTTATGTTGAGTGAGTCCTCAACTCCGTAAGTGCTAAAATTTATAAGTTTTTTGACGTTCTTTCTCCCATTTATGGTGATGTTACATTCATCATTACAGGCAATTTGATTCAGAATTAATTACTCAATGTCCACACCTCAATGACATGAAGGTTCAAAAGGAACGAGAGAGATCTTTTGCCAGATGGCTTAAAGGTCAAGTAAGTACCGAGGTTAAGTTCCATAAAGCTTGAGGTGTATGCCCGTTCATTTTAAAGTAGCGTGGTTTATATTCATAGGTTGAACAAGGTTATGTTACTGATGAAAGAGTTCGGGTGATAAGTTATGGACCTTCGAAGGTCGCGCATGCCTATCCAGGATTTTTTATGAATGGTTATAGATTTCACACCAGAGATTATGGACGAAATAAGTCTACGATGAATAGCGGCATATACGTGAAAGGTGGTACATATAATGAAAATGATATTGATTACTATGGTATTCTTGAGGAGGTAATAGAATTACAATATATCAGACAAGACAACCATATATTCCTTTTTAAGTGTCATTGGTTTGATCTTAATTCAGTTCTAAATAATTCAATATATGGGATTGTCGATGTCAAACATAGATCCAAATTGAATACCTATGAGCCGTTCATTTTGGCCGCACAAGCCCAGCAAGTGTATTATCCAAGTTATTCATCGTCCAAGAATAAAGATTGGTGGGCAGTCTGTAGGGTAAAACCAAGGCTTGTGCCTAAAGATGAGTTAGACCTCATTGAAGCTGTCTGAGAGGATTTTGGTTTGAAATTTTTTCAATCAGATGAGGGTGACACTGCAAAGTTGGTTGCTTCTAATCTTCATCTGATCGAATCTGACGATCCACTTCGGTTGTCTATAGAGGACGAAGTGGAAGAAGTCGATCCAACTGAGCTAAATGAAACAATTGTTGGGCAGGAGGAGTCCTCTGAAGAGGAAGAGTATGAATCTAGTGAGAATGGGGAAGATGATGAACATGACAATGAGTTTGATATATCTTCAGCATCTGAAAATGAAATAGATATTGATTGAATATTTTGTAAGAAATTTAACATATATACACTTCTTATCATTATTACTTACCACCTCTCGTCATGATTAGTTGTGGACTAATATGCACTACTTTAATTGTTGTCAATAATTAGATGGTTCGAGGTCGTACCGGATCTTCGAGAAGAGGTGGTTCCGGGAGGGGTTCCACTGGTATGTTTATTTAAATTCCTAGATAAATGAGTAGTGAATATGCACTTTATTTTGGTAATGATATTTTATGTCTCTACACCAGGTACACAGATTACACCGCCCCCACCACCTGCTGCGGGTTTGTTTATTTAAATTCTTAGATATATGAGTAGTGAATATGCACTTTGTTTTGCTCGTGATATTTTATATCTCTGCACCAGCTACCCATAATGCATCACCCCCACCAACAACTGCGGGTATGTTTATTTAAATTTTTAGATAAATGAGTAGTGAATATGCACTTTGTTTTGCTCACGATATTTTATGTCTCTGCACCAAGTACACAGAGTACACCGCCCCCATCACCTGCTGCGGGTATATTTATTTAAATTCTTAGATAAATGAGTAGTGAATATGCACTTTATTTTGATAACGATATTTTATGTCTCCGCACCAGCTACATAGAGTGCACCGCCCCCACCAACAACTGCGGGTATGTTTATTTAAATTCTTACATAAATGAGTAGTGAATATGCACTTTATTTTGCTCACGATATTTTATGTCTCTGCACCAGCTATAGAGAGTGCACCGTCCCGACCAACTGCTGTGGGTATGTTTATTTAAATTTTTAGTGTTGTGTCCCTATGTTTTGATGCTGTCAAAACCATGAGTCATGTATACTCTTCATGT
Organism: Amorphophallus konjac; assembly: GCA_022559845.1. Taxonomy (NCBI): domain Eukaryota; kingdom Viridiplantae; phylum Streptophyta; class Magnoliopsida; order Alismatales; family Araceae; genus Amorphophallus; species Amorphophallus konjac. The sequence continues at coordinate 351,195,904 of CM040126.1, forward strand.
GGATAGTCAATGTGTTTTGTTAATGTAGAATTTTGTATGGAGCTATAATGATTTTGTGTGTGTAGTTTACTTCTAAATTGCACAAAGAACAGGTTGACAGATGCACATAGAACAGGCTGAAAGCCAGTAATTTTTTAAAGAATTGAAGAAAAGTCAACATGGTCAATGAAGTCAACGCATAGTCAATGGAGCTAAGATAGTGGTCAACCCAAGTCAGTGTAGTCAAAGTCTTAATTATTTAGAAATGGGTCACAAATCTGTTAAGATTCATACAAGGGAAGGCAGGAAGATAAGGCAGACAAATGACTCATTAGTGGTGAAAAATAGGCAAGTAAGGCTGACAAATAACTCTCTACGGGTGAAAAATAGGTTGTAGCGATGAATATGTGTGAAGTGTTGAAACTGCATGAAGGGGAAGTCGACTTGTGTTTATCCGCCAGTAGAAGAAGTTAAGGCTGACAAATAGGGTGACATATACCCTCTTAAGGGTGAAAAATAGGTCTCAACGGTGACATATACCCTCTCAAGGGAGAAAAATAATTGTTATCTCTGATTAATAGGCCGAGAAGAGTTATCAGATGAAGAAAGAAGGGAAATTGAGGAGAGAGAGAAGGGTTCACTACAAGCCAAAAGATCAACAGTAAATCACTAGAAGACAATGAGCTACAGTGTTCTACAGTGATCCCTAAAGCCCTCGAAGAAGCCAGAAGAACAATCGAAGGGTTGACTCAAGTCAAGGTGGACCAGACAAACTTTGAATTGGTCAAAGTCAATAATAGTCAACTGACTCCAGCCAACATTATTATCATGTTTAACTTAAGTCAATGTTGACCCAAGTCAAAGTCAGCATCAGTCGTGGTCAAGGAGGTCAAGCTCCATAGTCAGACAAAATAATAGAGGAACAAGGGTGACAAATGGCTTTTGGCGTTGACTAAAGCTAAAGAAGAAAGCAGCAAGGGCGACGGCTCAGTATGGATAGTTTAGTTAATTGACTGGACAAGGTAGACAAATAGCTGTGTTAGGCTGACAAATGGGCAGCAAGGGTAAATGCGTGGAAAGAAACAAGGCACAATCGAAGCATGAAGCTGTGGCGTCGATGCAGCAAGGAAGTAAGGAAGAGAAAGGAGCTGTGGCGATGGCTAAAGGGAAGCTAAGGGTGACAAATATCTCCCTAAGGCAGACAAATAGCTGGTTAAGGGTATAAAATACCCGATAGGAGTAACAAATAGCTTGCTAGTGCAGAAAAGGGTCAGACACGTGAGGAACACGTGGGATCTTTTCACACCTTTGACTGTCACATGCCCCAAGGTTGAAAAGGCAAATCATATGGCACGTGATCCAGTTCAACCTTTTCTTTTACATCGCTTTCAGATCTATTCAGCAGAAGAGTCGCATGATTTGCCTCTCTCTTTCCTTATGTGGGTATTGAGTGCTTGTTGTTTGACATTTGTTCTGTGCAAAACATTACTCTTATATTGTCGTTAGATCTGTCAGCAAGAGTCCTACTTCACTTTCATTTCATTTCCCTCTAGTGCGCGTTGAGTGCTTAAGTGTTCGACGTATGTTCTATGCAAACTCTTGTTAACATATTGATTATTCTATTTTAAGATTGGGTAGCGCCAGATTTACTTTTTTAATTTGGGCACAGTTTTTAATCGGGGGATATATTCATCCCCCCTCTATATCATATCCTTTCGCACATCACTTAGATAAATGGGTAGTGAATATGCACTTTATTTTACTCATGATATTTTATGTCACTGCACCAGGTACATAGAGTGCACCGGCCCCAACACTTGCTACAGGTATGTTTATTTAAATTCTTAGGAAAATGACTAGTGAATATGCACTTTGTTTTACTCATGATCTTTTATGTTTACAGTGTTGGGTCCCTGGGTAGGCGAGTGGACAAGAAGGGGGGGTTGAATTATCCCCTACGAACGATGGTAAATTTAAATGCTTATGCAACGAAAATTACAATATTGACAAGATAGAAGATATTAGCTAAACACGATAACTAGGTTCTCTCGATCTCACCATTCACACACGAACATTCAACCAATATAAACACTTAAGCACGCATCCACAAAAGTAAACCATAAGACATGAAATTTTTAAGGTGGTTCGGGACCACGACATGCTCCCTACGTCCACCCTTCACCAAATCCGGTGAGACTTCACTCCGGGATAAATCCCCAAATGGAGACGACGCTCCAAATACACACGGGATGACGCCCGCACACACATGGGGACACGCCCCAACACACACACACACAGACGGAGATGAAGTTTCCCACACGATCCGATGACTGGATCATAAAAACACACACACAATCCGACGACCGGATCACAACATACACGTTGCAACAACCACAACACAATGACACACACACACGAACGCACGCATGCGATCAAACATGACCGTATACAGATGATCCACACACACGAGTATCTTCAGGTTTGGAAAATAAACACAAACATTTAAATCATGCTTAACCCAAGAAATAGATCATGAAGCACATCAAGAACAACATAGAAAAGATATAGGAAGTATCCCCTTTGGTTTCCAAAGCCCGGTTGATGATGTTCCTTGAACCACGAGTTGGAGGGAAGTCGGATGAAGATGATTCTTGCATCCTCTTGATCCTCTCGTCGATCCGCTCCTTTTCTTCTTCTTCCACGAGCTCCAGATCTTCACGGATGTAGATGATATTCTCATATTTCCTCAGCTCCACTCCTTTCTTCCCTTTCCTTCTTCCTTGACCTACAAGATAGAAAACATTAGCTCTCTTAGAGTTACAATCTCCCAAATTTGTAACTCCTAGATAGGCCAACAATAGAAGCATGAAAAGACCTATAAACCCTTCACCAAACCCATAGAAAACCCCCTAAACAAATGTCTATTAACCCTAGTGGCAAATGGGTAAGGTTGGAGCACAAATGGATTGAGTTTAGTGGGTTTTCAGATGCATTTCGTGAAGCCCGATTTCGTAGCAGAGAATTTTCGATCGACCGGGCCAAATCCAATTCTGTTTGACTGTTTCAGCTCGACTGGTTCAGAAAGTCAGGTCGACCTGTCCTGCTGAGATTCTGTTTGGACAGAATAGAAAAACATGGGGTCGACCGACAAGGACTGGGCGATCGACCAGCCATTCTGGGGTTCTATTATGTCCATGGAAAAATGCAGGAAAACACCTTTGAAAACCCCATTTTTACATCATAAAAACTAAAGTCAATTTCTATGAACTTATACAATGGGTTAAACATATGAAAACATAGAAACCACAAGATCAAAGTGCATGAATCACACCAAATAAAACCATTTTCACCATGACTTTCATGAAATAACTTAGGCATTTTTTTTGCACAAAAGAACCACATGAACAACATGCATAAATCATATTCAAGGCTTTAGCAATTCATGAGGAGGATGAATAAAACTCAATCTTGCACACTCAAAAGTTAATATCAAATCTCATACATTTGTGCAATATGTGAGCATATCACTTAGCCAACTTTCACCATGATTAATGCAAGCAGGTTTAAGCACATCATGAATTTGACTTAGAAATCAACACCATTCAAACATGTGGTTCAAGCTAGAAATGAATCACACCTAAAACCATAATTGTCATATTGGCAATTAAAGCACACAATGCACGGTGACTTGTTTTGCAAAAATCAAATGACCATGAATTCATAAAACTAGAGAGCATCATTAAAATCACATTCATCAAATTTCAAGTTAATAGGTTGAGGATATTTCAAGCCCAAAAATCTCATGAGGAAGAATGCATGAAAATACCCAACCAATACTTCAAAAACATATTTGATGAAATGCATGAAACATAGAAGAATCAACGCAATGCGATGAGTAAGTCAACTCCCTTTTTCAATAAGATCTTCATTGATGCACTCCTTTGAGTTCCAAACATGAATCATGGATTTTTATCCTGCAAATAAAAATATTCAAAGCATGAGATCCTTAAATATAAATCATTCATGTGACTTTCAAATATGAACAGAGTTAACTCCCTTTTCGAAGAAGACCTTCATTGATGGAATCCTTTAGATTCCAAGTATGAGCCATGGATTTGTGTTCCTACAAACCAACATAAATATAATATTAGTTCCTTAAACACCAAGGGTTCATATGACTTTCAAGAGTGAACATTAAATCCATCTTTCAACTCATCAAATCAAGATATAAAACATGTTACTCGATTAAACACACACACACACACAAACACACTCATTTTAATATCATTGAAACCAAACACGAACTAGGGGATGCAACAATCTCCCCCTTTTTGATGATGACAAAATAATATGTGTGATAATACAGATTTACAAATATTTGTAAACATTGAGCATACACCAATTCGCCCATTCTCCCCAAGACAACATCATTCATAAAGCATTGAGCACACATCAAACATTCTCCCTCTTTTTGTCATCTACAAAAAGACAGGGGGTTATGTGATAAGACATGAACGTGATAGGCCAAAAGATATGATACCAATGCAAATACCAAGTGATGCTAATCAAATGCCCAAAAGTATGATACCAAATGTTGTTCAGATGCCAATTGTTGGTCAAGTTAAAGGCCCAAAGATTTGCAAGTTCAATTCTTGATTAGTTTGCTCAAAGATATGATACCAAAAGTTGGAAGAACTTATTTCAGCATTTATACAACATGATGTGTTCAAAATGATGCATTTCAAAATGAACTATACTAATTGTTGAATACTAATTGTTGGAAAGTATGAATTGCTTAAGATGATTTCATGTGTGAACTATATGCATGCTGAAAATGCCATACATAAAAAATATGCACATGATGAGCTTCATCTTTTAAATGTAATGAAAATGCACTATGTGAATGCTAATCATGCAAGATATGAAGCTATACACATGATGACTTCTATCAAATGTAAAGTTTATGCTTAGAATTAGACTAAAAGGGAATGCATGAACATGCAAGCACACAAGTGATAGGATCGGTGCGATGGATTCAGAGGGGGGGTGAATGAATCCCACCCTAAAAAAAACTTTTCGCTCAATAAAAGACTAGAACACTATCAATGCAAATAGACAATCTGAAGAACAAGTTAAATTCTCTTTTAAACCACTGAGCAAATATATAAGGCGCGCCTAAATAAGCAACTAGCGGAAGCAGCACAGATAGAAACGAGAATGCTAAGACAGCCTGTGAAGGAGGTAGAAGACAAGGAGCAAAACACAACCACACTGCACAGAGGTTTTTTAGGTGGTTCGGTCACCAAGACCTACGACCGCCCCTCACTCCCAACCGGAGTGAGGCTTCCACTAGCAATGCTAGAACAGCAGACTCAGTCTGAAAACACTTGCTGCCAAACAGCTTGACCAGGGGAATAACCTCCCCTCTTCCTCCCAACCGGAGGGAACCACTAGTGACACCCAGTCACTAGCAAACCAGAGACCGAGGTCTCTCTTCCTCTGAAACCCAGAGGGAACACCTGGACTTGCAACCCACAAGACCAGAACCGGAGACGAATCTCCCTTCCTCCAACCCGGAGGGAAACCCACAAGTGACACCCAGTCACTTGCAACCGGAGGACCAATCCTCCCTTCCTCCAATCCGGAGGGGAACACTAGTGACAGCCCGTCACTAGCAAACTGGAGATTAGATCTCCCTTCTCCTGAGACCACAGGAGGAACCCGATCTTAAACCAGAGAATCGAAAAATAAAGCCAACGAAGTGTAAAAGAAAAATAATAAACGAAAGTATAGCAATCTGAAAGCTGGAAATGAAATCATAATGTGGCTCTCGCAGGAGGTGACTGGCCTAGATTTGATCCACGGTCCAGTATGAACTAATCTTCAGATGGAGCTTCTTTTCTCTCCTCGAGCTCTCTATCTTTCTCTCTTTTCTTCTTCTGCTGGATCTCTCGATCTCTCTTCTGCTCTCTCTCTCTCTATTCTTCTGCTCAGGCTCACTCTTCTTCTTTCTTCTTCTTCTTCTTCTTCTTCTGCTCTTTGCTTCTCTGCAGCTCTTTTCTTCTATCACTCTTTGTTGCTCACTTCTTATTTCTATCACAGTCTCTATCTTTTCTCTTTTCTATTTGATCTCTCTTGCTCGATCACTACTATTTATATCAACAACAGATGTAGGGCGTGTGCAGGGCATGTGCCCTCTCTGTCCAGATAACCTAGGATCACGTGCCAGGTGCCAACCTTGGATCACGTGCCCATTCATCAGCCTGTACAGTGAAAGAATTACTTCAGTCGATCAACAAACAATGTATAGACTTAATGAAATAATGCATGAGCGTGTACAGACTTTAGATGCAGCATATAGGCAAGTATGTACATTGGTGAGAGTGTATAAACTGGAAGCCCTTCAAGCGACCTCAATGTACAGACTTGCGGGGGATGCAAGAACAAGCGATAGCAAATGTATAGACTTAAGCGTTGCGAGCATAGGCTGTACACACTTTGATTGCGTGCAGGTGAAAGCAGTGTACAGACATGCTGTGAAGAACAATGCCCAAATGCAGTGTACAGACATGCTGTGAAGAACAATGCCCAAATGTAGTGTACAGACATGCTGTGAAGAACAATGCCCAAAGCAGTGTATGGACTTAGAATGCACGAGACAATAGTGTACATACTTTACGGTAGGCAGCTGGACGTTGAATAGACATGCTGTGCAGGCTGTGGGACGCAATGAATAGACATTGCAGTGCTGGCTGCCAGCGATGTATAGACATTACAGTGCTGCCGTGGGACGTTGTATAGACTTATTGTGCAGACTGCCAGATGCAGTGTATAGACTTTACGTGTGTGTGCTGAGACAATGTGTAGACTTGGTTCGAGCAACACACTGACTGTACAGACTATATGAATGCAGAGCTAGACCCATGTACAGACTTCATACATGCAAGACTGAAGCGTGTACGGACATGATGTAGCATGATTGTATGGACTTAGTGTGCACGCTAGAAGACGATGTATAGAGTTGATGTATGCAGCCATAAGGATGTACATACTTTGATTGCGTGCATGTCAGAATAATGTTTAGACTTGCTATAATGCATGCATGATAAAAAGCAAATTGATGTATAGACTTTAAGTAAAGATGCATGAGCAATGTATAGACTTAGCATGTGCACACTAGCGAGTGTATAGACTTGGCTACGGCATCAAAGTATGCACAACGTAAATGACGCCTTCTTCCTAGGCGTTTGATTCAAAAGTGACGCTACTTCTAGTGGTCTTCAAATTCCAAGTTCATCTGAATGTATAGACTTGAAAGCTACGAAGCACACGATGTATAGACTTGGAAAGCTTGAAGGCCAGTGTACAGACTTGAAAAGCTTGAACGCCAATGTACAGACTTGGAGAGCCTGAAGGCCAATGTACAGACTTGAAACAAGTGAACACGGCGATGTGTAGACTTGGCCAATGAGGCATGTAGGCTGTATAGACATTGGAAAGCTTGAAGCATAGACACGCTGCACTGTATAGACTTGACGATGCAAGCAATGTATAGACTTTGGAAAGCTCCAAGGTGATGTATAGACTTGGTGAGTGCCAAGCGATGTACAGACTTCAATGACTCATGCAAGCTAAAGGAGAATGTATGGACTTGACTTTGTGCAAGCTACAGGACAATGTATAGGCTTGCATATATGCATGAACAAATGGCGATGTACAGACTTGGCCAATGTGCAGACTTGAAGCAAGGAGACGATGTGTAGACTTGGTCAATGTACAGACTTGAATTCGAGGAATGTGTAGACTTGCCACTAAGGAATGTCCAGACTTTACAATGCAATGCGATGTATAGACTTGAGTGGTTGTGTGAGCATGCAGTGTATAGACTTGCTGGAGAGACATGCTATGCGATGTATAGCCTTCTTAGAAGGCATGTGCAGTGATGTATGGACTTGTGTTATGCACCATTGTTATTATGCATGTGAACTAGAATTGCACTGAACAATGCAATGTATAGACATGCTATCAACCAGTGTGCTGCTATCAACCAGTGTGCGGACTCTGTATGCAGTGCACTAACTGTATGCTCAATGTAATCGTGCTGACTCTGTTACATGAATGCATCGACCAGATGTCAGACAAATATAATGGAATGTCATTCACAGGCACACATTCACAAAATATGAACACATATGAATGCACTTAAATGAATCAACAAGATCTTTCATGCACACATGCATATGGTGACCTATAGTGTTTGCTATCATCAAAACCACAGGGGCATAACAATCTCCCCTTTTTTGATGATGGCAACACTATGAGTCACACTGACTCAAGTCAAAAACATTCTCCCCCTTTGACTTCAGCAAAAAGACATTAGTTAGATAGAGGAAAATTAAGCAGGTATGAAACGATTGAAATAACATTTCTCCCTTTAACTACATGAAAGCACATTTTTCCCAAAACAGCAATATGACTCATACCAATTGCTCCCCCTTTGTTTTAAAAAAATCATGGGAGAGGTATGAATGCAGAGATGCAGATGCAACAAGAAATGCAAGAACTCCCCCTAAATGTATGAATGCAAGATAATTCTCCCCCTTTTAATAATTTCCATGCTGCATGATTCATATGACAAGGAAGCTCCCCCTCAATAAATGGAACCTTATGAAATGAATGAGAAGGAGACCACAGGGGCAATCAAGGACAAGTTCAGGTCATGATGAATCAAGGACAGTGAGTAAAGAATTTCCAATAGGCTCCAATCATAAGAACTTCAACAAGATTTTCAAGGAGATATCAATCTCATAAATCCAAAACATAAGTTTTCAAAGTCTTCCATTATAAGGGCTTATTAATGAATTTTATTGATCAGCAGGGTTTAAACATGATGTATGCTAAGTTTGTCAATAAAATTTTGTATTTATATCTAAAGTCACAGTTTAATAACAATGAACCAAGCCCTCATATTTATATCTTGATTAATCTCCCTTTCTCTTACACAATCAGATTTATTGACTTCTTTCGGAATTACATGCACTAGTATTGAGATCAAGCAATTATGAAGTCATATGATTTTGTCTAGGGTTGTAGCAATTTGATTTTTGCATCAATATTCAAATATAGCAATTTGTTCAACAAATTTTCTTGCTACAAATTTTACGAGCACTATAGTTCAGTGTACACCTTGTACTTAGTGTAACTAACAGTCATGCTTTATATGAATAGAGATAGCATTTACACATCATGACACACTACAAATCATTTCTTTGATGAGTGAGTTGTATTTCTCAGTGTGCATGCCATTGCTCTACCTGATAATCAATCATTCTTAAGCAGAGTTAACTATGGCACCTGATGACACAGTCCTTTGGACATGGTTTCTTAGTGACCAAAGTCATTGCTCTGACAATTTACCCTTCAGACATTTCAGAAAAACTCATTTGCTTCAAAATAATACTAACTTCATGTACTTAACCAAATAAAGCCATGTAATCAATAGTGCAGATTTCAGAAGTTTTTACAAGACACAACATGAAACAGTTGGTTAAAGTTTATTAAACATGATTCAGATGTTTTTTTAAGAGATTTTAAAGTCAAACTCAATGAATACATTAAACTTAAACCACCTGAGTTATTTCAGAGATTCATAAAATCGTATAATAGAATATTCCTAGTTCAAGTGTTTTCAGATTTATGATCGAGATAGCCCCATTTAAATCTTCATTAATGACTGATACCAATTGATAGAAGAGATTTTGAAGCCTAGTGTTTTCAAAATATGATCAAGGTTTGTCAACAAATGCAATGAATTCTGACAAGTGTATGCATTTGACAACCTGCATGCAATGCATTGACTCCCCCTGACAATATGCATTCAGTCAATCTTTTTGGCAATTTCAATGTAATGAAATGCAATTAATTATATGTATGCAAAGTCATGCAAAGACTCAACATTGAATGCTATGCAAAGACATGCAATTAACTACCCCTGAAAACACGCAATGTTTGCCATGAGAACTGAACATATGTCTTTGAGACTCATGCACATTCAGACTGCCTAATCAAGCAATATGACCCATGGTACTAGGCTGAGAACCTTGTCTAAAAGACCATCTCACACACAGTAAGAACATCCAGACAGATTTCCCTGCCTTTTAGTAGCTTACTATTTGATATACCATAGTGGTCAATCATGATAATTCAACATGCAGTCCTATAAGCAATCCAGATTTCTAGTGAGCTATGCAACGGACAGATTTCAAACAACATTCATATGCAGTTCAGATTTTTAGAAATTGTAAGTTTATTCTCATTTCAATATCTAAACAGCCAATTCATATGAGCATTGAGAGACATGAATACTCAGTGTCCAAAAAATGACAAATATGCATGAACACATCAAACAAGATATGCAATGAATTTCAATATGCAAGAAGAAGATTCAAACAGAGTAGTGTAGATAACACATGCAGCTATGTATGCTTAACAGATTATGCAAACATCTAAACCAGAAATTTCAGATGACAAGGTTTAAAGAGAGTTCACATGACTGACCTGAAAAGTGTAGACCTTGGGTTTTTCATACTTGAGTGCCTTGGTTTATTAACCCCTATTTATTTTCTCAGTCCCAAGGCACACCTGCAAAATAATGTTCATTTTGCATAAACAGGTACCCAAGAGGTCTTGGGTCCTGAATTAAAAGTGACATTCCTAGCAGGTTTTCTCAATAATATTTGTGCATGAAGGTCATCGGATTTCATCAAATAACAATTATTCATTGAATGACCAAAGCCACCATAATAACGACATGAAACAGAATTTTTGTTCTCATTGTACACATTAGCATGATCATGAAATCTATGTGTATGAGAATTAAAGTTTCTGTTGTTTGCATGAAGGTTATGTCCTTTGTTATCATTCGGCCAGCAATTTACAGCCTTGTAGCCAGACTTTTCATATTCAAACTGAGAAGAGTGATTTCTTCTCTTAATAGGTGACCAACATTCTCTAGCCAGATGGCCTGGCTTCCAATAGTTAGAGTATGCAGCAGACTTTCTGTTAAAGACAAATTCAGGTTTATCAAAAAACTTTCTATTTGTAGGGAATCTACCTGATTTATAGTTAGACTTCCTTCCTTGAGCACGATTTCTATGTGCATATGTATGAAAATTTTTGTTAACAGAATTAAAATTATGTTTACCAAAACTAGTTTTGCTTTGGTATCCTGCCAGCCAACAGGTTGCAGCCCTGTGACCTGACTTTTCACAATTGAAACATGCAGAATATTTTCTATTTTCAACAACCTTATTCTTATTTAGACCATGTTGGCTTGCAGGGAATTTAGCATGATGTGAAAAAGATATTTTCTTACCATTTGCAAACCAGCATTGTGTAATGTTGTGTCATAGTTTGCCACAGTGCAGACATTAAGTTTTCTTTTTCTGAAGTGAAGGATTTTTATCATGAAATTTCCTAGCATTCATATCATCCTTCTCCATCAATTTACACTCATGGATCAGATGTCCACATATATGACAGTAATGACAGATCATTTTCTTTTTAGATGCATGTGAGTGTGTGTGAGGACTGTGATCAACATGCACTGATGAACCTTTTTTTTTATTTTCTATTTTCCAGTATTTTTCTGATTTTTATCCTATTTTTCTGTTTTCTTAGCCTTGTACTGAGGTGGAGATGAGGTAGAAGGCTTTTCTTGTTCTGAAGATTTAACAAAAATAGTTTTCAGGTTGGATCCATCAACCTTCTTCATGACTGGATTGTAAGTCGGTCCCTCTTTCTTTTTGACATTGACTTTTACACCTAGTAGCTTGTCTAGGTTTTCTTGCCCACTCACAAACTTAGACAGAGAACTCTTCAAATCTTGAATTTCATTTTCGAGAGAGGTAATGTGTAACTCGTAACTGGAAATCTCTTGCTCACTACAATTCACACATTCACTTAGCACCTTGTTAGCAGTTTTATATTTCTCAACTTCCTGTTCCAGATTGCTCAGTTTATCAGGCTCTTCTATGTAAACAGACGTTCTTCTTTCTAAAGCTAGAAGTCTCTCAGACATAGTGGAGTTCAGCTATTTTAACTTCTCATTTTCTTCCTTAAGCTTATCATTTTGAATTAACTCATTTATTAGAGTCTGATCTTCTGAGTTAACCTTGCTTTCTCTCCCAACTTCAAACTCCTTCAATTCTTTTTGCTATTTTTCAAAATCTTTCTGCAATTCTATATTTACAAATTTTATGGCATCAAATTTTTCAATCAGCAAATCATTCTCTCGTTTAAGTTTCTCTAATTTGTCTTCATTTTCTTTGGAGAATTTTCTGAGAGAATCTTTTTCAGACTTCAGCTTGTTTAAATCTGAGTTCACACTTTCAAAATTTTTCAGCAATCGAAATTTGTTTTTTCAGCATTTGAATATCAGACATAAAAGCATCATGAGATTGTTTCAAGTTTGAACAATTTTCACATGGAGAATTTGAACTACCCTGATCACTTTTCTTTTTCAAGTTCTTGCATTATTTTCTTAAATGTTCATGAGATTCAAGCAACTCAGCATATGCATTCTTTTTTGACCAAAACAACCAACAGTTATACACTGGTCGAATGCACCCCACCCTCAGAGAGGGGAAGTGTTCTCATTCCCCCAGGCGTTTATTGTGGTTTTTTGATTTTATTGATTGAAAAGTGATATACATCAACAAAGGGGCATACCCCGAAAGAACTAGAGGCCACAACTTCGGCCCTAGATCTGTCACCCTAAAAATAGTAAAGGCTGTAGGAAAGGTACAGCAGTAAAGGGAAAGGGGCATACCCCGAGTGAGCAAGAGACCACAACTACGGCCCTAGAGAGGACTCAAGAAAAATCAAAATAAAAATGTAGGAAACAAGGAGAGCTAGGACACCCTGATTGTCAGGAGCCCAGCTATATCAACTCTTAGTACTCCCTTTGCCAACCAAGGGAGGTCTCCTGCATGAGAGAATATAGTATTTTCTGAGATATTTCATGCATAGAATGCCAAAGAGTCCGCAACCTGGTTGCCTTCTCGATAGGTATGCAGAAGTTCACTGCCATTATCTTGGATTAGATTTAGAATTTTCCTCCACCATGGGAGGATCATTAACATCATATGCATTCTCCCAGTCATCTAAAGAAAAATTCTCGAAGGGATTTACCTCATCATCATCCTCTGCTTCATTTTGGCTGCCACTTTGATTACTTCTGTTAGCCATCATGCAGCTTGTTTGATTTCCTTTCTCGGCTCTCTTCATCATCTTCAATATATCCCTTGCGGATCTGCAACCAAGGAAACATGAATGAAGAGCTCGATTAGTCGCGGCCTTCATTAACTCCAGTGCTTTCTGATTTTCTACACACATAGATCGATGCTTGTTAGTCCATTTGGACTGATCTTTTGGTAGTCTATGTGGACCATGTGAAATCACTTTCCACAAGTTTGGATCAACAGATTTAACATGAGCACGGAAAGCACTGTGCCACTGGTTGAAATCAGAACCACTAAAGACGGGTGGATGAGCCATTGAAGCAGATCGAAACTAATACAAAGCAGTGGATTCAAACCGATAAACCAACTCTAACAAAAAATCATCAAAGACAGCAGGACCGGATCTGCAGGTCGGTGGACCTTCTAAGCAGACAACTACTCTGATACCAATTGATAGGATCGGTGTGATAGATTCAGAGGGGGGGTGAATGAATCCCACCCTAAAAAAAACTTTTCGCTCAATAAAAGACTAGAACACTATCAATGCAAATAGACAATTTTAAGAACAAGTTAAATTCTCTTTTAAACCACTGAGCAAATATATAAGGCGCGCCTAAACAAGCAACTAGCGGAAGCAGCACAGATAGAAACGAGAATGCTAAGGCAGCCTGTGAAGGAGGTAGAAGACAAGGAGCAAAACACAACCACACTGCACAGAGGATTTTTAGGTGGTTCGGTCACCAAGACCTACGTCCACCCCTAACTCCCAACCGGAGTGAGGCTTCCACTAGCAACGCTAGAACAGCAGACTCAGTCTGCAAACACTAACTGTCAAACAGCTTGATCAGGGGAACAACCTCTCCTCTTCCTCCCAACCGGAGGGAACCACTAGTGACACCCAGTCACTAGCAAACCAGAGACCGAGGTCTCTCTTCCTTTGAAACCCAGAGGGAACACCTGGACTTGCAACCCACAAGACCAGAACCGGAGACGAATCTCCCTTCCTCCAACCCGGAGGGAAACCCACAAATGACACCCAGCCACTTGCAACCGGAGGATCAATCCTCCCTTCCTCCAAGCTAGAGGGGAACACTAGTGACAGCCCGTCACTAGCAGACTGGAGATCATATCTCCCTTCTCCTGAGACCACAGGAGGAACCCCGATCTCAAACCAGAGAATCAGAAAACAAAGCCAACAAAGTGTAAAAGAAAAATAATAAATGAAAGTATAGCAATCTGAAAGCTGGAAATGAAATCACAATGTTGCTCTCGCAGGAGCTGACTGACCTGGATTTGATCCACGGTCTAGTATGAACTAATCTTCAGATTGAGCTTCTTTTCTCTCCTCGAGCTCTCTATCTTTCTCTCTTTTCTTCTTCTGCTGGATCTCTCGATCTCTCTTCTGCTCTCTCTCTCTATTCTTCTGCTCAGGCTCACTCTTCTTCTTTCTTCTTCTTCTTCGGCTCTCTGCCTCTCTGTAGCTCTTTTCTTCTATCACTCTCTGTTGCTCACTTCTTACTTCTATCACAGTCTCTATCTTTTCTCTTTTCTATTTGATCTCTCTTGCTTGATCGCTACTATTTATATCAGCAGCATATGTAGGGCGTGTGTAGGGCATGTGCCCTCTCTGTCCAGATAACCTAGGATAACGTGCCAGGTCCAAATCTCAGATCACGTGCCCATTCATCAGCCTGTACAATGAAAGAATTACTTCAGTCGATCAACAAACAATGTATAGACTTAATGAAATAATGCATGAGCGTGTACAGACTTTAGATGCAGCATATAGGCAAGTATGTACATTGGTGAGAGTGTATAGACTTGAAGCCCTTCAAGCGACCTCAACGTACAGACTTGCGGGGGATGCAAGAACAAGCGATAGCAAATGTATAGACTTAAGCGCTGCGAGCATAGGTTGTACACACTTTGATTGCGTGCAGGTGAAAGCAGTGTACAGACATGATGTGAAGAACAATGCCCAAATGCAGTGTACAGACATGCTGTGAAGAACAATGCCCAAATGCAGTGTACAGACATACTGTGAAGAACAATGCCCAAAGCAGCGTATGGACTTAGAATGCACGAGATAGCAGTGTACAGACTTTACGGCAGGCAGTTGGACGTTGTATAGACATGATGTGCAGGCTGTGGGACGTAATGTATAGACATTGCAGTGCTGGCTGCCAGCGATGTATAGACATTGTAGTGCTACCGTGGGACGTTGTATAGACTTACTGTGCAGACTGCCAGATGCAGTGTACAGACTTTGCGTATGTGTGCTGAGACAATGTGTAGACTCGGTTTGAGCAACACACTGACTGTACAGACTATATGAATGCAGAGCTAGACCCATGTACAGACTTCATACATGCAAGACTGAAGCGTGTACATACATGATGTAGCATGATTGTATGGACTTAGTTTGCACGCTAGAAGACGATGTATAGAGTTGATGTATGCAGCCATAAGGATGTACATACTTTGATTGCGTGCTTGTCAGAACAATGTTTAGACTTGCTATAATGCATGCATGATAAAAAGCAAATTGATGTATAGACTTTAAGTAAAGATGCATGAGCAATGTATAGACTTAGCATGTGCACACTAGCGAGGGTATAGACTTGGCTACGGCATCAATGTATGCACAACGTAAATGACGCCTTCTTCCTAGGCATTTGATTCAAAAGTGACGCCACTTTTGGTGGTCGTCAAATTCCAAGTTCATCTGAATGTATAGACTTGCAAGCTTTGAAGCACACGATGTATAGACTTGGAAAGCTTGAAGGCCAATGTACAGACTTGAAAAGCTTGAACGCCAATGTACAGACTTGGAAAGCCTAAAGGCCAATGTGCAGACTTGAAACAAGTGAACACGGCGATGTGTAGACTTTGCCAATGAGGCATGCAGGCTGTATAGACTTTGGAAAGCTTGAAGCATAGACATGCTGCATTGTATAGACTTGACGATGCAAGTAATGTATAGATTTTGGAAAGCTCCAAGGCGATGTACAGACTTGGTGAGCGCCAAGCGATGTATAGACTTCAATGACTCATGCAAGCTACAGGACAATGTATGGACTTGACTTCGTGCAAGCTACATGACAATGTATAGACTTGCACATATGTATGAACAAATGGTGATGTACAGACTTGGGCAATGTGCAGACTTGAAGCAAGGAGACGATGTGTAGACTTGGCCAATGTACAGACTTGAATTCGAGGAATGTATAGACTTGCCACTAAGGAATGTCCAGACTTTACAATGCAATGTGATGTATAGACTTGAGTGGTTGTGTGAGCATGCAGTGTATAGACTTGCTGGAGAGACATGCTATGCGATGTATAGACTTCTTGGAAGGCATGTGCAGTGATGTATAGACTTGTGTTATGCACCATTGTTATTATGCATGTGAACTAGAATTGCACTGAACAATGCAATGTATAGACATGCTATCAACCAGTGTGCTGCTATCAACTAGTGTGCAGACTCTATATGCAGTGCACTAACTATATGCTCAATGCAATCATGCTGACTCTGTTACATGACTGCATCGACAAGATGTCAGATAGATATAATGGAATATTATTCACAGGCACACATTAACAAAACATGAACACATATGAATGCACTTAAATGAATCAACAATATCTTTCATGCACACATGCATATGGTGACTTATAGTGTTTGCTATCATCAAAATCACAAGGGCACAACAACAAGCACAATCGTCATGCACACAAATATTACAATAATAACTCTCCCTAAGTGAGGAATGGGTTAACAAAAGAGCATGAGATTTAAATTCAAAATATTATACATGAAGCATAACTAAGAGTTTTGTGCATACATAACTAGAAGTACTACATAAACCATGAGTGTAAATAAATTCATAGAATACATACATCACAAAAATGCCCAGAAGTGAAATGTGATGTAATGAATAATGAGCTTCAAAGGATATGGAATTTCAGATTTTCTTAAGAACACTAGAGGGTGATCTCCTCTCTACACTTCCACTCTAGATTCTCGACTATCGGTAGTTTCGCAGAACCCCAATTATTCTTCTTTTTAATGGACTTCACCGTTCGACACGAGTCACCTCATATGTCGCAATGGGGATTCCCAGCTACTAGGATCAATCACACATTTTGATTTTTCATGTGGATTTTGTTTCACCGTTCGGCGTGAGTTTCCTCATGTGTCTCAATGGGGATTCCCGACTACTTGGTTTGACATTCCACTTATTAAAATCTTGTGGGGTAGATAACTTTTTCATCACAATTACTCTTTAATGTCCATGTGGAGATTCAAGTTCCCTTTAAAGTGTTAGAAGGAATTTCTTAAATCTTTATCTATTAAAGTCATTAAACTCATTATGTGCAAGAGTGTGGGGGTAAAAATTTATTTTGCATGTATAAAATGAATTTGACAAGACATGGCTATGACTCTCCCTAAATATATGCACGGTCAGAAATAAATCCTCCCCCTTAATATATGACACGTATCACATATGAACCAAATCATTGCATTGTTATTTAGCAAGGAGGTAAGGCCTTAGAAAGGTTAAGAAATGGTTTTATAAGCTAAATACTTACAAGCATGCAAGGATTCGGCAAAACCTTCATGCAAGCATTCATGAGTCAAGATATGCAATTTACATGAAATACATGCATGTGCTCTATATGCATGAATATGTAATATGTATCTTTTTGCCATTCTATATGAATAGTATGTGAATAATATGCAAGGATGCCAATGCATTCTTTTCATGCTAATTTTCAATTTTTGTGCATTCTTGAATATTCAGGCAAGCATAAAACTAATAAATGTATGAGATGGATTTTTAATGAATTTTTTAATGAACCATGAGCCTTTTATTTCAGATTGCATCATGAAGAATCATTTTCCTTAGAACCAAAAAGTTCAACCATCATCATCCAAAATAGTAATGCTTGAGATAAAATTTTAATTTGAACACATCAAGCAACTTCATTCATGCAAAGCAACCACACAAGGTCTGTGAGCTTTAAAATGAGCCATAGTCAACACCAATTGTTGATATATTGTTGCATTTGATCAAGCAAGTCCACAGTTCAGAAGTTTTGCCTTTTTGAGATAAGAAAATTTTTCATATTCAATTTAAAAGATATTGTAGTTCAAAGGAAATTTCAATTCATTCAAAACACATGATTCCTCATAAGGCAAGAAATTCAATTTTTGAATTTGGTACAAGGCGGAGAACTTTGATCCGATGATCCAACTCACGCATAGTGATGGCTTCTTAACAGGCTTAACTTGTCATTTCACACATCACCATTTGATATACCAAATATTCATTCAGTAAGAGCATGTATGGCTTGTGAAGAATTTAGAGCATAACATTAAAACACACAAAAATCTCATACCAAAACATCAAAATCATCAAGTTTGACAATGAAGGAGCAAAGTTGGGGTTTTATAATATGAGTCTGCCTTGTTCTCTTTATTGGAACCCCTTTCATTCTTTATTTACCTCAAGGCACACTTAGATCAAAGTCAGTTTATTCAACACATTTGGGCACCCAAGTATTCTTGGGTCCCTAGAGTTTAGTAGCATTCTTTCCAAGCACATTTTTCTTGCTTTTCATTGCCCTCATGTCATTATCTTCCATGATCCTGTAATCCTCAAGCACATGTCCATAATTTCCATAATAGTAGCAATGAGGAGGAGTAGTTTTAGCAAAGGTCTTTCTTTTGGGAGCAAAAGTGTTTTCAAAAATATTCCATCTCCTATTTCCAAAAGGTCTAGATTTAACAGAATTAAACCTAGCATTCATTCTAGAAGCATGGAAATACTCAGTTTTCAAAAACCAACATTCTTTCGTGACATGATCGTATTTCCCACAGTGAAAGCAACAAGAAGATGTGGGTCTACAGAATGGCTTTTCTAACCTCTTAGCATGGGAAATATGTTCATTTCTGAATTTTCTTTGAAAGTTAAATTTAGCATTCATGACACAATAGTCATCATTTTGTTTCACAAAGTAATCATCCATGACATGGCCAAGTTTGTGACAATAAAAATAAGAAACATTCATCTTTCCCTTGAAAGTATTTTGTTCAACTTTCTACTTAAAAAAATAGTTTTTCATCGTATGGCCTAGCTTACCACAATGAAAGCAGGAAACATTTCTTTGTGATTTGAAAATATTTTTCTCTTTGCATGTAAATTTGGCATCCTCTTTCATGAGAGCACAATCATCCATCACATGTCCAAACTCACCACAATAGAAACATTCAACATTAGACTTCGATTTTTAAAATCTATTTGGCATGGTTGGTTTGACATTTTTCCTTTTCGTAAAACTATTTTCAGAAATTTTCGTTTGTACAATTAGAGGTGGTGCTTTAGAAGTGCTCGGAATATCGGATGCATGAACAAATGAAGTTTTCAATTTGGATTCAAAAGACTTTTTGTTGACCGGGGTGTATCCAAGACCCTCTTTTTTAAAGTTCACCTTAACACCCAATATTTTATCCAAATTTTCCTTCCCTTTAACAAATCTAGATAAATCATCTTTTAAGCTTTACACTTCTTCTTCAAGAGCAGAAACATGTAATTCGGCACTCGTGATTTCTTCTTCGCATGCACAAACTTTATCATTCAACAAGTAATTCACATATTTGAAGTTTTCATTTTCTTCCTTGAGTTATTTGTTTTCAACATTCATAGAATGTAATTTTTCAGTCACTTTCTCAAGGACTTTCTCAATTTCAACAAGTTTTGAAATCCTAACAAGCATTTGTTCATTTTCAGATTTCAACATGTTTTCTTTTTCAAATTTATCAAGATTTTTCAAACTACCCTCAAGAAGAGAATTTTGAATCAACATGTCACCTTTTTCTTTTTTAAGTTTTTCATTTTCATTCAAGATGCTCTTGCTATCAAATTCAGAGTCAAGCAATTTTTTAAACATCTTCTCATCATCAGAAAGAGAAGTTAATTTATTTCTTAAGCTTTCTTCAGATTTCTCAAGCATGGAAATTTTAGATAACCAAGTTTTGTTATGCTCACTCAATTCATGACAATCATTTTCACATGTAGGAGAAGCACTAGATCTTCTAACATTCTCAATCTCTTCATTCAAACAAGAAACTTCATCAGAGAACAATTCAACTTTAGATTCTAAATATTCATTTTGTTGTTTTAGATTTTTCAACTTTTGATTCCAAAGTTTTACAGTTTTCACATGAAGAGTTAACATGCACATTTTCACATGAAGAAGAGGAATTACAACATCTTCAATTTTCTTTGTCAATTTCTTATTTTCAGATTTGACCTTTTTGTATTTACCGAACAATTCCTCATGAAGCTCCATTAGCTCTTCAAAAGAAACTTCCTCACCTTCGGATTCTATGTTCGAGCTTTCTTTGCTTTTTGTCTTCATTGGCCATCAAACTTGAACCAACTTGCGAGGTCTTTTCATTTCCTTTATAGTTCTCAAACAAGCATTTCAGTATCTCCCTTGCCATTCTGCATGAAGAAATAAGTGAAAATTTGTGAAGATCAATTGAACTTCTAAAAATATGTAAAAGCTTAGAATTATCTTTATATCTCTTCACATGCTCAACTGTCCACTTGGACTCATTAGAAGGCATTTGATATGAATCAAGTTTAATCAAGTCCAAAAGGTTGGAATCAATGGTTTTAACATATTGACTCATGTGCCTAAGCCAATCATTGAAGTTGGAACCATTAAAATTAGGAGGAAGAGAAGACATATGACTATCAGACATGATGCTCAATGAAACTCAGCGAGGGATCACTCTAAAGGTCGTTAGACCCAATAAGATAGAGCCGTGGCTCTGATACCAAGTGTTGGTTCCCTGGGTAGGCGAGTGGACAAGAAGGGGGAGTTGAATTGTCCCCTACGAACGATGGTAAATTTAAATGCTTATGCAACAAAAATTACAATATTGACAAGATTGAAGATATTAGCTAAACACGATAACTAGGTTCTCTTGATCTCACCGTTTACACATGAACATTAAACCAATTTAAACACTTAAGCACGCATCCACAAAAGCAAACCACAAGACACGGAATTTTTAAGGTGGTTCGGGACCACGACGGACTCCCTACGTCCACCCCTCACCAAACCTGATGAGACTTCACTCGGGGATAAATCCCTAAACAGAGACCATGCTCCAAACACACACGGGATGATGCCCGCACACACACGGGGACACGCCCCAACACACACACAGACAGAGATGAAGTCTCCCACACGATCCGATGACCGGATCACAAACACACACACGATCCGACAACCGGATCACAACACACACACACACACACACACACGCGCTGCAAAAACCGCAGCACAATGACACACACGCGACTGCACGCAGGCGATCAAACATGACCGTATACAGATGATCCACACATACGAGTATCTTCAGGTTTGGAAAATAAACACAAACATTTAAATCATGCTTAACCCAAGAAATAGATCATGAAGCACATCAAGAACAACGTAGAAAAGATATAGGAAATATCCCCCTTGGTTTGCAAATCCTGGTTGATGATGTTCCTTGAACCACGAGTTGGAGGGAAGTCGGATGAAGATGATTCTTGCGTCCTCTTGATCCTCTCGTCGATCCGCTCCTTTTCTTCTTCTTCCACGAGCTCCAGTTCTTCACAGATGCAGATGATATCCTCATATTTTTTCAGCACCACCCCTTTCTTCCCTTACCTTCTTCCTTGACCTACAAGATAGAAAACATTAGCTCTCTTAGAGTTACAATCTCCCAAATTCATAACTCCTATATAGGCCAACAATAGAAGCATGAACAGACCTATAAACCCTTCACCAAACCCAAAGAAAACCCCCTAAACATATGTATATTAACCCTAGGGGAAAATGGGTAAGGTTGGAGCACAAATGGATTGGGTTAAGTGGGTTTTCGGATGCATTTCGTGAAGCCCGATTTCATAGCAAAGAATTTTCGGTCGACCGGATTCATTGGGGCGGTCGACCGGGCCAAATCCAATTCTGTTTGACTGTTTCAGGTCGACCGGTTCAGAAAGTCCGATCGACCGGTTCAAAAAGTCAGGTCGACCGGTCTGCTGAGATTCTGTTTGGATAGAACAGAAAAACATGGGGTCGACTGGCATGGACTGGGCGGTCGACCAGCCATTCTGGGGTTCTATTATGTCCATGGAAAAATGCAGGAAAACACCTTTGAAAAACCCCATTTTCACATCATAAAAACTAAAGTCAATTTCTATGAACTTATGGAATGGGTTAAACATATGAAAACATAGAAACCACAAGATCAACGTGCACGAATCACCATCAATAAATCCATTTTCACCATGACTTTCATGAAATAACTTAGGCATTTTATTTGCACAAAAGAACCACATGAACAACATGCATAAACCAAGTTCAAGGCTTTAGAAATTCATGAGGAGGATGAATAAAACTCAATCTTGCACACTCAAAAGTTAATATCAAATCCCATACATTTGTGCAATATGTGAGCATATCACTTAGCCAACTTTCACCATGATTAATGCAAGAAGGTTTAAGCACATCATGAATTTGACTTAGAAATCAACACCATTCAAACATGTGGTTCAAGCTAGAAATGAATCACGCCTAAAACCACAATTGTCATATTGGCAATTAAAGCACACAATGCACGGTGACTTGTTTTGCAAAAACCAAATGACCATGAATTCATAAAACCAGAGAGCATCATTAAAATAACATTCATCAAATTTCAAGTTAATAGGTTGAGGATATTTCAAGTCCAAAAATCTCATGAGGAAGAATGCATGAAAATATCCAACCAATACTTCGAAAACCTATTTGATGAAATGCATGAAACATAGAAGAGTCAGCGCAATGCGATGAGTGTGTCAACTCCCTTTTTCAATAAGATCTTCATTGATGCACTCCTTTGAGTTCCAAATATGAATCATGGATTTTTATCCTGCAAATCAAAATATTCAAAGCATAAGATACTTAAATACAAATCATTCATATGACTTTCAAATATGAACATAGTTAACTCCCTTTTAGAAGAAGAGCTTCATTGATGGACTCCTTTAGATTCCAAGTATGAGCCAAGGATCTATGTTCCTACAAACCAACATAAATAAAGCATTAGTTCCTTAAACACCAAGGGTTCATATGACTTTCAAGAGTGAACATTGAATCCATCTTTCAACTCATCAAATCAAGATATAAAACATGTTGCTCAATGAAACACATACACACACAAACATAATCATTTTGATATCATTGAAACCAAACACGGACTAGGGGATGCAACATACAGGTTTGAGTGCCTCTACATCAGGTCTATAGAGTACACCGCTTCCATCACATTCTACTGCTATGTTTATTTAAATTCTTAGTTAAATGATGAAAATTCTATAAGTTTACTTGTTTAATAAATTCTTTTTTTAATAATGAGCTAAATTCTAATTAACTACTTCTATTTTACTTGCAACAGGTACGTCGGGCACACCACCTGCGATAGTTGGCTTGTCCGCCCACCCGGGCACACAACCGACATACGATGTTGTTAGCCATCACAAGGGCAACCGGGTGGTGTTGCAAGAGGGACGCAAGCCATGTTGGGTCTCTGGGTAAATATTTAAACTCATGAATTATGTTCATTATCTATCCATCAACTATATAATTATTTTTTTTTTGTATAAAGCCAGTCATCTAGGAAGAGAATAGGGAGAGTGCACCCCCATCCAAAGGACGGGAATGTTCTCACTCCACCAATCACCTACTAGATGCTCATTTTATTGCTATCAAAATGTGGTTACATCATCAATAGAGGATAGAACCTCTTGTATGTGAAATGAAGAAACTCCTATACAAGCTTAATGCGGATGTTTGGCAAACCCCAAGCATCAGCTAAAACATACCCCTTGGCCAGCAATGGCAACTCCCGAATACAAGAAAATACATAGCTACTACCCTTAGCAACTGCATAATTAGCTAATGCATATGTCACTTGGTTAGCCTCTCTATAGGAATGAACAATAGGGCAGTTAAATGTTGGAAACAATTGAAGAAGATCCTGCCACCAGGGAAGAAGAGTCCACGGGGGGTCTCTTTTTGAAGCTAGCATATCAATTAAAGCCATTGAATCAGTATATATCACAGCCAAAGAGATGCCATGAACTTTTGCCAGCCTTAAACCATCCAACAAAGCACGACCTTCTGCAGCCATATTTGTTCCAGAGCCATAGAAGAAAGCAAAACCCATGAAGAGCTTCCCATTTTTGTCTCTGAAACAGCCACCCCCTCCTGCTAAACCTGGGTTCCCCTTACTTGCATCATCCACATTTAAAGCCAAACCCATCAAACACTTAGGACATTTGGGTAGAAATGGTTGATAGTAATGCCAAATTCCTGCAGAATTCCCAGATAACCTGTGTTGACCCCTTGCTTAAATTTTATCTTGCTGACAGCATATGCAACCTCTACAATTATATGATCTGTAGTGTTGAGAAAACTAAGATATTTGCCTTCATATCTTACTCTGCATCTGTATTTCCAGGTCTCCCAAATTATCAGGATGATAAGCAATAGAGATATAAATGCTTTTGGTTTATGAAGAGCAGCTTTATTTATAGCAGACTTCAGCCTACTTGTTATATTGCTAAGTTCCAGACAGCTAGCATTGATCAGGGATCCAAATCTACTCCAAAGAAAAGTAGCTATGTCACTAGTAACAAATAGGTGGTCCATATCTTCAGTATTCTGGACAGAAGAGCAGCAGTTGCAGCAGGAGGCCAGACTTATACCACTCTTCTGAATTAATGTATCAACAGGAACAGCTTGGCACAAAACATTCCAACAAAATATAGAAGCTCGGGGAGAGAGGAAATTCTGCCAAAGATTTCTAAACTTTGCATCCAGCCGAGGAGTTTGATTTCTGCATATGCTGAACGCAGTTTTAAAACTAAATTTACTTGTGCTTGAATGTGTCCAAACAGGGATGTCTTCCCCTCTATGTAAAACCATCGCTTGAAGTTGGTCTTTCAGTTGCTGGTCTTCAACTTTATCCCAAACTGGGTGTAGGCGATTGGCTAGAGCCTCTTGAACAGAGCAATTTAAGGAATCTGAGTCAGTCTGCAGAGAAAAAAGATTGGCCAGGGATGTGTCTTTGCACCAGCAATCCTTGAGAAAATTTGTGTTGGCCCCGTCCTGGATAATCATTCTAGAGCCTGCCATGTAGATGGTTTTAGCCTTCTCAAAGTCTTGTTTCTTAATCCCTGCTAAGAAAGGAACTTTACATTCTGAAATATGCCGACCATTTAGGTATTTGCTTCTAACAAACATAGCCCAAGGGGAATTGCTGTTTATAGCCTGCCAAATCAATTTCACATAAAAGCATTGTTGAATTTCCTTCAAATTTCTGATTCCAAGACCTCCTTCTTCTATCGGACAGCAGATTCTTTCCCATGAAACCCAATGCTTCCTGTGGGAATTTTCATAGCCCTGCCAGAAAAAATTAGAGCAGATACTTCCAATCTATTTTAAAATAGTGTAAGGGATTGATGCTACATTTGCTGTGTATACTGGAATAGCAGATAAAACTGTCCTAATTAGAACCAGTCTGCCTGCCTGTGATAACATCTTGCTTTGCCAACCAGCCAATCTGATATTAATTTTATCAATGAGATACTTGAAGTGAGAAGTCTTCACACGACCCTTAAAGAGAGGAATGCCAAGGTAAATGATGCTGCCATTCCTTAAGCAGTATCCTGTCAATTGAGTTATCCGAGCAATAGAACACTGAGGCATTTTCTTAGCAGTTAGGAAATAGCTTTTGTGAGCATTAATGCATTGACCGGATGCAGCTTGATATCTCCCCAGGAACAACATTAACTGCTTTATAGAGGCCATACCACCATTAATGAATATCAGAGAGTCATCAGCATAAAGTAAATGGGTTATGGGCTGAACCCTTCTAGAGAGATGAAAATATTTACATCGACCAGATAGGAAAAGCTATGCAAGGCCCCTACTCATGACCTCTTCAGCAATTATGAATAAAGATGGAGCAAGGGGGTCTCCTTGACGAACACCTCTGGTAGACTTAAAGTAACCTTTGATTTGACCATTGAAGGAGATAGAAAACCAGCAGTTTACCAGTAATTGAGAAATCAAAGAAATAAATCTGCTGCAAAAACCAAAGCTCCTAAGAACCTGGAACAGAAAATCCCATTCCAAACGATCATAAGCTTTAGCCATATCAAGTTGCATGATTATATTATGACCCCGCACAGGCTTATCAATATCTATAATCATCTCCTTGGCCATCAGAAAATTGTCAGCAAGGTGTCTGCCATACACAAATCCACTTTGCTCCTTTGAAATAATCATTGGAAGAATTGGACTCAACCTCTCACATATGATTTTTGAAACAATTTTATAAGTAAAATTGCACAAACTAATTGGCCTGAAATCAGCATATGTAGTGGGACTTTTCTTCTTAGGGACTAGGCAGATAATAGTAGAAGTAATGCCTTGAGGTAGTCCCCACCCTTGGAAGAAGCTTTGGACAGCTTTAACCACATCATCTGCAACTATATCCCAGCAATGGGAGAAGAATCCCCCAGAGAATCCATCTGGGCCAGGGGAGCTGTTTCCAGATAAAGAAAATGTAGCTTTCTTCACCTCATCTGCTGAAGGAATTAAACACAAAGAAGAATTCTGCTCATTATTAATCAAAGGAGGAATTGCTTCAAAAATTCTATCTTCAATTGTATGAGGTTCAGAGGACAGAAGGGACTTAAAGAAGTCCACTGCACCATCAGCTAGAACAATTTGATCATCCACCCACTCCTCATTAATTTTTAACTTGTGAATGAAGTTCCTCTGCCTTTTAACTTGAGTGTAATGATGGAAAAATTGGGTGTTACGATCACCACAAGAGATCCATTCCACCCAAGATTTTTGGTACCAATACATCTCTTCTCTGAATAGAATAAGACACAAATCAGCATTAGCTTTCTGCATTTGAATTCGATTGTTCACAGATGGATCAGAATCAAAATTTATTTGAGCATGTGTAACAAAAGCCTCAGCTCTGCTCTTAGCCTGAAATATGTTGCCAAAGATTTCTTTGTTCCATTTTTGTAAGTCAGCCTTCAAACATTTTAATTTGTACTGAAGAGTAACAAAAGGGTGAACATCTGTATGTGAATATTTATTCCAACTTTCTTTTACAAAGTCTAAGAAATTCTCATGAGAGTGCCACATATGTTGATACATAAATCTCCCAGGAGAATGTTGAGTGGACTTCATAGTCATCAATAAAGGGGCATGATCTGAAGGACCACGGACTAAATGTTTAACTGAAAGAAAATTAGGTGAGCTAACCCAGTATGAGTTAAGTAAAATCCTGGCCAACCGAGCTTTGATGGAGGAAGAGCCAATTTGATTATTTGACCAAGTGTATAATGAGCCAGAAAAGCCTGCATCTACTAAGCCAGCCGCTGCTAAGAAACCTTGAAAATCAGTCATAGCAGTCATGGAAGAAAAAGAACCACCACATTTTTCATCCGGAGATGCAATGTAGTTAAAATCACCCCCTAGTAACCAAGGGATATTAACATCTCGACTAAACTCCATTAAAGCATCAAAAAGAATTCTGCGTTCGCTAACAAAGCAGGAGGCATATACTGCAGTGAAATTCAGAATTACCTTATCATTGTCCTTTATTCCAACAGTTAGATATTGTGGATGAGACTCAACAATATCTAAACAAATATTTGATTTGTACAGAATCCATATCTTGGAGGCATTCCCGTCATTTCCAACAAATGACTGCATATTGATCTTCCGGGCTATTGTGTGATCTCTATTAAAGTTAATCCGAGGTTCAGAGATAGCCACCAAACCTGCATTGTTGACACTAATATGATGAGCCAAACTCCTTTGAGTAGCTTTATTTCCAATACCCCTGACATTCCAAATTAATGCAGAGTTTAACATGGGTTATAAAGCATAGGTTTAGTGATCAGGCTTTTGGCTTTAGCCCTTGTCAACCGGGCATCACTGAATAAGACACCTGGCAAAACTGAAACTTCAATTGGTTTTGATACTTGAAGCAACTCCTTTCCTTTTTGTGTCTGACCCCCAAACATTTTGACATTCTCATCCTTCGATATTTTAGAAATAAGCTCTGAATTCTCTGTATTTATTACCAATTTGTCTGAACAGAAAGAATTTGAAATCCCCTGAGTAGTCTCATAATAACTTTGAATTGAAGGCAGCTCAACAGAATCCGAAGCCTCTGTATTATAGGGAGGTTTCTCTAAAGTTATTCCCGAAGGAGCATTACTACAAACAACATGTGAGGGACCAGGATTTTCCTTATTCTCCAATGCATCTGAGATCCGATAGTTATCCGCAGGATCACAGACCGAGTTAATCTCTGTAGTTTCCTTGCTCTGAGCAACACCATCAATCACCTCCGAACTCTCCAGAACTTGATTAAAAACTGAAAATCTATTCCCTGTCTCTGCAACCAAAGGAGGATTTGACATTACCGGCCTTGACTTAGTGTTTTGCCAGGAGACATGCTTAACCTCCGGGCGATTTGTTTTTCCTGTCAAATTCACCCGAGGCAGATTTGTACCTCGATTCTTTTTACATTCCTTTTCCAGGTGCCCAATCTTGTGGCAGGATGAGCATAGATGAGGCACCCGATGATAGTTAATCGGCTGCCAGAATCCTGCATTGTCAATACCGATCCAAATCATGTCTTTCCTCTGTAAATCTAGATCCATTTCAACACAAACTAAGGCTTCAGATGTGTTCGTCATAGCTATTGTGGCATCATGAATTCGAAGAACTGGACCAATATTGCCTGCAATCGATCGGAGCATGTCCTCATGGTAAAAATTAACAGGAATAGAAGGAAAACCAATCCATACCGGGATAGTATATGGATCCGCATTGAAGTCGAAATCATGGGACCATCTAAAGAATCTAAACATGAAACCTTTGATATAAAGATTTTTTTGCAGAAGAACACGAAGGAAATCCTCCTCCGAACCCAATCTGACCAAAACATGTCTGGCATTAAGTCTACTAATGATAAATTCAGATCTCAGGTGTAGCCGCTGCACAAGACACAGCTTAATCTCCGGTATAGTAGGCCGGCCATACGAGCATTTGGCAATTATAGCATTCTGGAGTGAGGAACAGGAGACCTGAACTTCATCTTGAGAGAAAAACACAGCCGGCTTACCCTTATCTGTGAACGCAGGGGATTTCACCTGAAGAGAAGGAACAGGACGGTGATGGACTTCCATAACCATCTGAGCATAAGATCTTCGAGGCACAGCCTGTATCGTCTCAGAGGCGCAAACTTCCTTCGTTAGCAGAGGAGCAGAAACCTCCCCAGCCACACCAGCCATCGCCGGCAGGGCGGGGAGCACACCGGGAGAACAAAGAAAACCAACGCGGGAGATGCAGAGCTTCTCTCTCTAACACTCTCTCTCTATCATTTTGTGTACCTATAACTATATAATTGTTGGCCATCATTTTAACATCTGTAATTGTAGGGATAAAGTAGAGCCCAATGACGCTTCTCGTTTTATTATCAACATTATTGAGCGACATATGACCGGCCCATATAAGTAATTTTGACAGTTTCCTCAAGATATCCGCGATCGATTGTACGACGAGTTCCTGGTATTCAATTCAATCTTTTAAATTACATATTTCCCAACTCCGCAATTTCAATTGACAACTTATAAAATTTGAATTCTTCACAGCAAGGATATTAGTTTATGAGGTGAGCTGACGCCAAAAGAGCTCGACATGCATGGGAGGCCACAGCAACTGTAAATTATATGAATCAATTACACAACTATCGGGACTGTGCCAAGGCTTTAGCCAGGGGAAGCAAGGATCGTGGACTTTGGAAGGCACACGATCCCACATGGATGAGGAGGGAGCACTGGGAGGACCTCTATGATAGATGGGCCGAGCCTAATTGGATGGCCAAATCCGCAAAAGCCAAAGCCGCACGTGCGACACATCCAGACGTGCACTTCTATACTTCTGGATCCGTTTCCTTTGCGACCCAAAAGGAGAGATTGATAAGTAATAATATTAATTTTATTATATTTTATTTCTTATATGTCCTTATTTATTCTTTATAACATGTATAACATGAAAAGAAGAGGGGTGGTACGGTCTTATACCATGATTTATTTGCTACAGTTCACCAGAAGAAGGGGACCGATCAATATGTGAGCGAGAGAGCGCACTCGGTAGTGGTAAGATTATATACATACACATTTCTTTCCTATTTCAATTTTTAAATATGATTGATTAATATGAAATTTATAATATTTTTTTATTCAATTTACATGAGTCATATGACAAGCATATGACTGAAAAGTACGGGGAGGAGGAGACGTAGCGGTCGCAACTAGATCCTGAGGCATTGGTAGTATTAGCCAGCCCACCAAAGAAAGGACGAGTATACGGTTTTGGGCAGAGCTTGGACACCAGCCCGATTCTAGCATCTTCTTCGGCCTCAGCTTCGTCCTACCCTAGTAGCAGTTCTTTCTCTACTCCCTCCATCGGCTCTTCTACGAGCCAGATTACATCCATCGTCCAACATGTGGTAGACGGCATCGCGGAACGCATGGAGGCACGCTTTACTAGGGCGGTTGCTACCCTCCTGGCCCAGGCGGGGATTTTGACTAAGGGAGCACCCTCGAGCATAGCATAGCCCTCTCATGTGAGTATTTAATTTAACTTTTAATTTCGTAGACTTTAGAGTTATAACATTATTACTTAGTTCAAAGAATTCAGCATTGAGAGTCAAAGAAATCATCTTCATGTTATCTACTTTCGAATTTAGAAAATCAAAAAGATATTTAACTAGATTTATTATTAATTATTTTTATTTAAATTTATTTTTTCTTAATATTTTATGATGTAGGATCCTCCGACAATCGGTGATCGTGGAGATGCTATGAATGACGAATGAGGATGATGCAGTGGGTATCTCTTGATTTTTTTAATGATATTGTGAGAAAATGACACATTTCAATTAATGTAACTGTAACTTTTTTTATTCATTGAGTTATGTGTTGTGGATGTTCTTTATTATAATGTTCGATAGATTTTATCCTATTGTGTATTGTATATGTTGTTTATTGCATGTTTTATGTTGAGTTGTATAGATTGTGGTGTATAATTGTAGTTTTAAACAGGTTTTTAAAATTTTAAAATATATATAAAAAATGTGGAGAAAGTTTTCGACGGAATTTCGACCAATTAACAATTCGTCGGAACTAATTTGACCAACTTATTTTTGACATATTAATTTTTCACCTCAAATACGTCGAAAGGTTCAGACGTATTTTCAAGAAACTAAAGGTCGTCAGATCTAATTTGAGCCACATTACTTCTGACATATTATTTATATGTCTCAAATACGTCAAAAATTAACGACGTATTTTTGACCCATTAACAGTTCGTAAGAACTAATTTGATTCACAGCTTTGCGACGAATTAACCCTCGTCGTAAATTCGTCGAAAACTTACAACGTATTTTAGACCAACTAACGTTTCGTCGGAACTGATTTGACCCACAAGTTTCCAACGTATTAATTATCCGTCTCAAATACGTCAAAAATTAACGATATATTTCCGACCGAATTAACTTTCGTCGGAACTAATTTAACCTAAGGTTTCCGACGAAATAATGTTTCTGTCACAAATACGTCGGTAAGTTTTGGCTAACTTTTGACAAATATACTTTTCGTCGAAACTAATTCGGAAACCTACGGATCAAATAATTTCCAACAAAAAAATTTTAGTCGCAAATACGTTTGTAATTTTTGGCTCGTCGGAAATATTTTGGCCCATAGTTTTCCGATATATTAAGCTTTAGTCGGAAACACGTCGAAACTTTTAGACATATTTTCAACTATATTATGTTCTGTCGTAAAAATTAATTAATTTCCTTATTATTAATTACCAACATAAATGCTGACGATAATTTTTACGGCATATTTTCGTTGGTAATTTCAGACGAATTGGCGACGCAATTAGATTACGTCAGAAATTAGCAACGTAATCGTGCCGACGTCCATATTTCATCGCAAATATGTCGGAAAGTCGTCAAAATTCCAATTTCTAACGTATTTTTGACGTATTAGCGATGAAATATGGACGTCGGAATAACCTATTTTCCTTGTGGTGAATGTGTATCTCATAATTAACAATCTCTTGTTCACTATAATTAACACATTCATTCAATACTTTATTTGCAATTTTATAATCTTCAATTTATTGTTCCGGATTGCGTAATTTTTCAGACTCATCTGTACATATCAATTTTCCTTTCTCCAAGACAGCAATCCTTTCTTTTAGGGATTCATTTTCATTGTTAGTTTCATTCTCAAGAGTGAGCATGTTATCAATATTGTCAGAAATCACACATTTTTCTTTCTCAAGAGACATAAGTCTTTTAGACATGACAATATTCAATACCATCAACTTTTTATTTTGTTCCTTCAAAAAAATTTTTCTTTCATCATCTTTTCATTCTGAACAAGATCATTGATTAAGATTTGATCATCACCCAATGAATTCAGTTTGTCTTCCAGTTCAGCAATTTTATTTACAAATTCTTGATTTTCATTTTTCAGCATACAGATTTATTTCTTATACATATAAACATCAGACAAGCAGATATCATAAAATTGTTTCAGTTTCAGACAATTTTCACAAGAAGAATTTAAAGTATTCTGATCAATTTTCTTTTTCAATTTTTTATTTTTAGATTTCATTTTCCTATATCTATCAGAAAGCTCTTCATACATTTTCATCAATTCATCAACAGAAAGTTCTTCAGATCCGGAGCTTACTCGAGATGATGTTTCATTCATTTGATCACTGTTGTGATCACTTCAGTTGGCCATCAAGCATTGTTTCTCTTGCTTCCCATGGATGGCAATCACTTTATCCAAGATTTCCTTTCTAGACGTGCATCTGCAGACAGAAGGATATATTTCAATATCAACTGCAACCTTCAAGATATTAAGAACTGTGATATTATCACGGTTCTTCGAATTGTCCTCATTAGACTACTCTGTCTGATCATGAGGCAGTTGATATGGTCCATTAGAGATAAGGGTCCATAGACTAGAATCAATAGTATTCCTGAAAACACATAGACCACCAAGCCACTTACTGAAATTAGAGCCATCGACCCTTTCCGGCACTGGACTTATGAATCTTATCGGATCTAATCCTTTTGGCCTTGAAACTTTACCAAACTACCCCCAAAACATTCCTAGACATATGAGGGGTTTCTTAACATGTTTTAGGAGGGTTTTATGGGTCATTTGGCCACTCTATCTTGTATATATATATGAGCTCCGAATTTGTGAAAGAACAACCCTAATGTGCTTATTTTCTATCTTGTAGGAGAAGAATGTCAAGGAGGAGAAAAGGTGGACTTGGGAAAGGGATATCATCTACATCCATGCATCTTTGAAGCTCGTGGTAGGAGGAAAAGATGAGCGGATCGAGGAGAGGAACAAGATGATGCCGACTTCGTGATTATCCGTCTATAACCAAAGAAGGGTTGGATCATTTAGAGAAGGGGGAGCTTTACATTTCACATATGTTCTTTGGTTCAGTCTTTAGAAGTTGTTTTGGGCTTATTGTATCCATTTCTGAACACTGTATCCATTTTTGAAATTATACTCTGTGTGGGTGTTCGGAGTGTGGGTTCTCCGAGTGTTTGTGTTGACGCGTGTGCGTCATTTTTATGCGGTGGATATATGCGTGTGTGTTGGGGCACGTCCCAGTGTGTGTGGTGCTTTCGCAGCATGTTTGTTGGGGGTTTTACCCCCATGTGTGTGGGGAAAAATCCCCGTGTTTGCTGCATTTACAGCGTGTTGAGGAAGCCTCACTCAGTTAAGTGAGGGGTGGACGTAGAGAGCCCGTCGTTGTCCCGAACCACCTAAAAAATCATCTATCTATTATGGATTACTTGTGGCTTGATTGTGATTTACATTTTCACTGTTTTGGTTATTTGTCATTCAAGGTCTTGGCACATCATTGAACACACACACACATTCACATCATTAACAATCACACGCAAGCGAGCTTTGAGAGCGTGTTCATCTTACTATATATAGTTCATGTTTATCAAATCTAATAGAGGCTAATCGCTCATCTTTCTATCAATCTTAAAATTGGTCTCAATAAGTATTAGTCATTGAGGAAATTAGTTTTTAGTGGGCCAATCAATTCACCCCCCTCTTGATTGTCGTTGCCCCATGTCTTGGACTTTTGAAAGCAACGAAAGTGATAGATTTTGGTGGATAACTTTGACTTTTGAAAGCCGCATCTGGTCAGCAAAACGTTTCTTATTTTGGATATATTCAAATCGTCAAACTGAATGGTGTGGCTAGCTCCGCCCGCGTGCTACACGTGGGCTGGGGAAGGCGTCAGGGGACACAAATGCGTTATTTGAACGTGCCCCATGTCTTGGACGCGTTCATCTCTTTCCACAAATGATCAACCGCCAGCGTGTTGCACAGGGGCTAAACGAGGCGTCGAGTGCCCTTGACGCCTTTAAAGAAGGCGTCCCCTTACACTGTCGCGTTTAAAACTTCTCCGGAAAAATTCGTAAAAATATCAAAAAAAATAAGAAATCACTAAAATAACTCAAATGTGAAAGCCACCTTGGGACATCATGGTGTGATATGAGATTTACTTAGTGTAATGTCAAAAATGGAGTGTCTACAGTGACGTTTTTCTCGATCGGGTAATCTTCGAAGAACGTCATGGATACCAACTTCCTGCCCATCACGAGGAGGGAAAATATGAATGCGACGCATGAAAAGCCGGGTCGAGGAATGAAACCATCGAATCTTCATGTGTTTCTTTTCCCCTCGACGTCCACTTTACATGCTCCCATAGAAATAGGCAAGAAGAGAATAGAGAAAAGAGAAGACACATACGGAGAACACCAGAAGATACGAAGAGAAGAACAGAGAAGGCTACTCCTGGGGTTCCAGTTGTTCTGGTCTAGAAGGGAGGAGAAGAAGAAGGGAGGTAAGGCTTGGGGGGGGGGAGGAGCCAATGCTCTATTTTTCCCTTGTTGTATCGTGCTTCTTTCTTTGTTAGTTTCTCCTTTCTCCTCCTTACGATGTATTAGCCGTTGTATTCACCTTTCTGTGAGGAATAAAAGGAAAGCTTGCGAGGTGTTATTGAGGATGTGCGCTTCTTCTGTATTTACATTCACCATTGTTTCATGTTTCTCCTGTGGTTTCCATCGCTCCTGAGCATAATTGACTTCCCTCTCTGCTCATGCTTTGCTTAACGGAGCCAACAACCCCGTGTCTCCTTGTTATGGGGATGTACATGTCCGCTCCTTGTGTTCAAAAGGAATGAAAGAAAGATTTTCTCATTTTTGTGTGTCTGCACGATGCTCATTTACTTCGTATTTACTTAGTTTAGCTTCACTGTCATCCCCTTTAAGGCCGCCATGGAAGCTTCCTTTGATCTATCCTTAACCCCTGCGGAGCCATAACCGGTGGCCCCTCATAGGGCGTTATCCAGTGGCCCCTTTTTGCCTTATAACTGGTGGTTGCTTCACCCCATTATCCGATGGCTTGGAGCTTAACCGGCAAGCCTTCCTTGCCCATCAACCGGCGGCTCACCATTGAGCTTAACAGGTGGGCTTCCCCCACTCCTTAATCGGTGGCATCCCTGAACACTATAATCGGGGGCTTGCGTGCATGCCTTATCCGGTGGCCCTTTGCGGCCGTTATCCGGTGCCCACCCATGGGCTCTTATCCGGTGGACCTTCACAGCTCTCATCCGGTGGCCTCGCCAAGGCCCATATCCGGTGGCTCCCTTCAAGCCCCCCTCATCCGGTAGCTGTGGGCAAGGTACTAAACGGTGGCCCTTTATGTTTTAGCCTCCTTCCTGCCTAGTTTTGCACTGTGTTTTAATGTGATGGTTTCGAGTGTTGCCGCTTCCGTGCGCAGTCATACCGTTTAGCGGCTATCTCGGACTTGTCCGTGGATGCGTACCCGCTTTACCCTCCCCCCCAGTATGTGGGTTCGGGGGAGATGCTGTCAAATTTTTACCAGACTAATACCATATTAAAAGACAAACGGAAGCAACAAACAAATGCAATTAATAACAATGAGGCACTTCTGTTGAAACAATAAAGGACTGTGGAAGAGCCGAAGGAACTGAATAAGAACACTGCCATGGCGGACTGCTGAACACGCTTGCAGAAACAACCAACATAAAAAAAAGAAGAATCAGCCAAAGCTCTCTATATTCATCTAATGAACAAAGATTCCCCTCGCATGCACGTAATGACCGCATCGCATTTCATGTGTACTTGTATGCTGCGACCCCACGGTATATGAAATGGTGATGTGTGGAAGGTCGGATTACGTCTGACAGGAAGGCACCACTATGTGTGAGTGAAACACTCCGCCTCATATCGAGGGTCGATCCCATGAACCCAATCCAACCTCGTGCATGCTTGAATTCATGGGCGATTGCGTGCCATCTCTAAATTAAAACCTCTCGTGTGCATTAAACATGAATTTGGACTGCGACCACCTCTTCAAGCGAAAGGAACGAAGAAAAGAATGCAAAAAGACCAAGGGAGCGTAGCAACAGGTTTTGGTCGACCGGCCGTGGGGCTGGGTCTTCGCACTATGCAACTGCGTCGACCGACCCAGCGAGTCCCTGCTCCCTGGGAAGTTCGGTCGACCGACTTCCCCTTTCGGTTGACCAAACTACCCCTGTTTCAAAAAAAGGGGGGGATAATAACAATAATAAATATTATATAAAAATGATAGCCATGAATGGTAATAATAAAAATATATATAATAATTGAAAGGGAGGGCCATGCTAAGATAACTCCAAGGGAACTCTAAAGAACCTATAGGTGGCATAAAAAATCTGCACACAAGTTGAATTAAAGCTAACAAGATGTAATGCTAAAACCCGCATATGCTGATGTGAATTTCGGAGATTCTCGTCTCCCCTGGACCTCGGGCAATGGAACACCAACGACACCCCTGCAGGCCGGATTTAGACCTTGGGGACTGCCCCGGTCATGGTCATGGTCTGACTTTGCTTTAGGTTGATATCCTCCCAAGGCATGACCCATTTCCTCAATGGGGTCCGACCCCGCTCTTTATTGAATATTGAACTTGCCGGGTTGTGGCTGACATCCACTGGAGAACTATTTGTGGCTCCATGACACTTTTAATACGGACTTCCGTCTAAACATGAAATGGTCCATGAGCGATCGATATGATTTGAACACTTACACCCAAACATGGAGATTTTAATATGATTCAAGATTCTTATTGTCTTATCTGTTGGATCTCCATGTTGATTTTGATGATTAGGTATGATGACAAATTGTGTGTGCATATTGTGATGATCATGGAAGAATGTTTCTAACCAAGGGTGTGTTTACTTTGCTCATACATGGTCAAATTCAGGAGAAAAAGTCATTTCAAGTCGACTTCAAGAGCCAACAAGTCGACTCGAGCTCACCCGCCAGCTGAAGAAGTTAAGGGTGACAAATAGCTATTTACGGGTGTCAAATAAGCCTTAAGGGTGAAAACTGACTCTACACGAGTGTCAAATAAGTCATAAGGCGGAAGAGTAAGAGAGAGGGTTGAAGGTTGAAAAAAAGATGAAGTCAAGCTGACTTGGATTGTAACGGCCAGGGATCCGATCCCCAATTTTTTTTTTGGGATATTTTTTTCTTTCTTTTTATCAGACCCTAAGGCAATCAGTTCATACGTATCGTTGAAGCACAATATTATGTAACATACATCCATTTACATGAGAGAGAAACCACAGGTCACAAGAAATGTAGATAAGCATTTCCACCATTCATAATCTCCAAAAAGAGTACAGGTTCATGTTCCAGATTACACGTGAGCCCACATGGGCATTTCACCCCACACCCTACATATAGAAGGACTTTTGATCGTAGCATACCCAGACGAACAGTGGCTAACTCTACTCTTCAGCTGCTGCCTCCTCCTCAAACTCTTTCTCTATGTCCTCTGAAAACGTGTGTCACAAGGGGTGAGTGTGACACTCAGTAGGCAACCCAGCCAAATCGGGGTTAGCTTTGCATCTATATACTCTATTATATATAGAGTTCAGATGTTATCACTAGCTTAGTACATTTCATCATCAGTTCTTAAGATAACTCATGTAAGGAAAATACAGATTCTTTGACTAATATATAAGGTGCCCAAGCACGTAGCAAGAACCCAGTGATTAAGCAATTAAACATTATCACATTTCCATGAGTGTTCATATTTTTGCCATGCATGAAACCGGACAGCTACCGCAAACACAAGAGGCCCACACACACACACACAAATGAACGAAAGAGTACTACGTAGACCCGGGAGTGAACTCCCACCTAGACTCTTGCTGCACGGGGCGTTACGCATTTCCATCCCCCAAGTTCTGTGGCATTACGTATCGCCGTCCCAGAGAACAAACTAGCCGAATCAATAGGTTTTGACCAGGGCGTTGCGCACCGCCGTCTCCTGGGATCTTTTATTTTCGCGGCGTTACATATCACCATCCCGCAGAAGGGACCGAAGTCCAACCTCACAGAATGCTGTTGTTTTCCCTTCATGGTATACACATTCCAATTTATCTTATAGTGACTAGATTGATATTTATCATAATAGACATGCTTTCATTGATTAAGGGACCAACCAAGCTCACTGTCATGCTTCTCATAATTTAAACTTGCTCACAGATATGCTTCTAATAGTTTTAAGAGGGATTAACATACTGGCAGTAATGTTCAGGTTAGTACAGGTATATCCTTCTAGGCTACACATGCACGGAAAATATTTTTTATTTGAAAGTACAGATTTTTTATGGTCATGAAAGTTTTACTGGGGGCTACTAACTTATCCTTCTGCCATTTTCTAGAATTTTCAGATTTTTATGAATTAATATGCCCCCTCAAAACACTCTTTTTTTCTCAGTTTCCAGAAATTGGACAGACCCACAGGTGCACCGACCTTGCTCATAGCCGGGGCCAACCTACACCGACCTCACTAGCACATGCACCGACCTTGCTCGTGGTCAGGGCCAAACATGCACTGACCTACTATGCACGGACCTTGGTTATGCTAACACGAAACATGCACAGACCTACTATGCGCAAACCTCACCGTGGCCAACACAAAACATGCACAGATGCAAAACATGCACCGACACAAGCATGCACCGACATAAAACATGAACAGACCTTATTCTGCATAGACCTTTACCTACGCATGGACCCAATAGTGCACAGGCCTTGCAACCAACGCACAGACCGCTTTTACCTATGTATGGACAAAAGTGCACATACCTTATAGATAATGCACAGACCCCTTTTACCTACGTATTGGTAAAAGTGCACAGACCCTACAAATAATGCACAAACCTTACTATAACTAAAACATGCACGGACCTTATACAGGCAATGACCTTATGGCTTGAACTAAACACGCACCGACCTAATACGGGACCTGCTCAGACCTGATGTATGGACTTTAACACGTATGCTCCCCATTGATGCACCGACTAGGGGTTTCCTATATATGTGTCTGACCCTCCCAAGGACAGTGGAAACTCATGAAACACAAAATTGATTTGAAAAAAACAAACCCCGAAATGGATATGATGGTCATCCCCATCTTCCCTTAATCCCTCTTTTAAAGTGTAGAAAATATATGTTTTTTCTCAAAAACCATTCTAATGCGTCATTGACCCCTAAGTTTGAGGTTAGGTGCCTACCTTTGAGATGTTAACCGACGATCCGGGGATAATATCCACACCCCAGATCCACCTCAGCTTTACCTTTCGATACGGGGATGAGATCCACACTCTAGACCCACCAAGACTTCTCTGCAAGTCCACCCTCCTACGTAAAGGCCAAGGTCCCTCACCACTCTTTCTTTCTCAAAAGGACCCCTAGGTGGCAGAAAAAATGGAAGATGAGTGTTGCTAAAGGATGGCCACCCACGAAACCCCCTCCTTATATAGTTTTTTAGGCCTCCCAAGAGTTCACACGTCGTCCCTCAAGGCTCTAACAAGCTCCAAGGTCGCTGATTTTGAAGTGGAGTTAATACAAAGCATGCCTTTGGGTTTGAACAGGTGTGACCCTTGGACCACTGATCATAAATGCTAGTGTGCGCACATTTCTGTTGGGAATTAGGTTGGGGTGTCCTCATATGAAATGAATAGGACTTCCAGATCTAACTTTTAGTCTTTGTTTCACTGAATTTCATCAACTCTAGCGCAAGTTATGATTTCCGCAATATTAACATTGTTCCTCCTCAATTTCAATCGTGACCCTTTGTCTACCTAGTCATAAATGCGAGTGAGTGCATTTTTCCGTTGGGATTTGGGTTTGCGTGTCTTCAGATAAAATCAAGAGAACTTCTTGATCTAAATTTTAGTGATGGTTTCATTCCATTCTGATCTTCCTACATTAAGTTACAAATTTTCTAAAGGTTCTTAGATAATATGTCCAGATTTTTAGCCCATTTAGTTCGCGGGTCCGAATTGTGCCCGATTGGGCTAGTGCCCAATTGGCGGTCATAAAATTCTCTCCCTCTTAAAATAATTTCATCCTTGAAATTTAACTAGGAAGAAGAAAACTTCCCTTTAAGGAAGAATTGCTCACCGAATAGTTGGGGGTATTCCTGACGCATCTTGTCCTCCGACTCCCAAGTTGCTTGCTCGGAATGAGAATTCCTCCACAAGACTTTCACCAGCCGTATGGTTTTATTCCTCAATACATGTTCCTTCCAGTCGATAATTTTGATGGGCTGCTCTACGTAAGACAGATCTGCTTGAACTTCCAGGGGCTCATATTCTATCACATGCGAGGCATATCGGACATATTCCCTGAGCATGGAGACGTGAAAAACCGGATGCACATGTGCCAGAGTAGGCGGAAGTGCAAGTCGATACGCCACCTTGTCGACCCTTTGTAGAATCTCAAAAGGTCCGATATACTTGGGACTGAGCTTTCCCCTCTTCTCAAATCACTTGACCCCCTTAGTAGGAGACACCTTTAGGAATACATGGTCTCCTTCCGCAAATGTCAACTCTCTTTGCCGCTGGTCTGCATACCTTTTCTGACGGCTCTGGGCTGTGAGGAGTCGCTGTCGGATCAAGGATATCTTCTCCGAGCAATCTTGCACCAATTGTGGCCCGAATAGCTACTTCTCGCCAGCTTCATACCAACATACCGGTGACCTACATGGCTGCCCATAAAGTACCTCATAGAGTGCCATTCCGATGGCAGAGTGGTAGCTATTGTTGTATGCAAACTCTATTAGGGGTAAGTGATCATCCCAGTTGCCCCTCCATTCAATACTGCACACCCTCAGCATATCTTCTAGGGTTTGGATGCTATGCTCAGATTGCCCATCGGTCTGAGGGTGAAAGGCCTAGCTGAGCCGCAACTCTGTCCCGATGGCCTGCTGCAAACTCTTCCAGAACCTCGCGGTGAATCGAGGGTCCCGATCAGAAATGATGGACAAGGGTGCACCATGCAATCAAATAATCTTAGCGATGAATAATTTCGCTAAGGATTCGATTGAAGTTTGCTTGTTGATGGGCAGAAAGTGTGCAGTCTTTGTGAAACTATCCATAATTACCCAGATTGTGTCGTGCCTTCTCCTAGTCATGGGTAGACCAGACACAAAGTCCATGGTGATTTGTTCCCATTTCCATTGTGCCATCTCAATGGTTTGGAGGGGACCGCCAGGTCTTTGATGCTCAATTTTTACCTGCTGACATGTGAGACATTTGGACATGAACTCTGCAATGTCTCGCTTCATTCCTAGCCACTAGTACGTCCTCTTCATATCCTGGAACATCTTAGTG
Organism: Amorphophallus konjac; assembly: GCA_022559845.1. Lineage (NCBI taxonomy): Eukaryota > Viridiplantae > Streptophyta > Magnoliopsida > Alismatales > Araceae > Amorphophallus > Amorphophallus konjac. The sequence continues at coordinate 351,238,107 of CM040126.1, forward strand.
CTTCTGGGATGGATGGAGAACTTTGAACCATGAGCCTCCTGCATCAACTCCTTCTTCATATCCACATCATCTGGTACACAAATTCTTCCTCGGAATGTGACCAGTCCATCAATTCCCCTTTGGAAGCCCTCATTGTTCAATTGTCTCTGCAATGCCATGTCCTGCCTTTGTGCCTCAGCAATTCGATCTAAGTATGCAGGTCGTGCCGATAACTCAGCTAGGAGACCGAACTGCTTCCTTTTATCGGGTCGTGATGCGATCACTCCCTCCATCATATCCCACTCTCGATGCAAACTCAGCGCCATCAACTTTCGGCTGAGAGCATCCGCCACCACATTCGCCTTGCCCTGATGGTATTGTAGGGCAAAGTCATAGTCCTTCAATAGCTCGACCCATCTCCTTTGCCTCAAATTGAGTTCCTTTGGGATGAATATGTACTTGAGACTCTGGTGGTCGGTGAAGACCTAAAACTGAACCCCATATAAGTAGTGCCTCCAGATACGCAAAGCGTGGACCACTGCTGCCATTTCCAGGTCATGAGTGGAGTAATTCCTTTCATGGTCCTTCAGCTGTCTTGAGGAATAGGCGATCACCCGGCCATTTTGTATTAGTACGCAATTGAGGCCAATTCTAGAGGCGTCTGTGTAGACAGTGAAGCCATCAACCCCTTGAGGGAGTGCCAGTACTAGGGCCGAAGTAATTTTTCCTTGAGCATCTGAAAGCCGTCTTCGCACTCTTTTGACCAGATAAATTTTGCTCCTTTCTTGGTCAGCTTGGTCCTTGGGGCTGCAATGGTGGAGAAGCCTTCGATGAACTGGCGGTAGTATCCAGCCAGGCCAAGGAAGCTTCTAATCTCCATGTCCGTCTTCGGTGCTTCCCACTTTGACACTGCTTCCACCTTGCTCGGGTCCACTGCTATACCGTCCCCGGAGATAACATGTCCGAGGAACATAACTTGATCATGCCAAAATTCACACTTGCTGAATTTGGCGAAGAACTTGTTCTCCCTGAGGGTCTGAAGAACCACTCTCAAGTGATGCCGATGTTCCTCCTTATTGGTAGAATATACTAGGATGTCGTCAATAAAGACCACAACAAACTGGTCCAAGTAGAGGCGGAAGATATTATTCATCTTTTCCATGAACACAGCCGGAAATTGGTTAACCCGGATGGTACCACTAGGAACTCGTAGTGACCATAGCAAGTTCTATAGGCCGTCTTCGATACATCCTCGCGCTTGATGCTGATCTGGTGATAACATGTCCTCATATCAATCTTGGAGAAGACCTTGGCAGATGATAGCTAGTCAAACAACTCTTCAATCCTTGGTAGAGGGTACTTGTTTTTTATTGTGACCTGGTTGAGCTTGCGGTAATCAATGCACAGCCACATGGTCCCATCCTTCTTTCTCATGAACAAGACTGGTGCTCCCCACAGGGACACACTGGGCTGGATGAAGCCCTTGTCTAGCAACTGTTGCAATTGCTTCCTAAGTTTGGCAAGTTATGCCGGAGCCATTCGGTATGGGGGAACAGAGATGGGTGCGGTGCCCGATGTTAGTTCAATGGAGAACTTTGTCTCACGAGCTGGTGGTAGTCCTGGCAGTTCCTCGGGAAATACATCAGGAAATTCTCAGACTATGTCCAAGTCTTCTAGAATCTTGACAGAGTCTTCTTCAAGCACCACACTAGCTAAGAAATAGTCGCACCCTATGCTGATCAGCTTGGAGGCCCGGATGGCTGAAACTATCATTCTCCTAGACTTGTCCTTAAGGCATTGAAAGAAGAATGTGTCCTTCCCCGATTCCTGAAAAATCACTCTCTTCCGACGTCAACCCAAGAGGGTGAAATGTTTGTCTAACCAGTCCATCCCCAAGATGAGGACAAAATCGGCCATGTCTAGGATGTAGGATTCCCCCAGTAATCTTCTCCCACAGATCTTTACCTCAATAGTAGGGATCACAAGCTTGGTGTGGACTTGTTTCCCGGTCGGTGTACTGACTACCATTTCCCCGAAGAATGTGGCTTGGGGTCGATTCTTCAGTTGATTAGCAAAGTTGGTGGATATGAATGTGTGTGTAACTCCTGGGTCAAACAAGACCTTTGCATAGACATTATCCACAAGGAACATACCTTCAGCCACAGTAGGAGTGTTGTCTGCCTCTTCTAGCATCAACGCATAGACTCGCCCATTGTATTGAATCTTCTCTTGTGCAGAAAATGGCTTTTGCTGAGCCTTCTTGGGGTAGTTCTTCGCAAAGTGTCCAGCCTCACCGCATTCATAACACTTGCCTTCGGTCCTCCAACATTCCTTTCCCTGAAGGTTGCGCCCACACTGGATGCAAAACAGAATCCCCGACCCGCCTTTTGGAATCGATCCTTGGCACGCCACCTTTCCCTTGTCTTGCCTCCCTCCGGCCTGCATAGGTCTCTTGCCCGACGACTTCTGCTCCTCGGCGAACCTACAAATGGACCTTGATTAGGACTTACCCTTATATATCTCCTAACTTTTATGGCTTTAGCCGTTACCTTGCATTTTCTTGCTCGGCTAAATGAGCAAGCCTCAACGCCGTTGGGTAGGAGCCAGAGTCTTGGGTCGCGACATAGCGTCGGACATTACTGCACAGCCCATTGACAAATTTCTTCACTTTTCGACGCGCGTCGTCGAATATGTGCGGAGCATATTGGCCCAGAGCTGAAAACTTGGCATCGTAGTCGGCCACCGACATGCTCCCTTGCTCGAGACTCAAAAATTCTTGCTCCTTTGCGTCTCGCACATGCTCTGGAAAATACTTTTCTTGAAAAATAGCCAAGAACTCCTCCCACAAAGTGTCACCGTCATGGTAGTCCGTGAAGGTGGTCTGCATCTTGGCCTTCCACCACAAGTTGGTCTGGTCTTGCAGAACATAAGCTGCCAGATTCACCTTCTCCTCTTCGGGACACTGCATCGCGCGGAGCTTCTTTTCCATTTTGCTGAGCCATGACTCAGCCACTTCTGGACAGCTCTCCCCCTTAAAGATAGGAGGCGCCAACCTTGGGAACTGATCAAGTGCCGGCAAGTCGTGGCGTGGTGCGGCTGCGGGCTGCTATAGCATTTGTTGTTGCATAGTCTGCATCAACCCTTGGAAGCTCTGCATGAACCCTTCCAGGTTGAATCCTACATTGGGCATCTGCCCAACGCCAACTGCAGGTGCATGGACATCCCCGTCACGTGCCCCATTTGGGTCATCTACTCTCGATCCCCTCTCATCTGCCTGGGGAAGATCTCTTTGCCTTCTTTCCCCATTCTGAAAAACATGCAATAGTTTGAGTGAGAGGGTTTAAATATTTCCAAACATACTCTACCCTTTCCCCATTCTAACCTATCACTTCCTCCATTATGGAACATCTGAAATGATTATAACCATGGTTTATCTCTCATGCTCTGATACCACATTGTAACACCCCGGGATCCGATCCCCAATTTTTTTTGGGATATTTTTTTCTTTCTTTTTATCAGACCCCAAAGCAATCACTTCGTACGTATCGCGGAAGCATAATATTATGTAACATACATACATTTACATGAGAGAGAAACCACATGTCACAAGAAATGTAGATAAGCATTTCCACCATTCATAATCTCCAAAAAGAGTACAGGTTCATGTTCCAGATTACACGTGAGCCCACATGGGCGTTTCACCCCACACCCTACATATAGCAAGACTTTTGATCGCAGCATACCCAAACGAACAGAGGCTAACTCTACTCTTTAGCTGTTGCCTCCTCCTCAAACTCTTTCTCTATGTCCTCTGAAAACGTGTGTCACAAGGGGTGAGTGTGACGCTCAGTAGGCAACCCAGTCAAACCGGGGTTAACTTTGCATCTATATAATCCATTATATATAGAGTTCAGATGTTATCACTAGCTTAGTACATTTCATCATCAATTCTTAAGATAACTCATGTAAGGCAAATACATATTCTTTGACTGATGTATAAGGTGCCCAAGCACGCAGCAAGAACCCAATGATTAAGCAATTTAACATTATCACATTTCCATGAGTGTTCATATTTTTGCCATGCAGGGAATCGGACAGCTACCACAAACACAAGAGGCCCACACACACACACACACACAAATGAACGAAAGAGTATTGCGTAGACCCGGGAGCGAACTCCCACCTAGACTCTTGCTACATGGGGCGTTACGCATCGCCATCCCCCGGGTTCGGTGGCGTTATGTATCATCATCCCACAGAACGAACCAGCCGAATCGATAGGTTTTGACCAGGGCGTTACGCACCACCGTCCCTTGGGATCTTTTACTTCCGCGGCGTTACGTATCGCCATCCCGCAGAAGGGACCGAAGTCCAACCTCACAGAATGCTGCTGTTTTCCCTTCATGTCATACACATTCTTACTTATCTTATAGTGACTAGATTAATAATTATCATAATAGACATGCTTTTATTGATTAAGGGACCAACCAAGCTCATTGTCATGCTTCTCATAATTTAAACTTGCTCACAGATATGCTTCTAATAGTTTTAAGAGGGCTAAACATATTGGCAGTCATGTTCAGTTTAGTATAGGTATATCCTTCTAGGCTACACATGCACGGAAAATAATTTATATCTGAAAGTACAGAATTTTTATGGTCAGGAAAGTTTTTATAGGGGTTACTAACTTATCCTTCTGCCATTTTCTAGAATTTTCAGATTTTTATGAATTAATATGCCCCCTCAAAATTCTCTTTTTTCTCAGTTTCCAGAAATTGGACAGACCCACAGGTGCACCGACCTTGCTCATAGCCGGGGCCAACCTGCACCGACCTCACTAGCACATGCACCGACCTTCCTCGTGGTCTGGGCCAAACATGCACCGACCTACTATGCACGGACCTTGGTTATGCTAACACGAAACATGCACAAACCTACTATGCTTAGACCTCACCGTGGCCAACACAAACATGCACAGATGCAAAACATGCACCGACACAAACATGCACCGACACAAAACATGCACAGACCTTATTCTGCATAGACCTTTACCTACGCATGGACCCAATAGTGCACAGGCCTTGCAACCAACGACAGACCCCTTTTACCTACGTATGGACAAAAGTGCACAGACCTTATAGACAATGCACAGACCCCTTTTACCTATGTATGGGCAAAAGTGCACAGACCCTACAAACAATGCACAGACCTTACTATAACTAAAACATGCACGGACCTTATACATGCACAGACCTTATGGCTTGAACTAAACATGCACCGACCTAATACGGGACCTGCTCAGACCTGATGTATGGACTTTTACATGTATGCTAGGACTTGACTGGCTACCCTATTGGTGCACCGACTAGGGGTTTCCTATATATGTGTCTAACCCTCCCAAGGACTGTGGAAACTCATGAAACACAAAACTGATTTAAAAAAAACAAACCCCAAAATGGATATGATGGTCATCCCCATCTGCCCATAACCCCTCTTTTAAAGTGTAGAAAATATATGTTTTTCTCAAAAACCATTCTAATGCGTCATTGACCCCTAAGTTTGAGGTTAGGTGCCTACCTTTGAGATGTTAACCGACGATCCGGGGATAATATCCACACCCCAGATCCACCTCAGCTTTACCTTTCGATCCGGGGATGAGATCCACACTCCAGACCCACCAAGACTTCTCTGCAGGTCCACCCTCCTACGTAAAGGCCAAGGTCCCTCACCACTCTTTCTTTCTCAAAAGGACTCGTAGGTGGCAGAAAAAATTGAAGACGAGTGTTGCTAAAGGATGGACACCCACGAAACCCCCTCCTTATATAGTTTTTCAGGCCTCCCAAGAGTTCACCCACCTCCCTCAAGGCTCTAACAAGTTCCAAGGTCGCTGGTTTTGAAGAGGAGTTAATGCTAATCATCCCTTCGGGTTTGAACAGGTGTGACCCTTCGACCACGAATCATAAATGCTAGTGTGCGCACATTTCTGTTGGAAATTAGGTAAGGGTGTCTTCATATGAAATGAAGAGGACTTCCAGATCTAACTTTTAGTCTTGGTTTCATTGAATTTCATCAACTCTAGAGCATGTTATGATTTCTGCAATATTAACATCGTTCCTCCTCTGTTTCAGTCGTGACCCTTCGTCTACCTGGTCATAAATGCGAGTGATTGTATTTTTTCGTTGGGATTTGGGTTTGGGTGTCTTCAGATAAAATCAAGAGAACTTCTTGATCTAAATTTTGGTGGTGGTTTAATTCCATTTTGATCTTCCTATGTTAAGTTACAAATTTTCTAAGGGTTCTTAGATAATCTGTCCAGATTTTTAGCCCGTTTAGTTAGCAGGTCCGAGTTGTGCCCGATTGGGCTAGTGCCCAATTGGCGATCATAACATGAATGAAGGCCAAGTCGACTTTATTATAGCTCAACTTCAAAATCCAGTCAGCTGACCTTAGCCAAAGGTCTAACCTAGTCAAGGGGACCCATCAGATTTGAAGTCAACGTAACTGCTCACCAGATACAAGGAGAACTATGTTCCATGCTCCACAGTCAATAGTTGGACCTAAAGTCAATACAAAAGATCGCCAAAAAACCCTATCAGCTCAAGAAGTCAAAGTAGTTAAATAAGTCAACTTAAGCGGTTGTAAGAAGTCTTGGTCAGCTGAAGAAGTCAAGAAGTCAAATAGAAGCTATCGTTGACAAATGGGTTTCAACGATAAATAAAAATTCACAGTGAAATGCATGAGTAACAAGGCTGACAAATAGGTCAGAAATAGTGAAAAATAGAAGATAACAACGACAATTGAGCAGTTAGTGGTGACAAATGGGTCGCAGGGCGATGGCTCTTGAAGCAGAGACAAATACCTCTAAGGCGACGGCTCCAGCGAACAAGGGTGACAAATAGGTCCCTAACACTGACAAATAGCCGTTAAGGGTGTAAAATAACTTCCTAAGGCTGAATAATAGAGCGTCAGGGTGAAAGCTTTGGAATGCTTGGAAAACCTAAGAGGCAGAGTCGACTCAGGTGACCTTGGAGTCGACTCCATCGACCAAGAAATCCACAACGGTGAAAAAGGCATAAGTGACGACGGCTTCAGAAGTATAAGGGTGACAAATGGGTATCCAAGGGAGACGAATGGAACTTAAGGGTGAAAAATAACTCGGTAAGGCTGAAAAATGGGTCAGCTTACAAGTGACTAAAATAAGTCACGTGCCTTCGATCGCCAATCATTGGCACGAGATCGTAGACACCTGGCAAAGTTCCGTACGACTCAGAATGTCAGTGTTTTCCCTCCAAAAACACATGGACGAATGAAATCGCAGCTAGAAGAAAAACCCACTTCGAAAATTCAAAAGCTCGGATATGTAAATACTAGTGGTCTTGTTCTTCAAAAATAAAAAAAAAGGCGGGAAAAGTTGAAAAGAATAAGAGAAGGTAGAAAGGCTGCAATGAGTGAGATCTGTGAGAGCTAAATTGAGAAAATTCTGTGTGCTAAAGAGTGAAAAAGAGAGAGAGAGAGAGAGAGATCTATGAGCTCGACGAAGAAGAAGAGAAGAGGAAGAACACTTTCGTGAAGCTGCATACAAATCTGCCTCTTCTGGAGAATTTTCACTGTGGATCAGGGAAATCATTTTAATCTTAAGATCTTTTAAATTAATTCTATTGAACATCTTTTGTTTCTGAATTTATAGAAATTTTGTGCATGTGTGACCGTCTGCACACGGTCGTGTGAAGCTTACTACACATCAGGCAGCGTGTGTGTGTGTTTTGTAGATCTGGTTGTTAGATTGTACTGGAGACTAAGTCTCAATGTGTGGGTGGAGTGAATACTCCTTGTGCGCTCTGTTCGAGCGAGTGAATCCTTACCAGTTTGGTGAGGGGTCGATGTAGGAGGACGTGAAGGTCCTGCCGAACCACCTAAAAACTCTCTTGCTCTGTGTGATTATTTTTGTTTGTGGTGTGTCTATCTTGCTTGTCTATCTCGAGTGTGATAGGAAGTCGGAGTGAATCATTTCGAATATTTTTTTCATCTTGAGCTTAGTTAGTTTAATATCTTAGTTTAAGTGTTAGTCCATCGTACTTTTTTTAAAATCTACATTCTGATTGGGGGACAATTAAACCCCCCCCTTCTTGTCCACGATTGGTATATTTGGGACCAACATCTGGTATCAGAGCAGGTCTCTGATCTTTAAACAATCTTATGATTGTAGAGAAAAGATCCATCGATCTTATCATGTCTAATAGAGGAATGCTCCCTGAGGGACATTCAATCCAACGTCCACCATACTTTTACTGGAAAAATTACCCATACTGGAAGAATAGGATGACTGTGTTCTTAAGAGCACAGGAGTTTGATGTCTAGAGAGTGCTCAGCAAAGGACCACAACAGTTGCCTCTGGATGAGGATAAATGGAATGAAGACCAAATTAAGAAATCTTGTCTAAATTATAAGTCAATGAATATTATTCAGTGTGCAATATATCCTAACGAGTATTCACGTGTGTCAATGTGCTCATCTGCATAGGAAATGAGGGAGATGCTAAGGCTGATATATGAAGGCACTTCAGAAGTTCGTGAGACAAAGGCAAACTTGATGGTCCGTGAATATGAGTTGTTCACAATAAAGCCTGAGGAGAGTATAAGTGATATGTATGCATGGCTAAGTGAGATTATGAACGGATTGAATGCCTTAGGAAAGGAATACTCAAATCAAATCTAGTCAGAAAAGTGTTGCCGTCACTTTCACCACCATGGCATACAAAAGCGACTGTTATCGAGGATTCGAAGGATCTCACCACACTCACGGTGGATCAATTGATTGGGTCGCTGATGACTTACGAGATTAATATCATGAAGCCAGCTGAGGAAGAAAGCAAGAAAAATAAGACTATCGCATTGAAGGTTCATTCAATCACTTCAGAAGAAAGTGATGAAGAGTCACCGGTTGATAGTGATATGGAGGAGTTCATGGCTTGGTGACTAATCGTGCTAGAAAGTATTTCAGGAAAGCATGGAGGGAAGGAACTTTCCCAAGAAGATTTCTAAGGAAAATGCTTCAAAGAAGAGACAATTTAACAAGAAAGATGAAATTATATGTTATGAATGCAAGAGAGTCGGGCATATGAGAGGTGAGAGCCCTGAGCTTCAGAAGAAAATGAAGAAAGAAAAAGACAAAACGCCCAAAGCTATGAGGGCTACATGGAGTGATGAGGACACAGAGGAATCGAACACCGAAGCTGAAGGAAATGAGCTGGAGGAGATTGTACACAACCTTTTCTTGATGGCTGGAGAAGATGAAGAAGAACATGTAAACTCCGATTCTGAAAATCTTACGGTTGATCAATGGGAATGTGTTTATGCTAATCTGTATGAGAGCTATAAGAAACTCAAGAGTGAGAACAAAAAATTAAAAAATAAATTTCATGATATTTTTTAGTCCAATAATTCATGTGATAAATGTGCTATATTCCAACAGGCTAATGAAAAACTCAAACATGATAAAGAGGAATTGTTTTCTAGGATGACCTTGTTTGAAGATGAGATAAGTTGTCTTGAAGTTGAAAAACAAGGTGCATATAAGAGTTTGGAAACTATAAAATCTAAAAATGAAGACATGTTGAAACAATTGAATGAAACCAAATCAAAATTGGATGTATGAGAGAAAAGTAAGAAAGACATTGAAATAAACTTCAACATCTTGAATGATGAGTTGAAAATGTTGAAAACCATTGTAGAGAGAGAAGTAAAAGGGAAACAAAAAGTTGATGAAGTTGAGGATGAAAAACCCAAAAACGTTAAGAATGGTGTGGACTATATGCCCATGAAGAAAAAGTCTTATGTGAAAAACAAACTTCAAAATTCTATTGGTTCAGTCCATTACTCTAATGTTAACACATGGTGTGATTCAACTGTTGATAGATTTTATGGATATAGAAGGAATAATTTCATAAAATCTTATGTGGCATGTTTTTACTCTGGAATGATCGGCCACTTAATGTATGTATGCAATACCATGAAAGCTGATGATGAATTGTTTGAAAGAAAATACAAGAACTCTCATGGTTCTACCAAAGCTAACACTATGGGACCCAAGCTTGCTTGGGTACCTAAAAATAATTGAGAATAGTCTTTGAATGTGCAGGTCTGCATGAGAGTCAAATGGACAAAGTGGTATCTAGACAGTGGTTGTTCCAGACATATGACCGGGAATAAGGAGCTCTTTTCAGACCTGAGAAAGAAGGATGGAGGACTGGTGACATTTAGTGGTAAAGATAAAGGAAAAATTGTTGGAATTAGGCGAATAAGTACAAATCCTAACCAGTACATTGATGAAGTATTACTTGTTGATGGTTTGAATCATAGTCTACTTAGTATTAGTCAATTTTGTGACAAGGGTCACAAGGTGATTTTTGAAGATTCACATTGTTCAATTGTAGATACTCAAACAATGAAATAAAATTCTTTGGTGTTAGAGATAACAACATCTACATTCTTGATTTTGAAAATTTGTCCAAAGAAAATTTTTGTTTAGTTGCTAATAAGTCGAATGATGTATGGTTGTGGCATCGTCGACTTGGTCATGTTAGATTTAGTGTTTTGTCAAAATTAGTGAGACTTGATTTGGTAAGAGGGCTACCAAAGCTGAATTTTGATAAAGATAAAATATGTGATGCATGTGCCATGGACAAACAAACCAAGATTTCATTTAAACCTAAGAACATTTTTTCTACTTCTAGACCTCTTGAGGTTCTACATTTAGACTTATTTGGTCCATCTAGAACTCACAGTCTTGGGGGAAAATTCTATGGATATGTGATTGTTGATGACTACACTAGATATACCTTGGTATTATTTTTATCTCACAAAAGTGGTGCATTGTAGGAGTTCGAAGACTTGTGCAGAAAATTTTAAAATGAAAAGGGGTATAGTATTAAATCCATTCAGAGTGATCATGGTAAAGAATTTGACAACTATGACTTCAATGTTTTCTGCAGGAAGCAGGGGTTTACACATAACTTCTCAGCACATTGAATCGCTAAATAAAATGGAGTTGTAGAAAGAAAGAATAGAACACTTGTGGAAATGGCGGGGACAATGCTAGCTAAGAATGGGCTACCAAGGTATTTTTGGGCCGAGGCAGTCAGCACTGCTTACTACATAATCAATAGAGCCATGGTAAGACCCTTAATAAAATGCCATATGAGTTGTATAAAGGTAAGAAACCCAACATTGCTCATTTAAAACCTTTTGGATCACCATGTTACATTTTGAATAATTCTAAAGATAATCTGGAAAAGTTTGTAGCCAAGAGTGATAGAGGTATTTTCATTGGATACTCTTTATCTTCTAGAGCTTATCGAGTATACAACCTACGCACTCTTGTAGTTGAAGAAAATCCTTATGTGGTGATTGATGAATATACCTCGAGGTTGACTGATAAGGACACATTTTCTTGATGCAAGGTCTGAAGAGAAAGAAGAGCAAATGCGTGATGAAGAACAAATTGATGTGGATGAAGCAGAGTCAAGCAAGAATAATGAAGAAGTTCCAACCCAAGAAGAAGACGAGCAACAAATTAAAATTCAGCACTTTCCAAGACAATGGACATTCCACCGATATCACCCATAAGACAATGTGATAGGAGATGTGGAACAAGGAGTGAGGACAAGAGCTGCATTCAGGGGAGTACTTGAAACTGATTACATAGCTTTGCTTTCACAGTTTGAACCTAAGTCCATAGAAGAGGCTTTCAATGACAATTCTTGGATATTGGCTATGCAGGAGGAATTACACCAATTCCAAAGGAATAAGGTGTGGTTTTTTGTGCCTAGACCCAAGAGTCACCCTGTGATTGAAACTAAGTGGGTTTTCAAGAACCAACTTACTGATTAGGGGGTGGTAATTAGAAATAAAGCCGAGCTAGTAGCCAAAGGCAATAGCCAAGAGTTAGGAATTAATTTTGAGGAATCTTTTGCACCTGTGGCTAGGCTAGAAGTTGTACGTTTATTACTTGCCTTTGCTTATTTTTGAAATATTAAACTCTTCCAAATGGATGCCAAAAGTGCACTTTTGAAAGACTTTGTGAAGGAAGAAGTGTACGTTGAGCAACCACCATGTTTTGAGGATGAAAGTCACCCAGACCAAGTGTACAAGCTTGATAAAGCACTATATGGTCTGAAGCAAGTCCCCCGAGCTTGGTACGAAAGGTTGATTATCTTTCTGACTGAAAATGGCTTCAAAAGAGGTAATAAAGATCAAACACTTTTCATTAGGAGCTACAACGAACATATGATCATCGTTCAGGTATATGTAGATGACATTATTTTTGGAGCCACAATAGATTCTTTGAATGATGAATTTTCTAAATTGATGTAGGGGGAGTTTGAGATGAGTTTAATGGGAGAACTAACATTTTTCTTGGGTTTACAGGTGAAGCAATCAAAGGATGGAATTTTTATTAATCATAAGAAATACACGTTGGAGCTGCTCAAGAAGTTTAAGTTTGATGCTGTCAAGCCACAGAAGACACCAATGTCCACTTCTGCTAGACTAACAAAGGATCAAGAGAAAGATAAGTATGTTGAACAGAAACTTTTTAGAGGCATGATTGGATCATTACTTTACTTGACTGCTAGTAGGCTAGACATTATGTTTAGTGTATGCATGTGTGCAAGATTTTAGTCTGATCCAAAATATTGACACATGTTAGTAGTTAAGAGAATTTTTAGATATTTGTATGGCACTATCGATCTTGGTCTTTGGTTTCCATGTAGTGGAAATTTTGATTTAGTAACATATACGGATTCTGATTATGCTGGGTGTCTGGTGGATCGCAAGATCACCAGTGGTTACTGTCAATTTCTAGGGGGCTGCATGGTTTTATAGGCCTCTAGGAAACAAAACACTGTGGCACTGTCAACTGCTAAGGCCGAATACATGGCTGCAGGTAGTTGTGCAGCACATGTGCTTTGGATTCAACAGCAGTTAGTTGATTTTGGTGTTTCATTGAATAATACACATATTCTTTGTGATAATATATCTACTATTAATATTTCAAAGAATTCTGTTTTGCACTCTCACACAACACATTGAAATCCTTCACCATTTTCTACTAGATCATGTTAGTAAAGGTCATTTTGAGCTTATTCATGTACATACTGATAATCAACTTGCGGATATTTTTACAAAACCTTTGAATGCTGAAAAATTTGTCAAAATAAAAAGAGAATTAGGAATTTGCAGATTTGAGGAATAATGGTCAATAGAAGAGTAGGGTTCACAATCATTCTTCTATAGCAAATAATATTTTTTCATATTTCATTGTTTTTCAGCATTTGCATACATGTAGATAGAAACTTCAATATCGTGCATCTTTTTGTATATACACTATACTATTGTGTGTTTGAATGTCATGATTACTTGGTATATAAAATGGTGGTTAGAGAAGGTTGCATTAAGTCCAACTGGAAACTTCCACTACGTGTAAGGTGGTCTTTGGACCTAAGTTCTCCGCCAGGTACCAGTAATCAACCTTGCATGATTATATAATCAATTCATGATTAGTTACATGTATATATATATTACAGACCTTTTTCTTTGAAAATTTCTAAGACCCCAATTCCTTTTTAAATAAACATACACTGGTTGAATACTTTGAGAAACATGGCATGAACTAATGGGGAGGAACTTCTTTCTTTGGTGCATACATTTAGCGGGAGTTGTTGCTATGACATGGCAAATTCTGTGTATACATATAAGCCAATTACTCACACACATTTTGCACATTTTGAAATAAATGACTCTAATCAATAAGGATTTTAGATCATCTTTTCAACACTTTATAGGAAGTTGAATCTCTACATGGAATTTAAGTGAATCGTGAGGAAAAAGCTACCTACCCTAACAAAGATTCAATAAGTGGAAAGTGGAACTTAGTAGTCGGGACTCCCCACTGAAATAAATGAGAAAACTCACGCCGAATAGTGAAGTAAAATCCACATGTGATGAATCCTAGTAACTAGGAATCACCCCTGAAATAAAGGGTGAAACTTGTGTAAAATGGTGAAGTCCAAATAAAAAAAATGGGGTTGTGTAAAGCTATCAATAGTCGAGGAGACAATATGAAAATGTAGAGATGATATAACCTTTTAGTGTTCCTAAGAAACTCTAGACATCCATATGCTTTACAGTTCATTTTTTATTCACCTACACTCTTTCACTCTAGGTGTCATTGTGCTGAATGTATATCCTGCATTTGTAGTGATCATAGTACATGATTTTCTCTAGCATATGCATGCATTGCCTTACTTAGTCATGACTCATGTTTTCTTCTTTAACTCAAATTCAGTGTCATTCCATATCCTTTACCTTATTTAGGGGACATAGCTATATAATAGGCATGATTGATATAGTTTGCTTGCATGATTGCTTGAATTCAATTCATATTTTATATTCTCTGTCGTAACCCCAGATGTCCATTGTTCTTTTTTTGTTGACGACAAAAAGGGGGAGAATAATTCAAATAATTCTGACTTGTCTTGTCTCATACTGCATACTACAGTTTCATACACAGTAAATACACATTTTCAACTCAGAAAAATGTTTTGACACATGAGTTAAATTTCAAGCACACATCATTTGTTTGTCATCATCAAAAAGGGGGAGATTATTGGATCTCCATGTTGATTTTGATGATTAGGTTTTAATGATGAAAAATTGTGTGTGCATATTGTGATGATCATGGAAGAATGTTTTCTAACCAAGGGTGTGTTTACTTTGCTCATACATGGTCAAATTCAAGAGAAAAAGTCATTTCAAGTCGACTTCAGAAGCCAACAAGTCGACTCAAGCTCACCCGCCATCTAAAGAAGCTAAGGGTGACAAATAGATGTTTACGGGTGTCTAATAAGCCTTAAGGGTGAAAAATGACTCTACACAGGTGTCAAATAAGTCATAAGGCTGAAGAGTAAGAGAGAGGGTTGAAGGCTGAAAAAAAGATGAAGTCAAGTTGACTTGGATGAAGGCCAAGCCGACTTTATTCTAGCTCAACTTCAAAATCCAGCCAGCTGACCTTAGTCGTCTAACCCAGTCAAGGGGACCCATCAGATCTGAAGTCAACGCAAGAGCTCACCAGATACAAGGAGAACTACGTTCCATGCCCCACAGTCAATAGTTAGACCTGAAGTCAATGCAAAAGATCGCCAGAAGACCCTATCAGCTAAAGAAGTCAAAGTAGTTAAATAAGTCAACACAAGCGTTTGCAAGAAGTCTTGGTCAACTAAAGAAGTCAAGAAGTCAAATAGAAGCTATCGCTGACAAATGGGCTTCAACGATAAAGAAAAATTCACAGTGAAATGCATGAGTAACAAGGCTGACAAATAGGTCAGTAATGGTGAAAATAGAAGATAACGGTGACAATTGAGCAGTTATTGGTGACAAATGGGTCGCAGGGCGATGACTCTTAAAGCAGAGACAAATACCTCTAAGGCGACGGCTCCAGCGAACAAGGGTGACAAATAGGTCCCTAATACTGACAAATAGCCATTAAGGGTGTAAAATAACTTCCTAAGGCTGAATAATAGACTGTCAAGGTGAAAGCTTTGGAATAGTTTGAAAAGCTAAGAGGCAAAGTCGACTCAAGTGACCTTAGAGTCGACTCCATCGACCAAGAAATCCACAACGGTGAAAAAGGCATAAGTGGCAACGGCTTCAGAAGTATAAGGGTGACAAATGGGTATCCAAGGGAGACGAATGGAACTTAAGGGTGAAAAATAACTCGGTAAGGCTAAAAAATGGGTTAGCTTACAAGCGACTGAAAGAAGTCACGTGCCTTCGATCGCCAATCATTGGCATGGGATCCGAGAAACATGGCATGGTTCCGTACGACTCAGAATGTCATTATTTTCTCTCCAAAAACACCTGGACGAATGAAATCGAAGCTAGAAGAAAAACCCACTTCAAAAATTCAAAAGCTCGGATATATAAATACTAGTGGTCTTGTTCTTCAAAAATAAAAAAAAGGTGGGAAAAGTTGAAAAGAATAAGAGAAGGTGGAAAAGCTGCAACAAGTGAGATCTGTGAGAGCTAAATACAGTAAATTTTGTGTGCTAAGGAGAGAAAAGGAGAGAAAGAGAGATCTGTGAGCTCGACGAAGAAGAAGAGAAGCGGAAGAACACTTTCGTGAAGCTGCATACAAATCCACCTCTTCTGGAGAATTTTCACTGTGGATCAGGGAAATCATTTTAATCTTAAGATCTTTTGAATTAATTCTATTGAACATCTTTTGTTTCTGAATTTATAGAAATTTTGTGCATGTGTGACCGTCTGCACACGGTCGTGTGAAGCTTACTACACATCAGGCAGTGTGTGTGTGTGTTTTGTAGATCTGGTTGTTAGATTGTACTGGAGACTAAGTCTCAATGTGTGGGTGGAGTGAATACTCCTTGTGCGCTCTGTTCGAGCGAGTGAATCTTACCAGTTTGGTGAGGGGTCGATGTAGGAGGACGTGAAGGTCCTGCCGAACCACCTAAAAACTCTCTTGCTCTGTGTGATTATTCTTGTTTGTGGTGTGTCTATCTTGCTTGTCTATCTCGAGTGTGATAGGAAGTCGGAGTGAATCATTTCGAATATTATTTTCATCTTGAGCTTAGTTAGTTTAATACCTTAGTTCAATCGTTAGTCCATCGTGCTTTTTTTAAAATCTACATTCTTATTGGGTGACAATTCAACCCCCCCTTCTTGTCCACGATTGGTATATTTGGGACCAACATTATATTATTAGCATAATTCTTTAGGCCGTAGGGCCCTTTTTCTTGGTGATCAATCAAGGGTGTTCTCCCCTCTGGGGAGATGTAATTAACACCGTGACCTTTATGGCATTGCGGGTTTTGGTTCTGACCAGAATTCCTCTTTCGTCTGATCGGTCAGACGGTGCACACCAAGGGCTCCCTCGGAGCCCGAATAAATCGTCACACATGTGACTGGCACTCCCACGCACTAAATAGACAAATAAATGAAGTAAATAAACTAATAAAATAAATAGATGAAAATTACTGTGTCCACAAGTCTAACACGCCCGGTGGGACCAAAACCACCCTTCATGTCTTCCCCAGGACTAAGGGCCCTATAGACCCCTTCTCTAAATACTAATTGTTTTAATCTATAATTGCAAGGTTATATTCTAGCGATCATGATGGCTGTGACCTTCGGACCACTCGTTGTTGCCATCCATGCTACCCATGGCTACTTGGCCGTGCTGATTCAGTTCGACAATTTCCCCCTCGTCCTCAGCTTCCCCAACTTCTTGGGGGTCGCATTCGTGGAGCTCTTGGACTCCCATGAGATGGAGCTTGTCGCCACTAAAATGGCGACATCTGAAAGGACTGAGGCGGTGGGCTACTACGCCCACCAAGCTGACTCCCACACTTCTGCCAGATGGAGGTGCACCTCGGCCGCTAGGAGGGCAGCCAAAAAGAATGCCAGCGCTCTAAAGAGTCGGTTGTCTACCTCGAGCAAGTCCCTGCTCCTCGGAGGACTCTGACTATTTCTAAATGGTCGCCAGGCCAGAGTCATACCCAACAGGATAACTGTAACGGTGCCGGTGCACAATTCCTTTGACGCACTGGCACGAGTCAAGATGGATCGTTCTGAGTCCAAGATAAGGGGAGGGTTGCCCCCAAAGCCAACCAAGTTTAAGCAAATCTGGGTGCCTAAGAGGGCCCATGCTGTCCCCGTCATCCGGGGAGAACCTGTGAGGGTCCGTCAAATAGGACCGAAGGAAGATGCATGGGCTGAGACGACAGCCCAATTTACCCCTCGCCAGTGTATGCTGCTCATGTCCAGCCCGGGGAGGTGTCTTACCACCGCAACCATGGCGGTGGGAAGACCCGCTTAAGGCATTCAGCCCTCATGCTCCCTGTGCAGATGCATGCACTGTTACCTACTTTCCCAGCTTGGCAGAAGTGGGAGAAAGAAGATAATGCTACCAAAAAATGTTTGAATGGTCTAGGTACCATCCCCTCAGGCTAGTGGAGACTGTCGTAGGTCATACCCCCCGGTTGTTGCGGAGGTAAAGAGATGTTGCAGTAGCATCGGTGGCCGGCTGGCCTTGCTCTTGCTAGAGTGTAGCATCTACTAGAGGCCAGCTATCTTTCGAAACCATCCACTAGAAAAATAAAGAAGAATGGAAGCATTCAAGTCTTCACCGACAACACGGCTGGAGTAGCCGACCGCTATAGGGCTTCGCCCCCAGACTATGATGAAGCCGCTAGGCTCGCCGAAGGGCTGGGGCTCGCTACCAGAAGACAAGAGGCTACGGCTGATGCAGCATAAGCCCACATTGAAGAACCCAGCACAGACCCGGTCACGATGACCATGAATGTGATTACTGCTGAGGATGACGACGAGGAACCAACACCTACTTCAAATGCTCCAACAGAAGGGCAAGGTCATGCTTCCAGTTCCTCTATGCCCGATCCGGCTACCATGATGATGCTACAAAGATACCAACAATAAATTGAGACACTGAGGAAGCAACTCAGTAAGATGAATATGTACTCCCCAGCCCTGAGATAGGCCGAGCTCCCACTTGAAACCTCACAGCGAGGTGCTAATGAATGTGAAGCTCCCCTTCTGATGATTGCCTCTCAGTCGGCTCTTGATTATGCTGGGGGCATGGCCCCTCCACCATAGCTTGCTCCTCAGCATCAGGGGACTGACACTATACCTCCACCAATGGTGCTGACGCCACCACTGATGCAACAAGCTCCATGCTACCCAAGTCCGATTGACCTGACAATAATGAATAAAGTAATGATAGAGCAAATGATAGAAAAGAAGCTGGCCGATCAAGGCGATGATGATTATGGCCCATTTGATGTACATAAGGTGCCATATCTGGCCTACCATGCTACCAAGAGACTACCTCCCGGTGTTAGCTAGCCACTGAAGTTTGATAAATTCGATGGACAAGGCTCGCCAAAGGAGCACATAGCCTACTACATCAATGTGATGGGCGACCTGGCGATCAATGAGTCCTACTTGTTGAAATTTTTCGGGTCCTCTCTTACGGGACTCACTTTCTAATGGTACTCCAACTTGCCAACTGGAGCAATCAACCATTGGCCGGATATGCAATGAAAATTCCAGAAGCAGTTCCATGTAGCAGAAAGAGAAGTAACCATCACTGAGCTTTATGCCTCCAAGCAGAGGAATGATGAAACCGCTTTGATTATATGAAAAGATGGCAGAATCTCAACATGAGATGCAAACATTCACCACATCAAGAAGACGTAGTTCAAATATGCAAACACAATTTGAAGCGGGAGATCCTCAAGAAGATGACCGGGATCGAGATTAAGTCTTTCGACTGGCTAAACAATGTTGTGGCCAAGATTGAGCCTTTCTCTCTAGTGGTTTCACTGCTTCCACTGCTGCAAGCTAGAAGGCCAGGTCTGCCAATAAACGGCTGGCGCCAAAGGAAGCTTGCACGATTGACTTCAAGAATTTCGAGCCGTAGAAGAATAGAGATAAAGCAGTTGCTAATCCTTTTCTTGTTGAACCCAATGAACAACAAGAGGGCCCGTCCTTGCGGACCAAAATGAAAAAGTTGTACTCCTTCTCTAAGGAAAGGACTCAGGCCCTGTTTGAGTGAGCCACCCAATACAACACAGTCACTCTCCAGGAGCCAAAGAGGCTAGAAGATGCTAGCAGAAAAGATGATCCTCGCTTCTACCCGTATCATCAAATGATCGGGCACTCTATTGAAGATTGCTACCCATTCAAGGATGCTATCAAATGACTGATTTGGATAGGGGAGCTACAAATGGGCGATTATAGGGTTGATCTGCCACGCCCTCATGAGTTACCCGATCTAAAAAGGGCAGTCAATATGATATATCTATACCCTCTACAATCTAAAGGGCAGATGCTAGTTGTAAAGGAGAATGAAAAGAAGAAGTTAAAGAATAAAGGAGGGGGCATCGCTCTCTCCTATGATACATTGTCTCCCTTGCCCGGTACAAGCCGAGCCGCTAAAAAGCAAAATGAAGAATTATGCTGTCCACCGCTTGATAAAGAGGCAAGCTGCTACACCTCTCCTCTATGGTAGGGTATGGGGGCAAGAATGTCAACCCCAGAAGGGTGGGGTGCTTCTAGCAATTACAATAAGCCGTCGTCAGTCCTGATTGAAGTTGAGACGGAAGTCAGCACTTCCACCTCTTCCCAACCTGATCCTGCTGCAGTAGCAGAGCAGTACCAAAAGCTTCAAGAAGTTGAAGTGCTGAGAAGAAAATTAAGCGAAATGGGTTTATACCTAGCTATACCCGGACAAGCCAGTTCATCATCCGAGGCTTCACAATGTGGCATTAGACCCCAAATAGCACATGATTATATAGGGGGCACCCCCTCTCAGCAAGTTCTTTAGGCACCTCCCGCGCGTCCCTCGGCTCCCCGAGCATGCCAAGGGGCAGCTACCATACCTCACGCCATGCCATTCATGGCCCCGCTTCCACAACTAACCGGCCCGAGCCTCAACCTCACAACTCCGGTGACAATAGACGGGCAAGGGTGGAGCGCGTTGCTAAGATAAAGCTAGCCAAGGGAGAAATCACCGAGGTAGCACTATACATGACCGAACAAAAAATTGATGAGTCTGCCTCGGATTATATTCAACGATGGAGGAATCTCAGTGCGAGATGCAGATCTCCACCCAACTATAGGGATGCTATCCAAATATGCAAACGCAGCATGAAAACGCACCACCTACTGAGTGTGATTGGCGTTAAAATCAAATCCTTCAAGCAACTAGATGATCTTGCGATGGATATTGAAGCCCTTTTGGCAAAACATTGCCCAGTTGTTGTTGCCCCAAATCAACGAGCACAAGCCGGTCAGTGAGCCACCAGCACAAGTGGAAATGAATCATGTTGACTTTGAAGCCTTCGAGTGACAACTGAAGAAATTTGAAGAGGCGGCTGGCCCTTCCTCCACTAATCCCCTTGAGGAGCGCCCCTCACTAAGGGGTAAAATGATGAAACCATACTCCTTTTCAAAAGACAAGACTCGGGCACTCTTTGAATGGGCCCATGAATATGGCAAGGTGATGCTCCCAGAGCCCAAAAGACCACATGAGGCCAAAAGAAAAGATGATCCCCAATTTTGCCTATACCATCAAGGGTTGGGGCATTCTATCAATGACTGCTACATATTCAAAGACATTATAGAAGGCCTGATTAACAAAGGTGAATTGTAAATGGGGGAGCATAAGGTGGAACCGTCACGCCCTCATCAGATGCCCGTCTTTAAGACGGTGGCCAACAAGCCCTCGCTATATCAGCCAGAGCAACACAAGCACTAAAGAGTGTTTCAAGCCCCTTCAACTATTACAACAGGCCGGACCAAGCAATGAATGGTGCCCCGTTCTGGGGGCAGACACCAGAAATGAAGAAAAGAGCTGTTGTTCTACTACCCAACACATCGTCGGCATCACCCAAGCCGGCTGATACCCATGGCTTGCTCCAATGAAGATATGCTCCCGCCCTCCACAACCCCTCACAGGTTATGAGAGGGGGGCGACAAGAAGACATAAAGGTTGTCACCATGGGCTCTGCTCAGGGAGCCGAATATGAAGAAGATGAAATGGTGGAGTCCAATGATCGGATCCCCCGCTACTATCGGTCTACATCACTTTTCATGAAGAGGGCAAGCTACCCAACGCAAGGACATGCTTCGAGCGGTTTCCCCATTTATTCACCCCCGGTCTGGGGGCCTCTTAAGATGTAAGATCATTTGGACATATCCAGGCCCCGCTAAACCTGTAAGGTTATTTGGGCACATTAAGAGCCCGCTGAAGAAATGGAAACATCGGGGCATGCTTAAGGCCCGCTGAGTCTATAAAGAAAATGTTTGCGGGTAACCCACTGCGAGTGCTGTCTGCTTGACGGCCAACTTCAATCCCTCATTCGTAGGGATCATATGCTATGCTTTATGTAATGAGAAGAATAGGATTTAACCTTGGAGTGGTGATGTGAAATAAATGATGATGATGAGAATGCAAAAAAAAAGAGTAAGAAGAGAGAAAAGAAGAATAGAAGTATGAAAAAAAATGATGATGATGATCAACGAAGAAGGAAAGTGCTGGTAGTTGTTACCACCCCTGGCCCTCGCCGGTCGACTGTGCCATCCTTGGCTCGAGCCTCATGCCCTTGCCAGGTTCGTCGACTTCGACACTTCATTGGGTTGACACTTACCATATTCTGCTCTTGACCCTAGCATCTCGCAGGGGTTCACTATTTTGTCTTCTGGTTTGGCCATGATGGCCGGAGCCTACTATCTTATGTTCTCTTCACCTTATCCCTCAGCTTACGCAGCCCGCTTTCCACTATGTTTTGGCACATATACCTCGCTATCCCAATATCCTTCCGCCTATATGGCTTGCTATCTTGTAACGCCCGAGAATTTTTTAGGAATTTTTCAGGATTAAAATATAGTTATTAAGCATTTTAAAGGACTAAATGGGATATTAAATGAATTATGGTTAATTAAATTTAATTATTAAGGCCCTATACTAATTAAAGAGGATTAGGCCATTTAAATAAGTCCACTTGGCCCAAATTACAGTTTTGGACCCTGGCCCATGTTCTAGAAGCTTAAATTGATGTATTTACGGAATTAGGAGATAAATAGGTTTGTTTAAGGATAAATAGAGGATAAATATTAGAAGAGTTTCAATCAATTCAAAATTCGGCGCTTTAGGATAAAAACGGTCTATCGCGAGACCGCATGATATCAAAAACGGTCCTCATGTGACCGCTATTAACAGGTAGATCCGAACAGCAAAGAAATGTAAAAGGTTAGGAACTTTGGCATCCTAATCATATGGGATCGATGCTATCTACTA
Source organism: Amorphophallus konjac (assembly GCA_022559845.1). Classification (NCBI taxonomy): domain Eukaryota; kingdom Viridiplantae; phylum Streptophyta; class Magnoliopsida; order Alismatales; family Araceae; genus Amorphophallus; species Amorphophallus konjac. The sequence goes on from CM040126.1 coordinate 351,260,979, forward strand.
GAAGGAAGGATTTAGAATGTGTTTGGGTCGATTACAAGCCCTAATTAGGACTCTAGTTTTGTCCAAATCCCAAGTTTCACATGTGCGACCCATACTTTTGGCTCGCGTGGAACTATGGTAAGGAAGCATTATTTGAGGTAAGTTCTTTATAAGATTTCGTTCATTATAGTAAGTTCTAACTTCACTCAAAATTTTATCCTAGGAGATGAAGCCTACAAGAAGTTAGAGGCCTGCAAAGATGCTGGTTTAGTACAAGTAACCGAGGAACTTGTGCGAACGACCCGGGAAGATCAGCGAATTGGAAGTCCAAAATGAGGTAATTAGAAGATGGTTCTTTAGACTTATTTGTTCACCTTAGTACCCTCTTTCTATCCTCCAATTTTCGTTATCATAGGTGAAGGAAATCAGGAGTTAGAAAGGCACGAAGTTAATGGTTTGGTTCTGAATGAGCAAAAACTAGGGTCAACTTCCAGCCCTAATGTCACGTCCCGAGCCTTTATTACAGCGTAAGACTAACTCAGGAAGCGCAAACAGCCGGCATGGTAAGCCTCTTGCAAGCAAGAATGATCAGAGCGCAAGACAATCACACACATAAATACAATTGTACAATATTTACTCAAACTCCAACTTTATTTTATAATAATCAAGTACAACCACTAATTCAACTTCCATTATGTACTAGACTAAAAAAATAAGAAAATTACATAGACTCAATCTAAACAATTTAGACTTCCTAAGTCCTCACTCTCATCTTGACAAAACTTTCATTCGCTCTCGGACCCGCTACTTGTATAACCCAAATCCGAATTCGAATCACTTCCATCTCCTAAAAAGATTGGAAATAGGTAATGAGCACACTTGCCCAGTAGGTATCTTCGCATCAACATGAAGGCACTATTAAAGTAATTAACAATTTAGCTCTAAAGTATAAGGTAAAAATCATGCGAATGCGATCAATCACGTGATTAAACTAAAGTAACAAGACGATCAAGTAAGTTAGAATGAGAGCAAGTACGAACAAGCAAGAATGTAACAAGGACATGATTTTGGCCTTTCATGAACAAGAATGCATCGAGAATGTACTAGCAAGCCACATAATCATCACTCTAGTATCTTTTGCTGATGAGCAAGTACTTCATGAATTTCTGTGGAATATCAAGCAAGAAAGTCATGTACAAGAATGTCATGTCATGCCGTATTGTGGATTTTCACTTATTTATAGAGAAAGTACTCCCAGCGCAATGCGACGCTAGTAGCATCATACCCCATGGTTTATAATAGTATATTTCCGACAATCAGCCGAGGGGACTAGCATAGAGCCCTTGAACATAATTAGTGTTCGATCGCATCTTCAAGTATAAATCAAGCTTCTTTTCCACGCATGTAACAATAAAGTATGGCCAAGAATGTAATAAGTTCAATAAGTTCATTATAACAATAATTCAATGAATGAATGCTTAAATAAGAATCATGAGAAATCAAGAATGACTTAAGCAAGGTTATGCTTATGGAAATAAATCGACAGCATAACGGTACATTCTTTATTTTCTATTCATTATTTTAGGTTTCTTGATCAATATGATAAGTTCTAGATCATTAATAGTCCATCTAGAAACCTTGGAATATCAATCCTTGATCCATCTTGGGTTAAAATACTCAAGCAGTGTGACGGTCGTGTACTGGGCCGTTACATGATGTGACGCTCCAGTATTAGCCCGTTACATTAGTTTGAATCCAGAACCAAGAAATCAGACTCAGTTGAATATGACGGTCGTATATTGGGCCGTTACTTGTGCCTGACAGTCCAACATAGAGCCGTTACATTACTGATAACAAAAAACATCGATAGTGTAATCTAATCAATAGGCTTTAATGGTACAACCAACTCGGCGTCCTAGTGGGAATCCCAGGCTCGCGGAGAATTACGGAGGCCTTGAAACAAGATTTCCTAGTCCATTGGAAGGAATATCCAATAGAGAGGTCCTCATGTCCAAGAATAATGTTCCTATAGTGCAAAGTGAACTAATGGACAACATACCAGAATATGCGCCATATACTTAAAGAAATGACTCTATAGATAGAGAAGAATGTGTAATAATGTGAAACCAAGATAAAACTCCGTCAATACAACATTGGGAAAATCATGATTTAGAATACAAAACTATAGAGTTTTAGCCAATGAAATTAGCATAACTTAAAATAACCTAAGATACATTAATCATGTAATTTGATTATGAATCAGTAACTAAACTTGAAGTCATGATAACAGGTCCATCCGAGCTATCTAAGCTTATTTATAAGTAAACTTAACTGGTTATTATTCTGCCTTGGGCTGGCAGAACACAGGGGTCTGACGGTCTAGGATAGGCGCGTTACAGTGCGTGGCGGTTTATCGAGGGCCGTTACAGTGGTGTAACGCTCCTGCTAGGGTGCGTCAGAGACGATAGAATAATAAAAGCACAACAGGGTGTGACGGTCTATCGTAAGGCCGTTACACTCATGTGACGGTCTTACGTTGGTGCGTTAGAGAATCTGTTGGCAGTAAACTAAGTAAAGGTTTATGAAAACATAACATGCCTGGAAATCAAAATACTACCACTGTCCTAGTCATGATAACGAAGTATAGGCCAACTATAAGCATGGGTTCAGTGAATAGACATGATAATATCTTTTAATTTCTATTTAGGGCTAAGAGATGCATGAATGTATAGAACTATTAGATCATGAAATTCTTAGTCTACAATGCATAAAATCAAGCACAACCAGAGGGCTTTTATTCCTAACAAGTTATTTTTGCCAATCATGAGATAACATGTCTCTTCTAAAACCTTTAAACTTCGAATTTGATGTTAGGTGCTACCCTTAGTCCCTTGTACTTCTTGTGATAAATCAGCAACTTTAATCTGCTCTATTTCCTCAGCCTCTTGACCTAAGGATGTGAAAATTTGAGAGTAAGAAGATGAAACTATTGGGAACAAAAAGTTCTAAAGGATTGAACTATAATTACCTCGTTTAGACGTCCTAATCTTAGGGGACTTGCGTTCAGATTCCTAGGTTCCTAAGGTAGAATCAGCAACTTTGGAAGCTTCTATCTCCTTGGTTGTTTGATCTCCTAGCACAAAATTTAGAGAACTATTAGTATAATGTATACTAAATAAAATATTTTAAAGAACTTACCTGAAATTATATCTCCTTACCTTGATTCTTCACGAGCCAAAAGTAAGGGTCGCTCAGTTTAGAGCTAGGTCCTATTTATAGAGTTTTGGCTAGGGTTTAAAGATTAGATCGATTCTAGAGTCCTTAATTTGCTAGAACCTAATCCCTAAGAGTCTTTAGTAATGTTATAAGCTTCCCTAAGTTGATCTCTTATAGATAAGATCCCAAAGTTCTAATCTTTTTGCTCGTTCTTCCTTTCACGGAACTAACAGAGTGTAACGCATCCAGCCTGGTGCGTTACAGGGCTGTGGCAGTCGCCCGATAGACGGTTACATTCAACATGTATAGAGTTTCAATTTAATAAAACTATTTTATTCGTTTATCCACATAATTATCTTATATAAATAGTATTTATCCTTAAAATACGTGAATAAGCTAACTACCCTTCTAGAATATGGGCCAAACTTAATGGGCATGGTCCATTAACCTTTTAGATAATAGTTAGATAGGCTAGGTTAACTAGTTAGCCTAATTGAGCCTTATAATGACTTATTAATCCAATAACCTCTTCATTAATTTATTTAAGCCTTTATAATTTCTAAAAAATTATTTTGAAATTCAAAAATTATATATATAAATTTTGGGGCACTACACCCTCCCCCACTTAGAAGAATTTGGTCCCCGAATTCAATATATGGATTTCGGAGAGTGTACTTACAGTTAAATAATTCTGAAAATCTTTTCTGCATGGCTGCTTTGGTTTCCCATGTTTCTACATATGGCCATGTTTTCTTCCATTGATTCTTGACCATAGGAATAACTTTATTTCGTAGTTGACGCACTTCTCGTTCCAGAATCTTTATTGGCTTTTGCTCGAACGACATATCCTTCTGAATCTCTAGATTGTCATGAGTGATAATATGCTCAGGATCATATACATACTTCTTCATCATAGAGACGTGAAATTCATCATGAACTCTTGCTAATTGTGGTGGTAAAGCCAATTTGTAAGCCACTTCACCAATCCGTTCAAGAATTTCAAATGGGCCAATGAATCTTGGAGTTAGCTTTCCTTTAATGCCAAATCTTCAAATATCACGACCTGGAGAAACCTTTAAATATACATGATCTCCTACCTGAAACTCTAAGTCACGTCTTCGATTATCAGCATAAGACTTTTGCCTATCTTGTGCTATTTTCATTCTTTCTTGAATGAGCTTGATCTTTTCTGTAGAATCCCTGATAAGGTCGGGGCCTAGAAATTGCTTTTCCCCTATTTCATTCCAACATATTGGTGATCGACAGCTTTTTCCATATAAGGCTTCAAAAGGTGTCATTCGTATGCTAGCCTGATAGCTATTGTTATATGCAAACTCTACTAGAGGCAAGTGATCATGCCAACTACCTCCAAAGTTGATAGCACAAGCCCTGAGCATATCTTCTACTATCTGATTTGTTCTTTCCGTTTGACCATCTGTTTGTGGATGAAAAGCTGTGCTGAAATTCAATCTAGTCCCTAGTGAATGTTGTAGACCCTTCCAAAATTGTGATGTGAATCGAGGATCTCTATCAGATATAATAGTGACTGGGACACCATGTAGTTTGACAATCTCCTTTATGTATAATGCTGCTAGAATATCCACAGACCATCGACTCTTTATTGGTCTGAAGTGTGCGGATTTAGTCAATCGGTCTATGATTGCCCATATTCCATCGTATCCACCTCTGGTCTTGGGTAAACCCATAATAAAGTCCATCCCTATACTCTCCCATTTCCATTCGGGAATACTCAAGGGGTGTAATTTACATGCGAGTCTAAAATATTCTACTTTTACTTGTTGGCAGGTGAGACAACGGGACACGGAATTAGCTATCTCTATCTTCATATTGGGCCACAAGAAATTTCTTTTAAGATCTTGATACATCTTTGTTCCTCCTGGATGAATTGTGTATTTAGAATTATGCGCTTCATCTAGGATTAGTTTCTTCGTAGCCCCATGATCTGGTACATATGTTCGGCCCTTAAATTATAATTTTCCGTCATTGGAAATAGAAAAATCCGGCCTTTGTTCAATATTGGCTTTAATTTCTAGTAATATAGGATCATTATTTTACAGCTTGACCAGATCTTCCATCAATGTAGGTTGAGCTCAGATATTAGCTATGAAACAATCTTCTTTCTTCCTGTCAATATTTATGTTCAACTGAGCAAATTGATGAATAATATTAGTCATACTATTCATAAGACTTGATAGCATACCCATTGGTTTTCTGCTGAGTGCATCTGCTACAGCATTAGCCTTGCCAGGATGATATTGAATAGAAAAATCAAAGTCTTTGAGATATTCTAACCACCTCCTCTGCCTCATATTAAGCTCCTTTTAAGAGAATAAATATTTCAAGCTTTTGTGGTCTGAGTAGACCATGAACTTTTCTCCATAAAGATAATGACGCCAAATTTTCAAGGCGAAAATAACCGCTGTCAATTCCAAATCATGTACGGGATAGTTTTCCTCATGACGTTTCAATTGTCTTGAAGAATAATAGATTACTTTTCTATTCTGCATGAGAACGCATCCTAAGTCAATGTCAGACGCATCCATATACACTTCGAATCCACCACCGTCTATTGGTAGTGATAAAATAGGAGCTGTCGTAAGATGATTCTTAAGAGTTTGGAAACACTTCTCACATTCCTCTGACCAGACAAAAGGATTTTCTTTTCTTGTGAGTCTAGTTAAAGGAACCATAATTTTTGAGAAGTCCTTAATGAATCTCCTATAATGACCTGCTAAACCTAGAAAGCTTCTTACTTCAGATACAGTCGTTGGCCGACTCCAATTCTTGACAGCTTCTACCTTAGAAGGATCCACAGCAATACCTTCCTTTGAAATAATGTGGCCTAGGAATGAGACCTCCTCAAGCCAGAATTCACACTTATTGAGTTTGGCATAAAGCTTGTATTCTCTAAGTGTTTGTAAAGCTATTTTCAAATGTTGTTCATGTTCCTCTTTTATCTTGGAACATATCAAGATATCGTCAATGAAGACGATGATGAACTGGTCAGATATAGCTGGAAGATATTGTTCATAAGTTGCATGAATGCTGCTGGGGCATTAGTTAACCCAAATGGCATTACCACGAACTCATAGTGGCCATAACGACTTTGAAAAGTCGATTTATAAATGTCTTATTCTTTAATTCTAAGCTGATGATAACCTGATCTGAGGTCAATCTTAGAGAAATACTCTGCTCCCGAAAGCTGATCGAAGAGCTCATCGATACGTGGCAACGGATACTTGTTTTTAATTGTAAGCTGATTCAGTCGCCGGTGATCGATGCACAGCTTGAAAGAACCATCCTTCTTTTTAACAAATAGAACTGGCGCACCCCAAGGGGATGTGCTAGGTCTGATGAAGCCCATATCCAGTAGTTCTTGCAACTGCTTCTTTAGTTTTTTGAGTTCTGTATGGAACATCCTGTAAGGGGCTATTGAAACAGGTGCTGCTCCTGGAATGAGTTAAATAGTGAAGTTCACTTCCCTCTCGGGTGGTAAACTGGGTAGTTCATATGGAAACACGTCTGAGAACTCATTTACAACAGGGATGTCTGCTATGATAATTTCTTTTGATTCTGTAATAATGACAGAAGCAAGAAAAACTTCACATCCTCGTGAGATAAGTTTGCAAGCGTGAAGTGAGGATATGATAGTGGGGTGTTTCTTGTACTTGATGCCAAGAAAAGAGAATCTCGGAAGACCGGGCTTTCGAAAGGATATAATCCTATTTCGGTAATTGATATAAGCATCATGATCTACAAGCCAATCTACCCCTAAAATGTCATCATAACCTTTCATGTCAAGGCATACTAAGTTCGCGAGAAGATTATGACCTTCTACTATCACTTTACTATCAGGATAATAGTCGGTAAGCTTTGTTCCAGAACCTAAGGGTGTGGTGATAGCAAGATCTGAAGGTAAGGGAACTGATGCAATTGATAATATTTTTGCAAATGTAGTGGAGATAAAAGAATGAGATACACCAGTATCAAATAGCACAAATGCAGGACGAGAACAAATTTGAAGAGTACCTTCCATAAGCCCATCATCCCTGGGCGCTTCCTCTTCTTCTAGAATAGCATTGAGGCGAGCCTGCCTCCTGCGTCCATTACCAGATGACTGGTCCTTCATAAGGGGGCATTCCGGCATGCGATGCTCCCTGCTTCCACAACGTAAATAAGCGCTAAGGCGCTTCCAACACTCCTCAGCCGAATGGCTGAATTTTTCACAAAATGTGCAAGCCGTGGCGACCTACTCCTTCTCCTCCTTGACTTTCTTTTGCTTATGGGAACTCCCACCGTTCCCACTCCTAGATCTTTTCTTACTATCACAGCTTTTGTAGGGTTCCGTGATACTAAATTTCTCTTTCTTATAACACCGATCAGAATGTCGGATAGACTCTTCTCCTTTCCCTTTCAATTTTTCAACCTTCTCCAAGGTCCTTTCACATAAATACGCTCGTTGAACCATTTCCGCACAAGTACGGATGTTTTGGGTCCCGAGCTGCTGAATGAAATCGGTTCGTAACCCGTCCATGAATCGATTAGCCTTCAATAAATTGGTGCTGATAAGATGTGGCGCGTAAGCTGCAAGCCTTGAGAATTGTAGTTCATATTCGGCAACCATCATCATTCCTTATCGAAGAGCGGCGAACTCCATAGCCTTTCTCTCTTTTACGTGCTCAAAAAAGTACTTGGCACAGAATAGGGTAAGAAAACCATCCCAGGTATGAGGTGCATCGGCCGGAGGTGCCGAAACTGACTTCCACCATGTGCGAGCATCTTTGTTAAGTTGGTATCAGAGCCTAAGTCTCAGGACTTAGGAAGAAGAATCATGTCATAGGAAAAGTCCAAGTTTTAAGGACCCCTACCTATGAACTAAGGAAGAAATTTCCACACCCATGTGAGAATTGGGTAGAGCCCGGGATAAGATGTGGTGTGTAAGGTGCAAGCCTTGAGAATTATAGTTCATATTCGGCAACCGTCATCATTCCTTGTCGAAGAGCGACGAACTCCACAGCCTTTCTCTCTTTTACATGCTCAGAAAAGTACTTGGCACGGAATAGGGTAAGAAAACCATCCCATGTATGAGGTGCATCGGCCGGGGGTGCCAGAACCGACTTCCACCATGTGCGAGCATCTTTGTTAAGTTGGTATCAGAGCCGAAGTCTCAGGACTTAGGAAGAAGAGTCATGTCATAGGAAAAGTCTAAGGTTTAAGGACCCCTACCTATGAACTAAGGAAGAAATTTCCATACCCATATGAGAATTGTCATGTCCCGAGCCTTTATTATAGCGGAAGACTAACTTGGGGAGCGCGAACAGCCGGTATGGTAAGCCTCTTGCAAGCAAGAATGATCAGAGCGCAAGATAATCACACACATAAATGCAATTGCACAATATTTACTCAAACTCCAACTTTATTTCATAATAATCAAGTACAACCACTAATTCAACTTCATTATGTACTAGACTCAAGAAATAAGAAAATTACATAGACTCAATCTAAATAATTTAGACTTCCTAAGTCTTCACTCTCATCTTGATAAAACTTTCATTCGCTCCAGGATCCACTACTGGTATAACCTGAATCCGAATTTGAATCACTTCCATCTCCTGAAAAGATTGAAAATAGGTAATGAGCACACTTGCCCAGTAGGTATCTTCACATCAACATGAAGGCACTATTAAAGTAATTAACAATTTAGCTCTAAAGAATAAGGTAAAAATCATTCGAAAGCGATCAATTACACGATTAAACCAAAGTAACAAGACGATCAAGTAAGTTAGAATGAGAGCAAGTACGAACTAGCAAGAATGTAACAAGGATATGGTTTTGGCCTTTCATGAACAAGAATGCATCGAGAATGTACTAGCAAGTCACATAATCATCACTCTAGTATCTTTTGCTGATGAGCAAGTACTTCGTGAATTTCTGTGGAATATCAAGCAAGAAAGTCATGTACAAGAATGTCATGTCATGCCGTATTGTAGATTTTCACTTATTTATAGAGAAAGTACTCCCAGCGTAATGCGACGCCAGTAGCATCATACCCCATAGTTTATAATAGTATGTTTTCGATAATCAGCCGAGGAGACTAGCATAGAGCCCTTGAACACAATCAGTGCTCGATTGCATCTTCAAGTATAAATCAAGCTTCTTTTCCACGCATGTAACAATAAAGTATGGCCAAGAATGTAATAAGTTCAATAAGCTCATGATAACAATAATTCAATGAATGAATGCTTAAATAAGAATCATGAGAAATCAAGAATGACTTAAGCAAGGTTATGCTTATGGAAATAAATCAGCAGCATAACGGTACATTCTTTATTTTCCATTCATTATTTTAGGTTTCTTGATCAATATGATAAGTTCTAAATCATTAATAGTCCATCTAGAAACCTTGGAATAACAACCCTTGATCCACCTTGGGTTAAAATACTCAAGCAGTGTGACGATCGTGTATTGGGCTGTTACATGATGTGACGCTCCAGTATTGGGCCGTTACATTAGTCTGAATCTAGAACCAAGAAATCAGACTCAGTTGAATGTGACGGTCGTATATTGGGCCGTTACTTGTGCCTGGCGGCCAACATAGAGCCGTTACATTACTGATAACCAAAAACATCGATAGTGTAATCTAATCAATGGGCTTTATTGGTACAATCAACTCGGCGTCCTAGTGGGAATCCCAGGCTCGCGAAGAATTACGGAGGCCTTGAAATAAGATTTCCTAGTCCATTGGAAGGAATATCCAATAGAGAGGTCCTCATGTCCAAGAATTGTTAGTGTTGGGGTGCTACAGGCTAATTTCGGGTCGGGTAGGCCCAATAGTTGTACGATCTTGTTCATTATTAATAAAGTGGTGTTTGAGCGTAAATATGCGATTGTGTTACTTTAAGTTGTCCCTAGGATATGTGGTTGTAAAGTCAGCTCGAGATGGGATCTCGAACATGAGATTGACTTTACATGTACACATACCTTAAACTGTTCCTGGTTGGAGGGTAATCACTCGGGGACTTTGATTACCTATTAAACCAGTACACATGATGTGTCAGTGACCAGTCTCATGGTCATTGGTGCGGGGCACCAACACATATGTGTAGGTGTATGTCCTTGGAGGATGTACACTGAACTGATTCGCTATTGGATCTTCAGATGGTTGATTATACCTAATGTCAACTGAAGATCTAACTGTCTTAGTAGCATCGTTGGTCCTTTGACCTGAGACATTGATCGGATCTTACACGAGGACTGGAATGGTTTAATTACTTGGCTAAGTGACCTTAACCATAAGTCATGAGTTACCGAGTCATTAACCACTCCAGGATACGTGTGAAGATCATCAATGGTCAAGAGGGGATCGCTCACTGTCGGGTATATATCAGATAGTTAATGGGTCATGACATTGACGCTCCGTTAAATCCCTGGCCAGGGTCGTGTGAGTTCGTTTAGAACGGACGTCATACACTTTAAGGAGGTCATAGTCAAATGGCACGATCATGGGGTTTGACAGGAACCATACCCTCGATCGTACCAGACTCATGGAAGGAGCGAGGATTATATCGATGCGGTAACTGTGGACTTACAGGTACCAGACAGGCTGGTTTAAACCCGACGTCCTCTAGGATCACGCGGATTTACTTGACCCAACGTGATCAAAGGTTCGGAATGAATTAAACCATTCTTCGGCTCTAGTAGAAGCGAAGAATACGTTTAATTTACTTTTAATTGGGAATTAGAAGTTAATGGGCCTTAAACTAGAGTGACTATGGGCCCAGAGAATCACACACAATGGATTCTTGGGTGACAGATTATTATTATACAAATGTATGTATTATTTCTATTTAATTCCTTTTGGAAAGGAGTGTAAATGAAGCTTAATACATATGTATAATAGTGGATAGGATATATATATAATTTTGGTCTTTTGGAGCCCTTTCAGAAATGACCAAATCTCTATATATAGAATCCTACGTGAGTTCATTCGAACTTCTTCAGCAACTCTTCCAACCTCTTAGGCTTAAGCAAGCACATAAGCTTAAGAGAGGAGGATTAGCTCCTCCCCTCTTCCTCCCTCTTCCTCCCTTTCTACAGAAGGTGAAAAGGGCAGGGGAAGGTCGTTCCGAGGGGTTACCGTCGCCGCAAGGGTCCGTGTGGATCTGCTCTAGAGGCCGTATAGCTGTGCGGCTCGATATTCTGCATCGGACATCGCAGACAGCGTCGTTCCGCACAAGGTGAAACACATAACCCGTAATTAGGGTATTAGAAACACCGATTAGAGCACAGATTAAGCTTTCCATAACACCAGGATCGGGCAAATGAATTTTTGTTATACGCTGCGTCGCCCGTAGGTGCTGTGCGAAACCTTACAATGGTATCAGAGCCAGGTTCGCGCTCTGGTCGGTGTTTTTATCGCTGTTTAGAACCATGTTTCAGGGGCAATAAAATCTTCAATTATTATTTATAGAAGGAGATGCTGGGCATTTTCTGCTCTTCCTGGATGCTAGGCATCAAGGCAGTAAATTTTTTTGTAAAAAAAAAAAAATTTGCAGGCCCGGTTTGGGCCCACTGCGCGCAGTGCGCCTGCCGCGGGAGCCGCGTGCGCGGCGCACGCGGCGCCCGCCCGCGCTGACCCGCGGTGGCGTACGCCCGCACGCGCTCGCAGCGCGTGGCGGGCGCCAGGGCCGGCCTCACGTGCGTAAGGGCGGGCGGGCGCGCCAGCGCACGCAGGCGACCGTGCCCGCGGGCGGCCGATTTTTTTTTAATTTAAAAAAAATTACTTTTTTATTTTTTATTTATTGTGTGTTTAGATTATGAATATATATATTAGATATATATATCAAAATGCACAGTAAATTAAATAGAATTTTATTTCATAAGTTAAATAGTGTTATCTCAATAGTAAATGTCGAATGGTAAATTTTATTTAACCGATTTGAATTTACCAAGGTGAGATAATTACTATTTACCTTGAGATAAAATGGTAATAATTGAAGTTACTTCAGTAAAATTTAATTTTTTTGAATTTTTAATTATTAGATAGTTAAAAAATTCAAAATTTAAATTTTATTGAAGTTAAATGTGAAAATTTTAATTATTTGAATTTTAATTATTAGATAATTGTTAAATTCAAATTTTAAAATTTAGAAAATTACTAATTGAGGATGATTACATTATTTTAAATTTACTTTCAAACAAAATTATTGGATAATTAGTTTGAATTTAAATTTAAATTATTGGTATATTTAAATTTTTGAATTTAAATTTTATTATTGGATAATTAAATTTAAATTTAATTAATTATCTCAATTAGATGTCCCTGTAGAAAATGATGGTTCTTTGCGTGCTTTACATTATTTACCTTGTATTGGCCTGCTTGTGTGTTTAATTTTAGTTAATCATGCTTTGATTTTTAAAATTAAACAAAGCTAGCCTATTTTTATTTGCACATCCCATTTTTAAATTTAAAAATAAGGATTATTTTCTGAAAATAACCCTTGATTGATTTTATTTGAATGGGTCGGCAAATGATCATGGACTTGGATTAATGTAATTAATTGGGGTCTGCGAACCTCCTTTCTCTCTCTATTAAAATCCAATGTACTTCTATCTTCCTCCGTTGTTGTACTCGCCCTAAGGGCTTCTGGAATTTCATTGATATGTAATTTACTATTTTCTGGCCTGCTAGCTGTGTAAAAGTTATAATTACTACGGTGTCGGAGTTTGAAAGTGTGGAGCACACCCGACGAGGACGATCCAGCTGCTTCGGAAGCGGGCCGGATGCCTTAGTTACATTAGGAATTAAGTCCATGATCACTTGTGTTTTATTTTTGCATTGGATGCATTTATTTTGTGCAAACTACTAGGTACGGTAAATATATTGGATATATTTATATTACCACCTATGGTGAGATCAAGATAAAATTAAATTCCCTCGCGCTTAAATTTTAGATCTGGTAAGCGTGGCTCTAGGAGTCGTCGTGGCCCTCCATCATTATGGAGTGAATGAACGTCTTCATTTCATGAATTTGTTGTGCTTTCCATAAGGTCCATGAGTTTGGGGGCGGGATTAAACTCCAAGACTCGTCCTCAATGGGGTGAGGAATTGAACTCGGGTTTGTTGTGCTTTCCACAAGGGTCGGGTCATGAACTCATTGCTATGTAGTAATGATGGTTAGATCTAACCGAGAATATCCTTTGTTATGCTTTCCACAAGGGGATGATTTCTCGGGGCCGAATATCGGATATTGCATTAGATACAAGTGCATGTTGACTGCCCATGAGATGGTGTATGGCTTGTTGTGCCTTCCACAAGGTCGTACATCAGTCTCATTGGGATTTTGACCCACTAGGTTGATCTCGCTGATCTCCCGTTCTATATACTGAGAGTTATATAGTTCGATCAAAAAATAGTGAGACTAACTAAGATAGAAAATCACATCTAAGTTAGAATTTAAACACATGCTAAGTTATCTTTTATTTCTTATCCAGATTACAATGTCGTCGTCCAACCCCCTCCGCGGCATCTTGGATGCAAATCGCTTAACTGGACCGAACTACTCGGATTGGCTGCGTAATCTACGCATAGTCCTTACCGCCGAAAAGATTACGTACGTGTTGGACACGGTTCATTCTGAGCCACCTCCGGATGCTGACGAGGGCGAGTTACTGACTTATGCCAAGTGGTCTGAGGACTCCTCCCTTGCCCAATGTTACATGTTGGCCTCTATGGCTCCCGAGCTGCAGAGGCAATTCGAAAAGACTGATTGTAGAAGTATACTTCTCAATCTACGCCAGCTCTTCGGGGAGTAGGGTAGGATTGAGAGGTATGACATCTCCAAAATGCTTTTCAGGAAACGGATGTCTGAGGGTTCATCAGTACAGGCCCATGTACTGAAAATGATGGAGTGGATTGAAAGACTTAATGCATTGGAGTTCAAGTTGGATCTTGAACTATGCATTGATCTTATACTCCAGTCATTGCCCGATTCTTTTTCTTCCTTCATCATGAACTTTAACATGAACAGGATTGAAGCAACTCTCCCAGAGCTGCTCAATATGTTAAAGAGTGCTGAAGGAACCATGCAGAAAGATAAACCATCTTCGTCTGTAATGATTGTTGGCCGGGCCAACAAGAAAAGGAAGGCCTCTCAAATATCCACCACGAGTAACAAAGGGAAGGGAAAGAAAAAGGCCACGGGTAAGCAACTCGCTAAAGTTGACAAAGGGAAGGGCAAGAAGAATGAAAAGGAAGACAAATATTTTCGATGTGGGGAAACTGGGCATTGGAAAAGGAATTGCAAGACAATTCTAAATGAAGGTATTTTTATCATAGACCTTAATTTGTCATATATGGAATCCACATCATGGGTATTGGATACTAGATGTGCATCTCATATCTGCAATTCTGTGCAGGTGCTGGCAAATAGAAGGCGACTAGGCAAAAAGGATATTGAACTGAGATGGGCAATGGAGCTTTAGTTTCTGCCAAAGTTGTCGGGACTACACGTCTCAGTTTACCTTCAGAAGTCATTCTGGAGCTGAATGACTGTTATTATGTTCCTAATATTATTAAGAACATTATTTCAATATCTGGTTTGTATAACATTGGATATGCATTGGCTTTTAATAGCACTGGGTGCTCTATAATGAATAATGGCTTGATTGTAGCCAATGGTTCATTAGTCAATGGTCTATATGTATTAGATACACGTTCTGATGTTATGCAAGTTTCCAATGCTGATGAAGTGAATTCTGCATATCTATGACATTGAAGACTTGGTCATGTAGGTGAGAAAAGAGTCTCTCACTTACACTCAAATGGGTATTTAAATTCGTTCGAATACAAGCCATTTGATACCTATGAGTCGTGTCTCATGGGGAAAATGACCAAGGTTCCCTTTGGTGGACATGGTGAGAGGACTGTTGACCTTCTCGAGCTCATACACTCAGATGTGTGTGGACCCATGTCTATAGAAGTAAAAGGAGGTTATCTCTATTTCATTTCTTTTATTGATAGCTTCCCTAGATATGGCTATGTGTATTTAATGAGACATAAGTCACAAGTCTTTGAGAAGTTTAAAGAATATAAGAATGAAGTAGAGAAACAGATAGGCAAAAGTATTAAGGCTCTTCGATCGGATCGAGGAGGTGAATACTTAAGCCATGAATTCACTTCTTATCTTAAGGACCATGGAATAGTTTCTCAGTTGACTCCACCGTATACACCACAGTATAATGGTGTATCTGAGAGGAGAAATAGGACCTTGTTAGACATGGTCCGATCCATGATGTCTATGTCAGAACTACCCTTGTCTCTCTGGGGCTATACATTAGAGACTGCAGCATATTTATTGAATAGGATCTCAATTAAATCAGTTCCTTCTATACCATATGAGATATGGAAGGGCAGGAAACCAAATTTTAATCACATTAAAATTTGGGGGTGTCCTGCTCATGTAAAGAAGAACGAGAGTGATCAGCTTGAGTCGATGACCAATAAGTGTAGGTTTATGGGATATCCAAAGGAGAAATTTGGATATTATTTCTATCACCCTTCTGAGCAAAGGGTCTTATTGGCCAAGAGAGCTATATTTCTGGAAAGAGAATATCTACTCCAGAAAAATAGTGGGAGCCAGATAGAATTGGACGAGGTCCAAGAACCACAACCCATAGACACAAACTCATTAGATGAGACTGTATCGGTTGATCCTATTCAGAGTGAAACACTGACACTACGGAGATCTGGTAGACTACCGAGAGAACCTGAGAGATATGTTAGACATGTCTCAGAGGGGTCCTCTAAGGTATGTATCGATGAGGATGATGATCCTCAGTCGTACCAGGAGGCGATCCGAAGTGTAGACTCCGAGAAATGACAAGAGGTAATGGATTCAGAAATCCAGTCTATGTAGAAAAACAAAGTTTGGAACTTAGTTGATGTACCCGAAGGGAAGGTCCCTATCGGCTGCAAATGGATTTTCAAAAGGAAAATCGGTGCAGATGGACAGATTGACACATACAAGGCTAGACTAGTGGCGAAAGGATATCGTCAAAGGTAAGGCATTGACTATGACGAGACGTTTTTTCCGGTAGCCATGGTTAAGTCAATCAGAATCCTCCTTGCCATTGCTGCATACCTGGATTATGAGATCTGGCAAATGGATGTGAAGATAGCTTTTCTTAATGAAAATCTGTCAGAAGAGGTGTACATGGTACAGCCTGAAGGATTCACCTCCAAGCTACATCCTAATAAGGTATGCAAACTTCAAAGATCCATTTATGGATTAAAGCAGGTATCTAGAAGCCGGAACTTAAGATTTGACGAGGCTGTCAAATCTTTCAACTTCATTCGGAATGAAGATGAACCATGTGTTTACAAGAAGGTCAGTGGGAGCTCTGTGACCTTCTTGGTCCTTTATGTTGATGACATCTTACTCATTGGGAATGATGTAGAGATGTTGACATCAACCAAGTCTTGGTTGTCCAAGACTTTCTCCATGAAGGATTTGGGAGAAGCATCCTATGTGCTGGGCATAAGGATCTATCGAGATAGATCTAAAAGGATGCTAGGATTATCCCAATCCATGTACATAGACACTATCCTCAAAAGGTTTAGGATGAAAAATTCTAAGAGAGGTCTCATTCCCATGAGACATGGAATTTGCCTATCTAAAGGGATGAGTCCTAAAACTTCTGAGGATGTGGCACACATGAATAAGGTACCCTATGCTTCGGTGATAGGGTCAATCATGTATGCAATGCTATGTACATGGCCTGATGTTGCCAATGCTTTAAGCATTGTCAGTAGATATCAGGTAAATCCAGGCGAAGAGCACTAGAAGGCAGTAAAGGGTATCCTTAAGTATCTGCGAAGGGCTAAGGATCTTTTTCTGCTTTATGGAGGAGAGGACCTACAGCTTAGAGCTTACACATATTCAAGTTTCTAGTCAGATCCAGATGACTGCAAATCCATGTCTGGATTTGTATTCATGTTGAATGGAGGGGCAGTCAGTTGGAGAAGCTCCAAGCAAGATACGACTGCAGATTCGACGACGGAGGCGGAATATATTGCTGCAGCTGAAGCTGCTAAAGAAGCCGTCTGGATGAAGAAATTCATCTTGGAACTTGACGTAGTTCCCAAGATATCAGCTCCCATCCCATTATTTTGTGATAATAATGGGGCCATCGCCCAGGCGAAGGAACCGAGATCTCACCAAAGGTCAAAGTGTGTTCTCAGGCGCTTTCACCTTATTCGGGAGATTGTTGATCGTGGAGATGTGGCGGTAGAGCGTGTATCGTCAGAAGATAACATAGCAGATCCACTGACTAAGCCTTTGACACAGAATGTGTTTGAGCGTCATCGGGATAAGATGGGCCTCAAAGTTGTGGGTAATTGGCTGTAGTTCAAGTGGGAGATTGTTAGTGTTGGTGTGCTACAGGCCAATTTTGAGTCGGGTAGGTCCAATAGTTGTACGATCTTGTTTATTATTAATAAAGTGGTGTTTGAGCGTAAATATGTGATTGTGTTACTTTATGTTGTCCCTAGGATATGTGGTTGTAAAGTCAGCTCGAGATGGGATCTCGAACATGAGATTGACTTTACATGTACACATACCTTAAACTGTTCCTGGTTGAAGGGTAATCACTCGGGGACTTTGATTACCTATTAAACCAGTACACATGATGTGTCAGTGACCAGTCTCATGGTCATTGGTGCTGGGCACCAACACATATGTGTAGGTGTATGTCCTTGGAGGATATACACTGAACTGATCCGCTATTGGATCTTCAGATGGTTGATTATACCCAATGTCAACTGAAGATCTAACTGTCTCAGTAGTATCGTTGGTCCTTTGACCTGAGACATTGATCAGATCTTACACGAGGATTGGAATGGTTTAATTACTTGGCTAAGTGACTTTAACCATAAGTCATGAGTTGTCGAGTCATTAACCACTCCAGGATACGTGTGAAGATCATCAATGGTCAAGAGGGGATTGCTCACTGTCGGGTATATATCAGATAGTTAATGGGTCATGACATTGACGCTCCGTTAAATCCCTGGCTAGGGTCGTGTGAGTTCGTTTAGAATGGACGTCATACACTTTAGGGAGGTCATAGTCAAATGGCACGATCATGGGGTTTGATAGGAACCATACCCTCGATGGTACCAGACTCATAGAAGGAGCGAGGGATTATATCGATGCGGTAACTGTGGACTTACAGGTACCAGACAGGCTGGTTTAAACCCGGCGTCCTCTAGGATCACGCGGATTTGCTTGACCCAACGTGATCAAAGGTTCAGAATAAATTAAACTATTCTTCGGCTCTAGTAGAAGCGAAGAATACGTTTAATTTACTTCTAATTGGGAATTAGAAGTTAATGGGCCTTAAACTAGAGTGACTATGGGCCTAGAGGATCACACACAATGGATTCTTGGGTGACAGATTATTATTATACAAATGTATGTATTATTTCTATTTAATTCCTTTTGGAAAGGAGTGTAAATGGAGCTTAATACATATGTGTAATAGTGGATAGGATATATATATAATTTTGGTCTTTTGGAGCCCTTTCAGAAATGACCAAATCTCTATATATAGAATCCTACGTGAGTTCATTCGAACTTCTTCAGCAACTCTTCCAACCTCTTAGGCTTAAGCAAGCACATAAACTTAAGAGATGAGGATTAGCTCCTCCCCTCTTCCTCCCTCTTGCTCCCTTTCTACAGAAGGTGAAAAGGGCAGGGGAAGGTCGTTCCGGGGGGGTTACCGTCGCCGCAAGGGTCCGTGTGGATCTGCTCTAGAGGCCGTACAGCTGTGCGGCTCGATATTCTGCATCGGGCATCGCGGACAGCGTCGTTCCGCGCAAGGTGAAACACGTAACCCGTAATTAGGGTATTAGAAACACCGATTAGAGCAAAGATTAAGCTTTCCATAACACTGGGATCGGGCAAATGAATTTTTGTTATCCGCTGCGTCGCCTGTAGGTGCTGTGCAAAACCTTACAAGAATAATGTTCCTATAGTGCAAAGTGAACTAATGGACAACATACCGGAATATGCGTCATATACTTAAAGAAATGACTCAATAGATAGAGAAGAATGTGTAACAATGTTAAACCAAGATAAAACTCCGTCAATACAACATTGGGAAAATCATGATTTAGAATACAAAATTATAGAGTTTTAGCCAATGAAATTAGCATAACTTAAAATAACATAAGATACATTAATCATGCAATTTGATTATGAATCAGTAACTAAACTTGAAGTCATGATAATAGGTCCATCTTAGCTATCTAAGCTTATTTATAAGTAAACTTAACGAGTTATTATTTTACCTTGGGCTGGCAGAACACAGGGGTCTAACGGTCTAGGATAGGCGCGTTACAGTGCGTGACGATTTATCGAGGGCCGTTACAGTGGTGTAATGCTCTTGCTATGGTGCATCAGAGACAATAGAACAATAAAAGCACAACAGGGTGTGGCGGTCTATCGTAAGGCCGTTACACTCATGTGACGATCTTACGTTGGTGCGTCAGAGAATTTGTTGGCAGTAAACTAAGTAAAGGTTTATAATGTTGGATTTTCCAGCGTCTCCCTTGTGATTTATTGCTCCACATGGGGTATGGGACCCACGTGGTGCATCGGCGCTTGACAGCCCAACCCGCCGCATGGATTATGGGGTCCATGTGCGAAGCCCCTCATGTCCACCCACAGCACGATAGTGTGGGGTTCTACGCTGCCATAAGGAGATAAGGTTCCCCCTTCGCTACCAGCTCGAGCTTTTAGCGCAACGGTAGGGGCTTGATCCTATAAACTTGTATCAGAGCGAGGTCACGGGTTCAAATCCCCCGGGTGTCGCTGGGGGGGAGATTGTTGGATTTTCCAGCGTCTCCCTTATGATTTGTTGCTCCACGTGGGGTATGGGACCCACGTGGTGCATCGGCGCTTGACAGCCCAACCCGCCGCATGGATTATGGGGTCCATGTGCGAAGCCCCTCATGACCACCCACAGCACGATAGTGTGGGGTTCTGCGCTGCCATAAGGAGATAAGGTTCCGCCTTTGCTACCAGCTTGAGCTTTTAACGCAACGGTAGGGGCTTGATCCAATAAACAAATTATTGAAATTAGATGGAAGGCTCTTTCACCACAAGATGTGGATCTAGAGGGGGGTGAATAGATCAACTGGCCAATAAAAAATTATGCCTAGATTCAGATGCGGAATTAAAAGAACACTGATCAAACACAGTCAATGCACCGGATAATAGACATAAGATCTGCTAGACAGACAATCAACCGCACGAGAGGCACAAAGAATTTTAGGTGGTTCAGTCAATCCGACCTACGTCCACCCCACATTCAACTCGAATGTGGATTACTACTAATACACAGCTTCAATCTGCTGGGCACTATAGCTTGCCAACAACGGCTGGGGCTTACAGCTTATCCCGACCAGAGGAACCTCCTCTGCAACAGCTAAGCTTCACAACTTGCTCTGCTGGGCTCTACAGCTTAGCCGACCAGAGGTAACACCTCTGCACACCGCTGCCTCACAGTTTGACACCACTGACTAACAGCTTGATCGAACAAGAGTTTTCAAAAGAAAAATAACAAAGACTGAAAAACAAGAACCATAGAATCGAATGGAATGAAAACCAAAATGATTGTAGCTCAAATTGAGCAATATCAGCTCTGTTATATGAACCAAGAGACTGATTCACAAGCTCTCATATAACTCTCTCAACTCATCTCTCTCACTTTCTTCTTCTCTCCTTTTCTTCTTCTCTGCTTTTCTTCTCTTTGGATCTCGGTGGCTCTCTGCTGCCTCAGGTTTGTCTCACTGTATAGAGTTGCCACTAGTCGATCTACCTTCAACAGAAGATGAAGACTTCTATATATATCAGTAGCAGATTGGATAAGGGCGCATGGCTTCCACATTTTCCCGCCCAAGGAATTCGCCAGATCCGAGGTGCTTTTATCCACGTGGCAGTATCTGGTCACCTCGTCCTCCTGGGATCACGAGCCATGTCAGCAATCTCAGTAACAAATCTGTGTCAGACAGAGTATCGGATTATCAGGTTAAGTGAAGAACTCTGTACAGACTTTGTAAGATGAAATGCCTTCTGTAGACTTCATGATGTATTGACTTTGTGAAACAAGAACTCTGTACAGACTTTGTAAGATGAAATGCCTTGTGTAGACTTCATGATGTATTGACTTTGTGAAACGTGAATGCAATGTACAGACTTCATGAATGGAAATGCAATGTATATACTTCAGTGTATAGACTTTGTGAAAGCGAGTGCAATGTACAGACTCTATGAGACTCTGATGAAGATAGACGATGTATAGACTTCAGGACTGATGCACGATGTACAGACTTCATGAGACTCTAATGAAGACAGACGATGTATAGACTTCAGGACTAATGCACGATGCAGACTCGTCCAATGTATACACTTGCTCTTTGTTCAGTCTTCACGAATGATGTACAGACTTCCAATGTGAAGACTTTGGCAAGGCAACGTCTGTAAAGCAACCAATGTAAAGACTTACTGAACTGAGCGTAGGTAAAAGATATGAGGAATGTATAGACTTACTCAGTTCAATTCAGAACGTAGGTAATGATCAATGTATAGACTTAACAGTCGCCCTAGCTGTACAGACTTGGTCACAAGCTGAACAGTCAGTTGTATAGACTTCGCCCCAAAGCATAAGACGCTAACTAAGACGGACAATGTACAGACTTGCTGTAACAGTCCGATGTATAGACTTTGCCCAATGCCTGAGATGCTAACAGAGACGGACGATGTTCAGACTTGCTAAAAGACCGATGTACAGACTTTGCCCGTATGCATGAGACGCTAACTAAGACGATGGACTCTGTACAGACTTGAGCGATGTATGGGCTTAGCTTCGTGCAAGCTACAGTCCAATGTATGGATTTTGAAGTTCAACTGGTGAGTGTACAGACTTCACCAATGAGACGCTCACTGTACAGACTTGGCACCGACCAATGTATAGACTTGACAATGCTGAATGAACGAATGAGCAATGTATAGACATTAGGTGCCACAATGTGCAGACTTCACAATGTATGGACTTGAGTGTTCGTGTGAGCTGCACTATATAGACTTTAACAAAATGCCTAAGACGCTGCATGAGACACAAGATAGACAGACAGTGTATAGACTTGTACTCTGGGGGTGCCGACCCACCTGAGAAGGGGTTCGACCCACTACTTTCCAGACTAAACAAGGAAAAGTATAGGCTCTATGTTCATGCTGCAATGCACTATGTAGACCTGTGAGTGTGTGCATAACAATATATAGACTCTGACTGCATTATATACACAGACAACCTGATACAAACAATTTCATCAAAATAAGAACAGTTGCCAATCAATCAAAACAAGCTGTTGTCAATGAAGTAAAACTTATTGTCAACATCATCAACACAGAGGGTCACAACAATCTCCCCCGTTTTGATGATGGCAACACCCTATTATAAAGAATAGCAACATCCTGTTATGCAGATGCATTTTTTGATGAAGGACATGATTTGTTATTCAGATTTGTCATGCAGATGCTATGAATGACATGCTGAGACATGAACACAACTCTCTGCTCACAAGATCTCCCCCTTTGCCATAGACATGATGCATACACTTCCCTGGAATGAATTCATCAAATAGACAATATATTCTCCCCCTTTGCCATCAACGAAGAGGAGGGAAAGAAGATGCAAGGGAAGGAACAAAAAGAATCAGCTGACTGGCATTCTTAGCAGGTAGTTCAGAAATTAAGCAGCTAAAGCACAGAACCTTCAGTCATATGAATTGAGAAACTGCTTAGAAAGTGAAGTTTTGGTTTAAAGGTTATACAAATGAGAGTTCATGCACTACATTCATTGGATAAGGTAGCTGTGCATGATAAAACAATAAACCAGAATCATATTTACATGAGAGATTCAGTTTCAGAATATCTTACTTTCATAGACTCAGTAGAATGTGCTAAGAGATACCAGGTCATGTATTGAAATTAAACAAATAGACATCCATGAAATTTCTTTTGAAGGAACAGTATTTTCAATATTATTTCATTTAGGACATTCAGGTACCATAAGTCTTTTTACGTAAGGGTATACGTTTATCAAACGCCAATACCCCTAGATACTAAACATGATGGACTATTTTGCCTATGATCAAACTCAATAGAACTGATTTACACCTTTTTGTATGAGGGTACACGTTTATCAGACGCCAGTTACCCCCAGATAATCAGTGAAACCAACCTACTGTTTTGATCATTTTATACAGAGATAGCTGATACACCTCATGACATGAGTGTTATCCACCTCTTTGATAGATCACTTAGTTTCTCAGTGATTTACCAGTCATTGCTCTGCCAATGCTATTTTTCAATTAATTTTTAATATTTCTCAATATCTTTCTTAACTGTCCTTTATTTGTTTCAGAATGACTTGTTTAAGGACAATACACATACTTAGTTTCTCTAATATGATTTCAGATGAGTTTTCAGATTTCAGATATAATTAGCTTTGTCTGACATGAAATAAGATGAGGGTTGAGTGCTTTATCAATTTTCAACATCCTTATTTACTGATTGTAGTCTTTCAACTCTAAAGATTATAAAATTTAAACCATTAAGTCAGTCTTTAAGCAATTAAAGTTCTTATGAGGGAAGAAGTTTATTTTCTATTGCTTAATATTAGAACTTAGTAAAAGATTGCCATACTGTCAGACTCAACTCTGAATCATATGCAATACTCCCCCTGTCTATGTGCATGTGGTTTTGCAAATGATGACTGAACAAATGATTTTGAAGTTCATGCTTATTCAGACTGCACTATCATGCAATACCAGGGTTATGCAGAGAAATGTAGTGCAAAATAGTTCTATATACATGTGATTTTAGACACATTCATGACTAAATAATATGCAGTGATGATCATGAGAAAACAATATGAGTGTCATGCATGATCATGAATCTGTTGCACCATTCAACCTTCACAGAGTTTTATACAAGCTATCAGATGCAAGTCCAAATCAGAAATTTTATTCAAAGCAGCTGAAAATTTTATTCATCATGTTGAAACTTACACAAGCTAAGTTCTCTTCTAAGAAATTTAAACTTTTCATTTCCTAGTGGCTTAGTAAAGATATCAGCAATTTGTTTGTCTGTTTCAATGAAATTCAGTTCGATTTCCTTTTTATTCACAGCATCTCTAAGAAAATGGTGTTTTATCTCTATGTGTTTAGTCCTAGAATGATGAACAGGATTTTTAGCAAGGCATATGGCACTAGTATTATCACATAAGATTGGAATACATTCCAGTTTTATCTGATAATCAACTAGTTGGTGCTTGATCCATAGTACTTGGGCAGCACAATTACCTGCTGTAACATATTCAGCCTCAGCTGTAGACAAGGCTACAGTGTGTTGCTTCTTAGATACCCAAGATACTAGACAGCCACCAAGGAACTAGTGCTTTTTCTATCTAATCGACACCCAACATAATCAGCATCTGTGTAAGCTAGAAGCTCTAACTCACACCTAGCAGGATACCATAATCCTACCTCTTGGGTGCCTAGCAGATATCTAAAAATCTTTTTTACTGCTTTAAGATGAGTTTCTTTAGGACTGGCCTGAAACCTAGTACATAATCCTACAACAAATTGAATATCAGGCCTAGATGCTGTTAAGTAGAGAAGGGATCCGATCATACCTCTGTATAGCTTTTGATCAACAGGTTTACCTTTAGTGTCTTCATCCAAGCTTGTAGAGGTACCCTTTGGAGCCGCTATCTCATTCAGGTTGTCCATCTTGTATTTCTTGAGTAGATCCCTTGTGTGCTTGGACTGAGTGATAAACATTCCATCCTTTGTTTGTGTAACCTGCAGTCCAAGAAATAATTTGAGCTCACCCATTGAGCTCATTTCAAACTCATTAGTCATTGTTTTAGAAAATTCCTCACACAATTTGGGGTTAGTTGACCTAAAAATAATGTCATCCACATAAATTTGTACAATAAGAATGTCAGAATGACTCACCTTTGTAAACAAGGTCTGATCAACTACTCCTCTAGTGAAATTTTGATCAGTAAGGAACTTGCTCAACCTATCATACCAAGCTCTGGGAGCTTGCTTAAGACCATAGAGAGCTTTATTTAATTTATAAACATGATTAGGGAAATCTAGACATTCAAACCCAGGGGGCTATCTTACATAGACATCCTCACTAATTTCCCCATTCAAGAATGTAGATTTTACATCCATCTGCTGGAGGATTATTCCTAGAGAGCATGCATAAGCTAATAAAATCCTAACAGCTTCTAATCTGGCTACAGGGGCAAATGACTCTTCAAAGTCAATACCAAACTCCTGGTTATACCCCTGAGCAACAAGTCTGGCTTTATTTTTAACAATATTCCCTAATTCATCAGATTTATTCCTGAATACCCACTTAGTCCCTATGACTGTTCCATGATCAGGAGGTGGGACCAAGTGCCACACCTTGTTCCTGTCGAACTGATTAAGCTCCTCATGCATGGCATTAATCCAATGCACATCCTTGAGGGCACAGTCAATGGACTTGGGTTCAATTTGAGAGACAAGAGCATATGTATTTAATTCATCCTGAATTCTGAAGTGACCTCTAGTCCTAGGGGGATCATTCAGATTGCCAATGACATTATTCATAGGGTGATCTTTAAGATATCTGATATTAACAATCTGAGTTTTAGGAATTTCACTTACCTCCCCCTGAACATCATATTCTTCTTCATTCTGCTCTTCTTTTTCTTCCTCATCATCAGACTGGTCTGCAAAGTTATCATCTTTTAAAATGTTCCCATCTTCATTCCTGCAATGACCATGGTTAGTTTCCATCAAAGATTCATCAAAGATAATGTGTGGAGATTCTTCAACAATTTTTGTGTATAAGTTGAACACTCTATAAGCTCGGGTGTTTTCAGAATAACCAAGAAAAATTCATGGTTCACCTTTTGGCTCAAATTTATCAAGGTCCCTCTTATCATTTATATGTATAAAACATTTACAACCAAAGACCTTGAAATGGGCAATTGAAGGTTTCTTACCTTTCAAAATCTCATAGGGGGTTTTCTGGGTAGAAGGTCTTACCATTGCCCTATTAATTACATAACATGTTGTGTTGACTGCTTCAGCCCAGAATTTTCTTGGCAGTTCACCTTCAACTAGAAGTGTTCGGCCCATCTCCACTAGAGTTTTGTTCCTCCTCTCGACAACACCGTTCTGCTCAGGTGTCCTGGGTGAGGAGAACTTATGATGAATCCCACTAGACCTGCAAAATTCTTCAAAGTGTGAGTTTTCAAACTCACCTCCATGATCAGTCAGAATATTTTCAATTTTCTGATTTATTCTAATACAGAACTCCTGAAATTCTGAAAATGCATCATTCTTGTGTGATAGAAAATATACCCAAGTATACCTAGAAAAATCATCTACTAAGACAAACCCATACCTCTTCCCTGATAAACTGATAAACCTGGTTGGCCCAAATAGGTCCATGTGTATCAATTCATATGGTTTAGTGGATAGATTTTCTGTCCTAGATTTGAATGATTTTCTAGTCAACTTGGATTGAATGCATGCATTACAAAATTTATTGTCCTTTTTAAAAGAGACTTCATGTAGTCCTCTAACCATGCTATGCTTGTTTAGTTTATGCAAAACAGTATAACTTGCATGGCCTAACCTACGATGCCATAAAAATGCTAAATCTTCTCTACTGGCAGTAAGACATAGGTTAGAATGCTGAATATCATCTAAATCTATCATGTATGTGTTATTTATTCTTTTTCCCGAAAATATGACAATTTCAGAATCAGGTTCAAAAACCTTGCAGCATTGAGAATCAAATAAGACTTTATGTCCTTTATCACACAACTGGCTGATACTGAGTAAATTATAAGCTAACCCTTCAACCAGCATAACATCATCAATGCAGTAGGTAGAACACTTACCTACCTTACCTGATCCAATGATCCTACCCTTTGTGTTGCTTCCAAAAGTGACAAGGCCTCCTAGCTTCTCAGTCAATATGCAGAACTTGGCCTTATCTCCTGTCATATGCCTGGAGCAGCCACTATCCAAGTACAACAAGTTGCTCTTGGCTGCCAGGCATACCTGCACACACAATTAGGGCAAAAAGTTTGGAACCCAAGTATGTTTGGGCTCCAATACAGATGAAGTGCAAGTAAAGGAAGAAAGCATGGCTTTGGGAATCCACATTTGTTTAAAAGAACTTTGTTCAGTGGATTTTGCAGATTTCCTTCTGTTAGTCTTTCTCTTATTTTTGTTGTTTTTCCTTTTATTTGCACCAACAGAGTTATTCACAGAATTGTTGTTGTTGTGCCAATGCTTCGGCCAGGTTGCATTCATAAAGTTTTGGTCAAGGTGATATTTGGGCTGGCTGAAAGATTGGAAGTTTCTAGTTGTTCGACTACCATACCCATTACCCCAATTTCTGACATAGGGTCTGTAAAATTATGTAGGTTGATGAACGAACCCTGTATGCATCCTTTGAGTTCTAGTCCACCCAAACCCATTAGGATAGATTGAGTATGTGGGGTAGTAGGACTGGACTCTAGGTGGATTGAATTTGTTGGGCTGACTCCTGAAAACATTTTGTCTTCCCTGCACCCTTGACCCTGCTGACCTGTTCATAGGTTTTTGTTGGGTCTTTTTCTGTGATAGTGGTGGTGAAGACTTTTTGGCATTGACATGGGGTTTGTTTACCTGAGCAGTCTGACCCCTAGCCTTGGATTGAGCACTAGAGCTAGGTTTGGAAGTGCCAATTCTACTAGGCTCACCAACTTTCTGTTTGCCCTTCTCCTCTGCATTGGGCTTTTTCAGATTCACATTTGTTTTCACAGCATTATTAGAATTCATATTAATCAGAGGTCCTTTCTCCTTTTGTGCAACAAAGGAAATAGTTTTCATTCCAAAGCTCTTAGTTGCACTAGAGTTGAATCATAGGCCCTCTCTCCTGAAATTAACCTTTGACCCCAATAATGCATCTAAATTTTCAGATCCTTGGGTCATTTTCTTAATGGTTTTCAGCTTATCCTCATTGTCTTTCTGAATTTCATCAATAGAGTCTTTCAATTCATTATTTACATTGAGGACAGCTTCATATTTTTCAGAAGTAATTTTTATCTCACTTTCATAATTCTGAATTTTCAATTTCCATGCATCAATTTCATTGTCTAATCTCACATTTTCTTCCTTAGAGATTTTTAGTTCTTTCTTGATTTCTTCAAATTCAGAACATGTGAGTTTCAGCTTACTGTTCTCATTCTCTAAGCATGCAATTTTATCAAACAATGAAGTATCATTTTGCATGATGTTAATTTTTCTTCATAGATGCCTATTTTCTTTTCTGACATCATCTACTCTGTCAGCAAGTTCATTATAAGCATCCATCCAATCAGTAATAGTAAAGTTTTCAAAACGAGAGGATACCTCATCAGATTCTTCCTCTCTATCTTCTGAGCTGGTTGCCATGAGACAGATTGGCTTCTCAGCTTCAACTTCACTTTCCGAAGTGTTGCTCAAGGATCCCTCGTCCTCATCACTCCAGGTACTCACCATAGCTTTCCCTCTTGTGTTCTTTTTCTTGGACTTGTCCTTGAGGTTCTGATTTGTCGGACATTCAGCTTTAAAGTGACCAGCCTTCCTGCATTGATAGCAAACATTAGTCTCAGCTTTCTTTATAGGGTTTGATTTGTACCTTGTGTCTCGGCGGCCACCACTGGGATTTCTTCGGCTGAATCTTCTTCCTTCTTTCTTGAGAAAACGTCGGAATTCCCTAGTAATCATAGCGATATCATCATTTGCCATTTCTTCTTCAGACAAGCTCTCTTCAATTGATGATCCATTGGGGCTGGATCGACTGGATTTGCTAGCACCAACCTTCAGAGCTATTGGCTTCCTCTTTCTATCAGCCTCCTCTATCTTCGGCAGATTCATCTCATATGCCATTAGAGATCCGATAATCTCATCTGCCCTTGTATTGTGCAGATCTCTTGACTCTTCCATAACAGTGGCCTTGGTGTGCCAAATTGGAGTCAAGGATCGCAAGATCTTTCTGACTATATCATACTCAAAATACTTCTTCCCAAAACATCTGAGACTATTTGTGATAATAGTCAATCGAGCATACATTTCTTTGATTGTCTCGTTTGGCTTCATCTTGAAGGCCTCGTATTATGAAACCAGTAAATTAGTCTTGGTCTCTCTAACTTGTGAAGTCCCCTCGTAGATAACTTCAAGTGCATCCCACATTTCCGTCGCTGAAGAGCAGGCAAATACTCGTGAGAACTCGGTGGGATGCAAAGAACACTGGATTGCATTGATTGCACTCCAGTTGAGCATGGACCTTCTAATTTCCTCCTTGGTCCATACATCTTCATTAGGGGACAACTCGAAAGGTCCCTTGCTAACTACCTTCCAGATCTCATAATCTTTAACCCTCAAAAAAACCTGCATACGGTTCTTCCAGTATGCGTAGTTGGATCCATCAAAGTACCAGGGCTTGGAATGTGGAGTGTCCTTCAGCTATCATCCCTCTTCCGTCCATCTGTACCTTCCTCTTCGGGCTGTAAGTCTCTGTAGAAGAGTTAGGCTCTGATACCAACTGTTGAAATTAGATGGAAAGCTCTTTCACCACAGAATGTGGATCTAGAGGGGGGGTGAATAGATCAGCTAGCCAATAAAAAAATATGCCTAGATTCAGATGCGGAATTAAAAGAACACTGATCAAACACAGTCAATGCACCAGATAATAGAGATAAGATCTGCTAGATAGACAATCAACCACATGAGAGGCACAAAGAATTTTAGGTGGTTCAGTCAATCCGACCTACGTCCACCCCACATTCAACTCGAATGTGGATTACTGCTGATACACAGCTTCAATCTGCTGGGCACTACAGCTTGCCAACAACGGCTGGGGCTTACAGCTTATCCCGACCAGAGGAACCTCCTCTGCAACAGCTGAGCGTCATAGCTTGCTCTGCTGGGCTCTACAGCTTAGCCGACCAGAGGTAACACCTCTGCACACCGCTGCCTCACAGCTTGACACCACTGACTAACAGCTTGATCGAACAAGAGTTTTCAAAAGAAAAATAACCAAGATTGAAAAACAAGAATCGTAGAATCGAATGTAATGAAAACCAAAACGACTGTAGCTCAAATTGAGCAATATCAGCTCTGGTATATGAACCAAGAGACTGATTCACAAGCTCTCATATAACTCTCTCAACTCATCTCTCTCACTTTCTTCTTATCTCCTTTTCTTCTTCTCTGCTTTTCTTCTCTTTGGATCTCGGTGGCTCTCTGTTGCCTCAGGTTTGTCTCACTGTATAGACTTGCCACTAGTCGATCTACCTTCAACAGAAGATGCAGACTTCAATATATATCAGCAGCAGATTGGATAAGGGCGCATGGCTTCCACGTTTTCCCGCCCAAGGAATTTGCAAGATCTGAGGTGCTTTTATCCACGTGGCAGCATCTGGTCACCTCGTCCTCCTGGGATCACGAGCCATGTCAGCAATCTCAGTAACAAATCCATGTTAGACTGAGTATCGGATTATCAGGTTAAGTGAGGAACTCTGTACAGACTTTGTAAGATGAAATGCCTTGTGTAGACTTCATGATGTATTGACTTTGTGAAACAAGAACTCTGTACAGATTTTGTAAGATGAAATGCCTTGTGTAGACTTCATGATGTATTGACTTTGTGAAACAAGAACTCTGTACATACATTGTAAGATGAAATGCCTTGTGTAGACTTCATGATGTATTGACTTTGTGAAACGTGAATGTAATGTACAGACTTCGTGAATGGAAATGCAATGTATAGACTTCAGTGTATAGACTTTGTGAAAGCGAGTGCAATGTACAGACTCCATGAGACTCTAATGAAGACATACGATGTATAGACTTCAGGACTGATGCACGATGTACAGACTTCATGAGACTCTAATGAAGACAGACGATGTATAGACTTCAGGACTGATGCACGATGCAGACTCGTCCAATGTTTACACTTGCTCGTTGTTCAGTCTTCACGAATGATGTACAGACTTCCAATGTGAAGACTTTGGCAAGGTAACGTCGGTAAAGCAACCAATGTAAAGACTTACTGAACTGAGCGTAGGTAAAAGATATGAGGAATGTATAGACTTACTCAGTTCAGTTCAGAACGTAGGTAATGATCAATGTATAGACTTAACAGTCGCCCTGGCTGTACAGACTTGGTCACAAGCTGAACAGTCAGTTGTATAGACTTCGCCCCAAAGCATAAGACGCTAACTGAGACGGACAATGTACAGACTTGCTGTAACAGTCCGATGTATAGACTTTGCCCAATGCCTGAGATGCTAACAAAGACGGACGATGTTCAGACTTGCTGAAAGACCGATGTACAGACTTTGCCCGTATGCATGAGACGCTAACTAAGACGCTGGACTCTGTACAGACTTGAGCGATGTATGGGCTTAGCTTCGTGCAAGCTACAGTCCAATGTATGGACTTTGAAGTTCAACTGGTGAGTGTACAGACTTCACCAATGAGACGCTCACTGTACAGACTTGGCACCGACCAATGTATAGACTTGACAATGCTGAATGAACGAATGAGCAATGTATAGACATTGGGTGCCACAATGTACAGACTTCACGATGTATGGACTTGAGTGTTCATGTGAGCTGCACTGTATAGACTTTAACAAAATGCCTAAGACGTTGCATGAGACACAAGATAGACAGACAATGTATAGACTTGTACTCTGGGGGTGTCGACCCACCTGAGAAGGGGTTCGACCCACTACTGTCCAGACTAAACAAGGAAAAGTATAGGCTCTATGTTCATGCTGCAATGCACTGTGTAGACCTGTGAGTGTGTGCATAACAATATATAGACTCTGACTACATTATATACACAGACAACCTGATACAAATAATTTCATCAAAATAAGAACAGTTGCCAATCAATCAAAACAAGCTGTTGCCAATGAAGTAAAACTTATTGTCAACATCATCAACACATAGGGGTCACAACATATGATAACATAACATGCCTCGAAATCAAAATACTAACACTGTCCTAGTCATGATAACGAAGTATAGGCCAACTATATGCATGGGTTTAGTGAATAGATAGGATAATATCTTTTAATTTCCATTTAGGGCTAAGAGATGCATGAATATATAGAACTATTAGATCATGAAATTCTTAGTCTACAATGCATGAAATCAAGTACAACCAGAGGGCTTTTATTCCTAACAAGTTATTTTTGCCAATCATGAGATAACCTACCTCTTCTAAAACTTTTAAACTTCGAATTTGATGCAAGGTGCTACCCTTAGTCCCTTGTACTTCTTGTGATAAATCAGTAACTTCAATCTGCTCTATTTCCTCAGCCTCTTGACCTAAGGATGTGAAATTTTGAGAGTAAGAAGATGAAATTATTGGGAACAAAAAGTTATAAAGGATTGAACTCTAATTATCTCGTTTAGACATCCTAATCTCAGGGGACTTGCGTTCAGATTCCTAGGTTGCTAAGGTTGAATCAGCAACTCTGGAAGCTTCTATCTCCTTGGTTGCTTGATCTCCTAGCACGAAATTTAGAGAACTATTAGTATAATGTATACTAAACAAAATATTCTAAAGAACTTACCTGAAATTATATCTCCTTACCTTGATTCTTCATAAGCCAAAAGTAAGGGTCGCTCAGTTTAGAGCTAGGTCCTATTTATAGGGTTTTGGCTTTGGTTTAAAGATTAGATCGATTCTAGAGTCCTTAATTTACTAGAACCTAATCCCTAAGAGTCCTAAGTAATGTTATAAGCTTCCCTAAGTCGATCTCTTATAGATAAGATCCCAAAGTTCTAATCTTTTTGCTCGTTCTTCCTTTCACGGAACTAACAGAGTGTAACGCATCCAGCCTTGTGCGTTATAGGGCTGTGGCGGTGGCCCGATAGACCGTTACATTCAACGTGTATAGAGTTTTAATTTAATAAAACTCTTTTATTCATTTATCTACATAATTATCTTATATAAATAGTATTTATCCTTACAATACGTGAATAAGCTAACTACCCTTCTAGAATATGGGCCAAACTTAATGGGCATGGTCCATTAACCTTTTGGATAATAATTAGATAGGCTAGGTTAACTAATTAGCCTAATTGAGCCTTATAATGACTTATTAATCCAATAACTCCTTCATTAATTTATTTAAGCCTTTATAATTTCTAGAAAATTATTTTAAAATTCAAAAATTATATATATAAATTCTGGGGCACTATACATAAATTCAAAGACTAAAGCCCAGGACAGAGGTTGGTTATCTCATGAATGGCTTAAACTTGATCTTAGGAGTAAAAGCTCTCAAATTGCAATCGATTTCATATATTATACTTAGAGTATCTACTATTTTATTAAGACTGCACATCTAGCGTTATTTAACATGCATGAAACTAGCCCTAATGCAATTAAGATGAAAATTCTTATCTATTTCACACAAAACCATGCATATTCTTGCTCTCGTTCCTTTCTAACATGTTTGTACAGCATGTTTCGTTGATTTCCATGCATAATTGGTCCTAGTTTAGCATTTTTCTTTGTTTTTATAGTTTCTGTCAGCCAGACAGAAAGCGGCCTTAAAGGGACCGCAAAGGAACCTTAACGGTTTAACAGATGACCGTATGTACCTTATGCAGTGATTTATCACGAGGCCATTTTTCATAATAGGGCGGCCAGTTCATGATCATTTTCTGGTTCTAAGAACCAGTCCGAGCATAGTCAAATTCTGCATATTCACAACCTTATAATTACATTATTTTTCGCTCAAATTATGTTTATTTTCCTGTTACATACCCAGATTTAGCATGAGCATGGTTAAGACTTAAATTTTGGATATTATGTAATTTCATGACAAAATATTATAATTTTGTAATTAAATAATTTTTATGTTGGGGGCATAGTTCGTGTGGTATTTTTCTCCGTATGTTTCACTGTTTCACTCTCATCTCTTGAGTCATTTTTCTTAAGTACATGGCGTATACTCTGGTATGCGACCATTCAGATACACTTTGCACGTATAGGCACATTTCTTAGACTTGTGAACATCTCTGTTGGATATTTCTTCCACCAGACTAGGTGATCTTGTTTTAAGTCCTCTGTAAGACTCAGCAAGCCTGAGATTCCAACTAGGACGCCGAGCTGGTTGTACCCTTAAAACCCAAATTGTCTAGAATGCACTCACCTGACCAGTGGTTTCATTTCTGTACTCTAGTTTATTGCGGCCATCTATGGGACCATCACTATCTGATAGCGGCCTTAATCAGACCATTATTGACATGCAGCAGCCACCCCTAAGATCGTCATATTCTAAAATTCCCTATGTGTCGATTTTCTGTTCTTTCTGGTCGACTCTATCTTGTTGCTGTTTTTCTTGGACCGCCAACTCTGTTTGCGGCCAGTATCTGACCGCCATTGTTATATAAACGGCTCTATCTAGACCTCCAGATTATGAAACGGTTCTGTACATGATCGCCGTTCTCTGACATATTATTAACCCAGGGTTTGACCCAAGTGTTGTTCTAATTCTGTTCTTAGATGATCTCTTGGTTATTTGGAATTTAAAATTTTGTTTAAAAAGGTCATTGATAAGTTATAGAAATTAAAGAATATACCGTTATGCTGCCAATTTTTCTCTAAGGCATAACCTTGTTCTAAATCAATCTTTGAACTCTTATATTCTTAAATTGAAGCATTCTTACCTTGATATTATTATCATGGAACCATAGTTTGAACTTGTTACATTATTGGCCATATTTATATTTCTCGTGGAAGTAGCTTGATTTATAACTTGAAGATGCAAGAGCGGGCACGGACAGTGTCCAAGGGCTCAACTCTATCCTCTCGATAGATAGCCGGAAACATACTATAAACCATGGGGTATGATGAACACTAGCGTCGCATTGCGCTATGAGTACTTTTTTTATAAACTGGTGAAATCCACGAAACAAATACTCACGAGGCATTCTTGTGAAATTACATGCTTGCTAGTACATTCTCATTATATAGTCTTTATGGTTATGAAAAATACATTCTTGTTTATTAAAGGCCAACTTACATTCTTTTTATATACTTACTCAATCATGTTCTCATATCTCAATCTTGATCTTACCGTATTACTTGTGTTACTTTAGTTTTTCACCGCATGTTTTACCATATTTCATGTATCTTTACTCTAGAGCAAAAATGTTAATTACTTAAACATTGTGATCATGTTGATACGAAGATATCTACTGGGCATGTGTGCTCATTCCCTACTTTTCTAATCTTTTTCAAGAAATTCTAGCCGGTCGGATTTAGACTATTCAAGTGATGGATCCGAGAGTGATTAAAGCTGGAGCGAAGCCTTAGATTGTCATTAGCTAATTGTCAAGAGTCGTTATCTAATTTTCTATTTTTCTTGAGTCTAGTGAATTGAGTCAAATACCATTGAAAGTTTGATTATTATCAATAAAAGTTAGATTTTTTATCCAAAAGTATTGTCCATTCATTTTATGTGTGAATGATTTGCGCTTAGATTATATTGCTCGCTTGAGGCGTACTAGCGGACTATTCACATTCCTGATTGTTTTTTGCTACAAAATCTCGGGGAGTGACAGCTAAAGTGGTATGAAAGCCTTAGTCTTTTTTTAGTCAACACCGGCCCTCAGAATCATCAACTAGTCAAGTGCATATTCCCCCAGTAGGGGAACATGTTCTCACTCCCCCAGGATGATACTGTGGCCTAAGATTTTATTAGATTTTCTGAAAAAAAGGTACATGTTCATTGGGGCATACCCCTGACTATACAAGATGCCAAAGCAAGAAAAAATACCAAGAAATCTATTTACAAAAATGAAAAGAAGGCAAGCCTCCTTTGTCCATCCTATAAACTCCCCTCACCATTTTAGGTAGTTCACTAACAATAGTAAAGATTGAATTAGACTGACAAGAGCTAGCATAGGAGGCCAATGCATCAGCCAGCTGGTTGCCTTCCCTATAAACATGTCTCACCGGACAGCCACTTGATGATATAAGTTCCAATATTTCACTCCACTTGATTTTCTGAAAGTCTTAGTCTAAGGACTTACTTATTCCTAGGAAAATGTCATGTCATAGGCTAAGTCTAAGGTTTAAGGACCCATTTTTTTTTGGCCAAATCACCTAATGGATCAAAAGGGAGAGTGCACCCCTTTCCATAGGAAAGAAATGTTCTCACTCCACCTTCTTGCCACTAGATGAGATTTTATTGCATATGAAGAGTTCAGAGTACATAGGATCCAAGCCCCTTATATTCACAAAGGAAAATAGAGGAAACTATAGCTCTACAGCTCCACATGTGCAGATAAAGAAAGAAAAATTGGTAACTATACATTTCGTATTCGTATATTAGGAATGTTAGAAGCATCTGCTATAGAAATTCCTCTTGCTATAGGTGGCAGCTCCTTTATCGGTGAGAATTCAGTGTTATGTCCCATGAGAGTAGCATGATTTGCCAGTGCATCAGCTAGCATATTTGTTTCCCTGTATGTATGTACAATAGGACATTGATTTCTGCTGAAGATTTCCTGTAGCTTGTGCCACCAAGGAAGTAAAGACCAAGGAGGGCTTCTATTGTCTTTTAATAGTTCAACCAAGGCTAAAGAATCAGTGTAGATTACCGATATTGGTATGTTATGCAGTTGTGCTAATCTTAAGCCATCGAGAAGAGCCCTTCCTTCTGCAACCATATTGGAACCTTGACTATAAAAGTAAGAAAAGCCCAGTAGCATTTTCCCTTGAGAATTTCTGAAACAGCCACCTCCTCCAGATGGCCCAGGATTGCCTTTGCTAGCACCATCTACGTTGAGAGAGTAGTTAAGCTTTGGAGCTAAATAGCGGACAGTGAAGCAACAGAGAACTTTATGTTTAATTGTAATGCCCATGGCTTGAAATCTATGACATATAGGATAGCCAATACCCCGTTTAAATGTGATATGCTGCATAATCTGAGCAATATCCTCTTGTATCTGATCAGCAATATGGGGGATGTTTCTTCTAATGCCTTCAAATCTATTGCAGCATCTGTATTTCCATGTTTCCCAGATAATAATCATAGATACAAGCAGTGAAGCAAATCCTTGCGGACTGTAGACAATAACCTCATTAAGAATTTTATGTAACCGACCATAGATGGTATTTGTTTCCAAATATGAATTGTCTATGAGAGGAGCAAATTTATTCCACAAGTAGCTGGCTACTTCACTATTAATGAAAAGATGATCAGAATCTTCAATATCATGTGAATGGGAACAACAATTACAACATGAAGCCATGTGTATTCCTTTATTTAGAATTTGATTATCAACTGGCACAGCATGATTTAAAAGTTTCCAATAAAATAGAGAGGCCCGAGGAGGAAATTTTCGATGCCATAGTTTACTAACAGAATTAACTGCCATTTGCCCTTTGATGTATTTATAAGTAGATTTGGTATCAAAATTGCCAGTAGTAGTG
This sequence comes from Amorphophallus konjac, assembly GCA_022559845.1. NCBI lineage: Eukaryota > Viridiplantae > Streptophyta > Magnoliopsida > Alismatales > Araceae > Amorphophallus > Amorphophallus konjac. The sequence goes on from CM040126.1 coordinate 351,298,831, forward strand.
AAGGACCAAATTGAGATGTCATTTCCTTCTTGTGTAGCAAACTTGAGGATATCATTCCGCAATCTGTTATTTTCAAATCCTTGCCAAATAGAGTGTTGATGAACAGCCAAGGCAGTTTGAACAGAGCAATCTTTAGGTAGAGGCATTTGGTGAGAATAATGCTCTATCAAGGGCTTATTCTTATACCATGTATCCTTGAGGAAGTTAGTAGTTTCACCATTAAATACAATTTTCCTCATACCAGCTAATAGAACCGAGCGAGCCTTATAAAAGTCCCTGACTTTTATTCCAGTTGGGAACGGTATTTTACAGTCTGATATTTGCTGATTATGTATGTACTTACTTCTGGTAAAGGTTGCCCATAAAGAATTGTTGTTTAATGACTGCCACAACTGTTTCACATATGTACACAGTTGAATGTCCCTTAATCTTCGAATACCCAGACCACCTTCAGATAAAGGTCTACATACTTTGTTCCAAGATACCCAATGTTTCCTATGAGCATTTTCAGTTCCTTGCCATAAGAAATTGGCACATATTTTCTCAATTTGCTTGTGTATAGTGTATAGAATGGCAGCAGCACTAGCTGAATATATGGGAATTGAAGATAGCACCGATATAATAAGTGTGATTCTTCCTGCCTGAGAGAGGAACCTGCTTTGCCAACCAGCAAGCTTTGCATTAACTTTGTCAAGCAGATATTTAAAATGTGGAATTTTGATCTTCCCTTTGAAGAGAGGAATCCCCAAATAATTGATGCTTCCAGTTTTGTATTGAAAGCCAGTTATCTGTTTGATCTTATCTATTGCATTTCTAAGCATATGTTTGGACACCATGAATGAACTTTTTTGGGAGTTAATCCTCTGCCCTGATGATTCTTCATACCTTCTCAAAAAATTGAGAAGATGTTTTACTGAGTTCAGGCCCCCATTTATGAATATGATGGAATCATCAGCATATAGTATAAGGTTTAAGGACCCATACCTATGAAACAAGGAAAGAAATTTCCAACCCATGAGAGATATTGGGTAGAACCCGGGATGAGATAGTAATTCAAAATTATCTGTAGGATTAACCCCACCAATTCCATTAGAGTTGATAAATTTATTACTCTTCTCAGGTACCTTATTCTTACAATGTCTCACCGTGTCGATTGGGGTGGAATGCAACAAACTGTTGCGGGTCTCACCCAGGCCTTTCAAAACATGGCTCAAGTTGGCGCGAGAGTCGGTGCTGGTGATTTGCACCGTAATTTTTGGAGTCTAAACCCTCCACGATTTTCTGGTTCCTCGAACCCAGATGAAGCTAAGAACTAGATAAATGAAAAAATAGTATATTCGAGGTCATGCAATGTGATGACCAAGAGAAGGTTCATCTTGCCATGTTCCAACTCAACAACGATGTGCGTACATGGTAGAAGTCTATTCTGGCCACGCCTCAAGATGCACCACACACTTGGGAAGTATTTCTCACACTATTCCAAGCTAAATACTTCTTGGAGCATGTAAAGGAGAGGAAGGCGGTAGAATTTACCTCCTTAAGATAAGGCATGATGTCCGTAGCGGAGTATGAGCTCCAATTTTCTCGCCTAGCACCCTATGCTCAGCATTTAATGAGCACTGATCTTCTAAAAGCAAATCGTTTCATGGATGGGTAAAGGCACGTCTTAATTCAACAACTTGGCTCGTAAAATATTCAGACCTATGCGGAGATGGTCCAACGAGCCCATCTATATGAAAGGGCCTTAGAGAAGGTCGAGAAACTCAAGGGCAAGGGAGAAGAATCGAACTGAAAGTCTGATCGACGAGGAAGAAAAGATGAAAAGTTTAGCATCACTTATAATTCTCGAGACAACAAGAAGAGATTCCAGAACGAGAGTGCTAGTGACTACCACAAGAACAAGAAGGTGAAAGAGGAAGACAAGCAAGTCATGGCAGCTTGCACGTTCTGTGAGAAATTCGACCATGCGATTAAGGAATGTTGGAAGCGTCTCGGCGCGTGTTTGCAATGTGGCAGCTAGGAGCACCGCTTGCCGGATTGCCCCCTTATGAAGGATCAATCTTCTAGCGGTGGACGCAAGCGACAGGTGCGTCTTAACGTTGTTATAGATGATGATGATGAAGCGCCCAAGGATGATGGGCTGATGGAAGGTACTATTCAAATTTATTCCCATCCTGCATTTATGTTATTTGATACTGGTGCTTCTCATTCCTTTATATCTACTACTTTTGCAAAAACCTTGCCAGTCTCATCAGCTCCTTTACCCTCGGACCTAGCTATCACCACACCTTTAAGTCCTGGACCTAAACTTACAACCCACTACCCCAATAGTAAGGTAATGGTAGAAGGTCATAATCTCCCTGCAAACCTCGTATGCCTTGACATGGAAGGCTATGATGCTATCTTAGGTGTATATTGGCTAGTAGACCACGATGCCTATATAAATTGTCGCAATATGATAATCTCTTTTCGGAAACCAGGTCTTCCAAGATTTTCCTTCCTTGGTATCAAATATAGGAAGTATCCCACCATCATTTCATCTCTTTATGCTTGCAAACTCATTTTGCAAGGATGTGAAGTTTTTCTGGCCTCTGTAATCATTACCGAGTCCAAGGAAATCATCTTAGAAGATATTCCCATTGTGAATGAGTTTTCCGATGTGTTCCCATCGGATTTACCCGATTTATCACCCCGAAAGGGAAGTAAACTTCTCCATTGAACTTGTTCCTAGAGCAGCACCCGTTTCAATAGCTCCCTACAGGATGTCCCTTATAGAACTCAAGGAATTGAAGAAACAACTTTAGGAGTTATTAGACAAGTGCTTTATTCGACCTAGCACATCCCCTTGGGGTGCGCCAGTTTTATTTGTCAAGAAGAAGGATGGATCTCTCAGGCTATGTATTGACTACCGCCGACTGAATCAACTCACTATCAAGAACAAATATCCATTGCCGCATATCGATGAGCTCTTTGATCAAATTTCGGGAGCAGAATATTTCTCCAAGATAGACCTCAGGTCGGGTTATCATCAGCTCAGGATCAAAGATGAAGACATATACAAGACTTCTTTCCGGAGTAGATATGGGCACTATGAATTCGTTGTAAAGCCGTTCGGGTTGACCAATGCCCCGGCAGTATTTATGCAACTTATGAATAATGTCTTCAGGCCTTATCTCGATCGATTTGTTGTCGTCTTCATTGATGATATTCTTATATACTCCAAGACTAAGGAGAAACATGAAGAGCACTTAAGAATAGCCTTGCAAACTCTAAGAGAGCACCAACTCTATGCAAAGCTTAGCAAGTGCGAGTTCTGGCTTAAGGAGGTCTCTTTTCTTGGCCATATTATTTCAAAGGAAGGTATCATTGTCGATCCTTCTAAGGTAGAAGCTGTTAAGAATTAGAGCCGGCCGACGACCATGTCTGAAGTTAGAAGTTTTCTTGGTCTGGCTGGTTATTATAGGTGATTCATCAAGGATTTCTCAAAAATCGCCGTCCTTTTGACTAGAATTACAAGAAAGGAGAACCCTTTTATATGGTCGAAGGATTGCGAAGGAAGTTTCTTAACTCTTAAAGATCATCTTACTATAGCCCCTATTTTAGCACTACCTGTTGAGGGTGGTGGTTTTGAAGTCTATACTGATGCATCCGGCATTGGCCTGGGATGCGTTCTAATGTAAAATGGAAAGGTTATTTGCAATTCATAAAGACAGTTGAAGCATCATGAAGAAAACTACCCTGCGCATGATCTGGAACTAGTTGCGATTATATTTGCCTGAAAAATTTGCCGACATTACCTTTACGGGGAGAAATTCACTATATTTTTAGATCACAAAAGTCTGAAATACCTCTTCACCCAAAAGGAATTAAACATGAGACAACACTATCCAATATGGTTGGAGTATCTCAAAGACTTCGACTTTACTATCCAATATCATCCAAGCAAAGCAAATGTTGAAGCTGACGCTCTTAGCAGAAGACTGATGGCAACTCTAGAAAGTCTCAGGAAAGGTATGACGTATCTTATCAAGGATCTTGCTTGTTTGAATCTTGAAGTTGATAAAGAAGATAAGGGATGTATGATTGCTAATATAAGGTCACAACCTACATTAATTGAAGATCTAGTCAAATTGTAAGAAAATGATCCCACACTAATGGAGATCAAGGCTAATATTGATCAAAGGTCAGAATTCTCCATTTCAACGGGTGGAAGACTATTATTTAAAGATCGAATCTGTATGCCGAATCATGTCGACACTAAGAAATTGATCATGGAAGAAGCTCATAAATCAAAGTATGCTATTCACTATGGTGCCACCAAGATGTACCAAGACTTAAAAAGAAATTTCTGGTGGCCCAATATGAAAAGAGAAGTAGCGGACTTTGTATCCCACTGCCTCACTTGTCAGCAAGTAAAGGCAGAACATTTAAGGCCCGCCGGGAAACTACATCCCTTGGATATTCCCGAATGGAAATGGTAAAGTATAGGGATGGATTTCATCATGGGTTTACCTAAGGCAAAAGGTGGACACGATGGTATATGGGTGATTATAGACCGATTGACTAAATCTACACATTGTCTGGCAATCAAAAGTTGATAGTCTGTGGATGTATTAGCAGCACTATACATGAAGGAAATTGTAAGACTACAAGGTGTCCCTGTCACCATTATATCAGATCGAGACCCTCGATTCACATCACAATTCTGGAAGGGTCTACAGCATTCATTGGGGACCCAACTCAACTTTAGCACTGCATTACATCCACAAACTGATGGTCAAACTGAAAGGACAAATCAGGTGGTGGAGGATATGCTCAAGGCTTGTGGTATTGACTTTGGAGGGAGTTGGCACGACCACTTGCCTCTAGTGGAACTCTCATACAAAAAAAGCTACCAAGCTAGCATACAAATGGCTCCGTTCGAGGCACTGTATGGGAGAAGCTGTCGTTTACCGATATGTTGGAATGAAGTAGGAGAAAGGCAATTTCTCGGCCCCGACATCATCAGGGATACTACCGAGAAGATATAGCTTATTCGGGAGAGACTCCAGATGGCTCAAGATAGGCAGAAATCATATGCCGATAACAGAAGGCGCGACCTGGAATTCCAAGTAGGAGATCATGTATTCCTTAAGATTTCTCCGGGTCGGCGTATACGAAGATTCGGTATCAAAGGCAAGCTCTCCAAGATTCATTGGCCCCTTTGAATTTCTCGAAAGGGTTGGGGAAGTCGCATATCGAATAGCTTTGCCCCCTCAATTAGCTAGAGTACATGATGTATTTCACGTCTCAATGCTCAAAAGGTATGTCTCCGATCCATTCCATTTCATAACTTATGATAACCTGGAGATTAAAAAGGATGTGACGTATGAGCAAAAGCCAATCAAAATAGTTGAACGAGAAGTATGTCAACTTCGGAATAAAACTATTCCCATGGTCGGAGTCCAATGGAACAAGTTTTGTTCACATCAAGCGACATGGGAAACCAAGGAAGCCATGCGCAGAAGATTTTCAGAGATATTTTAATGTGAGTACACTCTCCTTAGAAAAGTTTATTACGATGAATTTGATGACCAAATTCTTTTTAAGTAAGGGAGGGTGTAATACCCGAGAATTTTTTAAGAATTTTTTAGGATTAAAATATAATTATTAAGTATTTAAATGGACTTAATGGGCTATTAAATGAATTATGATTAATTAAATCTTAAGGCCCTATAATAATTAAAGAGGATTAGGCCCATTTAAATAAGCCCACCTGGCTAAAATTATAGTTTTGGACCCTGGCCCATGTTCTAGAAGCTTAAATTGATGTATTTACGGAATTAGGAGATAAATAGCTTTATTTAAAGATAAATAGAGGATAAATATCGAAAGAGTTTCAATCAATTCAAAATTCGGTGCATCAGGATAAAAATGGTCTATCACGAGACCGCATGATATCCAAAATGGTCCTCATGTGACCGTTATTAATAGGTAGATCCGAACAGCAAAGAAACATAAAAAGTTTGGAACTTTGGCATCCTAATCATCTGGGATCAATGCTATCTACTAGTTGGAAGGGTTTAGAATGTGTTAGGGTCGGTTACAAGCCCTAATTAGGACTCTAGGATTGTCCAAATCTTCAAAACCCTAGTTAACCCTATAAATAGATCCCAAGTTTCACATGTGCGACCCTTACTTTTGGCTCGCGTGGAACTAAGGTAAGGAAGCATTATTTGAGGTAAGTTATTTAGAAGATTTCGTTCATTATAGTAAGGTCTAACTTCCCTCAATATTTCATCCTAGGAGATCAAGACTACAAGAAGTTAGAGGCCTGCAAAGACGCTGGTTCAGTACAAGTAACCCAAGAACTTGTGCGAACGACCCAGGAAGATTAGCGAATTGGAAGTCCTAAACGAGTTAATTAGAAGATGGTTTTTTAGACTTATTTGTTCACCTTAGTACCCTCTTTCTACCCTCCAATTTTTGTTATCATAGGTGAAGGGAATCAGGAGTTAGAAAGGAAAGGATTTGTTGGTTCGGTTCTAAATGAACAGAAACTAGGGTCAACTTCCAGCCATAAATTTAAAGTCTAAAGCCCTAGATAGAGGTAGGTTATCACATGAATGGCTTAAACATGATCTTAGGAGTAAAATCCCTCAAATTGTAATCGATTTCATGTATTATACTTAGAGTATCTATTGTTTTATTAAGACTGCACATCTAGTGTTATTTAACATGCATGAACTTAGCCCTAATGCAATTAAGATGAAAATTCTTGTCTATTTCGCATAAAACCATGCATATTCTTGCTCTAGTTCCTTTATAACATGTTTGTACAGCATGTTTCATTGATTTCCATGCATAATTGGTCCTAGTTTAGCATTATTCATTGTTTTGATAGTTTCTGTCAGCCAGATAGAAAGCGGCCATAAAGGGACCGCATAGGAACCTTAACGGTTTAACAAATGATCGTCTGTACCTTTTGCAATGATTTATCGTGAGACCATTTTTCATAATAGGGCAGATAGTTCATGACCATTTTCTGGTTCTAAGAACCAGTCCGAGCATAGTCAAATTCTGCATATTCACAACCTTATAATTACATTATTTTTCGCTCAAATTATGTTTATTTTCATGTTAAATACCCAGATTTAGCATGAGCATGGCTAAGACTTAAATTTTGGCTATTATGTAATTTCATGATAAAATGTTATAATTTTGTAATTAAATAATTTTTATGTTGCGGGCATCGTTCATGTGATATTTTTCTCCGCATGTTTCACTCTCATCTCTTGAGTCATTTTTCTTAAGTACATGACATATACTATGGTATGCGACCATTAAGATACACTTTGCACTTATAGGCACATTTCTTGGACTTGTGAACCTCTCCGTTGGATATTCCTTTCACCGGACTAGGTGATCTTTTTTCAAGGCCCCCGTAAGACTCCGCGAGTCTGGGATTCCCACTAGGACGCCGAGCTGGTTGTACCCTTAAAGCCCAAATTGTCTAGAATGCACTCACCTGGCCGGTGGTTTCATTTTTATACTCTGGTTTATTGTGGCCATCTATGGGACCGTCACTGTCTGATAGCGGCCTTGATCAGACCATTTTGACATGCAGCGGCCACCCCTAAGACCGTCATATTCCAAAATTCCCTATGTGTCGACTTTTTGTTCTTTCTGGTCGACTCTATCTTGTTGCGGTTTTTCTTGGACTGCCAACTCTATTTACAGCATGTATCTGACCGCCATTGTTATATAAACGGCTCTATCTAGACCGCTAGATTATTAAATGGTTATATACATGACCGTCGTTCTCTGACATATTATTAACCCAGGGTTTGACCCAAGGGTTGTTCAAATTCTATTCTTAGATGATCTCTTGGTTATCTGGAATCTAAAATTTTGTTTAAAAAGGTCATTGATAAGTTATGGAAATTAAAGAATATACCGTTATGCTGCCAATTTTTCTCTAAGGCATAACCTTGTTCTAAATCAATCTTTGAACTCTTATATTCTTAAATTGAAGCATTCTTACCTTGGTATTATTATCATGGAACCATAGTTTGAACTTGTTACATTATTGGCCATATTTACATTTCTCGTGGAAGTAGCTTGATTTATAACTTGAAGATGCAAGAGCGGGCACGGATAGTGTCCAAGGGATCCACTCTAGTCCCCTTGGCAGATAGCCGGAAACATACTATACACCATGGGGCATGATGAACACTGGCATCACATTGCACTGGGAGTACTTTTTTATAAACTGGTGAAATCCACGAAACGAATACTCACGAGGCATTCTTGTGAGATTACATGCTCGCTAGTACATTCTCGTTACATAGCCTTTATGGTTATAAAAAGTACATTCTTGTTCATGAAATGCCAACTTACATTCTTATTATATACTTACTCAATCATGTTCTCATATCTCAATCTTGATCTTTCCGTATTACTTGTGTTACTTTAGTTTTACACCGCATGTTTTATTGTATTTCATGTATCTTTATTCTAGAGCAAAAATGTTAATTACTTAAACATTGTCATCATGTTGATACGAAGATACATACTGGGCATGTGTGCTCATTCCCTACTTTTTCAATTTTTTTCACAAAATTCTAGCAGGTTTGATTCAAACTATTCAAGTGATAGACCCGAGAGTGATTAAAACTTGAGCGAAGCCTTAGATTGTCATTAGCTAATTGTCAAGAGTCATTATGTAATTTTCTATTTTTTTTTGAGTCTAGTGAATTGAGTCAAATACCATTGAAAGTTTGATTATTATCAATAAAAGCTAGATTTTTTGTCCAAAAATATTGTCCATTCATTTTATGTGTGAATTATTTGCGCTCTGATTATATTGCTCGCTTGAGGCGTACTAGCCGACTGTTCATGTTCTCGATTATTTTTCACTACATAATCTCGAGGCGTGACAATCCAGTATCTTCTGGCACAGCCGTCTCGGCCGGGGCCCGCTACCTTATATTTCACCCATGTTCTATCCCGGTCTAGCCATTTCGGTTAGGGCCTGCTATCACCATCTTTAACTATCTTATCTCTTGCCTTAGTCATTTCGGCCAGGCCCGCTGCCTGGCGTATCAAGTGTCTCATCATTCGGCTTGGCCATGCCGGCCAAATCTCACTATCAGATGTTTCTGCTACCCTATCTCTCGGCCTAGCCATGCCGGCCAGGGCCCGGGGTCATACGCTCCCACTATCTTATCTCCTAGCTTGGCCATTCAGGCTATAGCCCGATGTCATATGTTTCCACCATGTTAGGGCTCGGCTCAACCACACCGGCCAGTGCCCAGTGTCACATGCTTCCACTATCCTATTCTCAGCTCGACCATTCCGGTCAAAGCTCACTGCCATATGATTCCGCTATCCTAATTCCCGGCTTGGCCCTTACGGTCAAAACCCGCTACCATATGTTTCTATAACCTTGCCTCTCGGCCTAGCCATTCCGGCCCAGGCCCACTTTCATGCACTCCATATCTTCTATCCTACTCCTCCGGCGTAGCCATGCCGGCCAAAGCCTGCTTTCACTTGTATAAGTCGTCTTATCCTTCGGTTTAGCCACCCCGGCTAACGCCCATTGTTGGGGCCAATCCACTCGTCCCATCATGATAGCCAATACAACCCAACAGCTTAGACCTTTACACATAGCCTGCTGCCCCAACTTTGGCTTTCATATCCTATCTCCAATATCCCTTGGCTTTTGTACCCTACTTCCCCAATATTCTTTGGCTTGTATAGCCTGCTTCCTTAATAATCCTTCGACTTTCCAGCCTATTCCAATGTCTGTTGGCTTCTACAGCCTGCTTTCCCAATACCTCTTGGCTTCCATAGTGTGTTTTCCTGACAGCCTCTGACTCTTATGGCCTACTTCCCAACATCCCTCGGCTTTTACAGCCTGCTTCCCGACATCTTTTGGTTCTCACGGCCTACTCCCCCTAATTATCCCGCGGCTTCTACATCCTGCTTCCAATCTCTTTGGCTTTCACAGCCTGCTCCCGATACTCCTTGGCTCTTGTAGCCTACTACCCTAATTATCCTTCGGCCCCTGTAGCCCGCTTCCCTAATTGGCATTTAGCTTTTATAGCCTACTCCCGATATCTTTTGGCTTTTATGGCTTACCACCTAAAATACCCTTCAAGTTTTATAGCCTACTGCCCAATATCCGTTGGCTCTATAGTTGACTTCTGACATCCTTGGCTTTTACAGCCTAGTCCCCGAGATCTTCTGGCTCCTGTAGCCTACTTCCCAACGTCCTTCGGACTCTTACAGCCTACTCCCCACTATCCTTTGGCCTTTTATGGCTTCCTTCCGATATCCCTTTGGCTCTATCGCCTACTGCCCTAGTATCTCTTGGCTTTTATAGCCCGCTTGCTTAAAATCCTTGTGGCCTTATAGCCTACTATCATGATACCTTTTGGCCCTTTGTGGCCTACTTCCAATATCTCTTTGGCTCTATAACCTGCTTCCCTAAATATCATTCGACTTCATAGCCCGCTTTCCGCTAGCTATTGGCCTTATAGCCTGCTTTCCCAATATACATCGGCCTCTAAGGCCTTCCTCCCGGTACTCGTCGACTTCTACAGCTTGCTCTCCCACTATCCTTTAGCTCTCATAGCCTGCTTCCTCTACACTCGTCCAGCAAAGCCCACTTTTTAGGATCTTTTGGCTTATCCAGCCTACAACCTCAATTTTCTATGGCTCATACGCCTCGTTATCTCAATATCTTTTGCCTATTCGGCCCACTATCCAACACCTTTCGGCTTAGCCATTCCGGCCAAAGCCCACTACTTGGACTAATCCATCTGTCCCACCGTGATTTCTAATATGCCTCAGCTTTATGGCGTGCTTCCAATACCTCTCGGCTTTATAGCCTTCTTTCCAACATGACTCGACTTTATAGCATGCTTCCAATATCCTTTGACTTTATAGTCTGCTTCTAATATCTTTGGCTTACAAAGCCTGCTTCCCCGATGATTGGCTTTTACAGCCCGCTTCCCTACCATCCTCTGGCCTATTCGGCATGCTTCCCCATTGTTGGCTTATACAGCCTGCTTTCCTATTACCCTCTGGCTTTCATAGCCCGCTTTCCCGATGTTGGCTGATATAGCCTGCTTTCCTACTACCCTGTGGCTTTCATAGCATGCTTCCCCGATGATGACTTATATAGCATGCTTTTGTTGCATCCCTACGGTTTTGATGATGTCTCACACTATAAATCAATTTGTTTCAATTTCAAATCAGTTTGTTTTTATATGGTGCATTTCTTTAAATCTAAGCACGAAGGAGGTCTGTGCTTATAGCATGATTTAGGTCCGTGCATTACATGATTTTCGTCCTTTTCTTTAATGCATATTAAGTCAGTGCAAGTTCTGCATCTCTTACATAAAGCGCTTGCCTCGGTGCAAGTCCTTGATCATGTTCATATGTTGTCTCTATGCATTACTCTAGGTCGTGTCCACTAAGGTCCATGAATATCATGTCTCTGCATCTCACCTTTTGAGGTCGGTGCAACTCTTGGGTCGGTGCAATTCTTGACCAGAATGCTTTGGTCAGGCTAGTCGTTTCTACATCTTAGTGCAAATCCATCTCGGTGCAAGCTTTGTCTTGTATCTATCTTTGTCATCTCAATGCAAATGCATCTCGGTGCAAGCTTTGTCTTTTATCTCTCTTTGCCATCTCGGTGCAGCTCCTGCTTGGACTGCATATCCCTACTCGGTGCATATTTTTTTTAGCTTCTGAACAACATGAAGTCGGTGCATCTTCTATTGCATTACCACTCTCAGTGCAAGGTTTTATCTGCACCTAGTTGGTGCAACTCTTGGTTAGTCAAAGGCATTGGAACTCGACTCGGTGCAAGTCCTATAGATAGCTAAAGTAGATTGGTGCAACGTGTGCTTCATTTCTCATCAGTGCCTTTCTTGCCCGTCTTAGTCGATGCTTATTCCTTTGACTCGGTGCAAATTTTTCTCTCTGGCAAAATCAAGTTAGTACATCTTTGCATTTTGTTGCTTCCTGTCCGTGCATATATGTTGCACGATCAGAGTCTATGGTCTGTGCTAATGACGTCATGCGTCTTCTCAAGTCAGTGCATCTCTCGCTTTGGCTCACTTTAACTCGATGCAACCTCTTGTTCACCTTGTTGCAAGCCAGTGCAACTGTTGATTTGGGAACTTCTACTCAGTGCAGTTTCTGTCTTCTTACTCATTACACTAATACGAATTGTGCTAAGTGTGTAATAAAATGACTATCTCTTTTCTAATAATTTGTCTGTGCATTCACCAGGAAGATGGCATGTGATCCGAGGTAGATAGAAGTCCAGAACATTCCCACACGTACCCCAACCTTTCAGGGGCGAAACGTGGTATCCACATGCCTAAAGTTCTGGATCAGACATATATATATATATATATATATATATATATATATATATATATATATGTTGAGGAAAAGGGTTCGAAGAAGGACGGAACAGTGAGAAAAGAAGAGCAGCTTGAGAGCAGTGGAAAAAGAGAGAAGATCAGAAAAAGCCCACTCCATCAAGAGCCGAGAGAAAAAATTTCTGAGAGAAAGAGAAGTGATTGTGAATGTGAAGTTCTGCTTCTAAGGAAGTTATATTGCTTTTGTTTTCAGAGAAAATTGCGGTTCATCGATTATTTTTATTTTTGAGTTTCCTTTATTGTCATTCCGTTCTGTTACCCTCCACTGTTCGGAGCAAGGAAGAGATTCTCTAGTTCCCTCCATTGTCTTGGAGGAAGAGAGGTTCGATCCTCTGGTTGTGTGAGTTACTTGGGAGTAACTACACAGGGTCCCTTTTGCTGCATGCAAAGGAAGGGAGATTGGTTCTCCAGTGTTTCACTTCTGGTTGATCAGAAGTCTGAGGAGGGTGTTCCTTAGGGCAAGCTGTCTGGCAGCGGCTGTTGCAGACTGAGTCTGCTGTGTTGCGATTGAATATTGCAAGGAAACCTTACTCGCCTGAGTAAGGGGTGAACGTAGATTGTGAATAGCAATCGAACCACCTAAAAAATTCCCTGTCTCTCTGTGGTCTTGCTTGCTCACGTTGTGCTGCTCTCCATCTACTTGACACATTGCGTCATTGTGGGTTGCTTTCTCGATCTCACTTCTTACTTTAGTCATCACTGTTACCTGTTTTAGAAGTCTTCTTCACTGCTATTTAAGGGGTTGATAAATCGTGTTTGAATTTATCAATTTTTGGGAGTGAGCTATTCATCCCCCCCTTCTATCTCACTTTCCACTGTGCGTATCAATTGGTATCAGAGAAGGTTTTCACCATGTGGGCCAACGATAAGGGTAATCCTAATGGTCCTCGAAGCTTCATGGCTGAGGGACAATCTATTAGCCACCCTCCGTTCTTTGATGGTAACAAATATCTTTTCTGGAAAAATAGGATCGAAGTATTCATCAGGGCGCAGAGCCACAAGCTGTGGAGGGTGATCACTATAGGGCCATACGATCTACCACCGAACGAGGACGCGTGGATAGATGATCAAGTCAAGCTCTCGTCACTCAACTGGACGGCCCTGAACATCATCCAGTGTGCAGTACATCTAGACGAATACGCCCGCATCTCAGCTTGCAAGACGGCCAAGAAAATGTGGGATGCGTTGGAGTTAATCTATGAAGGTACACCTCAAGTGAAAGCAACGAAGGTAAATCTCCTCACCTCTGAATATGAGATGTTTAAGATGAAATCATAGGAGACCATAACTGAGATGTATGCCAGATTGTCTTTGATCACGAATAGTCTTAAGGGGTTTGGGAAAGAGATATCTGAGGGAGATATAGTAAGGAAGATACTTAGATCTCTAACCCCGACATGGCACACTAATGCCATTGTGATAGAAGAGTCCAGGGATCTATCGACCATGACAGTCACCGAACTTATAAGATCCCTTATGACATATGAGATGAATTTTAAAAGGAATGGTGAAGGAAGCGACATGAAGGGCAAAAATATTGCCCTCAAGGTGTCCCACAGAAAGGGAAGTAGCAGCAGCGGGAGTAGTACTTGCGAGTCTGACGGACTGTCAGACCTCGACCAGGAGGAGCAAGCAATGCTCACTCGACAATTCAGGAAATTCTTAAGGACTAAGGGAAAGACCTTCAGAACGAAGAGGTCATACCCTTCTGGTAAGAACCTTGATTCCAGCAATGATAAGAATAGGAGTACCAAGAAAATTACATGTTTTCATTGCAGGAAACCTGGACATATGAAAGGGGACTGCCTTGATCTTCAGAAAAAGGGTCCTGACTTTCAGAAGAAGAGCTCAAAGGTGCAGAAGAAGAAACCACAAGCAATGGTCTGCACGTGGAGCGATGAGGAAGAAGATCCGGAAGCCAATTCCTCAGAGGAGGACGAAGAAAAAATTTGCCTGATGGCAAATAGCAAAGAGGAGGTAACAAATATCTTTGAGAATTATTCTATTGATGATTGGGAAGATGCCTATACTGAACTGTTAGATAAGTTCAATTCACTCAGTAAGGAGCACAGGGTTCTGAAGATATAATGTAATGCTAATATTGAAGAATAAACTCAAATCAGTGAGGAAAATCAGAAATTAAAAGAACAATTGGAAGAAATGACGTCTCTGAAAAAGGAAAATGAAAAGCACAAATCAGAGAGCCAGGAAGTTCACACACAGCTCAATGAACTCAAGATTAAATTTGAAGAAAGTCTGAATGAAAATAGTGTGATCACAGAAAAGTATGAAGCTGTGAAGAAAGTGAACATTGAACTTTTAAAAAATTATGAGTCTATCCAAGGAGAGTTGGAAGACAAACAAAAGGTTTTAGAAAAATTTGTTCAAGGGAAAATGAATCTGGATTCTATACTAGGAACACGAGTTAATTTCAACAAGGAGGGTTTAGGCTATAACCCAACTAATAAGAGACCTTTTCAGTTCAAGACCACTACCTTCTGCCACGAGAAGGGAAAAGAAAAACTGGACACACCATCCAGCTCAAACGGCAATCAAAACATTCAACGTCTAGAGGAAAATTCAACAAACAATGCTGGACGACCATCTAAAACAGGAATGAACTTTGTGAAGAATCTCTTTAAGCCCATTCACCAGAATAGAAGTGGTAGCTGGACTGGGCAAATGTATCAGAATAAAAGCTAGAACTACTATAAGAGAATGGGTCCGAACAGCAGTTACTGGAGAAATAACACTCACCCTCAAAAATTTGTTAATCAACAAGCGCACAAAAGATACCCCAGGGATGAGAAGCCTAATAATTGGAATATATTTCATTTCTCCAGACCAGCTGGACATAATTCTGGTCACAAATTCAATAGACCCGAAGTTAAGATGCAAGAGAAAAACAAGTTCAAACAACTCTGGATTCCTAAACATCTGCTTAAAGATTTGAATGATGTCTTTGGACCCAACTTATCTTGGGTTCCAAACCACTTTGCTTGATTTCGTTTGTGTAGGTCTACCTGACAGCTGAGAACAACAAATGATACCTTGACAGTGGCTGCTCTAGGCACATGACAGGAGACCAATCCAAGTTCAGCAAGTTAGAAATGAAGGTAGGGGGTCTGGTCAAGTTCGGAGGAAAGAACAGAGGTAAGATCATTGGGGTTGGCACAGTTGGTAAGTCCTCCACTAACTCTATTGAGAAAGTCTTACTTGTGGAAGGTCTTCAACACAATCTAATTAGCATTAGTTAATTATGTGACAAGGGTCATAGGGTTGTGTTTGACAACAACTCATGCAAAATCTTTGAAATAAATTCTGATCATGTTAAGTTTGTAGCAAACAGGACCAATAATGTATACATGGTAGACTTAGATGTTGAGTCTGAATCTAATCTCTGCTTATCTGCTAATTCTGAAAGTGATGCTTTTGATTGGCATAGACGTTTAGGCCATGCTAGTTTTTCTACTTTGAATAAATTGATCAATCATGATTTAGTCAGAGGCATGCCTAAAATCAAGTTTAATTCAATCTCAAAATTTTGTGATGCTTTTTTCCCGCTACCCTTTGGCCTTCTCGGCCTACTTCCTCGATAATGGTTTACATAACTAGCTTTCCTGATGCCCTTTGGCCGACCTAGCTGCTTCCCTTATGTTGGCTTATATAGCCTGCTCTCCCAGCCTAATTCCCCTAATTTAGGCTTTTGAGCCTGATTTCCAAATATTAGCACATAAAACCTTCCCTCCCTTGCTACTGCATTAATCCTACACATATATAATACACATACGTAACGATGATATGTCCGTATGCAAAAAATGCTTGGTCGCCATGCCTACATGCCTGCTTATAATATAAAATAATACAGTTCCTTTGAATTTTCAAGGACCGTGTTTCCTTGCTAAATAATGCGGCCCCGATTCTAGATGTGTGTGTGCCATGGCATACACTAAGAGGAAACCCAATTGTGGTAGGTGCGCGCGTCAAGGGGACAAGTCATGGCTAAGTAACTAGCCTAACTCACAAGATACACCCGAGATAGACTCCCACACTTCGCACATAATGTGATCAATGGTCTTCAACCATAGGGATTACGGACCTTCTTCCTAACACTCTATGGATACTTGAATTCTTGCACTCACGTGAAAGGCAACCGTGAGGAAAAAGTTGTCTACCTTTTTTTTTAAAAAATGATGCATAAGTGGAACGTGAATCCGAGTAGTCGGGAATCTCCACTAAAATAAATGAGGAGACTCGCATGAAATGGTGAAGCGAATTCCAATAAGGATGAAGCCTAGTAGTCGGGAATCTCCACTGAGACACATGAGGAGACTCGCGCCGAACGGTGGAATCCGTTGTTAAAATAAATATAAGGGGGCTATGCGAAGCTACCAAAAGTCTAAAGCCTGAAATATATGTGTAGACGCTAGAGTAATCCTCAAGTGTTACTTGGAAAGCCTGCATATCCCAATGTGGAGGGCCCTTTGTTTGCATACCTGCACTTTCACATCACAGAGAACTGTCTTGGGTGGAGATTGTGAATTTAACCTATACATGCAGACCATGTGATATCCTCTTGATGCATGCATCACCCCTTAGGAGTGCTTCGTGGTATGCACTGTGTTTCCGAAGTATGGGCAATTCCCCTATCCCGTCCCCGACAGAGGGAAGTTACCTTATATGTATATTTATTCTATGCTCGCTATGATGGATGCCTGCATGTTTGAATGATAAAAATGATGACGACAAAAAAAAAATCTCCCAATTTTGGCTCTTGTGGCCTGCTTTCCCAACTTCAACTTTTAAAGCCCGCTCTCCTACCTTCGGCTCTCGTAGCTTGCTCTCAACTTCAGCTTCGTAGCCAGCTTTCCCGACTTCGGCTTTTAAAGCCCGCTCTCATCTTTGGCTCTTATAGCCTGCTCTCAATTTTGGCTATTAAAGCCCGCTCTCTTACCTTCGGCTTTTAGGGCATGCACTTAACTTCAGCTTTGTAGCCTGCTTTCCAAACTTCGGTTTTTAAAGCCCGTTCTTAGCTTTGGCTCCTTTAGTCTGCTCTCGATTCTGTCTTTTAAAGCCCGCACTCCGAACTTCGGCTTTCAACGCCCGCTCTCCCCGCTTCGGCTTTATAGCCTACTCTCAACTCCAACTTTTATAGCCTATTCCCCACTTCGGCTTCATAGCATGCTCTCAACTACAGCTTTTATAGCCTACTCTCTCTTAACTTTGGCTCTCGCTGCCTGCTCTCAACTTTGGCTTTTGTAGCCTATTTTCAACTTTGGTTTTTACAGCTTGCTCTCTCAACATTGGTTTTATAGCCCGCTTTCTTGAATTTGGCTCTTAGCTCCTTCTTCCAACTTTGGATTTTGTGGCCCGTTGTCTTAACTTTGGCCTTTATGCCTGCTCCCTCAATTTCGATTCTTAAAGCCCGCTTTCCTAATTTCGGCTCATGCAACCTGGTTCCACAATTTTGTCTTTTATGGCTTTCTCTTGCAACATCTTTTGGCTCGCTCAACCCTCTCTCTCTCTTGATTTCGATCCACAGGCTCGCTCTCCTAACCGCGATAACCAGTCTCTCAAACGGGCTACACCCGCAGGCCCCGCTCTCTTGTCCTTCATTCGTGCCACCTACGGGTGGGGGACATTTGTGGACACCTAAAATTTTCACAGCCAAAATGACAATCTTCAACTCTGGTGATGGTGGGGCCGTATCCTACACACAACATCGTGCCATCATGAAGTTACATTCTAAAGGATGAATCGAATACAAATTGAGCAAGGTCTCGATGCCCTCGAAGATATAGCACAGAGTGTGGAGTACTAGGCGTCAAAAAAAGAGAGAAAAAAAATGATGAGGGCATAACCGGTGGCTCTTACCACCTCTTCTTGTATCTGGTGGCACCATGCCACCGGATACTCCCTCCCCACGTGTCTCTCTCCCCCTCGCAATCTCTCTCTCACGCACATCCTCTTATATTCGGTGGCACCCGGCCACCGGATATCCCCCCTTCTCTCGCCACCGTTTAAACTTCACACACGTGCCACCGATTATCACCGCATAAGGCCCCCCTCCAGATATCTACCCTCACTCCCGCCATCTCTCTCATGCATAACCGGTGGCACCCACCACCGATTATCCCTCTTTCTCTCCCCATCTCTCTCTCACACGCACAACTTCCTCTCTTATCCGATGGCACCCTGCCACTGGATATCACCTTCTCTCCCTCGCCCATCTCTCTCCCTCTCCTCGCGTGTGGTCTCTCTCTCTCCACTCGACCGTCTGCTCTCCTCCCTCACCCTGCTTCTCATATCACCTCTCGCTCTCTCTCTCTCTCTCTCTCTCACTACATACCATCATAACCGTCTTCCTGCTACTGCTCCTGTGATGAGGAGGCCGGGGGAGGCATGGGCGAGCACGCCAGGACAGAGCCAGCCGCAACTGAGACTATATAGTGGTAGGGTGAAGGGCCTGACTGGCCATTTGTTCATGGCGGTCACAGTGCTTGTGCTCTGCACTCTGTGGCTCTTCTATACCATCGGCACGAAGCGCGGGTCTAGTGGTGTTAAGAATTTGGACTTGGATAAGCTTCGAGAAACATGCTTATGTCAGTGGCTACCTACTGAAAATCTCACCGGACAAGCATTGTCATCGTCTCTTGGCATATCTGAAGCACAGAGCGCCCCAGTTAAAGGACTGCACTTTGAGTCACAATCGGGAGATCCTTCAGATGTTGCTAGAGCATCAATATTGGCATCACTATCACATTTGAGAAGAGATTTGAGTTTGTCTTGTTGGCCTAGATAACAATATAAGAGCGCGGACAAGAAGGGGGGTTGAATTGTCCACCAAACATGATGACCAATTTTAAAAATAATTTGTAGATTTAACAAGATTGAGGAAAATAAATGATATAGGAATGAAGTGGATTCTCTCAACCTTTCCGAGCCCACACGATCAAGACAATAGATTAAAACGAGCTAGCACACACCACAGGACAAGGGGATTTTAAGGTTGTTCAAGACCACGATGGGCTCCCTACGTCCACCCCTCACCGAACTGGTGAGGCTTCACTCGCTTACAACGATGCGCACGAAGTAAAAACTCCAACACACACGGAGACTTCGTCTCCACAATGATCCAACACTGGGATCAATCCACATACACACACACCCCAACAACCGTGGCACTATATAACCACAACCGTACGTAGACGGTTCTCCAGACACAGAGTCAAAGTTCAGAAATAAAGGATATGTTCAAAACATGCTCATAAACCAAGTGTAAATCACTGGAATAGAGATATAAAGAGTGAAGAAATAGATCCTCATGTGTAGAAAGGGCAATAGATGATCTTCTATGATTCTCGGTTCGGAGGGAGGTCAGATGATGGCGATTCAAGCGTCCCTTTGTTCCTCTCGTCGATTCACTCTTCTTTCTCTTCTTCCACAATCTCTAGAAATGCTTTGATGAAGATGAAATCCTCCTTCCACGAGCTGCTCCTTCCATTCCCCCCTTTCTTCACCTACAAGATAAGAAAATAAGCACATTAGGGTTCATGTTCACAAATTCGGAGTTGAAGCATATATATATGATAGAGTGGGGAAAAGACACATAAAACCCTCCC
The DNA here is from genome assembly GCA_022559845.1 of Amorphophallus konjac. Taxonomy (NCBI): domain Eukaryota; kingdom Viridiplantae; phylum Streptophyta; class Magnoliopsida; order Alismatales; family Araceae; genus Amorphophallus; species Amorphophallus konjac. The sequence continues at coordinate 351,318,893 of CM040126.1, forward strand.
AATACATATTAGAAACACCCTAATATGATTAGGAACTAATGGGGGGTAGAATGGTAAAGTTTAGAAAGGTTTTCAATGGGTTTTAAGACCTGCCAAAAATTCTGTTCTGGAAGGGTCGACCCTCGTGCAAACAGAGGTCGACCGGGAGCAAAAAATAATTCCTGCACTCAGGGGTCGACCCTACCCCAGGGGTCTACCCCTATAGGCAAACACCATAATATCCCTTCAGTCCGGTCCAGAACACAAATGGTCGACCCCATGGGTCGACCCATGTCTGTTTAGGTTATAAAAACACTTCAAACCCCATTTAAATCAAGCATAAAAAATGTAGTGCCCCAGAAATTATATAAATAATTTTTGAATTATAAAATAATTTTTTGGAATTTATATACAGGCCTAAATTTATTTAAAGGGATTATTGAATTAATAAGACCTTATAAAGCCCAATTGGATTGAAATAATTAACCTAGTCTATCTAATTATTATCCAAAAGGTTTAAGGACCAAGCCCATTAAGTTTGGCCCATGTTCTAGAAGGGTACTTAGCTTATTCACGTATTTTAAGGATAAATACTATTTTCATAAAATAATTGTATGGATATTTAACCAAAATAGTTTGATTAATATTGAACTCTATACACGTTGAGTCTAACGGTCTAACGGGCGACCGCCACAGCCATGTAACGCACCTATGGACGACCGTTACATCATGCAGTTCCGTGAAGTGAAAAATAAGCCAAAAGATTGGATTTTTGCTAACTTATCTCTTAGGGATCGAGATAGGAAGACTAATAGAGGTGTTAAGGACTCTTAGAAGTTGATCTAAGCTTTAACAAGGACTCTAGAATCGATCTAATCTTCAAACCCCAGCAAAAACCCTATAAATAGAACCTAGTTCTGAACTGACCGACCCTTACTTTTGGCTCGTGAAGAATCAAGGTAAGGAGTCATAATTTTGGGTAAATTCTTTAGAAGCTTTTGTTTAGTATACTTTAGACTAATAGCCCTCCAAATTTCGTGCTAGGAGACCAAGCAACAAAGGAGATTGAAGCTTCGCAAGTTGCTGATTTACCACAAGAAGAGCAAGGATCAAAGGGTAGCACCTAGCATCAAATTCGAAGTTTAAAGGTCTTAGAAGAGGTAGGTTATCTCATGAACGACAAAAACAACATGTTAGGGATAAAAGCCCTCTGATTTTGCTTGATTACATACACGTTAGCTCATGAATTTCATGTTTTAGTAGAGACATGCATATATCTATATTCTTAGCCCTAACTAAATTAAAAAGAAACTTCCTTGTGAAATTCACAGAGAACATTCGTTTAGCCTTCATTATATCATGTTGGAAGTTATATGTATGATTTTCAGACATGATGCAAGTTGAAACTTAGGTCATTGTTATTTATTACTGTCAGCAGAGGCTCTGACGGATCAGGGTAGGACCGTCACATGATATAACGGCCTTACGACCGACCGTCACACACTCTGTTATGTTTTTATTTCCCTATTATCTCTAACGCACTAGGACAGGAGCGTTACATTACTGTAACGGCCCCTCGATAGACCGTCACAAGCACTGTGACGCTCTCCTGTTAGAACGTTAGACTCTATGTTCTGTCAGCCCATGACAGAATAGTAACCAGTTAAATTAACCTATAATTAAGCCTAGTTAGCTAAGTTTTGACCTGTTATTATGATTTTAATTTTTCTTACTAATTCATATTGAAATCTGCATGATCTAGGCATCTTGAACTATTTTAAGTTATGTTAATTTTATGTGCCAAAACTTTATAGTTTTGTAATTAAAAATATGATTTTCCAATGTTGTATTGACGGAGTTTATCTTGCTTTCACGTTGTTACATATTCTTCCTCTATCTATGGAGTCATTTTCTTTAAGTACATGGCACATACTCCGGTATGTTATCCATTAGTTCACTTTGCACTATAGGAACATTATTCTTGGACATGAGGACCTCTCTATTGGATATTCTTCCAATGGACTAAGAAATCTTGTTTCAAGGCCTCCATAATTCTCCGCGAGCCTGGGATTCCCACTAGGACGCCGAGTTGGTTGTAACATTAAAACCCATTTGATTAGATTACACTATCGATATTTTCTGGTTCTAGCTATGTAACGGACCTATACTGGACCGTTAGGAGCACCTAACGGCCCACTATACGACCGTCACACTTCACTAAGTCTTTTTTATTAGTTCTAGATTCAGACTAATGTAACGGCCCAGAACTAGACCGTCACATCATGTAACGGCCCAGTACACTACCGTCACACTACTTGAGTACTTAACCTGAGGTTTGACCCAAGGGTTGATATTTCAAGGTTTCTAGATGACCCTTGATAATCTAGAACTTATCATATTGCTTAATAGACTTAATATAATGAATGAAAATTAAGAAATATACTGTTATGCTATCGATTTATTTTATGAGCATAACATTGTTTGATGTCATTTTTAATTCCTCATATTCAAATTGAAGCGTTCATTCATTGATTATTATTATCTTAAATTTATTGAACTTATTACATTCTTGGCCATACTTTATTGTTACATGCGTGGAAGTAACTTGATTCATACTTGAAGATGCGATCGAGCACTTTTTGTGTTCAAGGGCTCTATGCTAGTCCCCTCATCTGATTATCGGAAACATACTATTTTATAAACCATGGGGTATGATGCTACTGGCGTCGCATTGCGCTAGGAGTACTTTCTCTATAAATAAGTGAAAAATCTATGACACGACATGGCTTTCTTGCTTGATATTCCACAGAAATTCATGAAGTACTTGCTCATAAGCAAAAGATACTGGAGTGATGATTATGTGGCTGCTAGTACATTCTCGATACATTCTTATTCATGAAAGGCCAATACCATGTTCTTATCACATTCTTGCTAGTTCATACTTGCTCTCATTCTATCTTACATGATTATCGGATTACTTTGGTTTAATCGTGTGATCATCGCATTGCATGATTTTGCCTTATTCTTTAGAGCAAAAATGTTAATTGCCTTCATGTTGATGCGAAGATACCTACTGGGCAAGTGTGCTCATTACCTATTTCCAATCTTTTTCAGGAAACGAAAGTGAGTCGGGTTCGGATTCGGAAGGTTCAAGTAGCGGATCCGAGAGTGAATAAAGAATAAGCGAAGACTTAGGAAGTCTACATTGTTTAGATCGAGTCAATGTAATTTCATATTTCTTGAGTCTAGTAGAGTGAAAGATGATGGAAAAATAATTGTATTTGACTATTAATCATTTATGAAATAAAGTTGGAGTTTGATTAAATATTGTGTAATTGCATTTATGCGTGTGATTGTCTTGCGCTCTGATCGTTCTTGCTTGCAAGAAGCTTACCATGCCGACTGCTCGCGCTCCCCGAGTTAGTCTTCCGTTGTAATAAAGGCTCGGGGCGTGACAGTTAAGTTGGTATAAGAGCCTAAGTCTCAGGACTTAGGAAGAAGGAATCATGTCATAGGATAAGTCCAAGGTTTAAGGGCCCCTACCTATGAACTAAGGAAGAAGTTTCCATACCCATGTGAGAAGTGGGTAGAGCCCGGGATAAGATAATTAATTAGCTTTAAGATTTATTTTGTTCATTCCAATTTCATGAGAAATAACAAGTTGTTATTTTCTCTCAGGTACCTTATCTTACAAATGGCTCATCGTGTAGATTGAGATGGTATGCAACAAATAGTTGCCGGCCTTACCCAGGCATTGCAAACTATAGCGCAAGGTGGCGTAGGGGCAAGGGCTGGTGACCTACATCGCAATTTCTAGAGTTTAAATCCTCCACGATTCTATGGTTCGTCTAATCCCGACGAGGCAGAGAACTTGATAGACGAAATGAATCGTATATTTGATGTCATCCAATGCACCGATCAGGAGAAGGTGTGTCTCGCAACCTTTCAACTCAACCAAGATGCTCGCACATGGTGAAAGTCAGTTCCGGCACCTCCAGCCAATGCACCTCATACATGGGACGATTTTCTTACTTTGTTCCGTTCCAAATACTTTTCCGAGCATGTGAAAGAAAGGAAGGCTATGGAGTTCGCTGCTCTTCGGCAAGGAATGATGATGGTTGTCGAATATGAACTGTAATTTTCAAGATTAGCACCTTACGCACCGTATCTAATCAGTATCGATCTACTCAAGGGAAATCGGTTTATGGACGGGTTACGACTCGGCTTTATTCAGCAGCTCGGGACCCAAAACATCCGTACATATGCGGAGATGGTTCAGCAGGCATATTTGTGTGAAAGGACCTTAGAGAAGGTTGATAAGTTGAAAGGGAAAGGAGAAGAATCAAGCCGACGATCGGATCGGCGTTATAAGGAAGAGAAATTTAGTATCATGGAACCCTATCAAAGCCGTGATAGTAAGAAAAGATCTAGGAATGGAAATGGTGGAAGTTCTCATAATCAAAAGAAAGTCAAGGAGGAGAAGGAGCAAGTCGCCACGGCTTGCATGTTTTGTGAAAAATTCGGCCATTCCACTGAAGAGTATTGGAAGTGCCTTGACGCTTGTTTACGTTGTGGGAGCAGGGAGCATCGCATGCCAGAATGCCCCCATATGAAAGATCAGTCATCTGGTGTAGGACGCAGGAGGCAGGCTCGCCTCAATGCCGTTCTAGATGAAGAGGAAGCGCCCAAGGATGATGGGCTTATGGAAGGTACTCTTCGAATTTGTTCTCGTCCTGCATTTGTGCTATTTGATACGGGTGCCTCTCATTCTTTTATCTCCACTACTTTTGCTAAGACATTACCAATCGCATCAGTTCCCTTACCTTCAGATCTTGCTATTTCCACACCCTTAGGTTCTGGAACAAAACTTACCAACTATTATCTGATAGCGAAGTGATAGTAGAAGGTCACAATCTCCCCGCAAACTTAGTATGCCTTGACATGAAAGGTTATGATGCCATTTTAGGGGTAGATTGGCTTATAGATCATGATGCTTATATTAATTACCGAAATAGGATTATATCCTTTCAAAAGCCTGGTCTTCCAAGATTCTCTTTTTTTGGTATCAAGTACAAGAAACACCCCACTATCATATCCTCACTTCACGCTTGCAAACTTATCTCGCAAGGATGTGAAGCTTTCCTTGCTTCTGTCATTATCTCAGAGTCCAAAGAAATTAACATAGCAGACATCCCTATTGTAAATGAGTTCCCAAACGTATTTCCATCAGAACTACCCAATTTACCGCCCGAGAGAGAAGTGAACTTCACCATTGAACTCATTCTAGAAGCAGCACCTGTTTCTATAGCCCCTTACAGGATGTCCCCCACGGAGCTTAAGGAATTGAAAAGGCAGTTGCAGGAACTACAAGACAAGGGCTTCATCAGACCTAGCACATCCCCTTGGGGTGCGCCGGTTCTATTTGTAAAGAAGAAGGATGGTTCTCTCAAGTTATGCATCGATTACCGACGACTGAATCAACTCACAATTAAAAATAAGTATCCGTTGTCGCGTATTGATGAACTCTTCGATCAGCTTTCAGGAGCAGAATATTTCTCTAAGATAGACCTCAGATCAGGTTATCTTCTGCTTAGAATTAAAGAAAAGGACATTTATAAATCGGCTTTTCGAAGTCGTTATGGCCACTATGAATTCGTAGTAATGCCGTTTGGATTAACTAATGCCCCAGCAGCATTTATGCAACTTATGAACAATGTCTTCCAGCCATATCTGGACCAGTTCATCATCGTTTTCATTGATATCATCTTAATATATACCAAGACAAAGGAAGAACATGAACAACATTTGAAAATAGCTTTACAAACACTTAGAGAACACAAGTTTATGCCAAACTCAATAAGTGTGAATTCTGGGTCAAGGAAGTCTCATTCCTAGGCCACATTATTTCAAAAGAAGGTATTACTGTGGATCCTTCTAAGGTAGAAGCTGTCAAGAATTGGAGTCGGCCAACGATTGTATCTGAAGTAAGAAGCTTTCTGGGTCTAGCTGGTTATTATAGGAGATTCATTAAAGACTAGTCAAAAATTGCGATTCCTTTAACTAGACTTACAAGAAAAGAAAATCCTTTTGTCTAGTCAGAGGAATGTGATGTTGTGCATCCCTTTAGTTTTGATGATGACAAAGGATATGTGTGACTAATCAAAGATCTACTATTTTAATAACACAACACATGCAAGATTGATTGATTGCGTCTTCATATGATGGATGTGTCCAAATCAATACTAATCTGAATGCTCAAGTTATTTCAGGTTTACTGAAGTACTAATGAAGTCAACAGATCAGAGGAAGTTTTCAAGGGTTGCCTGTCGACCAGTGAAGAGGTTAGTGTCGACCAGCGAATCCAACAAGACACAGCTCCAGTTACTTTTCCTCTGTACAAGCTTCGGTGGTCAACCAAAGGCCTGCCCGTTGTCGACCACGAAGCAATACAAGCATCAGTCTGAACCATCAATCGTCTGGACATTTACCCCCTGTCGACCAGCGAGAAGGTCGTTGTCGACCACGAGCATCAGCCAGAATAAACAGTCGTCTGGACATTATTCTCTGTCGACTAGCGACAAGATCATGGTCGACCACAGGCGAAGCAGCGTCCAGAACCGAACTCTAACCGAATTCAGTTTCTGTTGAGAGAAACCTGCAGGTTGTTGCTGCAGGTTGTTGGGCGGTTCAGATGATAAGATTCCGCACTGGATTTAAGGAGAGAATCTTGGAAAGAACCAGTCAAACTTATGCAAATCTTTCGGGTAAATCTTCTCCCTGTTTTCTAGCCGATAATCCAATGGATGTGCACTCAATTACGAATCTGCGTGGGAAAAGCCTATGCTTTGAAAAGAACTGGTACAAAAGGTAAAGATGACAGAGAGCGGGGTGTGGAACACAGAGTAGAAGAAAAAGAAAGAATACACCCATGAAGATACTCTGAAAGAGGAAAGAAGGAGTGGCTCTTCAGAAACCACAAAGACTGCACAAGACCGAAGGCATCTTCATTGCTGCAGAAGGAAGACTGACTCAAGGCAAGCAAGACTCCAGTAGCGTCGCAGCTGAAGGCAATCGTCTGGAAGTTCCACAGGGAGTCTATTCCTGTTACCTGCAGTCCCAGGCTGAACTCTTTTTCTTTGATTCAAAAGCTCTTGTTCAGTCCTGTTGCATCTTTTGTTCTTTTCATTACATCAAGTGTCAAGCTGTGAGGCAGCGGGTACAAGCTGTGTGTCAGCGGGAAGAAGCTGTGTATCAGCGGTGTGTTGGTTGAGATCAGGAGTTCTCATTTAGTGAAGCCTTGCTCAAGTTGAGCGAGGGGTGGACGTAAGTCTCGGGAAGAGACTGAACCACCTAAAAATCATGTCTTGTGGTTTTGCTTGTGGTGTGTGCTCTTCTTATTGCTTGCTGTCGCTGTAGTTATCAGTTTTATCTTTACAACCCATAGTTTGCTTAAGGTCTAGTCGATCTTTGGTTTATAAATTGAAAAAGGGGCTAGATCTATTCACCCCCCCTCTAGATCTATTCAGTCCGTACGCAACACGTGGTATCAGAGCTAGACTCTCCGAAAATGTGGTCTAACAACCAGGAGAGACCTAGCGGACTGAACTCTAGAAGTCTAATGGCTGAGGGACACTCAGTGACTAGACCACCATACTTTGATGGAAATGATTACTCATACTGGAAAAATCGTATGCAGGTGTTCTTGAGAGCACAAGATCATGAGATGTGGAGAGTAGTGAGCCGCGGACCCTATGATCTGCCCGAAGACGAGGATACCTGGACTAGAGAACAGGTCAGAAAATCAACCATCAACTGGGGAGCTATGAACGTAATGCAATGCGTACTTCATCCCACGGAGTTCTCAAGAGTCTCACAATGTGCAACAGCCAAGGAGATGTGGGATCGACTCGAAGTCATCTATGAAGGTACGTCAGAGGTAAGGGAGTCAAAAGCAAATATGTTAGTCTCAGAATATGAAATGTTTAGAATGAAAACTGATGAAAACATTTCTGATATGTACGCTAGACTAGTACAACTAACAAATAGCTTAAAGAGTCTAGGGAAAACCTACAAGGAGCAAGAGCTAGTGAGAAAAATTTTAAGGTCCCTCACTCCTATGTGGCATACCAAGGCCACAGTCATTGAGGACTCAAAGAACCTCACTACTATGACTGTGGATGAACTAGTAGGTTCCCTAATGGCCTATGAGGTCAATCTAAAAAGAAAGGAAGACGAGGGCAAGAAAAAGAAACAGCTAGCTCTGAAAACTAAAATAGGCACCTCTGAATTATCTGACACTGATGACTCATCTAGCATAGGTGAGGAAACTGGTGAGCTTGCCATGCTAACAAGAAAGTTCAGAAAGTTTCTGCGGAAGGAAGGTAAGGGATTTAGAAATCCGAAGGGCATGGTAAGAAGGTCACCCCAGTTTAAGTCTGACAAAACTAAAGCCTCATCTAACAAACTTGTCTGCTACAACTGCATAAAACCAGGACACATGAAGGCTGAATGTCCAGAGGCTCCTAAGAAATCAAGCTTCAAATGGAAAAACAAGAAACCAAAGGCAATGATCAGCACATAGAGCGAGGAGGAAGAAAGCAGTGAAGAGGAAACAACTTCCGAGGAAGAAGAAGGAAACACATGTCTAATGGCCAAAGGAGACAGCAACGATCTTGAGGTAACCTCCCCTTTTCAAGACTTTTCTAGCTCAGATTGGGAAGAAGCCTATTCAGATTTACTTGATACATATGAAAGAATAAGAAGGGAAAATAAAAGTTTGAAGAAGAAGGTTAATCAGTTCAATAATGACAGCAACTCAATTGCCAACAGAACTGAACTAGAATTGGAGATCACCACCTTGCAAAATAAACTGAATCAACGCGAGATAGATGAAGAAAACGTCAAAGGGCTATTATAAGAAAATGAAGTACTGAAAAACACAATTGACGAGTTAAACTTAAAGACTCAAGAATATGAACAGGAAACTAAGCTAACTCAAGAAAGAAACAACTCACTCAAGGAAGAAAACAGTCAACTTCTGAAAGAAATAGAAAGAATCCAAAGTGAACTGAAAAACAAACAGGAAACATTGGATAAAATGACTAAGGGTCAAGAAAACTTGAACGCTGTGTTGGGAATAAAAGTAAATTTTCAGAAAGAGGGGTTAGGGTACAACCCAACGGCTAAAAAGGAATTCCAAATAAAAACTTTAAATGAAATAGCTGACTCTAAAGGAAAAGGCCCCTTGATAAACTTATATCAAAATAAACAAAAGGATATAGCTGAAAGCTCCTCTAAACAGATTAATGTCACCTTGGAAGAGAGGAATTCTAAAGGGAAAATGGATAATCCACATCAGTTTAAAAACAACAGTCATATCAGACGAGAAGTTCAAATTCACAGAAGTAACCAGACAAACAAAGCATTAAATCATGTTAATAAACACAAACATGTAAAACAAGGTGTCTGGAAACAAGCTGGTCGACAACAGACCCCTCCTCTGTCGACCAGAGGCTCAACCAGAACAGATACTGGTATCTGGAGAAACTATGGTCGACCACAGACTTACCAGATGTCGACCATGACCAGACACGCAAACAGAACCCACAAATTCTCTCAGCTGAAACAGAATGGAAATTGGAACTTAAGAGAGTGGACTCAGAATAGACACAACCTGAACAAGTTCAGAAATGAAAAGACAAACTGTTCTAACAAAATTTGGGTTCCCAAGGTGTTGTTACAGCAGTTTCATGATTTCACAAGCTATCTTGGACCCGGGTACCATTTGGGTCCAAAAGTTTCTGTGTAATTTGTGATGCAGGAATGTCTGGCAGCCATGCACAACAAGTGGTATTTAGATAGTGGTTGCTCAAGACACATGACGGGAGACAAGACCAAGTTCTCCCAGCTGAGCGCAAAAGATGGAGGATATGTGACGTTTGGGGGAAATAACAAAGGCAAAATCATTGGAATAGGTGAGATAGGTAAGAAACCCTCAAGCTGCATTGAAAATGTATTATTAGTGGATGGACTGGAATATAACTTATTGAGCATCAGTCAATTATGCGACAAAGGCCATAAAGTGATGTTTGACTCCAAGATCTGCAGAATTATTGAGCCAAATTCAGAAGCAGTCAAGTTTATGGGCAAGAGGGTAAATAATGTCTACATGATAGACTTGGATGATCCAGCCCGCTCCAACTTGTGCCTAACCGCCAAGAAGGAGGACTTGACCTGGTTGTGGCACCGAAGACTAGGGCATGTTAGCTATAGGGTGTTGCACAAACTTGTGAAAAATAAAATGGTTCTTGGTATGCCTAAAATTTCATTTGCTCAAAATGTCAAAGTATGTGAAGCATGTACCCAAGGAAAGCAAACAAGAAAATCATTCAAAGGTAGAACTGAAAGTCAGTCATCAAGACCCCTAGAACTTGTGCACATGGACCTTTTTGGCCCAACAAGAACTGCTAGTCTTAGTGGTAAGAAATATGGTTATGTTCTAGTTGATGACTTTTCCAGATTTACATGGGTAATGTTCTTATCACATAAAAGTGATGCTTTTTATGAGTTTCAGGAATTTTACAAAAGAATGAAGCAGGATGGTAAGTCCAAAGTGTGTACAATCATATCTGACCATGGGGGGGAGTTTGAAAATTCTGATTTTGATGTATTCTGCAGAAACAAGGGCATAACCCACAGATTCTCCTCACCAAGGACACTGGAGCAAAATGAGGTTGTGGAGAGAAGGAACCGCACTCTTGTCGAGATGGCTAGAACCATGTTGGTTGAAGCTAATCTTCCAAAGAAATTTTGGGCAGAAGCGGTCAACACAGCATGCTACATTGTAAACCGGGCAATGGTAAGACCGTCTAGTGCAAAAACTCCATATGAAATGTTCAAAGGTAAAAAACCATCCCTAGCTCATTTTAGAATCTTTGGTGCAAGATGTTTCATTCATAACAATGATAAGAAAGTCTTGGACAAATTTGAACCTAAGAGTGACTCAGGAATATTCTTGGGCTATTCTGACCGATCAAGAGCCTATAGGGTATTTAACACCAAAGATCAAGTGGTTGAAGAATCCCCTCATATTTCATTTGATGAAATTAATGATTTTGGAAAAAATGAACAGGTCAGCAAGGAAGAAGAAGATGGGGAATTTCTGGATGGCAAAGAAAAACCGATGGAGAATGAAGAAGAACTGAATCAAGAAAGAAATCAAGGTAATTCTAATGATCAAACCGAAGGAGAGGTCAACTCAGGTAACAATCTTGAAAACTTAAGACTTCTTAGAGATCATCCCTTGGATAACATTATTGGTGGAATTCATGATTCTAGGAAGACTAGATCTCAGCTCAAGGCCATTAATGAACTAGATCAACTTGCCCTTGTGTCCCAAATAGAGCCCAAATCTGTAGAGGAAGCCTTAAAGGATGAATCATGGATAAATGCTATGCATGAAGAACTAAATCAGTTTGAAAGAAATCAGGTGTGGAGTCTTGTCCCTAGACCCTCATCTCACCCCGTTATTGGAACCAAATGGGTTTATAAAAACAAGCTAAGTGAAGAAGGGGTTGTGATGAGAAATAAGGCTCGGCTGGTGGCTAAAGGATACAACCAGGAATTTGGGGTTGACTTTGAAGAATCATATGCTCCAGTTGCTAGATTAGAAGCCATCAGGATATTGTTAGCCTTTGCAGCATCTCATGGAATTAAACTACAACAAATGGATGTAAAAAGTGCATTTCTAAATGGTATTATAAAAGAAGAGGTCTATGTGGAACAACCCCTTGGTTTTGAAAATGATGAACTTACTAATCATGTTTTCAAATTGCATAAAGCTTTGTATGGATTAAAGCAGGCTCCTCGGGCTTGGTACGAAAGGTTGAGCTCCTTCCTCACTAAAAAGGGATACACAAGAGGTAAAATTGATCAAACATTATTTTCCAAGACCCAAGGTAAGGATATACTGATTGTACAAATCTATGTGGATGATATTGTGTTTGGATCTACTGAAACCTCTTTGTGTACTGAATTTGCAAATTTAATGACCAATGAGTTTGAAATGAGCCTAATGGGTGATTTACAATTCTTTCTTGGATTGCAGATCTCACAATGCAGAGAAGGATACTTTATAAATCAATCCAAGTACATAAAAGAGATGTTGAAGAAATTTGGCATGGAAAGGTGCAAGCCAATCGAGTCACCCATGGGCACAAATGCAACTTTGGAAGCAGATGTAAAAGGTAACATGGTAGATGCCAAGAAATACAGAGGTATGATCGGATCCCTGCTATACTTAACTGCATCAAGGTCAGATATTCAGTTTAGTGTATGCATGTGTGCTAGATATCAGTCTAGTCCTAGGGAATCACATTTAGGAGCTGTCAAGCGTATCGTTCGATACCTTGCCGGCACCAAAGAATTGGGTTTGTGGTATCCGACATATTGCAAACTAAATCTGATTTCATATTCGGATGCTGATTATGCTGGTTGCAAAATTGATAGGAAGAGTACTAGTGGTTATTGTCAATTCTTAGGTGGATGTTTAATTTCATGGGCTTCTAAGAAGCAGCACTCTGTGGCACTCTCCACTGCTGAGGCTGAATATGTCGCAGTAGGGAGTTGTGGTACACAAGTTATGTGGATAAAACATCAACTCCAAGACTACAATGTAGATCTTGGCTGTGCACCCATTTTATGTGACAACACTAGTGCTATTAACTTGTCTAAAAACCCCATTCAACACTCTAGGACAAAACACATTGAGATCCGTCATCACTTTCTGAGAGATGAAGTCTCCAAAGGAAATTTCATGCTTCAATTTGTGGAAACTGAAAAACAACTGGCAGACATTTTCACTAAACCCCTTAACAATGACAGATTCTCCACTTTAAGAAGGGAGTTGGGGTTATGCAGAATATCATCTGAAAATTCTTGAAATATTGATATGTTATGTTTATGGCTTTCTGTCATTTCTGCAAGTAGTTGTGTCAGTTAAGTGTCTGCTACTGGTAGGGTTGGGGGTTCAACTGATTACTGAAGCAAGCCTGCAAGCTCCTGGTACTGCTACTGGTTAGCTCTGGTGGTCGACCAACGACCGGGCAGTGGTCGACAACGTCATCAGGACAGGATACTGGATGGGTTCTGTGACTACGCAGATGTCGACAATAGACAGTCCCATGGTCGACAATGGATCTGTACGGAAGCAAATGTCCACTTTAGACAGGTTCCTGGTTGACACTAGTTCTGGTAGGGAATCTTTTGGACTGTTTAAACTGTTTGGGGTCAGATTCATCTTCACTCATTCATCATCATCCATACTTTCCATTCCCTGTGTCTTTCTATCTCATCCTGGCAAACATTATTTTTTATTTCAGCATGGATTCTCAAATTGAGGGGGAGAAAAAGTGTAAACTCATTCCTTGATAAAACATTGAATAACCTAACCATATCTTCCAATAAAATCACCAATGTAATCAATAAGAGTAGAGGTTGAGTGTAGTAATGAGGATTTGGACTGTACTACTTCAATAAATTCAAACCATAACTATGATTCTGTCATATGATTTTGAAGACTTATGATTTTTAGTAGTAAGTCGGTTTCTCTACCTGTGCCCGTGCTGAACAGTTAATATAAATCCAAAAATATAGCATGAATGCACGTGGAATACGCCATAACTCTATCTTCATGGTAGAGCAATGGATTGGATTCTGAGAAACTACTGCCTCCCATTTTTTAAAAAAAAATGGATGAAAAATAAGTGAGAGGCATGTGTGTCATGAAGAATCAATCTATCTCTACTACTATCAAAAATTATTGAGATTGGGCATACTGAGTAACTGGGGATATTGGCGTCTGATAAACGTATATCCTCACGGATAAAAGGTGTGTCCCAGTTAAAAGTGGAATGGTTAGGCATGCTAAGTAGCCAAGGTTTCTGGCGTGTAAAAAGCGTGTCTCCTCGTGTAGAAAAGCATGTGATAAACCTGACCATAGCTTTCAAAATGATTCCAAAAGGAAAAACTCAAAATTATCTAAAAGGCAGAGGAAAATGGTTGACCAGAGGCATGGCATGCAAAGAAAAGTTGAAAACACTGTTCAGCAAGCACAGCTATTAAAATCATCTCATGAAATCTATTATAAGTTTAAGAAGTCATGTGGAGGAAATTAGATATGGGGCGTAAGCTTATTGATGCAATACTTTCAAATTCAAGTGAACCACTAGGCCCACTCTACTTGTTTACAAGGTGGTCTCTGCTAAGGGTGGATAGGTTAAATAAATGCTTCATTAAGGAAAGGGTGTACACTTCAATCAATTCCCCCAAAACTTAATTCGGCTGATTAAATCCTGACCCTTCGTTTTCTTCACCAAGCTGTTTCACTACCCTAGGATAAACACCCAGGACTCTTCGTATTTCATTTTGCCCTATAAAAACAACCGCCTGGGTCCCTAGGTCGTTCATCTCTTTTTCACCTTCGGTTCCATCAACTTCTGCTCCACCACCTCCTTTCACATCCAACCCTGAGTCGCACGGTGTACTTCTCCAGATTTCATCTCAGCTGTCCTCTCTCACCTCCCAATTCCAATCATTTCAAGAGAACATGAATGCTGCCACCGGGCGCTTGGAACTGAGGGTTCAAAGACTAGAGCAGCAGATGGAGTCCAGATTTATCAAGCAGCAGGAACATTCTGCCCATGCCAGCTCAAGATTTAACCGACTGGTTGGCACTATAGCTCTAGTGTCCGAAGAAATGGGTACGTGCATCTCGTTCACCACTGAGCAGAACAAACAATTTCACCGCGATACCATTTCAGAACTCCAGAGACTACGGGTGTACTGTGCACGCATTGTTGGCAAGCCCGCTCCCAAGGCAAAAAAGTGTGAAGATCGACAGTTCCTCGTCCTCTTCGGAGTGACTTTTTGATTTCCCCTCTTTTTGTTGTTGACAAAGGGGGAGAGAGAGTCTTATGTCAATGTCATTGTGCTAAATAATGCCAAGTCTACTTATGTTATTTTCATCTTACCTTCTCTGTGTTGAGTCACTTGGTAACTAATGCTAGGATGTTTTTGAATAACATATCAAATGAATTGTCTGGCTGAAATAATTGCATGTTTTGTCACAATGACTCATGGTTGTCATCATCAAAAAGGGGGAGAATGTTGTGCATCCCTTTAGTTTTGATGATGACAAAGGATATGTGTGACTAATCAAAGATCTACTATTTTAATAACACAACACATGCAAGATTGATTGATTGCGTCTTCATATGATGGATGTGTCCAAATCAATACTAATCTGAATGCTCAAGTTATTTCAGGTTTACTGAAGTACTAATGAAGTCAACAGATCAGAGGAAGTTTTCAAGGGTTGCCTGTCGACCAGTGAAGAGGTTAGTGTCGACCAGCGAATCCAACAAGACACAGCTCCAGTTACTTTTCCTCTGTACAAGCTTCGGTGGTCAACCAAAGGCCTGCCCGTTGTCGACCACGAAGCAATACAAGCATCAATCTGAACCATCAATCGTCTGGACATTTACCCCCTGTCGACCAGCGAGAAGGTCGTTGTCGACCACGAGCATCAGCCAGAATAAACAGTCGTCTGGACATTATTCTCTGTCGACCAGCGACAAGATCATGGTCGACCACAGGCGAAGCAGCGTCCAGAACTGAACTCTAACCGAATTCAGTTTCTGTTGAGAGAAACCTGCAGGTTGTTGCTGCAGGTTGTTGGGCGGTTTAGATGATAAGATTCCGCACTGGATTTAAGGAGAGAATCTTAGAAAGAACCAGTCAAACTTATTCAAATCTTTCGAGTAAATCTTCTCCCTGTTTTCTAGCCGATAATCCAATGGATGTGCGCTCAATTACGAATCTGCGCGGGAAAAGTCTATGCTTTGAAAAGAACTGGTACAAAAGGTAAAGATGACAGAGAGCGGGGTGTGGAACACAAAGTAGAAGAAAAAGAAAGAATACACCCACGAAGATACTCTGAAAGAGGAAAGAATGAGTGGCTCTTCAGAAACCACAAAGACTGCACAAGACCGAAGGCATCTTCATTGCTGTAGAAGGAAGACTGACTCAAGGCAAGCAAGACTCCAGCAGCGTCGCAGCTGAAGGCAATCGTCTGGAAGTTCCACAGGGAGTCTATTCCTGTTACCTGCAGTCCCAGGCTGAACTCTTTTTCTTTGATTCAAAAGCTCTTGTTCAGTCCTGTTGCATCTTTTGTTCTTTTCATTACATCAAGTGTCAAGCTGTGAGGCAGCGGGTACAAGCTGTGTGTCAGCGGGAAGAAGCTGTGTATCAGCGGTGTGTTGGTTGAGATCAGGAGTTCTCATTTAGTGAAGCCTTGCTCAAGTTGAGCGAGGGGTGGACGTAAGTCTCGGGAAGAGACTGAACCACCTAAAAATCATGTCTTGTGGTTTTGCTTGTGGTGTGTGCTCTTCTTATTGCTTGCTGTCGCTGTAGTTATCAGTTTTATCTTTGCAACCCATAGTTTGCTTAAGGTCTAGTCGATCTTTGGTTTATAAATTGAAAAGGGGGCTAGATCTATTCACCCCCCCTCTAGATCTATTCAGTCCGTACGCAACATGTGAGAAGTGTTTCCAAACTCTTAAGAATCATCTTACTACAGCTCCTATTTTATCACTACCAATAGAGGGTGGTGGATTCGAAGTGTATACGGATGCGTCTGGCATTGGCTTAGGATGCGTTCTCATGCAGAATGGAAAAGTAATCTGTTATTCTTCAAGATAATTTAAACATCACGAGAAAAACTATCCCATACATGATTTGGAATTGGCAGCAGTTATTTTCGCATTGAAAATTTGGCGTCATTATCTTTATGGAGAAAAGTTCACGGTCTACTCGGACCACAAAAGCTTGAAATATTTATTTTCTCAAAAGGAGCTTAACATGAGGCAGAGGAGGTGGTTAGAATATCTCAAAGACTTTGATTTTGCTATTCAATATCATCCTGGCAAGGCTAATGCTGTAGCAGATGCACTCAGCAGAAAACCAATGGGTATGCTATCAAGTCTTATGATTAGTGTGACTAACCTTGTTCCTCAATTTGCTCTGTTCAACTTAGATATTGACATAAAGGAAAAAGATTGTTTCATAGCTAATATCCGAGCTCAACCTACATTGATAGAAGATCTGGTCAAGCTGCAAAATGATGATCCTATATTACTGGAAATTAAGACCAATGTTGAACAAAGGACATATTTTTCTATTTCCAATGACGGAAGATTATTATTTAAGGGCCGAATATGTGTACCAGATCATGAGGCTACGAAGAAATTGATCCTAGATGAAGCGCATAATTCCAAATACACAATTCATCATGGAGGAACAAAGATGTATCAAGATCTCAAAAGAAATTTCTGGTGGCCCAATATGAAGAGGGAAATAGCTGATTTCGTCTCTCGTTGTCTTACTTGCCAACAAGTAAAAGCCGAATATTTTAGACCCGCAAGAAAATTGCATCCTTTGAATATTCCTGAATGGAAATGAGAGAGTATAGGGATGGACTTTATTATGGGTTTACCCAAGACCAGAGGTGGACACGATGGTATATGGGTAATCATAGACCGATTGACTAAATCCGCGCATTTCATACCAATCAAGAGTCGATGGTCTGTGGATATTCTAGCAGCAATATACATAAGAGAGATTGTCAGATTACATGGTGTCCCAGTCACTATTATATCTGATAGAGATCCTCGATTCACATCACAGTTCTAGAAAGGTCTACAACATTCACTAGGGACTAGATTGAATTTCAGCACATCTTTTCATCAACAAACTGATGGTCAAACAGAAAGAACAAATCAGGTGGTAGAAGACATGCTCAGGGCTTGTGTCATTGATTTTGGAGGAAGTTGGCATGATCACTTGCCTCTGGTAGAATTTGCATATAACAACAGTTATCAAGCAAGCATACAAATGACACCTTTTGAAGCTATATATGGAAAAAGCTGTAGATCACCAATATGTTGGAATGAAATAGGGGGAAAGCAATTTCTAGGCCCTCACCTTATAAGAGACTCTACAAAGAAGATCAAGCTCATTTAGGAAAGGATGAAAATGGCGCAAGATAGGCAAAAGTCTTATGCCAACAACCGAAGACGTGACTTGGAATTTTAGGTTGGAGATCATGTATATCTGAAGGTTTCTCCAGGTCGTGGTATTCGAATATTTGGCATTAAAGGAAAGCTAACTCCTAGATTTATTGGCCCATTAGAAATTCTCGAAAGGATTGGTGAAGTGGCTTACAAACTAGCTTTACCTCCACAACTAGCAGGAGTTCATGATGTATTTCACGTCTCTATGCTGAAGAAATATGTATATGACCCTGACCACATTATCACTTATGACAATCTAGAAATTTAGAAGGACATGACGTACGAAGAAACGCCAATAAAGATTCTGGAACAAGAAGTGCGTCAATTAAGAAATAAAGTTATTCATATGGTCAAGATTCAATCGAAGAAAACATGGCCATATGAAGCAACATGGGAAACCGAAGCAGCCATGCGGAAAAGATTTCCAGAACTATTTAACTGTAAGTACACTCTCCACAATCTATGTATTGAATTTGGAGACCAAATTATTCTAAGTGGGGGAGGGTGTAGTGCCCCAGAATTTATATAAATAATTTTTGAATTATAAAATAATTTTTTGGAATTTATATAAAGGCCTAAATATATTTAAAGGGATTATTGAATTAGTAAGACCTTATAAAGCCCAATTGGATTGAAATAATTAACCTAGTCTATCTAATTATTATCCAAAAGGTTTAAGGACCAAGCCTATTAAGTTTGGCCCATATTCTAGAAGGGTACTTAGCTTATTCACATATTTTAAGGATAAATACTATTTTTATAAAATAATTGTATAGATAATTAACCAAAAGAGTTTGATTAATATTGAACTCTATACACGTTGAGTGTAATGGTCTAACGGGCGACCGCCACAGCCATGTAACACACCTATGGACGATTGTTACATCTTGCAGTTCCATGAAGTGAAAAACAAGCCTAACGATTGGATTTTTGCTAACTTATCTCTTAGGGATCGAGATAGGAAGACTAATAGAGGTGTTAAGGACTCTTAGAAATTGATCTAAGTTTTAAAAAGGACTCTAAAATCGATCTAATCTTCAAACCCCAGCCAAAATCCTATAAATAGAACCTAGTTTTGAACTGACCGACCCTTACTTTTGGCTCATGAAGAATCAAGGTAAGGAGTCATAATTTCGGGTAAGTTCTTTAGAAGCTTTTGTTTAGTATACTTTAGACTAATATCCCTCCAAATTTATTGCTAGGAGACCAAGCAACCAAGGAGATTGAAGCTTCCCAAGTTGCTGATTTACCACAAGAAGTGCAAGGATCAAAGGGTAGCACCTAGCATAAAATTCAAAGTTTAAAGGTCTTAGAAGAGGTAGGTTATCCCATGAACGGTAAAAACAACAAGTTAGGGATAAAAGCCCTCTGATTTTGCTTGATTACATACATGTTAGCTCATGAATTTCATGTTTTAGTAGAGACATGCATATATCTATATTCTTAGCCCTAACTAAATTAAAAAGAAACTTCCTTGTGAAATTCACAGAGAACCCATGCATGATATTCGTTTAGCCTTCATTCTATCATGTTGGAAGTTATATGTATGATTTTCAGACATGATGCAAGTTGAAACTTAGGTCATTGTTATTTATTACCGTCAGCAGAGGCTCTGACGGATCAGGGTAGGACCGTCACATGATATAACGGCCTTACGACCGACCGTCACACACTCTGTTATGTTTTTATTTCCATGTTGTCCCTAACACACCAGGGCTAGAGCGTTACATTACTGTAACTGCCCCTCGATAGACCGTCACAAGCACTGTGACGCTCTCCTGTTAGACCGTTAGACTCTGTGTTCTGTCAGCCCATGACAGAATAGTAACTAGTTAAATTAACCTATAATTAAGCCTAGTTAGCTAAGTTTTGACCTGTTATTATGATTTTAAGTTTTCTTACTAATTCATATTGAAATCTGCATGATCTAGGCATCTTGAACTATTTTAAGTTATGTTAATTTTATGTGCCAAAACTTTATAGTTTTGTAATTAAAAACATGATTTTCCAATGTTGTATTGATGAAGTTTATCTTGATTTCACGTTGTTACATATTCTTCCTCTATCTATAGAGTCATTTTCTTTAGGTACATGGCACATACTCCGGTATGTTGTCCATTAGTTCACTTTGCACTATAGGAACATTATTCTTGGACATGAGGACCTCTCTATTGGATATTCCTTCCAATGGACTAGGAAATCTTGTTTCAAGGCCTCTGCAATTCTCCGCGAGCCTGGGATTTCCACTAGGACGCCGAGTTGGTTGTACCATTAAAACTTATTTGATTAGATTACACTATCGATGTTTTCTGGTTCTAGCTATGTAACGGACCTATATTGGACCATCAGGAGCACCTAACGGCCCACTATACGACCGTCACACTTCACTGAGTCTATTTTATTAGTTCTAGATTCAAACTAATGTAACGGCTTAGAACTAGACCGCCACATCATGTAACGGCCCAATACACGGCCGTCATACTACTTGAGTACTTAACCTGAGGTTTGACCCAAGGGTTGATATTTCAAGGTTTCTAGATGACCCTTGATAATCTAGAACTTATCATATTGCTTAATAGACTTAATATAATGAATGAAAGTTAAGAAATATACTGCTATGCTATCAATTTATTTTATGAGCATAACATTGTTTGATGTCATTTTTGATTCCTCATATTCAAATTGAAGTGTTCATTCATTTTTTTTTTCACAAAACATCAGAAGGTATAAAGGGAGAGTGCCCAATTCAGAGGATGGGAATGTTCTCACTCCACCAACAACCACTAGATACAATTTTTATTTCTTGTGTATTGAAAGTACATATCGGAGGAGACCTTGTCTCTGTCATACAAAGAAAAAATGAGAAAAAGTCCTATACAAGTATCCTACGAAAGCTTGAAGCAATGCCTATACATGTTTCACTCTAAAATTAGGTAAGCCTCTAGCATCAGCTATAGCATAGCCCCTTGCAAGCATAGGTAGCTCACGGATGGAGTGAAACTCTGCGTTACTCCCCACATAGATTGCATGGTTGGCTAATGCGTGAGCGAGCTGATTGGCCTCTCTATATACATGAATGATAGGATATTGAAATGTGTGATGCAGCTACAGCAATTGTTGCCACCAAGGGAGCAGGGTCCAAGGTGGATCTTTCTTGGAATTCAGCAGGCCTGTCAAACTTAAGGAATCTGTTTGAATCACTGCCAAAGGAATGTTGTGGAAGTGGGCCAGGCGAAGACCATCTAGCAAAGCTCTACATTCAGCAACCATATTTGTCCCAAAGCCATAGTGGTATGCAAACCCCAGAATACCATTTTGGTTTCTAATGCAACCACCTCCCCCGGATTGGCCAGGATTCCCTTTACATGCGCCGTCAACTTAGGGAGTATCCCTCTATAGGAGTAGTCCACCGGACCATGATACAAAGAGTTCGTGCACAAGAGATTGTTATACCAAACCTTTGCAACAGACTTGTAAATTCCCAGCTGGAACTGTGCTTGAATTTCATCTTTCCAACCGAGTAGGCAATCTCAGCAGAAATGGCGTCAGCAACTCTCATTAGATTAGCATGATTTCCTTCATATCTGGCACAACATCTACACTTCCAAATGTTCCAAACAATTAGTAGCATTAGCAGTAGCCGAATGAAATACTTGGCTTTGTTTATCACTATCCTATTTATGGTGCTTTCTAACCTGATGATTATGCTTACATTATTCAAACAGGTGTTGCTAAATATCGGGGAAAATCTTCTCCAAAGATAGTTGGCAATTTCACTCTTAATGAATAAATGATCTTCATCCTCAATTTCATAGGAATTGTAGCAGCAGTCACACTTCGGTGCTGTGGACACACTTTTTATTTAAAAATCATTGTTTATTTATTTCTTGGCATTTATTAAGTGCGTGGGCGTGCCAGTCACAAAGTGATGATTTATTGTGCGCTCGATCTGAATAATCAGACGATTGTGTGGTTCGTGTCGGGACTGAGACCTGCCGCGCCATAAAGGTCTCGGCGTTATTTACATCCCCTTAGAGAGGGAAACACCCTTGATTAATCGTCCGGAATCAGGGCCTCATGGCCAGGAAACTATATCGAGAGAAACAAGCCGATAGCGGTCTCGAATCAGTCAAAAAGCCCTATGTCTAGGGAAGCAAGCATTTGAAAGATGTCGGTCACTCAAGGGACCATTTTCATATTCGGACGAGCGTCCGGCTTCAGAGAATCGTGATCGTCACGGGGAAAGCTGGAGCATGTGTATGCTGGGGTACGGCAAATTTATTGTTCAAAGGGATAGAAGACATTCAGTTGAATCCCGGTTAGAGTGGTCGAAAATCAGCGAGTTTATTGGCCCGGTGCGAGATCGAGTCACGACTATTCCGGGGGCGCCTCCCGTGGTCCAAACGAGGCTTGCGTGGGCATCGTTAATATTTTCGGTGCCGAAAGGCAGCGGGAAAGTGTCCCGGGACTAGATTCCAAAACAAAGATGTGTACAGAGATAGCTGGCTATAGGCCTAGGATGTGGGTCAGGCGATGACCATGGTTGGGGCGAACCCGAGGTCCGAGCATGACTCACGACAGTGTTATCGATGTTCCCATGTGTAGGGTTCGAGGAGGATGAGAGCCGCCTCTTTCCATTCGGATTTTGTCGATCATACACAGACCATTTTATGTTCGGACAAAGGTTCGTATAGAAAACAAGATGGTGACGGGAGCGAATCCGTGCAAATGTTTGCCGTGAGTAGGGCAAGTTTAATGCAAGCGCGGGATTAGATCTCGGTATATATGTCAGTCACTAACGGACCATCCATTATTCAGATGAAAGTCCGTATTAGCAGCATCAAAAATGACGATAAACTGTACGAATGTCTACGGCGAGTACGGCAAGTTTAATGTGGGTGCGGGATCGGATCCCGATGAAGACGGGTCGAGCTAACAAACTATCGGCCCGGGATAAGTTCGGATCATGGTCACGTCCGGGGTGGGGCTCCCGAGATCCAAGTCCGATCTTGTGGGGCATCATTACTTTTCTCTTCACCAAACCGTACGAATGTCCGCCGTGAGTATGGTAAGTTTAATGTGGATGCGGGATTGGATCCCGATGGAGGTGAGTCAAGCTGATGATCTATTGGCCCGAGGTGGTTGCAGACTATGGCCATATCAGGGTTTCCGAGGACCACATCTGATGCCATGGGGCGTCATTGCTTTTCTCTTCGCGCACAGTCCGGGGAAGTGAATCGTTAGGTGTGAAGCCCAAACTCGCCAACGTGCGCCCTCGCACGCGGATCGACCTGCGCAGTTAGGTCGCGGGGTTCGACCTGCCCGGTCAGGTCGCGGGGGTCAAGGGGGCAATGCCCCCGGAACAAAATTGGATTATAGAAAGGGTGATGGCGTTTGTTTCCTTTTTTATTAAGATTGATCCCTTTTTCATTTATTTTAGTTTTGAATATTTCTCCCTTTTTTATTGGCTACTTATCCTTTTTTGTGTTCAGGAGGCGCGCCAGTTTAGGGGGACACTAGGGGCGCGCCGGTTTAGCATGATACAAAGGAGGGCGTGCCGGAATAAGAGGTGTAAGGGGCGTGCCGGTTCAATGCCAAGGAAGGGGGGCGGGCCGGTTTAAGGTAATGCCAAGGAGGGAGAGGGGGGGGGCGCCGGAATAGCCTAAGAAGGGGAGGCATGCCGGTTTGGGCTCCAAATAGGAATGGGAGGGGGGCCTATTCATCTCAGGAATTCCAAAGTGGATTTGAGTGTGGGGCTAAACCGGCGCGGGGGGCTAGCGCGTCGGATTAGCCCACGCCGGATTAGGACGCGCCGGGTTAAGCTTCTATGAGGTTTTCTTTTATTCTATTGGCTCTGTTTCTTGTTTCTTTCACCTGCAAGTTAATCTGTTGATTGATTTATTCATCTTATTGATGGATTAAGCTTGTGGAAAGAGAGTTTAAGTATTTAAATTATTTATTAGGGTGAATTAGCCTGAGGATTCAAGTGTTTCGTTAGAAGAGTTTGTGCAGGAACTCAAAGATTTAGCTTGATTCAGGGGCTTAGTTTGTTCGTCTGTCTGTTCTTACGTATTCTCTGTTCTTACGTGTTCTTCCTCTGGTAAAAGTTGGGCAGCACCTCCCCTGGACTAAGGCTTGCCAGAGACAAATAGGGGAACACCAAACGGATTGCTCCGGGGTGAACCTCAAATCCAGACCTCAGGGCGGTCCGATAACCCAAATGTGAGTGTGGAAAAGCTCGAGGACTAGCCTTCAAGAGCTCCCACGGCTCACGGGTGATGGTTTCATGAAGCGGGACAAATGTATGCCACGAAGGGCCATGAATGTTCATCCTCATGTGGGTTCCTTCGAAGGCCTTGCCACGGAGAGGCAGGCTTCAAAGACCCTGGATGCATGGAAGATAGGGAGAAAATGGGGGACGGGAGCTAAAGCCAAGAACCGTGCTTGCCGACAGACTTCCTTTTATTCATCCACAAGAAGGGGAAGGTCGAAATACAAAATGGGGATCTACCCTAGGGCAGAGAGAAATACATTTAGGGGGAAAGAAGTGGAGATACATCAATGGGAGAGGGGGAACAGAGCACAAGCTCCCCCCCCCCTCCGAGCTCACCTCTCTCTCTCCTCTCTTCTCTTCTCTTCTCTTCTCTTCTCCGGCATGGGGACGAAGCCTCTTCTTCTCTTCGGGTGGCCCTCTCTTCTCTTTTCAATAGCCCATCGGGGGTTCCAGCTTCTCCCCGTTCTCTTCTTCTTCTTCTTCTCTTCACTGCTCACCGCCGAGAGAGCCCTCCTTCTCTAGTGGGGCATGCCTTTTATAGAACGGGTAGTGGGGGAGAGGATTCCCGCCACCCCTGCCGTGTTTGTAACAACGTTGTTGTTGTGTTGGATGCTGCTGATTCACGCCATACACTGGCGCTCATCCTAGGACGGGATGTTCGCAGATCTACCGGGAGATCTGCTGCCGCTTCTCCACCATGGATGCATGCCTTCGCCATTGATGCGGATGCGCTGTCGAACGGAGACGGAGACAGAGCTTCAAGCATTAAATGTCATGCCCTTTTGCGTCTGCGCCCGAAGCTGATGGGAGAACAGAGTACCGGAGCTCAGACGGGACAACTTTTGAGTTAAACCGACGTGGTGTTGTGCGTGCCGGATTAACAACACACAAATAGGCGCGTCGGATTATAGCCAATATGGGGCACGCCGGTTTAATGGCCACAGGAGGGGCGCGCCGGTCTAACGCCCAAGCAAGGGCACGGCGGTTTAAGTGCAGGCTGCGCCGGATTAGACTTCATCTCGGCTTCGCGGCTATTCGGACGGACGCTTGTCCTCCCGTGTTGCTTTAGTTGTAATGCACCGCCATTGGGGTGTTTAGTTCAGGGCCTCTGAATCTCGATTCAGAACTTTGAGTGATCTCCGGCGCGTGCCGAACATGTGTTCGAATTCCTGAGTTTCTTTTCATTCGGCCTTCGGCAATGCCGACTGGAGAGCCGGGGCCATTTCATCAGCCCGAGGGGCTTCTTTGTTGGGTGGCGGAGCACTGAGAAGGTATTCGTCTTGCTTGGAGGAGGCATAAGGTTTATTCGGCCCTTCCGTCTTTGACTTGCTCTCGAGTGCTGAGACGTGCATGCCGCATGATCATTATCATTTTTTTTTGACGTCCACAGGTGCCAAGCTGATTCCACTCTGTTGAATTCGGCTGTCTACAGGTATAGCATGGTATAAAAGTTTCCAGCAAAATAACGAAGCCCGATGAGAGAATTTATTGTGCCATAGCTTCTTGAAATTCAAATAAGGCCTGACTGTCTGCCCTTTCAGAAAGTTGTAGGTGGATTTGAGACTAAAAGTCCCTGTGTTGGAATGAGACAAGATATGAATATCATCACCATCAAAGGTTACAAATCTCTGAATCTGTTCCCTCAGCTGATGGCCTTCTATATATTCCCAAATAGGGTGTAGAAAGTCTGCCAATGCTTCTTTAACAGAACAGTCAGCAATTTCCGAGTGGATCTATAAAGACAAAAGATCAACTAAAGGTCTTTCCTTATACCAACTATCTTTAAGGAAATTAGTTGTTGCTCCATCGCACACCATCATTCTTGAGCCAGTCAATAGAATAGTTCGGGCCCTTTCAAAATCATGCTTCTTAATCCCTGCAGGGAAAAGAATTTTGCAGTTAAGAAAATGCTGATTATGCAAATGTTTGCTCCTTGTGAAGCTTGCCCAAGGTGACTTGCTGTGTATGGAATTCCAAATCAAATTGAAAGAGAAGCATAATTGTATGTCAAGAATGCCTCTGATTCCCAGACCACCTTCAGATATCGGGCTACAGATTTTCTCCCATGAAACCCAATGCTTTCTATTCATTCATTGATTATTATTATCTTGAAATTATTGAACTTATTACATTCTTGGCCATACTTTATTGTTACATGCGTGGAAGTAACTTGATTTATACTTGAAGATACGATCGAGCACTAATTGTGTTCAAGGGCTCTATGCTAGTCCCCTCGGCTGATTGTCGGAAACATACTATTTTATAAACCATGGGGTATGATGCTATTGGTGTCGCATTGCGCTAGGAGTACTTTCTCTATAAATAAGTGAAAATCCACGACACGACATGACTTTCTTGCTTGATATTCCACAGAAATTTACGAAGTACTTGCTCATAAGCAAAAGATACTCGAGTGATGATTATGTGACTTTCTAGTACATTCTTGATACATTCTTGTTCATGAAAGGCCAATATCATGTTCTTGTCACAATCTTGCTAGTTCATACTTGCTCTCATTCTATCTTACATGATTATCGGATTACTTTGGTTTAATCGCGTGATCATCGCATTGCATGATTTTGCCTTATTCTTTAAAGCAAAAATGTTAATTACTTTAATAGTGCCTTCATGTTGATGCGAAGATACCTACTGGGTAAGTGTGCTCATTACCTATTTCTAATCTTTTTCAGGATACGGAAGTGATTCGGGTTCGGATTCGGAAGGTTCAAGTAGCGGATCCGAGAGTGAATAAAGAATGAGCGAAGACTTAGGAGTCTACATTATTTAGATCGAGTCAATGTAATTTCGTATTTCTTGAGTCTAGTAGAGTGAAAGATGATGGAAAAATAATTATATTTGACTATTAATCATTTATGAAATAAAGTTGGAGTTTGATTAAATATTGTGTAATTACATTTATGTGTGTGATTGTCTTGCGCTTTGATCGTTCTTGCTTGCAAGAGGCTTACCATGCCGACTGTTCGCGCTCCCCGAGTTAGTCTTCCACTGTAATAAAGGCTCGGGGCGTGACAATAAATGGTTAGATGTTACCATCATCCACTTGACATGAGAGGGTTTAAAAATCATCTTTGAACCTATAAAAACACATAAACATCAAGTTAGTTTATGTATCAAAAATTAAGTTCTCCTTAACTTGATTCTTCCACATCCAACTCCATATCTTTACATAACAAATGCACATTGTGTCAAGTTAATGTTTCTTTAAAAACATGAGCCACAATCTTTGACAATTGATAGACTTTTAAATCTCTCAAGCATTCAAATATAAAGCCATGGAAGTTCAAACATTCAAATAGGATTCATGTATCTACCAAATCTTCCATATGCTCAACAACAGGAAACTTTAAGAGAGGGATATCCAATTACACCTGAATGAGCAAGTTCTTTTGAACATTTTAAGCCTGTCCACAAACTTGAAAGATTGATACATTAAAGTTCACATTGAATTAATCACTTACACGATCAAATAAGCATCATCAAGGCAACCAAAAGCCATTCAAAACACATGCTCTTCTAAACACACAATGTCTTGAAATCATTTAACCAAATTATAAAGATTTGCTACCACACACACAAAATATTTGTTATCATCAAAACCAAGGTCAAAAATAATGTGGGAACACAATACCCAACAGTCTCCCCTTTTTGATGATGACAAAATATTATGGCAATTTTAACAACTTTATCCCCCATTGGCATAATCAAAAATGGGGAACACAAAAGGTAGATCAATATGCATGAAAATCAACCATAGCAAGGAAACTTGATATATGCACAAAGACAAACCAATATGCTAAACTTCCAAACTGATATGAATATTATGTAAGTATCTAAATTATTCATGCAAGGTAGCGGACAAACATGAAAGACAAGCAAGCATGTAAATATGTATATCTCCCCCTCAATGGGATTGAAGGATAGCAAATGAGCATTTGATTCAAGTCAAAGTGTGAAGCTTGATGCATAATCAAAAAAGTAGTGCATGCATAAACTAGAGGCACTGCACAAACTATGATAATGACAAATTCAAGTTTCACATTCATCATAATAATACCCGAGAGTAGAATATGTTGTAATGAGTAATGAACTTCAAAAATATATGGATATTAATAAAATTTCTAAAGAACACTAGGCCTCACTTTGAAAATGGTTTATCCCTGAGTTAGTCTATAGTTAACACGAGGATAACTTTTCTTGTGATTTGTTTGAGTGTTATACTTAATCAGCTTAGGAAAGAGGCTAACCTTAGAATATCTCTGGGTTTCAAAACCCACAGCCGAAGGTGGGTTAATCCCATCTCTCTCCCTCTCCATTAATTAGTAATAACTTTCTCTCTCTCTCCCCCTCATTAATGCTACATCTCTCCCCCTCTCACTTTATTGTAATTAACGCTACCCCTCTCTCTCTCTCTATAGAAAGTTTATGTTTAATAACTTTTATCAATGTTACATTTTTAGATGGTATATTAACAATATTTTCATTAAAAAAATTATTATTGTAAAGATAAATTTATCATGTAGAATCTATTCAAAATATGTATAAGATTTAAAAATAGAAATATTAAAATCAATAGTAACTTTTAAAAATATTTGTGATTTTTAAATTTTAATTTGAGATTAATGATGTTATTTATCAAACAATTTTTATTTTAGTAGCATATTCTATTTAATTTTATTTCAGTAGCATATTATATTTATATATCTTTTTATTAAAAAAATATATAATTATAAAAATATATTTATCATATAGAATGTGGCGTCTCGAATTTTTTGGATATTTTTTAGATCAGGATCTGTATGTTTCGGATCACTTTCGTGGGCTCCGGAGTGCGTTTTGCGGTTTACTCGGATTCTGCGGAATCCCGTATAGGACGAACCACTGCGTTTTCCAGCTCCGGAATGTTATAGATGCATTTTACGTTTTACGAGAATCATGGGGATGATTTTTTTATTTTTTAGACTTTTTCAAAATTGTAATCATTGTTATTTTTTACTTTTAAATTTCAATTAGTAATATTATTGATATTACTTATCAAAATAAATTTATTTTTATGACATATTCAATTTATAGCATATATTAAACATAATTTATAATTACAATAAAATAAAAAAATTTAATTAAAATATATACTTAAACTCATAATTAATGTATGTTATTTATCATAATTAATGTATGGTAACCTACACAAATAATTAATGTCATTTTTTACTTTTGAATTTTAATTAGTGAGATTATTGATGTTATTTATCAAAATTAAATTTTTTTAGGATATATTTAATTTATATAATATATTAAAAAATAAGATAAAATAATTTTTTAAAGATGAACAGTAACATAAACTCTTATTTAATGGTATTTTTGACTTTTATATTTTAATTAGTGAGATTATTGATGTTAATGTTATTTTTGACTTTTATATTTTCATTAGTGAGATTATTGATGTTATTAGTGAGATTAATTATGTTTTATATCAAAAATATTTTTTTCTATGATATATTTAATTTTTAGCATTTATTAAAAATAATTTAAAATTAAGAAAAAAGAAAAATTTTAAAGATGAATAATAACCTAAATTAATATTTAATGTGTGTGAGAGAGAGAGAGACGTGAGAGGGAGGAGAGAGGAGAGAGATAGAGAGAGAATGGGAGATATATAAAAAATCAAAATGATATATAAATATACTATTTTATTTGTCATCATTACTGGATTAATCTACTACTTATCAAA
Organism: Amorphophallus konjac; assembly: GCA_022559845.1. Classification (NCBI taxonomy): domain Eukaryota; kingdom Viridiplantae; phylum Streptophyta; class Magnoliopsida; order Alismatales; family Araceae; genus Amorphophallus; species Amorphophallus konjac. The sequence continues at coordinate 351,349,023 of CM040126.1, forward strand.
TCACACTAGATTAAAAGTAGGTTATCCTACCTCCTTACTCCCAGGTTAACTACCCTCCTATAAATCAAAAATGGGTTTACTCCGGACTACTTTAATCGGGTTGAGTTAGCCCACCTTTAGCCTAACTCTCAACCAAAGTGAAGCTAGAGGGTTATTTCCTTTCTACAATTTCAATTAGATCCTCGACTATCGGTAGCTTCACACAACCCCTTTTTTGTTTCTTTTGAAGGATATCACCGTTCGGCGCGAGTCATCTCATGTGTCTCAATGGGGTTTCTTGGCTACTAGGATTGATGAGGACAGCACCAGCAATTTCATTTGATCAAGGATCCCGATGCTCGCCAACTATGCTACATCTTGTTCGCCACTTTATTTCGAGTCATATAATGTAATTTTTATTTTATTATCATGTACTTTTCCTTTTATTTGAGTCCAATACCTAGGTTAGGTAGCTATTTACCTAAGTCTAGAGACATCATGTGTGCTATTGGGCCCAATTATATGGGCCAGGCCTAGGGGCCCCCCCTTCCCCTTGGTTAGGTGTTAGTAGTCCAAAAGTCAGGGACTTATGTGAAAATGTTTGATTCCTATAAATAGGACCCCAATCCCTCATTTGTAAGGAAAGAATTATTGAGAAAAGTTTATCCACAAGAATTGTCTCCCCTCTCTCTCTCTCTAGCCCTCTCTCTCTCTCTAAAGGGGCGAACCCCCCTCTCTCTTCTCCCCTCTCTCTCCAAATTTTGAAATTCACTCTCTCTCCTCCCTATTCACCTCTAATTAAGACCCCTCCCCCTTCCCCATACCTCCCATTTAATCCCCCTCCAACCCCTACCTGGAAGCCCCTTCTCCTAGGCACCTCTCCCTCCTCCCAAGCAACCTTTCCCCTTCCCCATACAACCCTTCATTTTCCCAAGAGAGAATCCCCTCTCCCAAGTAACCTTTCCCCTCCCCAAGGCAACTCCTCCCCTTCCCAAGGCCACATTAACCAACCCCACATTAAACTCAGTTCAAATTTCCCTCTCTCTCCAAGCCACTTGCGCCCCCCTCTCTCTCTCTCACCCTCCACCCTTGGCCGCAACCCCCTCCCCCTCCACCTGCTAGCTGCGACCCAGCCCTCTTCTCCAGCCTCTCCACCACCTCTATCCACCTCCATCCAAGCCCCACAGCCATTAGCCCTCTCCCCATTGCAGCCCCTTCACCCCTCCCACCACTATCAAATTCATTCACCAATCTACTCTATCCAGTTCGCAGGCAGTAGAAGAAGCTCCATTTGCAGAGATTGCCCCGGTGCTGTGCGACATCATCTGGAGGTCCACCATACATCGCCGGAAAGGTCTTCCAGTCTTCTTCGCAAGCGAGTGGAATCATCTCATTCCGACTTCCCTACAGATCGTGGTGCCCATTCTCATCCGACTGCGCAACTGGGACCAGAACCTGGACCAGAGTTGCAGTGCAGAAGCTACCACGGCCACACCCCTCAACTTATGAAGGCGCCACTTGGCCGAGAGCTGCTACTACAAGGCATCTACCATCACCAACAAGCGGCATCCCGTTCGGCATCAGGAAAAGTAGTTTCTAATTTTTCTCTCCCAGGTACGCAGAACAGGCCATCAAGGTCTTGTCCTGACCCCCCCTCACTCAACGGACCTCTCCTCGCCACCCCGACGTCGTCTGGTGCCCATCTTAGTTGCTGCTCATAGAAGACTCGTCCACGGTCGTCCTCGACTTGGTCCTGCCACGTTTGGACTTCGGGAGCTGCCGTGGTGACTTCATCCATCTGCTGCTACACCCAGGGAGCAGTCCGAGTCTGATCACAGGGACCCTGTTCAAGAGCCCGTCCCGGCCGGTGTCGACTTCGGAAGTGCCAAAAAAAATTCACAGACGTACCTGGGTCTGTCAGTGACGTTTTGGCGCCAGTCTCGTCAAATTCTGAGTTCGGAGGAGTGCATGGCGGTGACCACTCCGACCCCCTATTCTGATGTTCCAGACCGGGACAGAATCGGCAAGGTGCTACATCGGCGCGATCCACGCTAATATCCCCTCCCCGCCTGGCCGGCTTAGCGCCCCTCCCTGCGTGGAGGTAGTGTTTGCTTGTACCCTGCTCTCCCCACCCCAAGTTCCCCCTCCTGCGTGAGGAGTAGTGCATGTATTAGCAGGTCATCGGCCGAAGCTTCATCGGCGCGGCGTGCGGGTAACCCACGCTTCCCCGCTCGCCCTCGTCTCCGGCTGGGATCGGCGTCTTTACGCCGATCAGGTGAGCTCCTGGTTGCGCTCCTCTTGGTTAGCACTTCTTGCTTAACTAGTATTGCTTCTTAGTTCCATCGGTGGTGAGGGAGTGCCCGATCCAAAATCAATCAAATCGAGTGTCCACCGCGGGGTGAGTTGTGAGAGAGCCACTATATCCCACGCCCTTGGCGTGCTGGCCGCCCACGGAATTGGGCATCCTAGGCCCTTAGGGGTTTATCCCAAGCTAGTCAAATCCCCGGAAAGGTGAGGTCCATTCTCGGACCCTCACCACGATCGCCGGTCCACCTACGGACCCGGGTGTGCGCGACGCGGGTGAATCCGCTTGAGTGGGTCCGCCGTTCGGTTCGATTGCTTGCAAATTTAAGTCCGAGGGGTCGTGTCACATCAAATGGTATCAGAGAAAGTTCAAAACTTGTCTCTCTACAAGTTGGTCCTAGGGCGCATTCGCATTTAGAGTCATTATCGGGCCACCCAGTGCATCATCATGTACACTCCACATTGGTTAAGTCCCCTCAACACGGCCTTCCACAAGAGTCCGATTGACCCCCTCCTCATGGATATCATCTTAGAAGGGGACCTTAGTTTTGACGGATCTAGTCCTAATGCCTACCTAAAGTGGGAGGCTACCATGGATAAACACTTTGAAAGGACTAGGGTCTATGAATACGCTAGAGTCCGCAGGGCCATAGGGCGGCTTCGGGGACAAGCCAAGAAGGAGTGGGAACGCATAGTGGGCTTAAGAAGGATTTGGAGGCAAGAACCCATAGGATCATGGGAAGAGATGAAGATTGAGCTTAGGAAGATCTACGCTCCCCGACCTTCCCACTCCTACCTTGAGAACCATAACCCGAGGAGCACTCCCACTCTCCCTTTCCCTCCCAGTCAACCTAAGACCTCCCTTAGGGTCTAAACTTCACCACCCCGGGTGCACCATGCCCCAACCTTCATCACCCCATCTCCAAAAAAACTTCCCATTCCCTTGGAGAGTAAGACCCCCACACCCCAAAGGGATAAGATTGTAATTGAGGTACATGAGGCCTCCCCCGATTGGGAAGAAGAATACGAGTCACAATGTCATGGGTTAGGCCGAGAAGTTCCCATCCCATGTGGAAGAAGCATCATGGCTCACTCCACCCTCACCATTCAAACCCACGTGGACCCCATGTCCACCCCTCCACCTAGGCCCGTGACGGCCACCATTCCCCAACCCAAAGTTACTCACCCAATCCACCTTCCGCTTCCAACTCCTATCCTACCCAAACCTAGCCCCCACTACTCCCACTCCCAACCCCAACCCAAGTCCGGCCTCACTCACCACCCTGGGTACACCTTACACCAACCTTTATCATCCTGCCCTCAAAGGACCCACTCACCTCCTTGGTAGAGGAACCCATACCCGACCCCATAGTAGTGAACATTCCGGACCCAATCCCCTCCATGGAGACCACCCATGTCCAAGAAGAAGAAGAAACTTCACATGGTGGCCTTCACCTTATGCCACCCTCTCTAGTTGGGACCAAGATCATCTTCGGAGAACCCCTTGTTAGTTGGCTAAAGGAGAGCCCAATTAGAGAGATCACAACCCATGTTTTCTCCCCCATGGAACAAAACCTTCCCATAGTTCCCTTCTCCCCCTACCACACTACCATCCAAGCCTCCTACCAAGTAGAAACTTTAGGAGACCTCCTTCACGGCCTAGCATGGCAAGTGGAGCTGACTGGCATATTGACTGCAGTGACTGACCGATCTAGGAGCCTTAACCTCCTACACCTATGTGTCGGGTCCATCACTTCAATTTACACTGTGGGTTGCTACACTAGCGATCTTCTTTTACTCCTCCCTACACCCGATGAGCCCGATGCTATCCACAAACTTGAGTTGCTTATCTCAGGTAGAACATCCAGCCCTCCATTCATGGCCGACCATCCCACCAAAAACGTTAGCCCAGTTATTTTACTAGAGGAGGAGAATCCGCCATCAAGGGGTTGTGAGGACCAAAGGGACATAGAGTTCCTCTCCTTAGGTGACCCTTACCATGACCCCTTCGATCCCTTCCTATACCCACCCACCTTACTCACCACCTTACTCACCACCAACCTTTTCCTACCCCAACCAACCCTATTGGACCAAGCCCACACCATTTTCCTAGACCCCTTTGACCCCTATGAGTGGAAAACCTCACACCAAGCCATACACATAGAAGGAGCCATGTGGATGGGAATGCATGTGCCACTACATTTTGCATCATTTGGTAGGGCTAGTAAGCCCAGTCATCTCATACATGTCACACACACTGTAGGCCCCATACGTGACTGGCTCACATTTGGATGTGCTAGTCCTCCCACATTCATCATAGCTCTTAAGCATGAAAGGAGCATACATGGATGTCCGGGTCCCCCAGTAACTATCACAACCATGCACGATAGGTCCACCTATGGTTGCCCCGGTCCTCCTGAGTCCATGAAAGTCGTCATCACATCTATGCATGATAGGTCTATGTACGGTTGCCCCGGCCCACCTTTGCATGCTATCCTCTTTCACACCCACTCACTGCATCATGATGCATGGCATGAGCATACACGCAAGCAATTCTTGACGAGTGGTGAGGTTCACAAAGAGCGGACAAGAGCTCGCGAGCGCCACTTGGAATTCCAATTACACAATCTGGTGATGATGACATTGGAGTGGCTCTACCCTAGGGTCACCTCCAATTCGAGGGCACGAGGACTTGGACCTTCCCAAGTTCCGAGTGACTTTGGCAACCTGGCTATCGGGTTGAACTTCCTAATGGGTTTTCGGATTTACCCCATTTTCCACGTGGCGGATCCGGCACCCTATATGGGCACCGCGGTGGATCCTAGTGAGTGTCTCGAGCCTTTATCTTCCTTTGAGAGGGACACCCTCGGAGAGCCACCAAAAATCAGCCTGAGAGTCCGACGTGTGCACACAGAGGCAATACTAGGCAAGCAGGGCTCCATCGCCAGCAAGAGGGTGCGCCTGAGACACCTCGAGAGGATGAAGGACCGTCCCCTGGTTGTGAACACAGGGTTGAGTTTGGAGGTTGAGGTTCACTCTGAGCTGCTTGAGAGGACCACTTCCCGGTGGGCCCATACTCGACGGAGTCGAGTTTTCTGCACCCCGGGGGTATGATGAGGACATCACCAGCAATTTCATTTGATCAAGGATCCCGATGCTCGCCAACTATGCTACATCTTGTTCGCCACTTTATTTCGAGTCATATAATGTAATTTTCATTTTATTATCATGTACTTTTCCTTTTATTTGAGTCCAATACCTATGTTAGGTAGCTATTTACCTAAGTCTAAAGACATCATGTGTGCTATTGGGCCCAATTATATGGGCCAGGCCCAGGGGCGCCCCCTTCCCCTTGGTTAGGTGTTAATAGTCCAAAAGTCAGGGACTTATGTGAAAATGTGGGATTCCTATAAATAGGACCCTAATCCCTCATTTGTAAGGAAGGAATTATTGAGAAAAGTTTATCCACAAGAATTGTCTCCCCTCACTCTCCCTCTAGCCCTCTCTCTCCCTCTAGCTCTTTCTCTATCTCTCTCTCTCTCTCTAAAGGGGGCGAACCCCTCTCTCTCTCCTCCCCTCTCTTTCCAAATTTCGAAATTCACTCTCTCTCCTCCCTATTCACCTCTAATTAAGACCCCTCCCCCTTCCTCATACCTCCCATTTAATCCCCCTCCAACCCCTAGGTGGAAGCCCCTTCTCCTAGGCACCTCTCCCTCCTCCCAAGCAACCTTTCCCCTTCCCCATACAACCCTTCATTTTCCCAAGAGAGAATCCCCTCTCCCAAGTAACCTTTCCCCTCCCCAAGGCAACTCCTCCCCTTCCCAAGGCCACATTAACCAACCCCACATTAAACTCAGTTCAAATTTCCCTCTCTCTCCAAGCCACTTGCGCCCCCCTCTCTCTCTCTCACCCTCCACCCTTGGCCGCAACCCCCTCCCCCTCCACCTGCTAGCTGCGACCCAACCCTCTTCTCCAGCCTCTCCACCACCTCTATCCACCTCCATCCAAGCCCCACAGCCATTAGCCCTCTCCCCATTGTAGCCCCTTCACCCCTCCCACCACTATCAACTTCATTCACCAATCTACTCTATCCAGTTTGCAGGCAGCAGAATAAGCTCCACTTGCAGAGATTTCCCCAGTGCTGTCCGACATTATCTGGAGGTGCACCATACATCTCCGGAAAGGTCTTCCAGTCTTCTTCGCAAGAGAGGTGGAATCGTCTCATTCTGACTTCCCTACAGATCGTGGTGCCCATTCTCGTCCGACTGCGCAACCGGGACCAGAACCTGGACCAGAGCTGCAGTGCAGAAGCTACCACAGCCACACCCCTCAACTTATGAAGGCACCACTTGGCCGATAGCTGCTACTACAAAGCATCTACCATCACCAACAAGCGGCATCCCGTTCGGCATCAGGAAAAGCATTTTCCAATTTTTCTCTCCCAGGTGCGCAAAAAAGGCCAACAAGGTCTTGTCCTGACCCCCCCTCACTCAACAGACCTCTCCTCGCCACCCCGATGTCGTCTGGTGCCCATCTTAGTTGCTTCTCGGAGAAGACTTGTCCACGGTCGTCCTCGACTTGGTCCTGCCACGTTTGGACTTCGGGAGCTGCCGTGGTGACTTCATCCATCTGCTGCTACACCCAGGGAGCAGTCCGAGTTTGATCATACGGACCCTGTTCCAGAGACCGTCCCAGCCGGTGTCGACTTCGGAAGCGCCAACAAAAATTCACAGACGTACCTGGGTCTGTCAATGACGTTTTGGCGCCAGTCTCGTCGAATTCTGAGTTCGGAGGAGTGCACGGCTGCGACCACTCCTACCCCCTGTTCTGCTGTTCCAGACCGGGACAGAATCGGCAAGGTGCTACATCGGCGCGATCCACGCTAATCTCCCCTCCCCGCCTGGCCGGCTTAGCACCCCTCCCTGCGTGGAGGTAGTGTTTGCTTGTACCCTGCTCTCCCCACCCCAAGTTCCCCCTCCTGCGTGAGGAGTAGTGCATGTATTAGCAGGTCATCGACCGAAGCTTCATCGGCGCGGCGTGCGGGTAACCCACGCTTCCCCGCTCGCCCTCGTCTCCGGCTGGGATCGGCGTCTTCACGCCGATCAGGTGAGCTCCTGGTTGCGCTCCTCTTGGTTAGCACTTCTTGCTTAACTAGTATTGCTTCTTAGTTTCGTCGGTGGCGAGGGAGTGCCCGATCCAAAATCAATCAAATCGAGTGTCCACCGCGGGGTGAGTTGTGAGAGAGCCACTATATCCCACGCCCTTGGCATGCTGGCCGCCCACGGAATTGGGCATCCTAGGCCCTTAGGGGTTCATCCCAAGCTAGTCAAATCCCCAGAAAGGCGAGGTCCATCCTCGGACCCTCACCACGATCGCCGGTCCACCTACGGACCCGGGTGTGCGCGACGCGGGTGAATCCACTTGAGTGGGTCCGCCGTTCGGTTCGATTGCTTGCAAATTTAAGTCCGAGGGGTCGTGTCACATCAAGGATTCATCACAATTTTGATTTGTTGTGGATTTTAACTTCACTTTTCAACGCGAGTTTCCTCATTTATTTCAGTGGAGATTCTTGAATACTTGGTTCCACATTCCACTTATTGATTGGAGTTGGTAATTTTTTCCTCATGATTACTCTTCATTTCCATGTAGAAATTTTATTTCCCTTAAAGTGTTGAAAAGAAGTTCTAAAATCCTTATCATTCAAAATCATATGCATCATTTTTGTTCAAAGTGTGTGGATAATTGCTATGTATGTAGAAAATGAATTTGCCATAACATAGTAATGACTCCCCCTAAATGTATGCATAATTAGAAATAAATTCTCATCCTTTGTATATGTCATGTTTCATAAATGATCAAAATCAATGCATTTTATTTAACAAGGAGGTGAGGTCTTAGAAGATTTTCAAGAAATGATCTTCTAGAAAGATATATACTTGCAAACAAGTAAGGATTTGAAAGTTAATTCATGCAATATGATTTCCGGTATGTGACGGAGAACTTAGGTCCGAAGACCACCATCGCGCATGAGGAAAACTTCCAGTTGGACATAATCTAACCTTATGCAATCGCCATTTGATATACCGGATAATCATGGCATTCATGCAAGCAAGGATAGAAAGTATGCACATGTATTTTCATGTATTTGCATGTGAGTGAAAAGATTATCAACAATTATTCCTATGCAAAATTCTTATATGAGTGCAAACTCAAGTATGCACCTATAAAGAGCAAATGCAAATATATGCAAAGTGCAAATGAGACTGTATATGAAATCTAGATTTATCCAAACATTAAGCAAAATCGGTCATGAAGTAAGCAAAGATAGATTATTCAAGGCAACTTTCAAACAAGTGTGAAATGGTGATTTTATTTTCAATATGAATAGGATTAAGACTAAAACATTGCAAATTTCCAAAAACACTAAAACCAAGATGCAACTGTTTAAGTGCAACCATTTTTCTCCAAAACATAAAATTTTACCTTTACAAATTTTTCAAAGAAAACCTAAGCATAATGAACTCACAAAACCAAACCATTTTTCTTTCTCACCTTTAGAAGCCTTTATTTATTGACACTTTCCTTGGCCTCAACGCGCCCCTGCAAAATAGATTCTCATTTTGACGATTTGGGTATCCAAGCCATCTTGGGTCCCGAGGGGTTAGTTCTTGTATGAGCAAAATATATTTTATTTTTCCTCTCAAACCACTCATCATCGGCCCTCATTAAGTCACACACATACATAGAGTGGCCGAACATACCACAGTAAAAGCATGTGATATTTGGATTTCTAGAACGACTCCTATGCATATATGATCTATCAACATATGAGTTCATGCATGAGTCAACATGAGTATAACCATATGAATCACATGATTTTTGAAATTTATTTTTCACAAATGAGTTTTTCTTTGTGGGTGAACGTCCCACATCAACTTTTTCGTTCCTAGCATTTCCATTGCTAGTCTCACCATGTTCAACCATTTTCCCTTTTCCTTTTAATTCCTTTTGAACAACCTCTTTCAATTTATTTAATTCATCATGCATGGTATTGAAGTTGGTTTCCATTTCTTTCTTAGATTTTTCACATTTGCTTAACTTCACTTTGATTTCATCCAACTCCTTTACGACTTCTTCATTTTCAGTTTTTAAGTTTTTCACATTCTCATAAGCATGTTGTTTCTCAATCTCTAAGCATGAAATTTCTTCCTCAAATAGAGAAACTTTGGACAATAACATTTCATTTTCATCTTTCAATTTTTTAAATTCCAACTCAAGCAAACTACATTTAGTGCATGAAGATGAACTAGAATGTAAAACATCATGAAGCTTCTTTTTCAGATTTTTATTTTTATGTTTCAACTTCTTGCACTTTTCATACAATCCACCATAAGTAATTTGTCATTATTCACAAGTGAGGTTTTCGTTATCAGAGTTCACCTCGGTGTCGTTTTCCTCATCGGCCATTAGACATAAATTCTGGACCGTCTCGTCCAGCTCATCATTTGTCACGCCCCGAGATTATGCAGCGGAAACAATCGGGAACGCGAACAGCCGGCATGGTAAGTCTCGAGCAATCAAAATAGTCAAAGCGCAATAACAATCACACAAAGTAATTGCACAATAATTTACTCAAATCTTCATTTTTATTTCATATCAAATAATCATAATTCAAGCACATAATATTCCACTCTCTCTCTAGACTCAATAAAGATAAAATTACATGTAAAGACTCATTCTAGACATAATTTGACATTGTAAGGCTTCTCTTGAATCCATATTCCTTTAATCGCTCTCAGACCCATCACTGGAATGACCTGAATCCGAATCTGATTCACTCGTATTTCTTGAAAAGATTAGAAAATAGGTAATGATCACACTTGCCCAGTAGGTATCTTCGCATCAACATGATTGGCAATATTAAAGTAATGAATATCTTTAGCTCTAAAGAAAAAGATAAATCATGCAAATACGATCAAACATGCGATTAAAGCCAAAGTACCAAGATATGATCATGCTTGAGATATGAGAATAAGAATTGATCAAGTATAATCCAGCAAGAATGTAACAATGGCCTTTCATGAACAAGAGAGTAACAAGAATGTACTAGAAAGTCATGTAACAAGCAAAAGTGTACCCTTCACTTAGTAACAAGGACTTCGTGAATTCATGTACATTTCCGTGATTTCCGTGGATATTTTCAATTATTTATAAAGAAAGTACTCCCAGCGCAATGCGACGCCAGTAGCATCATACCCCATGCTTTATATATGAAGAGGCGTAATCTCGCGCTGGACCTGAGCTGGGGGATGATCACCAAATAGTGAACTGCAAGAAAGGGAAACAGATAAGGGGGCCCAGGGATGGTTCCCTGGGGTAAACCCTCCGATGCCTAAGTCAGTAGAGCAATGGTGGAAGCTTTGAAGGGAGGAGGAAAAGAGAGGCGCGAGATCCCTCTACACCAAGATGGTGGAATGGTTCTTGCTCATGGAATTTTAGGCGTGTATTGGGCCATACCTTTCGCTGGAGGGAGTCCCAGGTTTAAATAGTGTGCTGGCCTCATGAGTCCCGTAAGCTGAGGAGTTTCAGGCGGGAGTTATGTCCTCAACGTGGGCTCTTTACGTCCTCATCGTGAGATCTTTATAGCCTTGAGGGGTCGTGGGTCCCTTATCCTCAAAAAGTCCTGCTCATAAAGGGCTCTCAACGGCATCATGGATAAGCAATCATCGGTTAAACCCAAGCATGAAGGGTGCCAACCCTGTCCGGGCAATAGGCATAGCTCGAATGAAGGTAGGTCGGAATGGGCGCTGATCGCTTGCCTCTATCCCGGTGAGGGGATAACTCGGGCATGGGTCTTCCTCCGTTCTGACCGACGTTCGAGCCTTCCGAGCCTAAGGGCCGCCGAGGAAGGGTTTGATTCCGAGTAATCTTATTGGGCTTTTTATCCTAAGTGGGCCTGCGGTGCTATCACTTGGATGAGCTGGGCCTTATTTGGTCTTGACGGACCTAGTTCGGCCACTCTTAGATGGGCTACAGAAATCCCACTCTCCACTTGTCCCCCTCTTACTCCCGAGCTTTAGTAAGCTCAGAAGAGTAGCTGTTTAGGATTTTGGACCAGCGTGGCTCAGGTGGGTGGAGATCTGGCGGTGTTAGTAAGCCACGTGTCGTGGTCACCTGGGCCCGTAATAATGATGATCCTGACGGATTTGAACTGAAGGGGCCACCTTTTCTCGGAGGTCGGAACGACGCGCCACCTTCCGCGTGGGAATATAGGCATTGCGTGCTTATCGTCGCTCCAGACTCCCTCCGTTTTTATGGTTTGGCTCTTCTTCGCGTTTGCTTTTGGGGCTCTTTGATGCATTGTGAGGACACGATGGAAGAGCAGAGGCTCGCAGTGGCGTTCGCGGAGTTGGCGGGGATAACTACAGAGGCGGTCCGACAGCTTCCCCTTCGTCCAGAGTCTTCAGGGTCCCAGGAGCATCTTTCTTCAAGTTCCTATCCAGATTCCATGGCGGACCCGCGTCCGAATGTCGAGGAGTGGGAGGGCGAGCCTGCGGTGAGGGCGGCGGCTCCAAACTGCAGCGAACTGGGGGAGGCAGCGGTGAAACGGCTGGAGAACCAGTTTCGTCTGCCCCACAAGTTTTTCTTCACCGCGGCTGCCCCCCAAGAGTCGAGCTTGGACTCTCGTACCGCCTTCCCTTCGAGCCCTTTGTTCTTAAACTTCTCAATTTCTTTCAGTTGGTGCCCGTACAGTTGGTAGCCAACTCTTATCTTCTTCTTTCCGCCTTTCGCATCCTTTGCTGTCAATGCGGAGTTCCTCCTTCCTTGGACCTCTTCCACTATTTTTTTTAGTTGAAGGCTCATCCCTCGGCCGGGAAGGGCTTCTATTTCATCCAGGCGAGGCGGAATAGGAGCTGTATCTCCTTGGCCGCAAAGGATTCTTCGCACAAGGGTTGGAAAATCCAGTTCTTCTGGGTGGGGATCCTCTCGGTGGAGGAGACTTGGAGATGTCCCGTAATTCCCAATTTTCATCCGAACATTCCTCCGAGGTAGGATGAGTTTTCTCTGGACACGGAGGAGTACGCGATCATTTTGCTGAAGCGTCGCCGGTCCACGGAGGAGCTGGTCACTCCGGAGAACATCAAGCGATGTCTTCTTACGCGGTTGCGGTCGTCAGGTTCGGTCGCCACGAATCAGTTTCTTCTCCGGATGTTGAGACCATCTCCCTTTCCTAATTATATCTTTCTTCTGTGCAGACACCAGGCGGCCGGTTTTGGAGGAGGCCGCAGAGGTGATCGATCTCGGCGATGACTCGGCTGCCGATGAGTTGGCTGCTCCCACGGGTCGCTCCCGAGTCAGAGATAAGGGCAAGGGGGCGACTCGGGGCGAATCTTCCGGGCCGCGGGGGTCCAAGCGCAAGGATCCCGTGGAGGGCATGATCCGGGTTGCCGTGAAGGCCAGGAAGCGGGCCAAGAAGGCCGGGGTCGTACTCGCAGTCGAAGGCGACCTTGCCGCGGCTCACCCCTCCGCCGAGCATGATGGGGCCGACCCTACCGGGTGAGCTCTCCCACCCACCGAGCAAGAGGGGGCCGAGGAGGTTGGGGCGGCTTCTGCGGTCGGCGATGATGCTGTCTCGGCTCCTCCTTCGGCCGGAGCCGAGGGGGTCGGGGCTACTTCTGTGACTGGCAACGGTGTTGGCCCGGCTCTCCCCTCGGTAGAAGCCGAGGGGGCCGTAGATGAGGCCAGTGACACTGGGACCACGGTCGAGATTGGGGTGTTGACTGAGGCGGGCGATGCGGCCCTGACTGATCGAGGCATGAGGGGTGAACAAAGCCGTTGCTCGATCTGGGCAGTTCGGCGGGACACCGACCGAAGAGGGGGTCTCTATTCCGACGGCCCTAGAGAGGCTCGGCATCTAAGGCCCTCTGTATCAAATATGTCATGGTATAGCCGCGAAGGTGAAGGGGGGAGACAGGCAGCACTCCCCGTCCATGGCCCTCGAGACAGTTATGGAGGGCGGCTTGGTCTTGGCCCAGATGGGGGCCACTCTGCCAGAAGCTTACGCTCGGTCGGAGTCAGAGTGGGTGAACCTGGCCTGGACCCTTGGCGGGTCTGACAGGAAGATGGCTCGGCTTGCCGAGGAGCGTGATGGGCTCTGGCGCGAGCTTTCCTCCGTTAGGGAGCTGGCGCAGGCGAGCCAGGTGGAGGCCCGGGCATTGACTGAGCAACTAGCTAGGGCCCGCGAATTGCTCGAGAGGAAGAGCAGGCTTCTTGAAGAGGAGCGTGTTGCTCGCACCGAGTTAGATGGCCAGTGGGAGGCTGAGCGTACCGAGCTGGTGGACCAAGTGGAGGAAGCCGAGCGCCTTCGGCGGGAGGCCGAGGCGGAGAAGCAGGCGGAGGAGGCCGAGAAGCAGACGGCTGAGGCCGGACAGAGGTTAGCCGAGGCGGAGCGGGAGAAGGCCGAGCTCGCTGGTAGGGTGGGATTGACCGGGGCGGAGGCGCTCAAGCAGTACAAACGCTCGGTGGCCTACCGGGTCGACCTTAAGGAGGCTGCCCTCCCCTAATACGAGTTAGGACTTCACCGAGGCATTCACAAGCGGTTCAAATAAGGCTACGACCGGGCCGTCTCTTATGCCGAGGAGCAGGCGTCCGAGACAATCGATTTCCCGTCTAAGCAATGCTATGACTTGGACTTGTCATCCTCTGGTTCCTCTGCATCGGAGGAAGAAGATCAGGGGGGCTCTTCATCTAAGGGGTCACCAACTCCGGATGCCTCGGGAGGGCACGCAACCGAGGCAGTTCCCACGCCGGTGAGGTCAGTGCTAGGGTCGGCCGTCGCTGAGGGTGCCGGGGGTAGACCGTCTGAGCCTTCCACTTTCGAGCTTCACGGTGGGCCAGAGGCCTAATGTATCTACTTTGCTTTCTCTTTTTATATGTCTTTTCCTTTTCCGAAGGAAAACTTTCCTTGTTGTATAGGGAAAAGGTAAGGCAGTAGCGTTATGATGAAGACTTAACTTTTTCGTATCGCCGTTGCCATATTTTGTTCAGCGTATCTGTAGTGGTTGGAAAGTGTTGATACTTTCTGCGTGGATCTCACCTGATGGTTGGGTGAGCGTCTGGCAGGGTGTCTTTCCGTTTTCTCATGCTTTGAATGCTTGGTCGCTTCGTGTGTCCCGCTGGGGCGGAAACGAGAAGTTTGAGGAGACAGTTCGTAGGGAGAGATCCCTTTGGCGTGTTTTCGAGGAGAGAATCATTTAAGGTAAATAGCCTCCCTTCGCCTATAAAAGGTCTGAAGGGCGTCCCTTCCTCTCCACCGCTTAGGGTTTTCCCTGACAGTCTTTCCTCATTCTTTCTTCACGTAGCATTGTGCCGCTATATTTGAAGCATGGAAGACGCTCTGGAATATGAGACTGCCGATGACGGAGGGCAGAGAGTCCTTGCTTCTTCGGGTTTAAAGAGGGTTCGATAGCCGGTGGGCAGGTTTAAAGAAGGTTCGACGTGCGGAGGCACGTCGTCTTCTTTTTATCAGTTCTAGCGGCGCTTGTGGGGGGGGAGATGGTGGACGGATGGGGGCATCAAGCATCCCTACCGCCCGTCCCTTCCTGCTCGCTCCACGGAGGGGAGGAGGAAGTCAATTAAGCTCCCTCCTTTCCGGGCTTTCCCCTGCCTCCTCGTCCAGCTCTGCTGGTTTCTTTTTCCATCTTCTCATCATTTCTTTCACTCTTCGGAGGGTGCCTGCACTCTCTTCCTTCCAAAGAATTGACAGATTGGTGGGGAGGATGCCTTCATATGCATTCCCTCTTCCCCTTCATCTCTGTCAACTTGGAATGTAGCCTTCTCCTTCCTAATCCCTCTATCACCTTTTTTCTGAGCTACCCGAGCCAACGGGGTCGATTACCCTTTATCCGAGCCAGTTTCTGCACAAGGCAGAGTCAGTGGCTGGGCGCAGGAAGGTCAACCGAGTCAGCCGAGTGATGGGCTCGTATGGCAGCGCCAGATGGATTTTTTACTTTTTTGACATGTATTTTCTTGGCTTTGGCCTTTCTGATGTACAAGCAAGTTGTTTGAATAAAGGAAAGGAGGCTTTTGTTTATTTCCATATTGCTTACACAAAGCTCAGCGTTCAGAAATAGAACTTGCGTAGTGTAGTCGCATTCCACATCCGAGGGAAGGGTTCTCCTTCCATCGTAGATAGCCGGTATGCTCCTTTACCAAGCGTCTCGACCACTCGGTAGGGGCTTCCCAATTAGGGGATAACTTGCCCGCCGCCTCAAGTGGTCGAGAGGCTTCGGCTTTCTTGAGGATGAAGTCTCCCGGTGGAAAGTGTCTATCTTGGACTTTGGCGTTGTAGTATCGAGTGAGGCGGCGTTGATATTCCGTTGCTCGGATGCTGGCAATCTCTCGGAGCTCATCTGCTAGGTCGAGGTTTTCGAGCAATTTCTGGTCGTTTGTCTCGTGCCAGAAACAGATGACTCGGAGGGAGGGATTTGCAATCTCCCATGGGATAACGGCCTCGGCGCCGTACACCAATTGAAAGGGACTTTCACCGGTTGCCGTTCTGGGAGTCATTCTGTGTGACCAAAGTACGTTCGGTAATTCCTCAAGCCAGCTGCCCTTGGCTTTGCCGAGCCTGGTCTTGATGCCTTTTAAGATACTCTTGTTGGCATTTTCGACCAGTCCGTTAGCCTGAGGGTGGGCGACCGAAGTGAAGTGATTGTGGATGTTTAGGTCGGCGCATTTGTCTAGGAAATAACGAGAATCAAATTACCGACCATTATCGCTCACTATCACTCGGGGGATGCCGTAGCGACAAATGATCGATTTTCAGACAAAACTCCAGACGACTGTCTCGGTGATTCTCGCTGTGGCTTCGGCCTCGATCCATTTGGGGAAGTAGTCGATGGCGACGATGATGAACTTCTTCTGGGCTTGAGCCGTGGGGAACGGCCCGATGATGTCAATTCCCTAAAGAGCGAAAGGGTATGGCTCGGCTAGGGTAACGAGCTCCATTGTCGGCTGATGGATCAAGTGGTCAAATCACTGGCATCGGTCGCAGTGCTTTACGTAGGTCAAGCAGTCGCGCTACAGAGTGGGCCACCAATAACCTTGCTATAGTAAGATCCCGGCGAGTGACCTTCCTCCCAAATGCGCTCCGTATAGGCTTTCGTGAACTTCTTGAATCGCTCGGTTGGCTTTGTCAGTACTGAGGCATTTCAAGAGAGGACCAGAGAAGGATCTTCGGTAGAGAGTGTTGTCCAGAATGATGAACCGCCAAGCTTGGTACTTCAATCTTCAAGCTTCCCGAGGGTCGGGAGGCTCTTGAGAGTCTTAGAGCGACAACAAGTAGGGGGTGCGCCAGTCGCTCGAGGAGGCCTGGTCAATAGCCAGGAGCTCCAAATCGATGCTCGATCGCTCTAGTTCTTCGAGAAGGATCGATCGAGTACCCTCGGGGTCAAGAGAGTAGGCCAGCCGAGAGAGTGCGTCCGCTCGGGAGTTTTCTTCCCGAGCTATTCAAACTACCTCAAAGCTCTCGAACTGCTGTGCCACGGCTCTGACCAGCTGGAGGTATTTGACCATCGGTGCTTCTCGAGCTTCGTAATCGCCGTTGACCTGGCTAGCGACTAGTTGGGAGTCAGTGTGAATTCTGACTCACTCAGCCCCCATCCACCGGGCCATGCGGGCTCCCAAGATAAGGGCTTCGTACTCAGAGGTATTGTTGGACGCCTGGAAGTTGAACTTCAAGGCGTATTGTTGCTCTGCTCCTTCGGGGGACTTCAAGAGGATTCCAGGGCCACTTCCGACTGAGTTGGAGGATCCGTCGATGAACAATTCCCAGGTTGGCCCGGGCGCGGACGGAGATTTTTCTTCGGTCGGGATAGTGCTCTCGGCGATGAAGTCAGCGAGCGCCTGTCCTATGATAGCCGAGCGAGGCCGGTATGATATATCGTAGGCCCCGAGCATGATGGCCCACTTGACGAGGCGTCCCGAGGCTTCAGGGTGAGCAAGGATCCTCTTCAAAGGTTCGCCGGTCAGCACGGTGATTGAATGCCTTTGGAAATAGGGTCGGAGGCGCTTGGCCGAGGTAACTAACACTAGCACGAGTTTCTCGGTTGCGGGATACCTTCTTTTAGCCTCATTGAGCACCTTGCTGGTGTAGTAGACCGGTCTCTCGACTCCCGAGTCATTTCTGACCAGGACCGAGCTAATTGTAGATGGAGTCGTCGAGAGATAGAGATACAAGGCTTCACCTAGGACAGGCTTGGAAAGCACCGGGAGTGAAGCCAGGAACTCCTTAAGCTCGGTGAATGCCCTTTGGCATTCCTCGTCCCATACAAACGTAGCAGATGACATTTTGGATCCCCTCAACAGCTTGATGAAGGGTAGGCATCGTTCGGTCGTGCGGGACAAGAATCTGTTCAGCGCAGCAATGTGCCCAGTGAGGCGTTGGACGTCTTTGATGCAGGTGGGTGGGCGCATGTCCAGGATGGCCTGGACCTTATCGGGGTTGGCCCCGATCCCAGGCTGGGTGACTAAGAAATCCAGGAACTTCCTTGATCTTACTCCGAATGCGAACTTGGTGGGATTGAGCTTCATATTGTACCTCAGGAGGGTGTTGAAGGTCTCAGCTAGGTCGGTGAGGTGATCCTCGGCCTTGGGGGTCTTGACGAGCATGTCGTCAATATAGGCCTTGACGTTTCGACCGAGCTGTCCTTCGAACATATGATTGACCAGCCTTTGGTACGTGGCTCCAGCGTTCTTCAACCCGAAAGGCATCCGGGTGTAGCAGTATACGCCGAAGTCGGTAATAAAGGTGGTCTTCTCGACGTCTCCTGGATCCATTCTGATCTGGTGGTAACCTGAATAGGCGTCCAGGAAACTGAGTATTTTGTTGCCCGAGGTTGAATCAACCAGTTGGTCGATGCTTGATAACGGATAGCAGTCTTTTGGTGTGGCCTTGTTCAAGTCGGTGAAGTCCACGTACATTCACAACTTTCTCGAAGCTTTTGGCACCAGGACGACGTTAGCCAGCCACGTCAGGTATAGGACCGGTCTAAAAAGACCAGTCTGTTGCCCCTTGGTGACTTGCTCCTTGATGATTACCTGCTTCTCTGGCGTGTGCTTCCTTCTGCGCTGTTGTACGGGCTTCGCGGTCGGGTCGAGGTTGAGCTTATGCATTACCGTCTCTTCCGGTATTCCAGGGAGTTGATCATCAGACCATGCAAAGACTCGGGTATAGACGGAAAGAAACTCTTTGTATTGCTGCTGAACCTCAGATGGTAGGTTAGCTTCAATCTTTACTCCTAGGGTCAGGTCATCGTTTAGGAAAACCGTTAGCAGCTCACCTCCAGGCTCAGAGGTTGCGGGTTTTTCCTCGACTCCCAGGGACCCTTGTTCTTCCCGTCCGGCCTTGTGGCTTCTACCGAGATATTATAGCACCTTCTGGCCGTCGCCTGGTTACCTCGACTTCCCCCATCCCATTTTTGGTGGGGAACTTCATCTTTTGGTGATAGGTAGAGGGCACCGCTTTCGTTCGGCTAAGGATTCCGCGGCCGAAGGTCGCGCTGTATGCTATCATACCTTTGATCACTATGAAGTCAACCATGATTTTGGGTGGGGTGCTGAGAGCAACCGGAAGGCTTAGGGCTCCCTCGGGATAAGTGGCCTGGCCATTGAACCCGCAAAGGGGGGTTCGGATCGGGCAGAGTTTAGACGAATTCTCCCCCATCTTAAGGAAACATTCGTAAGATAATACATTAGGGGCACTTCCATTGTCAACTAGAATTCTATCTATGTTACAATAGTTTATTGTGGCTGATATGACTAGGGCGTCGTCATGCGGGGTGGTCAGCCCTTCCAGATCTTGGTCGGAGAAGACTATGACCTGGGACTCACTTGGCGGGGCCTTGGGAGGCTCGACGGCTCGGCTCGCCCGCTCTGCATGACGCTTCCTTCCTCAGCTACTGTCCCCTCCTGATGCAGCTCCTCCAGCAATGACGTTGATGTGGACCCCGGGCGTTGTCGATATCCTCTGGGGTGCCTCTATCTTCCTCACGCCCAGCCACGAACCGGGACAGGTGTCCCTGGCGGACGAGGCGCTCGACCTCATCCTGGAGCTGGTGGCAATCGTCGGTATGATGCACGTGGTCGCTGTGGAACAGGCAGTGCTTGCTGCGATTACGGTTTTTCAACCTCATTGGCTCGGGTTGGCGGAGAAGGCCCGAGCCTTTGATGTCTTCATATATCTTGTACACCAGAGCGGTTAAGGGAGTGTACCGCTCGTACTTCTGGGACGGCTCCTTGTGCTCTCCGTCTCGGTTCCACCTTTTTCCTTGGCCCGAGCTTTACTCGAGTGCCCGCTTCTTGTCCCCCTCCCGACCCAAGCCGATTGCGCCTCGACATGGGCTGAGTACTTCTTTGCACTCGGCGTGGCGCAAAGCCAGAGTCACTAGCTCGACAAGGGTCGAGGGAGGGTGGAGGACAAGTTCGCGGAGGAGGTTCTCGTCCCGGGTGCCCCCGGTCAGCGCGGTTATGGCCGAGGCTACATCCAGGCGGGGGATTCTCAGGGCTTCTGACTTGAATCCGTTGATGTAAGCCAGGAGTTTCTCCCCTTGTGCTAGTTTGAGAGCCAATAGCCCAGCTACCGACCTCGGGGGGCCGCTACCGGTGAAACTCTCCTTGAATACTCGCCCGAATTGCTTGAAATCCCGGATGGATCCAGGGGCGAGTGCCTGGAACCATGCTTAGGCACCTTGGACCAAGGTGGTCATAAAGGCTCGGCACTTGATGGCGTCAGACGCTCCGTGAAGGGTCATCAGGGCATCGAAGCTGTCGAAGTGGTCGGTCGGGTCACCTTGGCCGTCGTAGGACTTGAAGGTTAGAATGGAGGTTCTGGAAGATACCTCTGCCTTCAAGATGTAATCAGAGAATGGGGATTTCTCCTCATCCTCTGCCGGAGAGACGTTTTGCAAGGCACGTAGGGCACGCTCCTGCTCTACGAAACGTCTCTCGAATTCTCGCAATCGGAGGGATAACTCCAGCTATCGCCGCGTTGTGGGGCTGGGGGGACTTCCTTGTCGTTCTCCGAGAGCTTTGGTCTCTGGGTTTGGACGACGTGCCACAGTTCTTCCCCTTTTCGGTGTGGAGGAGGCCTCTTGCTCTGGCGGAGGGGCTTGTGAAGGTCCTCCTGACCTGTTACGGATAATCTGCCGGCCTCGGAGGGTGAAGCGGCCTCCGACGGTGTGCTGAGACACGTTCTCGCGGGGAGGGCTCTCTGGAGGGGCACGTGACCTTCCATCCCTGGCCGCCTGGGTCCTCATGAGTTCCACGAGGATGTCCAGTTTTGCGTTGAGGGCTTGGAAAGCGTCAGCGCCACCGTTGAGTGGTAGCCCTACCGCCACGGGAGGAGGGGGTAGTTCGTCGGCTGGGGTGTTGGCGTTGGAGGGAGGGTTTTGTGAGGCTTGAGAGGGGCCTTCTCTCGCCGCCACCATGGCCTTTCCCCTGTCGCCGGTGGACCTCCTCTCTGAACTTCTTCGCACCATACTGGCTCTTTGGTCGTTTCCAACAGACGGCGCCAGATGAAGAGCCGTAATCTCGCGCTGGACCTGAGCTGGGGGATGATCACCGAATGGTGAACTGCAAGAAAGGGAAAGGGATCATGGGGCCCAGGGATGGTTCCCTGGGGTAAACCCTCCAATGCCTAAGTCAGTAGAGCAATGGTAGAAGCTTTGAAGGGAGGAGGAAAAGAGAGGCGTGAGATCCCTCTACACCAAGATGGTGAAATGGTTCCTGCTCAGGGAATTTTAGGCGTGTATTGGGCCTTACCTTTCACTGGAGGGAGTCCCAGGTTTAAATAGTGCGATGGCCTTATGAGTCCCGTAAGCTGAGGAGTTTCAGGCGGGAGTTACGTCCTCAACGTGGGCTCTTTACGTCCTCATCGTGGGATCTTTATAGTCTTGAGGGGTTGTGGGTCCCTTATCCTCAAAAGCTCCTGCTCATAAAGGGCTCTCAACGGCAGCGTGGATAAGCAATCGTCGGTGGAGAGGGGGATTTTCGCAGCCCACCACAAAGGTAGCCCAACAAGACCCACAAGGTCCAACCGGGCGAGCCCACCCGAGTGATAGCCCACAGGGCCCACTTAGGGAGAAAAGCCCAATAAATAAGACTCGAGGAACTAACTCTCCCCGGCGGCCCTGTAGGCTCGGCGGTCCCGAGACAACGGTCAGGTCCCAAGGAAGGTCCGGCCTAAAGCCCTCTCCCCGTCCGAGAGAGATAGGCTCCAGCCGACCTATCCGACCCCACCCTCGTCGGGCCATGCCTATCGCTCGGACATGAGCTAGCATACCCGAGGCTCGGTAAGGCCGGTTGATTATCTGTAGGTGCAGCCGTTTAGAGTCATCCGCCAGCGGAGAGTCAGGGGAGCCGCCGGACTCCAAGGGGATAACGTTCCCACGATCAGGCCATGAAAGCCCCCGTTAAAGACGTAACTCCCGCCGGGAACCCCTCAGCTTACAGGACTCCTGAAGGCGGCGCACTATTTAAGCAAGGGATACCCTCCGGAAGATGGTAAGATGAACTAAGCATTCACACACCCTAAGCTCCTGAGCACGATTCACTTCACCCTTTGGTGGAGAGGATTCTCGCGCATCAGCTCTCTCCTCCCCCCATTATTGCTTCCACCATAGCTCTACTGACTTAGCCATCGGAGGGTTTTGCCCCAGGGAGATCCCCTGGGCCCTCTGATACGTTTCCCTCTCTTGCAGATTCATCTTCTGGTGATCCATAGCCCGCTCAGGATCCTACGCGAGATCTCGCCTCTTCATCTGGCGCCGTCTGTGGGAAACGCATGAAAAATCGAGATGGTGAGAAGAAGCTAAGGGAGGAGATCCACCGGTGGGGCAGGTAAGGTTGTGGCGGCGGCGGGAGGCGCCCCCTCTAGGGTCTCGCAGAGCCCCCCCTCCAACGCCAGCATCCCCACCAACAGGCCACCACCCCCCCCCCCCCGGCGGAGGCCGGGGCACCCCTCGACGGCGGCGCCAACGCCTTCCAGGCCCTCAACGAAACGATGGACGTCCTCGTGGAGCTCATGAGGGCCCAGGCGGCCAGGGACGCAAGGTCCCATGCCCCGTCAGGAAGTCCCCCTCGAAGGAGTGTGACGCAGCACACCGCGGCAGGCCGCTTCACCCTCCGCGGTCAACAGCTCCTCCGCAACGACGTCGGAGGACCCTCGCATGCTCCGCCTGCGGAGCAAGAGGCTTCCTCCACGCCGAGGAGAGGGAAGCAGGGGGGCGAGGCCGCCGCGCCCGGGCACTAGTGCCCCGGGAGATCGCCAAGACGCCCCCCCCAGCCCCACGGTGCGACTGCAGCCAGAGCTGTCCCTCCGGCTGTGAGATTTCGAGAGACGGTTCGCAGAGCAAGAGCGCGCCCTCCGCGCCCTGCAAAAGACCTCTCTCCGGAGGACGAGGAGAAATCCCCTTTCTCCGAGTACATCTTGAAGGCAGAGGTCTCTCCTAGGGCCTCCATTCCAACCTTCAAGCTCTACGACGGCCAGGGCGACCCAGCCGACCACTACGACAGCTTCGACGCCCTGGTGACCCTTCATGGAACGCCGGATCCCATCAAATGCCGAGCCTTCGCTGCCACCCTGGTCCAAGGTGCTCAGGCATGGTTCCGGGCCCTCGCCCCTGGGTCCATTCGAGACTTCAGGCAATTCGGGTGAATTTTCAAGGAGAGTTTCGCCGGTAGCGCCCCCCCAAGGTCAGTAGCGGGGCTCCTGGCCCTCAAACAGGCGCAAGGGGAGAGGCTCCGGACTTACGTCCACCGATTTAAATCAGAAGCCCTCAGGATCCCCTGCCTGGATGTGGCCTCAGCCACAACCGCACTGACCGGGGGGATCCAGGACGAGAATCTCCGCCGCGAGCTTGTCCTCCACCCTCCCTCGACCCTTGCCGAGCTAGTGACTCTGGCACTGCGCCACGCCGAGTGCGAAGAAGTACTCAGCGCCTGCCGAGACGCAACCGGCTCGGGTCGGGAGGGGGACAAAAAGTGGACCTCCGAGCCAAATCCTGGCTCGAGTAAGAAGCGCGATCGAGAAGGAGAGCGCAAGAGAAAGTATGAGCGGTACACCCCCTTGACCGCGCCAGTCTACGGGATCTATGAAGACATCAAAGACTCGAGACTTCTCCGCCAGCCCGAGCCAATGAGTTCGAAGAATCGCAAGCGGGACAGGCATTGCCTGTTCCACGGCGACCACGGGCACCACACCGGAGATTGCCATCAGCTCCAGGACGAGATCGAGCGCCTCATCCGTCTGGGACACCTAGCCCGGTTCACGACCGGGCACAAAGAAGACCGAGACGCCGCAGAGGAGATCGACAACGCCCCCCGAGGGGTCCATATCAACATCATCTCCGGAGGAGCGGCATCGGGCGGCGACACCAGCCGAGGGAGGAAACGTCATGCCGAGCGAGCCAGCCGAGCCTTAGAGCCCCCAGAGGCCCGCCGATGGAGCCCCATGTCATAGTCTTCTCCGACCAAGACCTGGAAGGGCTGAGCACCCCGCATGACGATGCCCTCGTTATCTCGGCCACGATAAATCACTGTAATGTAGACAGGATTTTGGTTGATAATGGGAGCGCCCCCGATGTATTATCTTATGACTGTTTTTTCAAGATGGGGGAAGACCCATCCAAACTCCGCCCGATCCGAACGCCCCTTTGCGAGTTTAATGGCCTGGCCACCTACCCCGAGGGAGCCCTAAGCCTGCCGGTCACTATCGGCACCCCACCCAAAACCGTTACGGTCATAGTGGACTTCATAGTGATTAAAGGTATGATAGCGTACAACGCCATTTTCGGCCGAAAAATTCTCAGCCGAATAAAGGCCGTACCATCTACCTATCACCAAAAAATGAAGTTTCCCACTGAAAATGGGTTGGGGGAAGTTCGAGGTAACCAGGCCACTGCTAGAAGGTGCTACAATATCTCGGTGGAAGCCTCAAGGCCGGACGGGAAGGATAAGGGCCCCAGGGGAGTCGAAGGAAGAGCCGTGACCACCGAGCCCGGTGGCGAGTTATTAACGGTATTCCTGAACGACGACCCGGCCCTAGGAGTAAGGATTGGCGCCGACCTACCACCAGAGGAACAGCAGCAATACAAAGAGTTTCTTTCTAAGTATGTTCGGGTCTTTGCTTGGTCCGATGATCAACTCCCTGGTATACCGGAGGAGACTGTGACGCACAAGCTCAACCTCGACACCACCGTGAGACCCGTACAGCAGCGGAGAAGGAAGCATGCACCCGAGAAACAGGCGATCATCAAGGCGCAGGTCACCAAGGGACAAGAAACTGGTCTTTTCAGACCGGTCCTGTACCCAATGTGGCTAGCCAACGTCGTCCTGGTGCCGAAGACTACAGGCAAGTGGCGAATGTGCGTAGACTTCACCGATCTGAACAAGGCCACCCCCAAGGACTGCTATCCGCTACCGAGCATCGACCAATTGGTTGACTCAACCTCGGGCAACGAGATACTCAATTTCCTGGATGCCTATTCGGGTTATCATCAGATCCGAATGAGCCCTGAAGATGTCGAGAAGACCGCCTTCATCACCGACTACGGCGTGTACTGCTACACCCGGATGCCCTTCGGATTGAAGAGTGCTGGAGCCACATACCAGCGACTGGTCAACCACATGTTCGAGGGACAGTTAGGTCAGAACGTCGAGGCCTACATCGACGACATGCTCGTCAAGACCCCGAGGGCCCAAGACCACTTCACCGACCTCGCCGAGACTTTCGGCACCCTCCTGAAGTACAGCATGAAGCTCAACCCCGCCAAGTGCGCCTTTGGAGTAAGATCCAGGAAGTTCCTGGGTTTCCTGGTCACTCAGCGAGGGATCGAAGCCAACCCCGACAAGGTCCAGGCCATCCTGGACATGCGCCCGCCCACATGCATTAAAGACGTCCAGCGTCTGACGGGGCGCGTCGCTGCTCTCAGTCGTTTCCTGTCCCGTGCGGCCGAACGATGCTTGCCCTTCTTCAAGCTGATGAGGGGGCCCAAGATAGCATCTGCTACGTTCGCATGGGATGGGGAATGCCAAACAGCGTTCGCCGAGCTCAAAGAGTTCCTGGCTTCGCCCCCGGTGCTTTCCAAGCCCGTCCCGGGTGAGGTCTTGCTGCTCTATCTCTCGGCGATGCCATCAACGGACAGCTCGGTCCTAGTCAGAAATGACTCGAGAGTCGAGAGGCCGGTCTACTACACCAGCAAGGTGCTCGGCGAGGCCGAGCGGAGGTACCCCGCAACCGAGAAACTCGTGCTAGCGTTGGTTACCTCCGCAAAATGCCTCCGACCCTACTTCCAGGGGCATCCCATCACCGTGCTAACCGGCGAGCCACTGAAGAAGATTCTGGCCCATCCCGAAGCCTCGGGGCGACTCGTCAAATGGGCCATCATGCTCGGGGCCTACGACATCTCGTATCGGCCGTGATCAGCTATCAAAGGACAAGCACTCGCCGACTTCATCGCCGAGAGCACCGTTCCGGTCGAGGACAGGCCTCCGACAACAACCGGGCCAACCTGGGAGCTGTTCGTCGATGGATCATCCAACTCGATCGGTAGTGGCGCAGGGATCCTCCTAAAGTCCCCCGAAGGAATAGAGTTGCAATACGCCCTAAAGTTCAACTTTCTGGCGTCCAACAATGCTTCCGAGTACGAGGCCCTTATCTCGGGAGCCCGCATGGCCCGACGGTTGGGGGCCGAGCGAGTCAGGATCCACACCGACTCCCTACTAGTTGCAAGCCAGGTCAATGGCAAGTACGAAGCTCGAGAGGTACCTATGATCAAATACCTCCAGTTGGTCCGGAGCCTGGCCCAGCAGTTCGAGGAGTTCGAGGAGTTCGAGGTAGTCCGAATAGCTCGGGAGCAAAACTCTCGGGCGGACGCCCTCTCCCGACTGGCCTCCTCCCTAGACCCGGAAGGTACACGATCGGTCCTCCTAGAAGAGCTAGAGCGCCCGAGCATAGACTCGGAGCTCCTCGCCATTGACTCGGCCACTCCCGGCGACTGGCGCTCCCCCTACCTGTCCTGGCTACGGGACTCCCGGGAGCCCTCCGACCCTCGGGAAGCCCGCCGAATGAAATACCAAGCTCGGCGCTTCGTCATCCTCGACAACGCTCTCTACCGAAGATCGTTCTCCGGGTCCCTTCTGAAGTGTCTCGGTCCCGATGAAGCAAGCCAAGCTGTTGAAGAGATTCATCAAGGCCTGTGCGGAGCATATTCAGGAGGTCGGTCGCTGGCCAGAATCCTGCTAAGGCAAGGGTACTGGTGGCCGACCCTGCAGCGCGACTGCACGGCTTACGTACAACATTGCGACCGTTGCCAGCGGTTCGACCATTTGGTCCATCAGCCGGCCACGGAACTTATCACCCTTACCGAGCCCTACCCTTTCGCTCGGTGGGGGATCGACATCCTTGGGCCATTCCCAACGGCTCAATCCCAGAAGAAGTTCATCATCGTCGCCATCGACTACTTCACCAAGTGGATCGAGGCTGAAGCAACAGCTAGGATCACCGAGACAGTCGTCTGGGGTTTCGTATGGAAATCGATCATCTGTCACTTTGGCATCCCCCGAGTGATAGTGAGCGATAACGGGCGGCAATTCGATTCTCGGTACTTCCGAGACAGATGCGCCGACCTAAATATCCGCAACCACTTCACTTCGGTCGCCCACCCTCAGGCCAACGGGCTGGTTGAAAATGCCAACAAGACCATCTTGAAGGGCATAAAAACCAGACTCGGTAAGGCTAAGGGTAGCTGGCTCGAGGAACTGCCTAGTGTACTATGGTCGCACCGAACGACCCCCAGGGCGGCAACCGGTGAGACCCCTTTTCAGCTGGTATATGGCACCGAAGCCGTCGTTCCGTTAGAGATCGTCAATCCGTCTCTCCGAGTGATCAGCTTTTCGCCCGAGGCAAACGAGCAGAAGTTGCTCGAGAACCTCGACCCGGCAGACGAACTCCGAGAGATCGCGAACGTCCGAGCTACGGAATACCAGCGCCGCCTCACTCGGTACTACAACACCAAGGTCCGAGGCAGACAATTCCAACCAGGGGACTTCGTCCTCAGGAAGACCGAAGCCTCTCGACCACTAGAGGCGGCGGGCAAGCTATCCCCCAACTGGGAAGGCCCCTACCGAGTGATCGAGACGCTCGGGAAAGGTGCGTACAGGTTAGCCACAATGGAAGGGGAACCCATTCCCCGGACATGGAATGCAACCACACTACGCAGATTTTATTTCTGAAAACTGTATCGACAAATCGGGTAAAATAAACCCCCTTTTTTGCATTCATTCAAGATAACTGTTGGTACATCAGAAAGGCAACTGCCAGTACATTACATAGTGAAAAGCAAAAATCCATCTAGCACCGCGGCAAACGGCCATCACCCGACCGACCCGGTCTTGACCTTCTCGCATCCAGCCACTGACTCTGCCTCGCGTAGAAACTGGCTCGGACAAGAGATGGTCGACCCAGTTGGCTCGGGTGGACCGTGACAAAGGTGACAGAGGGGACTGCTCCACCCTGGGCAGCCCGCCAGAAGACCCTGTTCGGGCAGCGAAGCTGACCGCCCCGCTCGCCACGGTCGGTTGGGGTTGCAACGCCTCCCCGGGCGAACCCCCACCCTCGACCGGCTCCGCGGGATCAACCGCACCAGCAACTGCCGGTACTTGGGGTTACGACGCCCTCGCGGGCGAACCCCCATCCGCGCCGACCAATCCCTCGGTCCCAGCGCCGGCCACACCGGCATCGGCCCCCTCTGCCCCCACAGAGGGGAGAGCCGACCCATCACCTCCCTCTGCGGGGCCCCTGGTCTCCTCGGCCCCCTCTCGCCCGGCGGATGGGAGAGCCAGCCCGGAGGGGTCGGCCCCATCCTGCCCCCGAGGGGGGAGCGCCGCCGAGCCAGAATCGCCCCCGACGGCGGTAGGAAGGCCGGCTTTCTTGGCCCTTTTCCTGGCCTTCACGGCCTCCCGCAACTTCCCCGCCAGGGGATCCTTGCGCTTCAGGCCGGTCGATTGAGAAGTCCCCTCGGGGGCCGCCCCCTTGCCCTTATCTCGGGCATGGACGCGACCCGCCGAGACATCAGGCTCATCGGCTGCCGAGTCATCTCCCAGATCGATAACCTCGGCCGCCTCCTCCAGAGGCTCCCGCCTCACGTCTGCAACAAGAAGAAGCCCCAGTCAAGAGGAGGAAAAGAGCTACCACCCCCGAAAAAGAGCCTCAAGATCTGTACCTATCGACGTCAACCGCGAGAGAAGACACCGTTCGATGTTCTCCGGCGTCACCAGCTCCTCGATCGATTGACGGTTCTCCAGCAGACGGGCAGCCTGCTGCTCCACGTGGGGGGGGGAACTCCTCCTGGCGAGGGGGCAGATTCGGGTGAAAGTTGGGTGAGGTCCGGCATCTCCAGATCTCGTCCGTCGCCACCGCCTTCACCCAGAAGAATTGGCTCTTCCACCTCTTGTGCGAGGAGTCCTTCGCCGCAAGCGAGATGCAGCTCCTATTCCGCCGCGCCTGGATGAAGTAGAAGCCTTTCCCCGTCAACTGGTGCGCTTTCAACTCAAAAAAGAAGTGGAAGAGGTCCAAAGAAGGGAAAATGTTGTGCTGACGACAAAGAATCCGGAAGGCCGAGAGCAGCAGATATGAATTGGCCACCAACTGGATAGGCGCCAACCTAAAAAAATTAAGAAGCTGTAGCACGAAAGAATCGAAAGGAAGCCGAAATCCACTCTTCCAAGCCAGAAGGAAGGTGCAAATGAGCTCATCACGATCATCCAGACTCGTCTCGTACGGAGTGGCGGCGACAAAGCTATATCTGAGAGGCAGGCGGAAACTATGCTCCAGCCTCCGCACCTCCGCTTCCCCCAACTCACTACAGTTGGGGACGGGTTCCCGCCTCACCGGCACAAGCTCCGGACTCTGATCCGCCATCGAGTCGGGAAGAGATCCCTCGTACGAGCTCGAAGACTCCGGGGGAGAAGGAAGTTGCCGGACCGCCTCTGCGGTTATCCTCGCCAACTCCTCGAACGCCGCCGCAAGGCTCCGCGTCTCCGCTGTGCTCTCACGGCGCATCAAGAAGCAAGGAAAGCCTAAAACCCTGGAAGCCTAGAACGATGAACAACGCCCCCTATAAACCCCTGAGGGTGGCGGCGCGCCGTTCCGTGCTCCGAGAAAAAGGGGGGCCCCTTCGTTTCGAATCCGTCAGGATCATCATTACGGGCCTCGGCGACCGCTATAAGCGGCTCCATAACGCCAACGGAATTTCACCCACCTGAGCCACGCCGGTCCAAAGCCTCGAAAAAATACTCATCCGAGCCTCCTTGGCTCGGGAGTAGGAGGGGGACAAGTGGAGAGGGGGATTTCCGCAGCCCACCACAAAGGCATCCCAACAAGACCCACAAGGTCCAACCGGGCGAGCCCACCCGAGTGATAGCCCACAGGGCCCACTTAGGGAGAAAATCCCAATAAATAAGACTCGAGGAACTAACTCTCCCCGGCGGCCTTCTAGGCTCGGAGGGCCCGAGACAACGGTCAGGTCCCAAGGAAGGTCCGGCCTAAAGCCCTCTCCCCGTCCGAGATAGGCTCCAGCCGACCTATCCGACCCCACCCTCGCCGGGCCATGCCTATCGCTCGGACATGAACTAGCATCCCCGAGGCTCGGTAAGGCCGGTTGATTATCTGCAGGTGCAGCCGTTCAGAGTCCTCCGCCAGCGGGAGAGTCAGGGGAGCCGCCGGACTCCAAGGGGATAACGTTCCCACGATCAGGCCATGAAAGCCCCCGTTAAAGACGTAACTCCCGCCGGGAACCCCTCAGCTTACAGGACTCCTGAAGGCGGCGCACTATTTAAGCAAGGGATACCCTCCGGAAGATGGTAAGATGAACTAAGCATTCACACACCCTAAGCTCCTGAGCACGATTCGCTTCACCCTTTGGTGGAGAGGATTCTCGCGCATCAGCTCTCTCCTCCCCCCATTATTGCTTCCACCATAGCTCTACTGACTTAGCCATCGGAGGGTTTTGCCCCAGGGAGATCCCCTGGGTCCTCTGATACGTTTCCCTCTCTTGCAGATTATCTTCTGGTGATCCATAGCCCGCTCAGGATCCTGCGCGAGATCTCGCCTCTTCACAACCCAATAATTGTCCATATGTTCTAAATAGGGCCCAACAAGGCTTAGAGGCATAAAATAAAGATAATTTGCTTGACTTGGCGTCACTGTCCTCCATGAGCTAAGCGGGCCCCGGCGTATCCTCGGCCACCAATGCGTATTGCGACGTTTGTCCTCACCAATAGATAAAAGCGAGCTAGCACACACTATAGGACACGGGGATTTTAAGGTGGTTTGGGACCACGACGGGCTCCCTATGTCCACCCCTCACCGAACCGGTGAGGCTTCACTCGCTTACAACGAAGCACACGGAGTAAAAACTCCAACACACACGGAGACTTCATCTCCACAACGATCCAACACTGGGACCAATCCACACAGACACATGCCACAACAACCGCGGCACGATATAACCACAACCGTACGCAGACGATTCTCCATACACAAAGTCAAAGTTCAGAAATAAAGGATATGTTCAAAACATGCTCATAAACCAAGTGTAAATCACTGGAATAGAGATATAAAGAGTGAAGAAATAGATCCCCTTGTGTAGAAAGGGCAGTAGATGATCTTCTTTGATTCTCGGTTCGAAGGGAGGTCAGATGATGGCGATTCAAGCGTCCCTTTGTTCCTCTCGTCGATCCACTCTTCTTTCTCTTCCTCCATGATCTCCAAAAATGCTTTGATGGAGATGAAATCCTCCTTCCATGAGTTGCTCCTTCCCTTTCCCCCTTTCTTCACCTACAAGATAAGAAAATAAGCACATTAGGGTTCATGTTCACAAATTCGGAGTTGAAGCATATATATATATGATAGAGTGGGGAAAAGACACATAAAACCCTCCCAATATATGTTAGAAACACCCTAATATGATTAGGAACCAATGGGGGGTAGAATGATAAAGTTTAGAAAGGTTTTCAATGGGTTTTAAGACCTCCCGAAAATTCTATTCTGGAAGGGTCGACCCTTGGGGTCGACCCTCGTGCAAACAGAGGTCGGCCAAAAGCAAAAAACAATTCCTGCACTCAGGGGTCGACCCCTGGGGTCGACCCTACCCCAGGGGTCGACCCCTGCAGGCAGACACCACAATATCCCTTCAGTCCGGTCCAGAACACAAAGGGTCAACCCCATGCGTCGACCCATGTCAATTTAGGTGATAAAAACCCTTCAAACCCCATTTAAATCAAGCATAAAAAATGGTTAGATGTTACCATCATCCATTTGACATGAGAGGGTTTAAAAACTATCATTGAACCTGCAAAAACACACAAACATCAAGTTAGTTTATTTATCAAAAATTAAGTTCTCCTTAACTTGATTCTTCCACATCCAACTCCATATCTTTACATAACAAATGCACATTGCATCAAGTAAATGTTTCCGTGAAAACATGAGCCATAATCTTTGGTAATTGATAGCCTTTTAAATCTCTCAAGCATTCAAATATAAAGCCATGGAAGTTCAAACATTCAAATAGGATTCATGTATCTACCAAATCTTCCATATGCTCAACAACAGGAAACTTTAAGAGAGGGATATTCAATTATGCATGAATGAGCAAGTTCTTTTGAACATTTTAAGCCTGTCGATAAACATGAATGATTGATACATTAAAGTTCACATTGAATTAATCACTTACACAATCAAATAAACATCATCGAGACAACCAAAAGCCACTCAAAACACATGCTCTACTAAACACACAATGTCTTGAAATCATTTAACCAAATGACAAAGATTTACTACCACACACACAATATTTGTTATCATTAAAACTAATGTCAAAAATAATATGAGAACACAATACCTAACATGTCTCTTCCTCCACATGCTCTGGGAAGAAGATGCCAGCAAAAAACAAGGAGAAAGAAAAGGCAAAACCCCTTTTGCTTGGACTACAATAGGGCCCCTCCCCCCGGTAGCACCATTCAACCGCTGGAATTATTTAACCAGCAGGGGCCTCCCCCATATAACCAATGGGACTCTTTGGGACTTAACCGGAAGGGCCACTCCTGTGAACAAGTAACCGGTGGCCCCTGAACGTAGCATATCTGGTGGCCTTCAAACAGTCTATATCCGGTGCCCTCCACTACAAACGGTGGTGAGCTCCATATCCGGTGGCTCATTTTATATCCAGTGGCAACATTCTTAACCGGTGGCAAGCTTCATATCCGGTGGCAACTTTCTTAACCGGTGGCGAGCTCCATATCCGGTGGCTCATTTTATATCCAATGTCCCATTTTATATCCGGTGGCTCATTTCATAACTAGTGGTACCACGGGTTAACCGGTGGCAACGGCGACAACTGCTAAAAATTGAAAATGGCCATGGCTGACCTGTGGCCAACGACTGCTGGACCTTGCCAGTAACCAGGGTCCTTGCCCCCATGGCAGCCCCTTTATCGGGTGTGCAGCAGTCGTCAAAGCAATTACGATGGCGACGTCTTCCGCGGTCGGGTAACCTTCGGAGAACGTCATGGATACCAACTTCCTACCCATCACGAGGAGGGAAAATATGAAGGTGACGCATGAAAAGCAGGGTCGAGGAAAGAAACCATTGGATCTTCCAGTGTTTCTTTTCCCCTCGATGTCCACTTTGCATGCTCCCATATAAATAGGCAAGAAAAGAACAGAGAAAAGAGAAGACACAGATGGAGACCACCAGAAGATACGAAGAGAAGAACAGAGAAGGCTGCTACTGAGGTTCCAGTTGTTCTAGTCCAGAAGGGAGGAGAAGAAGAAGGGAGGTGAGGCTTGGGGGGGGGGGGGAGAGGAGCCAATGCTCCATTTTTCCCCGTTGTATCGTGCTTCTTTTCTTTGTAAATTTCCCACTTCTCCTCCTTACGATGTATTAGCCGTTGTATTCACCTTTCTGTGAGGAATAAAAGGAAAGCTTGCGAGGTGTTATTGAGGATGTGCGCTTCTTCTGTATTTACATTCACCATTGTTTCATGTTTCTCCTGTGGTTTCCATCGCTCCTGAGCATAATTGACTTCCCTCTCTGCTCATGCTTTGCTTAACGGAGCCAACAACCCCGTGTCTCCTTGTTATGGGGATGTACATGTCCGCTCCTTGTGTTCAAAAGGAATGAAGAAAGATTTTCTCATTTTTGTGTGTCTGCACGATGCTCATTTACTTCGTATTTACTTAGTTTAGCTTCACTGTCATCCCCTTTAAGGCCGCCATGGAAGCTTCCTTTGATCTATCCTTAACCCCTGCGGAGCCATAACCGGTGGCCCCTCATAGGGCGTTATCCAGTGGCCCCTTTTTGCCTTATAACTGGTGGTTGCTTCACCCCATTATCCGATGGCTTGGAGCTTAACCGGCAAGCCTTCCTTGCCCATCAACCGGCGGCTCACCATTGAGCTTAACAGGTGGGCTTCCCCCACTACTTAATCGGTGGCATCCCTGAACACTATAATCGGGGGCTTGCGTGCATGCCTTATCCGGTGGCCCTTTGCGGCCGTTATCCGGTGCCCACCCATGGGCTCTTATCCGGTGGACCTTCACAGCTCTCATCCGGTGGCCTCGCCAAGGCCCATATC
This sequence comes from Amorphophallus konjac, assembly GCA_022559845.1. NCBI lineage: Eukaryota > Viridiplantae > Streptophyta > Magnoliopsida > Alismatales > Araceae > Amorphophallus > Amorphophallus konjac. Next base: position 351,383,006 of record CM040126.1, read on the forward strand.
CGGTGGCTCCCTTCAAGCCCCCCTCATCCGGTAGCTGTGGGCAAGGTACTAAACGGTGGCCCTTTATGTTTTAGCCTCCTTCCTGCCTAGTTTTGCACTGTGTTTTAATGTGATGGTTTCGAGTGTTGCCGCTTCCGTGCGCAGTCATACCGTTTAGCGGCCATCTCGGACTTGTCCGTGGATGCATACCCACTTTACCCTCCCCCCCAATATGTGGGTTCGGGGGAGATGCTGCCAAATTTTCACCAGACTAATACCATATTAAAAGACAAACGGAAGCAACAAACAAATACAATTAATAACAATGAGGCACTTCTGCTGAAACAACAAAGGACTGCAGAAGAGCTGAAGGAACTGAATAAGAACGTTGCCATGGCGGACTGTCGAACACGATTGCAGACACAACCAAGATAAAAAAAAAAAGAATCAACCAAAGCTCTCTATATGCATCTAACGAACAAAGATTCCCCTCACATGCACGTAATGACCGCATTGCATTTCATGTGTGCTTGTGTGCTGTGACCCCGCGGTATATGAAATGGTGATGTGTGGAAGGTCGGATTGCGTCTGACTGGAAGCCGCCACTATGCGTGAGTGAAACACTACGTCTCATATCGGGAGTCGATCCCATGAACCCAATCCAACCTCGTGCATGCCTGAATTCATGGGCGATTGTGTGCCATCTCTAAATTAAAACCTCCCGCGTGCATTAAACATGAATTTGGACTCCGACCACCTCTTCAAGTGAAAGGAACGCAAAAAAGAATGCAAAAAGACCAAGGGAGCGTAGAAGCAGGTTTCGGTCGACCGGCCATGGGGTTGGGTCTACGCACTATGCAGCTGCGTCGACCGACCTGGCGGGTCCCTCCGCCCTGGGAAGTTCGGTCGACCGACTTCCCATTTCGGTCAACCAAACTCCCCCTGTTTCAAAAAAACGGGGGATAATAACAATAATAAATATTTTATAAAAATGATAGCCATGAATGGTAATAATAATAAAAATATATATAATAATCAAAAGGGAGGGCCATGACAAGATAACTCAAAGTGAATTCTAAAGAACCTATAGGTGGCATAAAAAAATCTGCACGCAAGTGGAATTAAAGCTAACAAGATGTAATGCTAAAACTCGCATATGTTGATGTGCATTTCAGAGATTCCCATCTCCCGTGGACCTCGGGCAATGGAACACCAATGGCACCTCAACTGGATGGATTTAGACCTTGGGGACTGTCCCGGTCATGGTCATGGTTCGACTTATCTTTGGGTCGATATCCTGCCAAGGCCTGACCCATTTCCTCATCGGGGCCTGACCCCGCTCTTTATTGAATATTGAACTTGCTGTGTTCCGGCAGACATCTACCCAAGAACTATTTGTGGCTCCGCGGCACTTATAATATGGACTTCCGTCCGAACATGAAATGGTCCATGAGTGACCGATATGATTCGAACACTTATACCATAACATGGGGATTTTAATGTGATTCAAGATTCTTATTGTCTTATCTTATTAGCATAATTCTCTAGGCCGTAGGGCCCTTTTTTCTGACTATCAATCAAGGGTGTTCTCCACTCTGGGGAGATATAATTAACGCCGTGACCTTTATGGCACACTGGGTTTTGGTCCCGACCCAAATTCCACTTTCGTCTGATCGGTCAGACAGTGCACACCAAGGGCTCCCTCGGAGCCCGAATAAATCGTCACATACGTGACCGACACGCTCACGCACTAAATAGACAAATAAACGAAGTAAATAAACTAATAAAATAAATAAATCAAAAATAGTGCGTCCACAGGGGTGAGTCTCATGTCATTGGCTCAGTAGGGGTCCCGCAGAACCCCTACCGTAAAACAACAGCAGTAAAGAACAGTCGTAACCTAGCGGAAAACCCGGTAGCCACTGGAACCATGGCTCTAAAAACTTCTCCTAATAGTACTGAAAGCAAACCCCGATCTCACAGTCGGGGAACCACCAAATTAATGAGAAAACCCCTGGCTATGCTGCCATAAGAAACATCACGACAACGCCGTCGCGGAGGCCTGTCCTCGCTGACTAAGGCCCAACCCAAGACCACGCGGTCTGGGAACACGGTCACGACCTCGCTGTCGTGAACCCAATACCATCTAGGGAAAACCCTCGGTGACGCTATCAAAAACCCAAGACCTCTGCATCGGGAAACGCCCAGAAACTACATGTGAAACCACGTCTCGAAGACAAGAAATGGAAACTCGAGTCAAGAGAGTCTCGTCACGCGACGGGAGTACTGCCCACTAGAAGCAAGGCCGAATGCATCCACGGACGTCTTAGTCCATATCTCAGGTGTCTCCCTCATGCAGGAGGGACACGCGACCTGGGACTCTAGCTCGCAACGCGTCCCTAAGCGAGGCAAACGCGAGATCGTGCGCGGTTGAGGAACTGGCAATGAGTCGGGTAGTCGGCTCTTCCGCGAGTACTCGGATTGAGTCACAGGACGTGTCATACTCACTCTCTCGCAGCAGTGATAAAATTGATATAACGGGCTATGTTCCTATCACTCTAGCAGCGGCATATAACAATGTATACGAGTAAAGCAAATACCTACGAGGAGGGTGGCGAGTGTACCTCCACGCTCAGGACATGGGGAAGACGACCCCGGCCAAGTACGGTAACTCCCGGTAAAAATATTACAATAATTACAGCAAATGAATTTATGTCCACTCCACGCAGGGAGGTAAAGGGCTACAATGTGGGCCTGGGAGTACCGATCTTGGGTTGACGGGCAGCGTGTTGGACAGCTCTGTCGGTGTCGTCCGGATGACGCGTGCTGCAAGTTATGGGGCCCATGTGCTGCTCAAACGTCCGAACTGGGCGGGGTGGGTCCCGCTGCCAAGGGGATTCCTGGAGGAACGACCCTTGGAAGGTGACCGGGCTGGCGCTGCTAGTGGGAGGCCGGGCGGCTCCGATCGCCGAGCGGTGAAGAATGCTACCACGGGTCTATTTTGTTGTTTCGGGGTTGTGCGACCCGACGAGATCGGCTGCTGCGGTCAATCCCGACGTCGGATGGACGCGAAATTTGCGCCGTTGGAAAGTACGTTCAGAGAGATACGACCCAAGGCCAGAGAAGGAAGTTTGTCTGTCTCTGTAATGACCTTGGTCGAATTTACAACCTGCTGGTTCACATAACCAGATCTGGCAGGACTGCTTTGGATCTTCCTGAGAATGGCCATTGACCGGAGCGAAAAACTTCAGATCTGGGAGTTGGGCCCTTTATGAAAGTTAGAGAGGGGGAAGTAAGGAAGATGCCAATATTTTTGGTCGATTTTCTAGAGGTGGTTTGATAGGAGAAATGGATTTTTGACTGGACAGGGGTCGGATCTGGACTGCACATGACAGAACAGATTTTGGCCTGAGTTTTAATTTTCCAGAGGGGTAAATGAACTTCTAAATTCGTGAAAAAATTTGTGGAGGTAGGTTTTGGTGGGCAGAATACTCAGTCCAAATTTGGACTCAATCAAAAATGGGGAAGGGGGTTGAATAATGGAAGAACAAGGTTGCTGTAACAAGATCTGCACAGGGACAAATCTATGTGGGTCTAGAAGCTTAAATGGAAACGAAAATGAAATGAAGGTTTAAAATTGGGAGAATTTTTCTGGAGATGGGGATTTATGTGGGGAACCTACCCTAAAAATCTCAGCTCCGTCAGATCTGGTATTTGGGAGAGAAAATTCAGACAAGGGACCTCTGTCATGATTTAGATAGATCTCGGCGGGTTGGCGGTGGCAGCGCGATGGCGGCTCGATGACGGCGGCGGCAGCGGTGCTGAGCTTCACACTCAGAGAGGTGGTGGAGGAGATGCTTCACACATCTGAAACCAGAGCTCTCACAGCTCTACGGGAGGAGAGAGGGGCGCCCTTGGGCCTTGTGAGCACAAATGAGAACTTTCCTTTCATTAATGCTAAGTAATTCATAAAATACAAGGTATATATAGAAAATGTAAAAAGACCTAAACTACCCTCAGATCTAGGTTAGGGGAGGGGTATACAAGGGATAGAAGATATTCCCCCCATATGGTAAAAAAACATACAATAAAAATGATTTACAAGAAGGGTGCGCCCCCCCTTTAAGAGACCAAAATGGATTTTTCTTCCATATTTAATCCTTGGTCTAAGTCCACATTTGGACCATGGACCAGGCCCCATGGGCCCTGGAGTCCATGTGGACCAATAAGGGGGAGGAAGGGGGCCCCTACTGGACCTACGTGCCCTTTTGCAAAGAAACCCAATGGCCTTTTACAAATAAACCCACTAAGACTTACAATTGCGTACCCAATAAACATAAGAGTATAAATACAAATATAAAAGGACATAAATGAAAAATAAAAAGTTAGTGCCTAGTGTTGATTCCATCAATTCTCCCCGGGTGGAAAGAACTCGACCCCGTCGAGTAAGGGGTGCGACAGATGCGGGACGGATCAACGAACTTGGGACTCTAGCTTGCAACTCGTCCCTAAGAGAGGGAAACGCAGGATCGTGAGTGGTTGAAGTAGGGGTATTGTGGTGGACTCGCCCGTAATCACTCAGCCTAGGATTGGGCTTAGGCTCGTCTACATGTGGGGCTCTTTGCCTCCGACTATGACCCACTTGGTTGAAGGTGATTGGGTGGGGTCGGTTGGAGATGCCAAAGTTGTTGTGCCCCTGTGGTTTTGATGATGGTTTTGATGATTGGTTGTTGATGTGAGTTAATCAAATGTTCAGTCATCTTGCTGCTCAGTTTAGATTAACATATTTGATGTTCAGTCTTGTTACATGTTAAACTGATGCATAAAGCATTCATTCATTGCTGTGGTTTTGATGATTGATATTGTATTTTGATGATAGCAATGATATAGTGTTTTCATGACATTGTGCCTTGATGATTGCATCATGACTGTGACTGGTACAACTGATATATTGTTTATGTTAGACTTATGTTATGTGCATAGTCTATACAGTGCTTCGTGGGGTTTATGCCCTAAGTCTATTCACTGCACAGCAAGCTCAAAGTCGATACATTGAGCGTCTCATGCATCATTCTGATAAGTCCATACATTGGACTGTAGTGTGCATTTGGCGAACACATCGCAAGTCTAGACATTGCACTGTAGCATGCATTTCCTTAAAGTCTATACATCGGACTGGTTTGCATTGGCTAAGTATATACAACGTCAGCTCATGCCTTGTCTGAGACAAAGTCTATACAATAGCTTTGTGTCTCCAAGTCTATACAGCCTTTTGCTTTGCCAAAGTCTGTACATTGGTCTGCATAGGCTAAGTGTTTACATCGTCAAGTACAATCATGCACTGGTCATGTAGTCTGTATAGCGTAAAGTCTATACTTTGGCACTGTAGCTTGCTCGTGCAAGTCTATACCTTGGACTGTTCTTCATGTCTGTACATCAGATTGTCTTCGTACTGTTTCTGTACTTGAGTTTTCGTGTTGTTTCCCCTCACTAACACGAAAAGATCTCGTGTTGTATGAGCATACAACACTTCGTGTTGATTTCCATGCGTGACAGGAAAGCTTGTATGAGGTTAGACTTCGTGTCGTTTCCCTTGTTTTCATCTTCGTGTCGCTTTTCACTCCGTGTCGTTTTTGTTCCACTGCGTGCAGAACATTGCAGCACTTCGTGTTGCTTTCTGTGTCACCACCTCGTGTCGTTCTCTGTGTAGTGTGTGTTTTTGTCACCACTATACTTCGTGTCGTTGTTCTTCACTTCGTGCTGATTACACCGTCTTCGTGTTGGTCTTTCTCATTAGACCTCGTGTCGTTCTCGCTTTGACCACACTTCGTGTTGCTTTACATAGACCTTGTGTCTTACTTGTTTGCAACCTCTTCGTGTCGGTTTCTGCTGACAGCCCGTGTTGTCCTCGTGTTGTTTTTCACCTCGCGTCGGTTATTGTTTTCATCTTCTGCGTGTAGTTTTCTTTGTAGTGTTATCTCTGTCACAAGTTGCATCTCATGTTATCGTTTATGTCTGTATGGTTTTACTTCGTGTTACTTACTGTTGTACATCGAGTCTTTACTGACTTCGTGTCGTTTTCTCTATTGTGTCCTCGTGTTGTCTCCGTGTCGTTGCTATTTGTTACTTCGTGTTGTTTCGTTTTAACCTCGTTCAGGTTTCTTCTAAAGTGCTGTTCTTCTGATAATCTATACAGAGTTGCTCTTTAAATTGATGACTTATCCGATACTCTGGTTTACAGGTGCCTTGATCGTGAAGCTTAAGGCAGCACGTGATCCGAGGCTGGAATGAAGACAGCTGAGAGACTGCCACGTGGTCCGAATAATTAGGGCTGGAAATGTGGAGGTCACACGTCGTGACTGATGCTGCTGCTGCTGCTGCTGCTATATATATGAGACCTTCGTCCACAGATGGAGGAGATCGAGTTGGCAAGAAGAAAACTCTATACAGAGAGCCACGATCCAGACAGAGAAGAAGAAAAAGAAAAGAAGAAGAGAAAGAGAGTGAGAAAGAGAAAGAAAGAGAGATTGAGTAAGAGATCGAGATAGCAGAGTGTGAAGAGAAGAAGAGGAAGAAGAATAGAGAAGAAGAGAGAGCTAGAGTGATAGAAGCTTCAACAGAAGATCTGTTCCTGCTGTACCGTGGATCAAATCCAGGCCAGCCAGCTCCTGCGAGAGCCACATTTGTTTTTATCTTTTCAGCTTTCTGTTGCTGGTTTCCTTTTATTTTAAACATTCACTTGTTGCTTCTTATGATTCTCTGTAGAGAGGTCGGGGTCCCTCCTGTTGGTTCAGGAGAAGGGAGATTGATATCTCCGGTCGCAAGTAGCTGGGTGCTACTTGTGGGTTCCCTCTGGTTAGAGGAAGGGAGATCTGATCTCCGGTTCTGGGCTTGTGGATTGCAAGTCTAGGGGTCCCTCCTGGTCTGGAGGAAGGGAGGTCTTCGACCTCGGGTTTGCAGGTGACTTAGTGTCACTTGTGTTTCCCTCTGGTGTTCAGAGGAAGAGAGACTTGGGTCTCTAGGTTCCCCTCCTGTTTGGAGGAAGGGAGGATTGGTCCTCCGGTTCTTGTCTTGTGGGTTGCAAGACTAGGTGTTCCCTCCGGTCTGGAGAAAGAGAGACCGTGGGTCTCTGATTTGCAAGCAGCTGGTGGGCTGCTTGTGGGTTCCCTCCAGGTTAGGAGGAAGAGGGGTCTTTGACCTCTGGTTCACTAGTAGTGGGGCTGCTACTAGCGGGTTTCCCTCTTGGTAAAGAGGAAGAGAGACGTAAGTCTCTGGGTTCTAGTGACTGTGGATTGCTAGAGTTTCCCTCCGGGTAGGAGGAAGAGGAGAGGCTGTTCTCCTGGGAAGCTGTGTATCAGCGTATGTTGGCAAGCTGTGTTGCCCAGCCATTAGTGAAGCCACACTTGGTTTGAGTGTGGGGTGGATGTAGGTCTGGAGGACCGAACCACCTAAAACCCCTTGTGCTTTGTGGTTTGGTTTATCTGCTCTTGCTTCCGCTAGATGATTGCATAGGGGCGCTCTAAGCGCTTGGCTTCTGGTTGAGCAGAAGTGTTGATTGGTTTTTCTTAGTATATTTTTATTCTGTCAAGAGAGCGGTCTTCCAGTTGAGCTTCAGATTGTAGAATCTGTCTTGTTCTTATTCTAGTTTTAATTGGGTGAAGTTTTTTTTTAACGGGTTATATTCATTCACCCCCCTCTGAATACTGCACCGAACCTAACAATTGGTATCAGAGCAGTTCTCTGATTGATCAGATCCAACGATCTGCAGAGGATCCTATTGTCCCTTGGTGCTTTTCTGACTTTACTCTTTGCTGCATAAATCTTCTTGCCAATCTAATCCATGGGTTCTCCACCGGTTTACAATGGTTCTAACTTTAATTCATGGGTTAGCAGTCTACACAATTATGTGAAATTGATGGATCCGGAACTGTGGAAATTAATTTCACATGGTCCTCACAGACTGCCAAAGGAAGAGTCCAAATGGACTAAAAGTGATAGATCAAGAAATGAAGAGAATCAGAAAGTCTTGAGATTAATGAAAGAAGCTACTGACAAGGCTCTACACTCTTGTTTTTATGACTGCAGGTCCGTAAAGGACATTATGGATGAGTTGAAGCTTGCTCAGAAGGGAAATGTGGACAACTGTCTGATGGCTGACAAAAGCAACCATGGTAGTGATCAAGATGAATCCGAAGAACGTGATGATGAGGAGGTAAACCCTTTCGAAAATTTTTCATTAGACGATTGGGAAGATGCCTATGATAATCTGTCAAGATCCCATAAGAAACTAGGGAAGAAATATAAAAATCTGAAAAAGAAGCTGGAAAATCTAGGAGGTGAAAATCTCGAAACTCTGAAAACTGAAAATGAAATTTTAAGAAGACAACTACAAGACTTTGACTCTATTACTACAGATCTAGATCATTTGAAATCTGAAAAACAAACTCTTATGAAACAAATTGGTCTACACAAAAGGGAGAGTCAAAAGCTTGTTTGCGAAATTGTTGAACTAAAGGAAAGGCTTAGCTTCGTTGATCATACTCATAACAATGATGTTTTTCAAAATGAAAGATTGGTGAGAGATTCAGAGTGTATCAATTCTGAATTGAAAGAATTGAAATCTGAGAATGAAAAACTCAAAAACCAATCCAAAGAATTTGAACATAAATCAATGAACCTTGAAAAAGAAAATGGTTTGATCACTGAGAAATTGAAGGCTGAAAGAACAATGAATTCAGAGATTCAGAAAAATCTTGACAAATTTCAATCTGAAAAACAACAAGAAATGTTTTATGAATGTCAGTCTTCAACAGATAAATGGGTGTTTGATGTTGAACTCCTAGAGCAGAATAGTAAACTGAAAGAGGAAATCAATGAGTTGAAACACCTAAACACACAGTTGACAGATAGGCTAATAACAATGGAAAAAGGCAAGTGTGTGAGTGTGGATAATTCTGATAGGTTGATGAATGCTGAACAAGAAATTGAGAGCCTAAAAACCATCAACTTAATGTTAAATGGAAATGTCAGTTGCAGTGAACAGAAAATAGCTGAATATGAGCTTACTATCACATCCCTTCAACAAGAAGTTGATGATCTTTACAAGTCCTTATCTAAAACTGACAAGGAAATAGAATTAAAACAGGAAGTTGAAAAACTCAAGAGTCTAAATGATGCCTTGCATCAACAAGTCATTTCCTGTGAAACAGATCTGTCCAAATATGAAGCTAAAATTGCTGATTTGAATTTTAAATTAAAGACGTGAAAAATTCTCTATCAAAATTTGTCAAAGGTAAGGACAATCTGAATAAGCTTCTTGGAAAGAGTGATAACTTTGAGAGAAAGGGACTGGGCTATAGTCCGACAAATAAAAGGAGTAATGGGAATGAAACATCTACGGTTTTTGTCAAAGCCACCAATCAGAACATAACCTCTGCTCCTTCTGTCTTCAAATTCACTGCACAAAAATCAACTGTGAAACCCAAAACTGTGGAACAAACTCCAAAACAGAAAAAGGGTGAAAATTCACAGAAAAAGGAAAAAGGCACTCCTGTTGCTGTAAAGAAGACTGCACACAATTCACATGATCTCTCACACACTCACATTAAAAAGGGTTCATGTTATTATTGTGAGAAAGGAGGTCACATAATGGAGGATTGTGGATTGATGTTAAAGGATGAGCATGCTAGTGGAACTTTACATTCTAGAAATTCTTTTGATAGAAACCATGCTGCTAGGAAGCCTGATGCCTCATGTTATTATTGTGGGAAACATGGTCATCTCATGAATGAATGTTTTATCATGAAAGAAGATAATAAACTACATGCCAGGTCTTCCATGCACTTTTATGATCCATATGGATCTAAACACAATTCTAGTCAGCACATTGTGTGCTTCAACTGTAATAAGCCTGGGCACAAGGCTGCTGAGTGCTGGTTTAGATCTACTTGGGGTAAAAATGGTTTTCATAGAAGAAATTCTTTTGCATGCTCTCACTGTGGGAAAAATGGGCATACAGTCAAGGACTGTTGGTATGTTCAAAAGAACTATGTTAAACCCCATTTTGTCAAATTCCCTGCAAAACCTTTTGTGAAAATTTCATGCTATAACTGTGGGAAGCCAGGCCATAAATCTGCTGAATGTTGGATGGTTAAGAACAAGCATCAAACTGTTCATGCATATAACAGAAAATCTTATGAACATGCTTATAAACATCACCCTGCTGTTAACATGTATCATAAGAACCAAAAACCAGCCATTTCATGTAGATACTATGGAAAAGTTGGACATTCTATGGATGATTATTTTCTGATGGAATATGATGATAATTCTCCTAAGAAACCGTTCAGAACACCTGTCAGGGTAAATGCAGGACCCAAAGCTGCTTAGGTCCCTGCAGGATCAAAATGATCATAATGTTGCAGGTGTGCCTTGGGTCAAAGAATAAACAGGGGTTAACAAACCAAGGCACTCAAATGGAAACCCCATGATTCAACTCTTCAGGTTAGTTCTGAACTTTGTTTTAAATTCATCATCTGAAATTGTTGTTTTGCTTGGTTGATCTTTCTTTTTCAATGTCTAGCTGATCAGTCTGCTTTCCAGACTCAGCTATTGAATTCATTTCTGCATAAACTTGATGCTCTTCTCTTACTATATGTTGAACTGAAATTGAATGCTTCGCTAAGCATATTCAGTTGATGCACTACATATGCTTTGTGTCAATGCATTGCATGCTTGTATTTGAATGCATACTTGGACTAAGTGTGAATGGTTCATTTAGTGTACACTGTCATTGCATGTGTTAATAATGCTGTTCAATGCATGAAGGACTGATTTATGTTGCATTGTCCTTGTTAACCCTGGTATATCAAATGGTATGTTACTAAAAGGCAGGGAAATCTGTCCGGAGGTTCCTACCATGTGTGAGATGGTCTTTGAGACCAGGTCCTCCGCCTAGTACCATGGGTCTAGTCTGCATGTAGGATAGTATGTTGCATAGCATATCTCTTGCATCATGATGTCAGGGGGAGCTGAGAGTTCTATTCAATTCATTGAATCCTATTCACTTCTCTGTATTCTCATTCAAATGATTCATATCTTTTGACATCAGATGTCATTGGACCATATTGCCAATTGCTATCCTTTCCCCATCATTTTCACTAAACAACAGCTTTGCATCTGGTTTAGTACATTGAATGGTGATTATTGCAATTGTTCACTTATAAGAATCACTCTTACAAATTGAAAAGAACTAAAGGTTTAACCTTTATAAATTGGAGAGTTAAGTGTCTGCACTTCAGAAATTGAGATAAAAGAAAACTTTTATAGCTCTTAATCTTTGTTTCATGGCTAAAATAGAAAAAGGTTTTTTTTAATGCCTAAATGTGTTAATCTGGAAATGTTTAGAACATGTGAACAAAAGTGTGTAATGTTTTTCAAACAATCACTCTAAAAGAATTAAGGGCAGCAGTAAATAAGATCATTAATGTTAAGAATTGAACATAGTGACAGAGCAATGGCTGATTGCACTGAGAAACTGTGAACTCCTCCAAAGAGACAGGAGAATTCACATGTCATGAAGTGCTTTAGACTATCTCTGTTCATAGGGTCAAATCTATAGGGGAGTCCTCACCAAGTAACTGAGGGTACTGGCCTCTAATCAAGGTGTACCCTTAATGTCAAAAGTGAAGACTATTCCTTGTGGGTCTTGATCTGAAGTAGATCATGTAGTTTATGCCTAGTAACTGGGGGTACCTGCCTCTTATCAAGGTGTACACCTAATGTCAACAGCATAAATGCCATAGGTCTATTCACTTAGTTCAGTTTCAGAAACTGGAAAAATGAAAATCAAACTGTTGTAACCCTTCGAAAAAAAAAATCAAAAGTCAATGAGTAAAAATTATTTTTATCAATACATATTCAAGTTGCCTCTCTTGAATTTCCTTGTTTAAACACAAAAGGGTATTATTTCAGACTTATCTATTAATACCATGTGCTCTAGATTCATTGCTATAAATGGAATCTAAAACTCTCTCTCAGGGGTCAGGTGTTTTACTCTAGAGTTATCACTGTTAAACCTGAATTTTTCTCAAAAGTGTATGTTGATGATTCTTATACTTTAACAGTTGGTTATAATCATGCTTCCTTTCTGAACCTATGATTCAGCTGTTATCAAGTGATCCTCCTACTTTTTCTACCTTTGTTATCTGTTCATATTCAATTGGTATCATATTCCTTCTCAAAGGGGGAGCTTTTATTTAGGGGGAGATATTGACTGAACTTTTATACATGCTATATTTTCTCAAATCATTTTTCTTTTTGATGAAGTCAAAGGGGGAGAATAATTTGAGTCTTCAGTATGCCTCAGAATGCCTCACATCATCAGAATGACTCAATGTATTGAAAGTGTTGCCATCATCAAAAAGGGGGAGATTGTTGTGCCCCTGTGGTTTTGATGATGGTTTTGATGATTGGTTGTTGATGTGAGTTAATCAAATGTTCAGTCATCTTGCTGCTCAGTTTAGATTAACATATTTGATGTTCAGTCTTGTTACATGTTAAACTAATGTATAAAGCATTCATTCATTGCTGTGGTTTTGATGATTGATATTGTATTTTGATGATAGCAATGATATAGTGTTTTCATGACATTGTGCCTTGATGATTGCATCATGACTGTGACTGGTACAACTGATATATTGTTTATGTTAGACTTATGTTATGTGCATAGTCTATACAGTGCTTCGTGGGGTTTATGCCCTAAGTCTATTCACTGCACAGCAAGCTCAAAGTCGATACATTGAGCGTCTCATGCATCATTCTGATAAGTCCATACATTGGACTGTAGTGTGCATTTGGCGAACACATCGCAAGTCTAGACATTGCACTGTAGCATGCATTTCCTTAAAGTCTATACATCGGACTGGTTTGCATTGGCTAAGTATATACAACGTCAGCTCATGCCTTGTCTGAGACAAAGTCTATACAATGGCTTTGTGTCCCCAAGTCTATACAGCCTTTTGCTTCGCCAAAGTCTGTACATTGGTCTGCATAGGCTAAGTGTTTACATCGTCAAGTACAATCATGCACTGGTTATGTAGTCTGTACAGCGTGAAGTCTATACTTTGGCACTGTAGCTTGCTCGTGCAAGTCTATACCTTGGACTATTCTTCATGTCTGTACATCAGATTGTCTTCGTGCTGTTTCTGTACTTGAGTTTTCGTGTTGTTTCCCCTCACTAACACGAAAAGATCTCGTGTTGTATGAGTATACAACACTTCGTGTTGATTTCCATGCGTGACAGGAAAGCTTGTATGAGGTTAGACTTCGTGTCGTTTCCCTTGTTTTCATCTTCGTGTCGCTTTTCACTCCGTGTCGTTTTTGTTCCACTGCGTGCAGAACATTGCAGCACTTCGTGTTGCTTTCTGTGTCACCACCTCGTGTTGTTCTCTGTGTAGTGTGTGTTTTTGTCACCACTATACTTCGTGTCGTTGTTCTTCACTTCGTGCTGATTACACCGTCTTCGTGTTGGTCTTTCTCATTAGACCTCGTGTCGTTCTCGCTTTGACCACACTTCGTGTTGCTTTACGTAGACCTTGTGTCTTACTTGTTTGCAACCTCTTCGTGTCGGTTTCTGCTGACAGCCCGTGTTGTCCTCGTGTTGTTTTTCACCTCGCGTCGGTTATTGTTTTCATCTTCTGCGTGTTGTTTTCTTTGTAGTGTTATCTCTGTCACAAGTTGCATCTCGTGTTATCGTTTATGTCTGTATGGTTTTACTTCGTGTTACTTACTGTTGTACATCGAGTCTTTACTGACTTCGTGTCGTTTTCTCTATTGTGTCCTCGTGTTGTCTCCGTGTCGTTGCTATTTGTTACTTCGTGTTGTTTCGTTTTAACCTCGTTCAGGTTTCTTCTAAAGTGCTGTTCTTCTGATAATCTATACAGAGTTGCTCTTTAAATTGATGACTTATCCGATACTCTGGTTTACAGGTGCCTTGATCGTGAAGCTTAAGGCAGCACGTGATCCGAGGCTGGAATGAAGCCAGCTGAGAGACTGCCACGTGGTCCGAATAATTAGGGCTGGAAATGTGGAGGTCACACGTCGTGACTGATGCTGCTGCTATATATATGAGACCTTCGTCCACAGATGGAGGAGATCGAGTTGGCAAGAAGAAAACTCTATACAGAGAGCCACGATCCAGACAGAGAAGAAGAAAAAGAAAAGAAGAAGAGAAAGAGAGTGAGAAAGAGAAAGAAAGAGAGATTGAGTAAGAGATCGAGATAGCAGAGTGTGAAGAGAAGAAGAGGAAGAAGAAGAGAGAAGAAGAGAGAGCTAGAGTGATAGAAGCTTCAACAGAAGATCTGTTCCTGCTGTACCGTGGATCAAATCCAGGCCAGCCAGCTCCTGCGAGAGCCACATTTATTTTTATCTTTTCAGCTTTCTGTTGCTGGTTTCCTTTTATTTTAAACATTCACTTGTTGCTTCTTCCGATTCTTTGTAGAGAGGTCGGGGTCCCTCCTGTTGGTTCAGGAGAAGGGAGATTGATATCTCCGGTCGCAAGTAGCTGGGTGCTACTTGTGGGTTCCCTCTGGTTAGAGGAAGGGAGATCTGATCTCCGGTTCTGGGCTTGTGGATTGCAAGTCCAGGGGTCCCTCCTGGTCTGGAGGAAGGGAGGTCTTCGACCTCGGGTTTGCAGGTGACTTAGTGTCACTTGTGTTTCCCTCTGGTGTTCAGAGGAAGAGAGACTTGGGTCTCTAGGTTCCCCTCCTGTTTGGAGGAAGGGAGGATTGGTCCTCCGGTTCTTGTCTTGTGGGTTGCAAGACTAGGTGTTCCCTCCTGTCTGGAGGAAGAGAGACCGTGGGTCTCTGGTTTGCAAGCAGCTGGTGGGCTGCTTGTGGGTTCCCTCCAGGTTAGGAGGAAGAGGGGTCTTTGACCTCTGGTTCACTAGTAGTGGGGCTGCTACTAGCGGGTTTCCCTCTTGGTAAAGAGGAAGAGAGACGTAAGTCTCTGGGTTCTAGTGACTGTGGATTGCTAGAGTTTCCCTCCGGGTAGGAGGAAGAGGAGAGGCTGTTCTCCTGGGAAGCTGTGTATCAGCGTATGTTGGCAAGCTGTGTTGCCCAGTCATTAGTGAAGCCACACTTGGTTTGAGTGTGGGGTGGATGTAGGTCTGGAGGACCGAACCACCTAAAACCCCTTGTGCTTTGTGGTTTGGTTTATCTGCTCTTGCTTCCGCTAGATGATTGCATAGGGGCGCTCTAAGCGCTTGGCTTCTGGTTGAGCAGAAGTGTTGATTGGTTTTTCTTAGTATATTTTTATTCTGTCAAGAGAGCGGTCTTCCAGTTGAGCTTCAGATTGTAGAATCTGTCTTGTTCTTATTCTAGTTTTAATTGGGTGAAGTTTTTTTTTTTAACGGGTTATATTCATTCACCCCCCCTCTGAATACTACACCGAACCTAACAAAAGTGAGGTTGGTTGGAGGCGACTGGGCGGGGCAAGTAGATCTTTCTAAGCTCATCCTTCATCTCATGCCACGACTCGATGGGCCATTGCCTCTTAACCTTCCTTATACGCTCAATGCTCTCCCATTTCCAGGCGGCCTCGTGGACAAGCCTATTTTGGGCAAAGCTGACTTGCATGGCATCAGACATAGTATAACACTCGAAATACTTGTCCATGGCGGCTTCCCACTTGAGGTAGTCGCTCAGGACCTTGGAGCCATGAAAGTCCAAGGCTTCGGGCCTATGGAAGTGGATGGGATGGTTTCCAAGCCCATGGGTGTCATGCAGCCAGTGATATCGCCTGGGCGATTGGGACTCCATGGGACACGAGAGCTATAAGATGGCCATGTAGGCACTTGGTGGCAAGACAAACCGACAAGACACTAGACATGACTCTAAACACTAGTGCAAAGTTGGAATGCCGACTCGACTACAAACCTAGATACAGCCAATAGACGGTACTTGGTGGAGTTACGGGATCCAAAGATCCTCTCTTGCAAATGTACGACCTTCCCGATAGGCGTAACCTAACGTTCGGGTAACACCTTTTGATATACCGAATAAAGGAATGCAAATGCAACCTTGGACCGACTTAGACTCTTTTTTTTTATTTTTGATCAAATACTACCCTAGACTCAACATTCCGCTCTGATACCAATTTGATGCGGGACGGACACGCGACCTGAGACTCTAGCTCGCAACTCGTCCCTAAGCAAGGGAAACGCGGGATCGTGCGCGGTTGAGGAACCGGCAATGAGTCGGGTAGTCGGCTCTTCCGCGTGTACTCGGATTGAGTCACGGGACGGGTCACACTCACTCTCTCGCAGCAGTGATAAAATTGATATAACGGGCTACGTTCCTATCACTCTAGCAGCGACATATAACAATGTATACGAGTAAAGTAAATGCCTACGAGGAGGGTGGCGAGTGTACCTCTACGCTCTGGGCATGGGGAAGACGACCCCGGCCAAGTATGGTAACTCCCGGTAAAAATATTACAATAATTAAAGTAAATAAATTTATGCCCACTCCACGCAGGGAGGTAAAGGGCTACAATGTGGGCCCGGGAGGACCGATCTTGGGTTGACGGGCAGCGTGTTGGACAGCTCCGTCAGTGCCGTCCTGATGACGAGTGCTGCGGGTTGTGTTGCCCACGTGCTTCTCAGGCGTCCGAACTGGGCGGGGTTGGTCCCGCTGCCAAGAGGATGCCTGCAGGAACGACCCCTAGAAGGCCACCGGGCTGGCGTTGCTGGTGGGAGGTCGGGAGGCTCCGATCGCCGGCCGGTGAAGATTGCTGCCCCGGGTCTATTTTGTTGTTTTCGGGTTGCGCGACCCGACGAGATCGGGTGCTGCGATCAATCCCGACGTCAAATCGACGTGAAATTTACGCCGTTGGAAAGCTCTTTCAGAGAGCTACGACCCAAGGCCATAGAAGTAATTTTGTCTATCTTTGTAATGACCTTGCTCGAATTTACAACATGCTGGTTCATAGAACCAGATCTGGTAGGATAGATTTGGATCTTCCTGAGAATGGGCATTGACCGGAGGGAAAACATCGGATCTGGGAGTTGGACCCTTTATAAAAGTTAGAGAGGGGGAAGTAAGGAAGATGCCAATATTTTTTGTAGATTTTTCTAGAGGTGGTTTGATAGGGGAAATGGATTTTTGACTGGACAGCGGTCGGATCTGGACTGCACAGGATAGAATAGATTTTGGCTTGAGTTTTAATTTTCCAGAGGGGTAAATGAACTCCTAAATTCATGGAAAAGTTTGTGGAGGTAGGTTTTGGTGGGCAGAATACCCAGTCCAAATTTGGACTCAATCAGAAATGGCGAAGGGGGTCGAACAATAGAAGAACATGGTTGTTGTAACAAGATCTGCACAGGGACAGATCTGTGTCGGTCTAGAAGCTTAAATGGAAACGAAAATGAAATGAAGGTTTAAAATTGGGAGAATTTTTCTGGAGATGAGGATTTATGTGGTGAACTTACCCTCAAAATCTCAGCTCCGTCAGATCTGGGATTTGGGAGAGAAAATTTGGACAAGGGACCTCTGTCCTGATTTAGACAGATCTCCGGCGGGTTGGCGGTGGCGGTGCGATGGCGGCTCGATGGCGGCGGCGGCGGCGGTGCTGAGCTTCACACTCAGGGAGGTGGTGAAGGAGATGCTTCACACATTTGAAACCAGAGCTCTCACAGCTCTAGGGGAGGAGAGAGGGGCGCCCTTGGGCCTTGTGAGCACAAATGAGAATTTTCCTTTCATTAATGCTAAGTAATTCACAAAATACAAGGTATATATAGAAAATGTAAAAAGACCTAAACTACCCTCAGATCTAGGTTAGGGGAGGGGTATACAAGGTATAGAAGATATTCCCCCCACATGGTCAAAAAAATACACAATAAAAAATGATTTACAAGAAGGGTGCGCCCCCCCCCCCCCTTTAAGAGACCAAAATGGAATTTTCTTCCATATTTAATCCTTGGTCCAAGTCCACATTTGACCATGGACCATCCCCCATGGGCCCTAGAGTCCATGTGGACCAATAAGGGGGAGGGAGGGGGCCTGTGCTGGGCCTACGTGCCCTTTAGCAAATAAACCCAATGGCCTTTTGCAAATAAACCCACTAAGACGTACAATTGTGTACCTAATTAACACAAGGGTATAAATATAAATATAAAAGGACATAAATGTAAAATAAAAAGTTAGTGCCCGGTGTTGATTCCCATCACTCCCTACTCACCCTAGGCGGACACTGAGACACTGCACAGGAACCAAGGAACACAGAACAAGGACTAGCTGGGGTCATGCTCGTCAGCGTGGGTTTGTATCCCCCAACCACGTGTGCACATATAGACTATGCTCTCTAAGTCAGGTCCTCTTGCTGGTTTTTCCCCCAGCCCAGACTCAGGCTGTAAGCGAGGGGCCCTACGATAACCAGCCTAAAAATCATCTCTCTCGGGATACCTCTCCACCACTCCCAGGTGAGTCGACACACGCGTGTCGTCGGGCTACAACTAGTGGGACAAGTCACTAAGCATGAACACTCTCCGTAGAAAGCAAACAGCGAAGGTCACGCACACACCCATTGCGAGTGACATGTAGTACAAGGTGGCTCGGGGCCACCATACTCTGGATGGTCCACTAGAGCTATAAAATCCAACGGTCCTTGAGTCATGAGACTCGGGTCAAGACCATTGTATAGGGATGGCTCCATGCCGTCAATTTGTCATAATCCTAGGGCCAGAAACCACGGTTTACAAGAACCCCCAAGCACACCTGAAACCACCAGGTGGGATAGCCTGGTAGAGGTAAACCTTTTAAGGCCGGTAACGAGAACCAGTGGATGCCGGCCTACTAACTTGTGTGGGAAAGGACCTCAGTACATGGTAACCTCAAACTGGGGAAAACACTTTCTACAGACACAACTCTCCACAGGGATGGCCCATGATGACTTACACAGAAAACCCATATTACGAAGAATCACGTGGGTACCTCTTCCGCGAAGTTGTATCACACACAGACACCTCAAGGTGAGAAAACATGAAGCACGGCACCCCAGGGGCTGAATGGGCTGGGCGTCCAAACCCTTGGCCGCGCATAGGCCTGGGCGGCCACACCAGTGGCTGCCCAGCACTTGGGCTTCCAACGGCTTGGGCGGTCACACCTTTGGTCGCCCAGAAGGCTAGGGATCCATCGCTTTGGCCACCCAGACCAGGGCAGATGGGGAGATGGTGGCCAGAGTCCAGGCAACCCAGCACCCTAGGCGGCCAAAATCTTTACCGCCCAGTGACCTGGGCGGCCAGGGTCATGGCCGCCCAGACCAGGGCACAGATGGCCACCTATGTGGCCATCTCCTGTTGGTTTTCGGAAGCGGGCTGAGCTCCTTTCTGAGCTCGGTTCCACGCCCCATTCGCCTTGCAGCGAAGGGGAAAAATAAGGGGAAATCATCCCCGGGCATTCCTACCACCGGAAAACCAAATCGAAACCACAATCAGGGCCCAAATCGGCCGAAAACCGTCGCTCACCCCAAACATGCACATTTTCCCCCAAATAAGAAAAACTCCCTCTCTCAGCCTCGTCAAAACACCGAATCACAAGGCAAAACCCACGAGGGTGCCAGGGATCCATCCCCCTACCTCCAACGAAGTTTATGTGTAATATCCCGATTTTAAAAATCTGAAATGTAATTGTAATAATTGAATTTTTAATCAAGATAAATGAATTTTAGAATTTAATATTTAATTCCTTAGTAAATAGAACTAGTGAATTTTCGACTACCTTATAAAAATCTGGAAAAATACTGATTGGGTCTAGAACGATGTATTTAGCAACTTTATCTTATGGGTTTAACCCAACAAAAATCTGTAATTAGGTCTAATTAGTGGATTAAGCCTAAAAGTGTACACTTAGTTCACTATACCTGACCTTAACTTAAAACGCGAGATTTGAGCTTAATGCTCAACCAATGACCCCAAATCCTTTTAGAAATTTAATTAGAACTTATTTGAATTATTTTAAAATTTTAATAGGAATTATTTGAAATTATTTGAATTTATTTGAATTAATTAGATTAATTCTTTAATAATAGAATAAGTCACTTTTCGAATATTTTATAAAAATCCATAAAAATTATATTCTTATATAATCCATTTCGTTTAACATTTTTGTCTTCTAGAGCTAAGCCTAATAAAATCATTAACTAGGCCTAATCAATGGGTTAAGTCAATTTTTCCTACCTACCTAACCCAAATTCGTGTTCATTGTTAACCCCAACTTAGAACGTCAAAGTCGAGCTCATTTCTCAACCAAATGAGGTGATTCCAGAGGAAAATGAAAGGTATTACATAGAGAATATTTCCCTTCTCATAATGCCACGAACTCTTTACCATATGGTAAGTATTTGGGCGCGC
The DNA here is from genome assembly GCA_022559845.1 of Amorphophallus konjac. Taxonomy (NCBI): domain Eukaryota; kingdom Viridiplantae; phylum Streptophyta; class Magnoliopsida; order Alismatales; family Araceae; genus Amorphophallus; species Amorphophallus konjac. The sequence continues at coordinate 351,403,392 of CM040126.1, forward strand.
AAGAGCTTGGTCAACGTTGGCGACGATGTTTGGAACACGCCACTTGCTTGGTCGATTTCTCCCTTCCTGGAAGGATCCAGAAGGAGTATGACCTATTAAAAGAAAGCTCTATGTGTCTAGATTCATTTGGTAGCTGTGGTGTTCGCAGAGAATTCAGATCTGGAGAGATCTCTTGCGATTATTGGAGGAGGGTCCGAGTTCATGGGTTTTTCTTAGGCCTTTCTTCTTCCTTCGATTGAGGTAGGTAATCTTGGCCAAAATATGCAAGTAGATATATCAAATTGTTCCCCTCTTCGTTAGCTTTCCAGTGATAGTAAAAGTCCCAAATGTTATTAGGTGTGGAGTGAGATATCGTGGAATTAGTAAAGGGCTGTCAACGGACGTTCTTGGTTCCAACTTCTTAGTTTCTCTTCGATTCAGGTAGGTTATAACAGCCCAACTTCTAATTAACATATATGAATGTAATCAGTAGCATGTTAGCTTTCTTTTGGCATTAAAATCCTCAATTTTTATAGATCATGCTTAGAGTATTTCGTGTTTTATTAGAAGCATGCTAAAAAGCTAGGTTTTTCATGTGTTCTTCATAGAATAGGTTGTATTTCATTTGATTTCTGTCGAAATTCATGTTTCAAAACTGTGTTTTATGACCCTAGCATGTATATTAAGAACCCTAGAACATATGGTTAAGATCCCAATACATTTAGACCCCAAATCATGGAGTTTTTCATATTTTACGGAAGCCCATTCGGGTCTGGAAACCCAGGGGTCGACCTCATGGGTCGACCCATACCACCCAGCAAGCAGAAATTTTCTGCCTTGCATGGGTCGACCCATGGGGTCGACCCACAGCTTCAGGGGTCGACCCATGGGGTCGACCCATCACCAGACTGGCTCCTGGAAGCCCCAGGGGTCGACCCAATGGGTCGACCCATGCCTTGTAAACCCGTTTTAAGTTGTTTTGTGACTCGGGGATCTATCCGGATCATTAGGGGATCGACTCATCCAACTTAATACATTTAAAAACTATATTTTTGAGGAACTAATGACCTATTCATGTACCCATTTGATTTCGATTTACATTGGTTCCTACATTCGATTATGGTATTAAAACATGCCGTTTACCATCTCCTTTGCAACACATACAATGGTTAAATAGAAACCCACATGATTAGTGGTTAATTATGTAACTAAATCTCTGTTAATGCATGTTATTACACTCTTGTGCGAGCTTGTTCCTTACCTTACCATCTTGAATCATCTTTTTGGCAATTGTCTTAATGCAAATGATAATGGATAATCCTTGGTATATGAACTTGGTAATTAGGATTAAGTTGATTGTTAAGTTGCTGTTTTAGTCGTTATTACTCCAGTATAATGGATTGCTTACACACTTGAACGGTACACTGTCAGTCGTTCTTTCTTGACCCCGTGGACCAAGTTTTGGTCCAATTCTTGTAATGCGGCATAGAAGTAACCGTATAACCGAGTTTTTGTTTTAGTGAATCCAAGGACAAGTTAGTCCTTAAATCTCACACTTGTGGCAGTAATTCCTCTGATTAATTGGCCATTAAAGATTGACTGAATGTCTAGACATATGGGGCTTTGGACCCACTAAATCATTGCTAACGCACCGTAGGGGCCCGGTCTAGTCCTGGGGAGAGCGCCCTAAAAATTATTGAGCCCATGGGATGTTAATGACATGGTGAGGCATTGCACCGAAATACTTGCTTGTTTGTTGCGTCAATGACAAAAATATCTCGTTACTTGTTACTTGTTAATTGATCGTGCTTGGATTGATGTTCACATACTTGCTTGTTTGGCCAATTCTCAATTCTCAATTCTTTATTACTATCTCCTGTGGTAAATTCTTGTACTTGCTATCTTGTTATTTCTTGTCATCATTATATTTCTTGACCTTGCAACATCTTTGTATTACGCTGTTTTATAGTACCGTCCTTTATTTCTTTTATTTAGCATGGCATATGAAAATGTTATTAAACTGTTAATCACGTAAACTTGCATGTTATTTCCTACTGAGCGTCAGCTCATAGTTGTTGTTCCCCCCTTTCCAAGCTATTCAGGTGACGATGCGCATACCGATGGGGAAGGGCAAGAGTGATGTCTTTTGAGTGTATTTCTTAGTGGATGCCGAGTTGGCATGATTGTTTACCTCTAGTTATTTCCTGAGAGTTGTGTTAGCACTTGTTACTTTTGGAGTCAGTTGTTGTATTAGAATTCAGATTTGGAAGTCATGTTGATCGTGTATTAGCTGTGTTGGTTATTGTAATAATTTGGAATCATCTTGATCAATAGTTTTGCATCTTCTTAGCACTTGTCTAATCATTTAGCTTAGAATATTTATCTACTTTCTAGCTAGATTCTAACTGTACGTCCCGATATTCCGCGTCGGGGCGTGACAGTTTAGTTGGTATCAGAGCCCTAGGTTTCACATTCCTAGGTTTTCCTAAGTTCTAGGTTTTCTAAGTTCTGCATTGCATCCTAATAACCCGGTATATTAAAAGGTATTGTCCGAACGTTAGGCTATGCCTATCGGGAAGGTCGCATACTTGCGCGAGTGGTCTTTTGATCAATTATCTCCGCCAGGTACCGAGTGTTGGTCTTGTCTAGGTGCATTAGACTCCTAACCTTGTTAAAGTCTAAGAACCCGACCTGGTGAGATTGGGTAGAAACTTGGGTTAAGTTCGTATCTTAATAGTGTTATTATCTATCTTATTGAACCTAAGTAATCTATTCCTCGTGTAGGCCATTGCAATGGCAGCAGATCGTGCAGAGTGGAGGAACTTGCAGCGTACAGTTCAAGGACTTACGCAGGCTTTACAACAAGTGGCTCAAGCAGGAGTGGCACATCATGGCACCGGTGATCTATACCGGAACTTCCGGGGGATGAATCCTCCGAGATTTGGAGGCTCGACTGACCCCGATGAAGTCGAACATTGGCTGGATGAAATGGGAAGGATCATCGAAGTTATGCAATGTACCAGCCAAGAGCGTGTCCTTTTGTCTACATTCCAACTGGAACGTGATGCAAGAACTTGGTGGGATTCTATCAAGGCGACTCTTGGTGATCATCAAGTTTTATGGGAAGAGTTCGAGGAATTCTTTAACAGCAAGTATTTTTCTGACCGAGTGCAAGAGAAGAAAGCAGCAGAGTTCGCGGCCCTGAAACAGCGAGATCTATCCGTGGCAGAGTATGAGGTTCAATTTTCACGGCTTTCTCATTATGCTACACACCTTATTTCCACCGAGAAGATGAAGGCCAAGCGCTTTCTTAATGGGCTGAAGCTACATTATATCAATCAGTTGGCACCGATGGAAATCTCCACTTATTCTGAAATGGTGAGGAAAGATCAAGTTCTAGAGGATACTCTTGAGATGACAGAGAGAATCTGTGGTAAAGGCACTAAGAAGGAACTACCTACGGGTTCCAAGAATATCAAACCCGGGTATAGCAAGAAGAGGCCTGTTAGTGGACCTGGTTCGTGGAGTGGGTCCGGATCGTGGAAGGGCAAGATGCCGAAGCGCGAAGACAAGAAGCCTGGCCCTATTGTCCCATTTGCGGGCGTGTGCAAGTTTTGTAATAATCCTGGTCACAAGGTGGAGAATTGCTGGCGCAAGCTAGGCGCCTGTCTATGATGTGGAAGTAAAGAGCACCGTATCTCTGATTGTCCTTTTATGTCGGAGCAAGATACACCGGCAAAACCTCAAGTCTTCAAGAAACCACAAGGCAAGCTTCAAGCTTTGCATGCAGAGGAAGCAGGAACCGATGAGGTCGGTGGACTCGTCGAAGGTACACTTATTATACTCGACAAGCCTGCATTTGTTCTTTTTGATACTGGTGCAACACATTCATTTATTTCTCAGAGATTTGCTAAGTCTTTAGCTGTGGAACCTGTTTTGATGAATTCTCCGTTAGAAATATCAACCCCTATTGGTGCTAAATCAGCAATACAGTATTTCTATCCTTCTAGTATGGTTATGATTGGTGAACAGAACTTACCAGCAGATTTGGTTTGCATGGACATGAAGGATTATGATGTAATCCTAGGAGCAGATTGGTTGGCTCGATATGAGACTAATGTCCACTGCAGTTCTAGCTCCGTGTCTTTTACTAGACACCCTAGACTTTCTTTTGTGGGAGTTAAGCACCATAACTCCGTATCACTTATCTCGGCTCTTCGAGTTGATAAGCTGATGAGATGAGGATGCGAGGCTTTTCTAGCCTTTGTCTGTGCAACCCCTGAGCAGCAGATTGAGATTAAGGACATTTCTGTTGTCCGAGATTTTCCTGATGTCTTTCCAGAGGAACTACCAGGACTTCCGCCTGAGCGGGAAGTTATATTTTCTATTGATCTCATTCATGGCACATCTCCTACTTCCAAGGCTCCTTATCGTATGTCTCATGTGGAATTGAGGGAGTTAAAGCAACAGTTGATGAAATTGCTCGAGAAGGGTTTTATTCGCCCTAGTACTTCTCCTTGGGGAGCCCCTGTATTGTTCGTCAGGAAGAAAGATGGTTCGATGAGGTTGTGCATCGATTATCGACAATTGAACCAGCAGACTGTCAAGAACAAATATCCATTGCTGGGGATTGACGAATTATTTGACCAGATAGCTGGAGCTCAATATTTTTCTAAGATCGATCTTCGATCTGGATATCATTAGTTGCGGATCAAGGAAGAGGATATCTATAAGACAGCTTTCCGCAGCAGGTATGGTCATTTCGAATTTATCGTTATGCCTTTTGGTCTAACGAATGCTTCAGCAGCTTTCATGTAGTTGATGAACGATGTATTTCGGACCTATCTTGATCAATGGGTCGTGGTGTTCATTGATGACATCTTGATTTATTCTAAGAATGAGGAGGAGCATGTTGAGCATCTGAGAATGGCATTGCAACTGTTGAGAGATCATCAGCTATATGCTAAGTTCAGTAAGTGTGAATTCTGGCTGCAAGAGGTGTCCTTTATTGGACATATCATCACCAAAGACGGCATTTCTGTTGATCCTTCGAAGGTTGAGGCAGTGAAGAATTGGATTCAGCCTACCAGTGTGACTGAAGTTAGAAGTTTCCTAGGCCTGGCTGGCTACTACAGAAGATTTATTCAATATTTCTCTAAGATTGCGGTACCTATGACAAGATTAACCCACAAAGAGAACAAGCTTGATTGGTCAGATGATTGTCAGCGAAACTTTCAGACCTTGAAGGAGTGTTTAACTACTGCACCTGTTTTGGCTTTACCTTCGGGTGAAGGAGGTTTTGTGGTATACACTGATACTTCAGGTATTGGTTTAGGCTGTGTACTCATGCAGCATGGGAAGGTGATTGCTTATTCTTCTAGGCAGTTGAGGAAGCATGAAGAGAACTATCCTGTTCATGATTTGGAACTAGCAGCAGTCGTGTTTGCTTTGAAGATATGGAGGCACTACTTGTATGGAGAAACATTCACAGTGTTTTCAGATCATAAGAGTCTGAAATATTTGTTTTCCCAGAAGGAACTCAACATGAGGCAGAGAAGATGGTTGGAGTACTTGAAAGACTTTAACTTCTCGATCGAGTATCATCCTGGCAAAGGCAATGTTGTGGCAGATGCATTAAGCCGTAAGCCTGTGTCTAGATTATCAAGTCTCATGTTACAAGAGTGGAAGCTGTTAGAACAATTAGCTAGCATGGATCTGAATATTGATAATGATCGGGTTATGATTGCTCAGATTCAACTTAAGCCCGAATTGTTGATGGAAATCAAATCTTTGCAAGATAATGATCCCGAGCTAGTAGAGATAAAGGGAAGCTTGAGCAGCAAACCTGACTTCATGATGGCTGAAGATGGAAGATTGTTATTCCAGGGTAGAACATGTGTACCTGATGAAGCTGGAATAAAGAACAAGATTCTGGAGGAAGCACATAGATCTAGATATACCATTCATCCTGGAGGCACTAAAATGTTCAAGGATTTGAAGAGATCTTTTTGGTGCCCGAACATGAAAAGAGAAGTTGCAGACTTCGTGAGTAGATGCTTGGTTTGTCAGCAAGTTAAGGCTGAACATTTCAGACTGGCAGGAAAGTTGAAACCACTTGACATATCCCAATGGAAGTGGGAAAGTATTGGCATGGATTTCATTATGGGTCTACCTAAGACTCGTGGTGGATTTGATGCAATATGGGTGATTGTTGACCGATTGACAAAGTCAGCTCATTTCTTACCCATTAATTCCAAGTGGACGGTTGATGTATTGGCTGCTTTGTATTTGAAGGAAGTGGTAAGGCTCTATGGCATACCAGTCAGCATTGTGTCTGATCGAGACCCCAGATTTACTTCACATTTTTGGAAAGGACTACAAGCGTCCTTGGGTACTCGTCTGAATTTCAGTACTGCTTTTCATCCGCAGACCGATGGACAGACTGAAAGAACCAATCAGATAGTGGAAGATATGCTTAGAGCATGCATGATTGATTTCGGAGGTAGTTGGAGTGATCATTTGGCTTTGATTGAATTCACCTACAACAACAGTTATCAATCCAGCATCCAGATGGCTCCTTTTGAAGTATTGTATGGAAGAAGTTGTCGTTCCCCGTTATGTTGGGATGAGATAGGTGAGAAGCAATGGCTTGGACCGGATCTTGTTTCAGAATCATCACAGAACATCTGTGTTATCCGAGACCGATTACAAGTGGCTCAATCAAAACAGAAGAGTTATGCCGACACAAGGAGAAGAGCATTAGAATTTCAAGTTGGCGAGCATGTGTTTCTGAAAGTCTCTCCTTCGAGAGGGATTCGAAGATTTGGCATTCATGGCAAGCTGAGTCCGAGGTATATTGGTCCATTCGAGATCCTAGATAGAGTGGGAGAAGTTGCTTACAGACTGGCATTACCGCCTCAGTTATCTGGCGTACACAATATTTTCCATGTGTCTATGTTATGGAAATATGTGTACGATCCCACTCAGATCATTCAACATGTGGATTTTGAGTTAAAGGAAGATTTGACCTATGAAGAAAGACCTATCAAGATTCTAGACCGGAAACAGCAGCAACTCCGGAATCGGTCTATACCGATGGTCAAGATTCAGTGGAGTCGGCGTGGAACCGAAGAAGCTACTTGGGAATCTGAAGATACTATGCGGAAGCGGTATCCCGACTTATTCTAGGTGAGCGATCTCTTTCCCCTATCCTCCGTATTTAGTGCAGTGAATTTGGAGGACCAAATTCTTTAAGTGGGGGAGGGTGTAATACCCCGATTTTAAAAATCTGAAATTTAATTGTAATAATTGAATTTTTAATCAAGATAAATGAATTTCGGAATTTAATATTTAATTCCTTAGTAAATAGAACTAGTGAATTTCTGACTAACTTATAAAATTCTGGAAAAATACTAATTAGGTCTAGAACGATGTATTTAGCAACTTCATCTTATGGGTTTAACCCAACAAAAATCTGTAATTAGGTCTAATTAGTGGATTAAGCCCAAAAATGTACACTTAGTTCCTTGTACCTGACCTTAACTTAAAACGCGAGATTTGAGCTTAATGCTCAACCAACGACCCCAAATCCTTTTAGAAATTTAATTAGAACTTATTTGAATTATTTTAAAAACTTAATAGGAATTATTTGAAATTATTTGAAATTATTTGAATTTATTTGAATTAATTAGATTAATTCTTTAATAATAGAATAAGTCACTTTTCGACTATTTTATAAAATCCATAAAAATTATATTCTTATATAATCCATTTCATTTAACATTTTTGTCTTCTAGAGCTAAGCCTAATAAAATCATTAACTAGACCTAATCAATGGGTTAAGTCAATTTTTCACACCTACCTAACCCAAATTCGTGTTCAATGTTAACCCCAACTTAGAGCGTCAAATTCGAGCTCATTTCTCAATCAAATGAGGTGATTCCAGAGGCAAATGAAAGGTATTACATAGAGGAACATTTCCCCTCTCATAATATCATGAAATCTTTACCATATGATAAGTATTTGGGCGCGCAAGAGCTTGGTCAACATTGGCGGCGATGTTTGGAACACGCCACTTGCTTCGTCGATTTCTCCCTTCCTGGAAGGATCCAGAAGGATTATGACCTATTAAAAAAAATCTCTACGTGTCTAGATTTATTTGGTAGCTATGGTGTTCGCAGAGAATTCAGATCTGGAGAGATCTCTTGCGATTATTGGAGTAGGGTCCGAGTTCGTGGGTTTTTCTTAGGCCTTTCTTCTTCCTTCGATTGAGGTAGGTAATCTTGGCCAAAATATGCAAGTAGATATATCAAATTGTTCCCCTCTTCGTTAGCTTTCCAGTGATTGTAAAAGCCCCAAATGTTATTAGGTGTGGAGTGAGATATCGTGGAATTAGTGAAGGGATGTCAACGGACGTTCTTGGTTCCAACTTCTTAGTTTCTCTTCGATTCAGGTACGTTATAACAGCCCAACTTCTAATTAACATATATGAATATAATCAGTAGCATGTTAGCTTTCTTTTGGCGTTAAAATCCCCAATTTTTATAGATCATGTTTAGAGTATTTCATGTTTTATTAGAAGCATGCTAAAAAATTAGGTTTTTCATGTGTTCTTCATAGAATAGGTTGTATTTCATTTGATTTCTGTCGAAATTCATGTTTCAAAACTGTGTTTTATGACCCTAGCATGTATATTAAGAACCCTAGAGCATATGGTTAAGATCCCAATACATTTAGACCCCAAATCATGGAGTTTTTCATGTTTTACGGAAGCCCATTCGGGTCTGGAAACCCAGGGGTCGACCCCATGGGTCGACCCATACCACCCAGCAAGCAGAAATTTTCTACCTTGCATGGGTCGACCCACAGCTTCAGGGGTCGACCCATCACCAGACTGCTCCTGGAAGCCCCAGGGGTCGACCCAATGGGTCGACCCATGCCTTATAAACCCGTTTTAAGTTGTTTTGTGACCCGGGGATCGATCCGAATCATTAGGGGATCGACTCATCCAACTTAATACATTTGAAAACTATATTTTTGAGGAACTAATGACCTATTCATGTACCCATTTGATTTCGATTTACATTGGGTCCTACATTCGATTATGGTATTAAAACATGCCGTTTACCATCTCCTTTGCAACACATACAATGGTTAAATAGAAACCCACATGATTAGTGGTTAATTATGTAACTAAATCTCTGTTAATGCATGATATTACACTCTTGTGCGAGCTTGTTTCTTACCTTACCATCTTGAATCATCTTTTTGGGAATTGTCTTAATGTAAATGATAATGGATAATCTTTGGTATATGAACTTGGTAATTAGGATTAAGTTGATTGTTAAGTTGATGTTTTAGTCGTTATTACTCCAGTATAATGGATTGCTTACACACTTGAACGGTACACTGTTAGCCTTTCTTTCTTGACCCCGTGGACCAAGTTTTGGTCCAATTCTTGTAATGCGGCATAGAAGTAACCGTATAACCGAGTTTTTGTTTTAGTGAATCCAAGGACAAGTTAGTCTTAAATCTCACATTTGTGGCAGTAATTCCTCTGATTAATTGGCCATTAAAGATTGACTGAATGTCTAGACGGATGGGGCTTTGGACCCACTAAATCATTGCCAACGCACCGTAGGGGCCCGGTCTGGTCCTGGGGAGAGCGCCCTAAAAATTATTGAGCCCATGGGATGTTAATGACATGGTGAGGTATTGCACTGAAATACTTGCTTGTTTGTTGCGTCAATGACAAAAATATCTCATTACTTGTTACTTGTTACTTGATCGTGCTTGGATTGCTGTTCACATACTTGCTTGTTTGGCCAATTCTCAATTCTCAATTCTTTATTACTATCTCCTGTGCTAAATTCTTGTACTTGCTATCTTGTTATTTCTTGTCATCATTATATTTCTTGACCTTGCAACATCTTTGTATTACGCTGTTTTATAGTACCGTCCTTTATTTCTTTCATTTAGCATGGCATATGAAAATGTTATTAAACTGTTAATCACGTAAACTTGCATGTTATTTCCTACTGAGCGTCAGCTCATAGTTGTTGTTCCCCCCTTTTCAGGCTATTCAGGTGACGATGCGCATACCGATGGGGAAGGGCAAGAGTGATGTCTTTTGAGTGTATTTCTTAGTGGATGCCGAGTTGGCATGATTGTTTACCTCTAGTTATTTCCTTAGAGTTGTGTTAGCACTTGTTACTTTTGGAGTCAGTTGTTGTATTAGAATTCAGATTTGGAAGTCATGTTGATCGTGTATTAGCCGTGTTGGTTATTGTATTAATTTGGAATCATCTTGATCAATAGTTTTGCATCTTTCTTAGCACTTGTCTAATCGTTTAGCTTAGAATATTTATCTACTTTCTAGCTAGTTTCTAACTATACGTCCTGATATTCCGCGTCGGGGCGTGACATTATGCATGCCAAGGACGCCGATTCCACACGAAACGGCTCACGAACTGCCGTTGGGTTCATGAAACTGCAAACGAGCTCGCCGTGCCTCCACTGCCTCAATCCTCACCCCATCCTTGCACTCCTCGCCCTCATGCCACCTTCACCTTGCCCACCTTCACCTCGGTCGGCCACCCGAAGAAGAGGTGGAGAGAAAGAGAAGAGAGAGAATGAGAGAAAGGGAGGGGGTGGGGGCTTAAATAGAAAATGATTTGGGATTTTAAAAATCCAGAAAATACAAAATTAGGAAAAAAATCATTCCCACGATCCTCAAAAAACACACAATGTGCCTGCAACGTCCCAGAGCCCGACAACACATCGGTTCACCCTACACATGGTTCCGAAGGCTCGATAGCTAAAAACTTGATTAAATCATAAAACATGATCCGGGACCCATGAAAGCACTCCGAAACCCATGGATTCTGATCCGAAAAAAATCTGGGGTGTGACAACTACTATAATTCCATCTGCTCCACATCACGAACACTCTCATGTCTAGCAAGTCGAGCACCAATAACACCACTAGACCAACTCTGGTCCCAACATAAACCTTATATTAACCCAGATCCAACTCGGGGAAAGGTATATCATAATCGGCTACCCAAGGCCTCGCCTGCACACGGTTCTCGCCATTCTCGATTCATCTCAACTTGCATACTCTAGTTGCAAAAGTCCATCTGCCAACCATTAGCCACTCGTCAAGGGGAAATTCTACTTGCTCAACTTTCCTCTTTCATGTTCCTTCGCTAGGCCCAATAATCTCATTCTAAATCTCGACAGCCCATCCATTGACTCTTACATTGACCATTACCGCTTCTCGAGTCGGTCCTCACTCGGACACCACATCTAATTCTAATCCTCACGCCAACTCTACCCTCTCAGGGGAGCACGGCGAACAAAATGATAAGACTTCACAATCCTTGATCCACATCAACTCTAGACTCAGACTTACAAGGAATTCCTCCCATACTGGCCACAAGACCAAGGCTCCCATTCGACGACATCCATCCTAGGGCCTCCACACCTAGGGATCGTCCATTATATAGTCTCATCGAACTCTCATCTCAATTATTCCGAATGGACACTTGCCATCCCCAGTCCCACTCTCACCACGGAGCCACAGGACATAACCTTAGACATCTATGACACATATCTCCAAGATAGATAAGTGTCATCAGTCTACTATAATAATCTAGTTTACGGCACCACAACCAATCTAGACAGATCTCCAAACATCACCGATCCTTGCCCCAACTGGGTCCTTCTTGCATTATTCCAAAACTCTCGGACTCAACTGGGCCTCTTTCATGTGTTATCACAGTCGACCACTCGACTAGCCTCTTCAACTGCTTATAGCTACCAACTAGGACCCACAAATCCTCTCTTTGTATTCACTTTTTTTGGATCTCAATTCTGTCCCAAGGACATTACTTCTGACATAAGTTAGGCACCCATCTATCGGCTCTGACTATCTTATCATCGTCCTCTATCATGCTATTTCCTTTCCAACCCCCATCTAGGTCAACTACCAAATACCTGACATTACTTCTATTGGATGAATGGGATACTCATCCAACACACTTGCCATCACATTTCCCCAACTCTCTATTCCGCCGGTGCCACAGACCACAATGCCTTGAGTAATGGCACAACAATCGACATGGCTTGCACAGCCAAAAATAATCTCGCATCGGGGAGACAACCTTCTCTATTGGTCAAAATCCGCCGATACTCTACCAATTCTTTGAAATCCTTCTATTTCTTGCCATCACTACGATCCTAGACCTGTGGGTTATGGGCCCACCACGCTTCCGTTGCGCACTCTGCACAACACGCACAATCATAACAAACAACTCGAGCATCCGTCATCCAAACATTTCCCAATTCGACTGGCTAACTCCAGATAATAGGGTGAGGAAAGCTCAAATACCTCAAACCCCAAGCACATACTCTCCCTCTTGATCTGGCAATCTTCCTGCAACTCCACAGGCTCTAATCTACAATGCATCGGAAATCATAACACCGGCCATGAATTCTCGCACACATAGCCCAGTTGGCACTCATCCTTCCTTAACACGCCAACACACCCATACGCATCGAGGAATAGGCATAACTTCTCACTGGCAGTAGCATTGCCAAAACATAGAACACTTCTCATACAGACCCCTTGGCATACTCGTGGAGGCCAACCAATCCGAACACGTGATGAAAGACGGCGGAATTCAACCAAACCGCAGTTCTCTCCAACCGAAGAGACACCAATATACCTCCTGCGAGGCAGGAGACTTCCATGCTTGCCCCGACCTTGAATCTCACACGTGCTGGGAACCTCGCCTCTCAGCACTAGAAAAAAACATCGCTACCATCAAGTCAGTTCCTCTGACAATGCTTGCCGAGTGTCCTACCGGACCACACTTGTAGCATTTTCCGATACACCACCATAACTTGCTAAACAGCAACTCCACCACGCCTCAAGCACTAACTCGGTTGGTCACCAGCCACACTCGGACATAGCGGTTAAGCTGGCCATTGTTGCACACTCCCTTCCTATGCTTGTCTCTGATCTTGGAATCATTAACCTGTTAAAAAGCTTGCCGAGGAGCGAAGAAACCACTAAAGATGCCAGGCTCGAAGGCTGCTACACCTCTAACCACCGGACATTATTCCATTGAATCTGTCCGCTGACACCATCCACTCTTAGCTCCCTAGTCCTCAAAATATCTAACTTCTACGCTACTGCTGCTCGGACCACTACACCAGGAACCACAACATGAACCATGATCAGCACCTACCTAAGCTTGTCCTCAAGTCTTGAATATGCTGTTGAGCATTCACATCTCATCTGCCACCTTGCACGGCAAATCTAGGGCAGTGCATAATGGCCCCAATTCTACAATTTGGGCCCAGAACTAAGCCACCGCCATACTATCCCAAATTAGATCCAAAACTAACACAACCATTCATGTGTAGACGCATAGGACTCAAAACTCACTTGGACATCTCTACACATTCTTGCCCCGAAATCTACCGAAATGATCGGGAGTGGAAAGTCATCTCTGACACCTCATAGCATGACGAGAATGTCAGGCTCGATAGTCAATAGGTCACTAGGAAGATTCTTCACTTGTCTGTGTTGTGTCCTCCCTAGGTTATGCTGGCAAAACTGGTTTTGATGATTGGCAACACTGTATGATTGAGTTGCCTTTTAATCAGTATAAGTCTTTATTTCACATAAGTCTTTATTTCACATGTTTGGCAAAGTCAACAGGTCGATGCAACTAAGCATCTGTATCTTGATCAGATCAATGCACTCATCAGCTGCATCGACGCAGTAGAAAGAATTTAATAGGCCACAATTTTGCATCGACGTAACTGAGAAGCTACATCGACACAGCGATGCTAAATTAGCTAGCCATAATTATGCATCGACGTATCAGAGAGGATGCATCGACGCAGCGATGGTCACTGAAACAACTTCAAAGACTTGCTTCAACGCAGATGCTACACTGTATCGATGCATCGGTCCACATCCCCTCTCAAAGAATTCTGCATCGACGCAACCCAAGAGCTCCACCGACGCAACAGGTCGACGCTACAGGAGATCTGCCTCGACGTAGTCAAGCCTACAGTAGTGATTCCTAGAATTCTGCACCGACGCATCTATGCACATGCCTCAACGCAATCAAAGGTTATGCACTCAAAGCAATCTACCTGAGATCCTCTTAACAAGAGACATTGATGCATCTCTTCCAACCTTCATTACAGAAGCACGGCTGTTAGTTTGAATTGGGTTAAGGGAAAACAACAAGAGATGAAGGATGTAAGTAAGACTATTTTCCTGACAAATGGAATTGGAAGGCTCAAGAGAGTCTGAGCTCGTGGGACCTGAAGCAGATCACTTGAGGTCACTCTCAAGACTTGGTGCGAAAGCTTCAGTCCACGTGGCTGCAACTTAGAGAGCTCTCATCTGTTCATCGGACACGTGGTCAAGCATCTTCCAGAAGCCGTTTTGGCGGGAGTGTTCCCTCCATACGCCCAAAAGGAATCTTGTAGGGACCACAAGATTCATCCCAACTGGATAAGGCATCTTGCCCGTAGACTCAATAATATAGAGATCGAAGAAGAGAAAGGAATAGAAGCGGAGAGCCGGAGAGAAGTTAGCTGAGAGGAGAAAAAAAAGAGAGTCTGAGAAGAGACAAAGAGAGCTACTGAAAATAGGGTACCAGAGATCTGAAGATTTCTTGAAGAGCTGTCGAGGTTCCGACTTCTTGATCAAATCTAGAATCTTATCCTCATCCGAGCTAGATTGTCTTGAAGTTCTATCACTATTTTGTTTTGTTCTTTTCTTCTTCACTTTGAATCTTTCTTCAAGCTGTTAGGCAGCGCAGAAAGCTGTGATTGCTCAGCGGGTGAGGATTTGTTCCTTGGACAGCAAGTTGTGATTGCTCAGTGGGCGACGATTGGTTCCTCTAACATCAAGCTATGATTGCTCAACGGTTTGTAGAGACTCTTCCCCAAAGCTATGGATTAGCGGGTTTAAGCTGTGGTTTCAGTAGAATCCTTACTCGATTGAGTAAGGGGTAGACGTAGATCTCAAGGTTGAGATCGAACCACCTAAAAATCTCCTTGCATCGTGTGTGATTGTTTGGTCTCTCATCGTTTATTTGTTAAATCCTTTGCTAAATCATTTGTATAGTGTTCGTCGCAGTCGATCTCCATTTCGCATTTCATTTGGTTGCTATAGGACGTAAATGGAGGTTGATCTATTCACCCCCCACCCTTTAGATCATCCTAGTCACCTAGAATATCAATCCGACTACTCTCTCGATCATGACATTCATTTCACCACCTCATTCCACGACCTTAACACCTCAGGGGCTGGCTAAATCTCAAACTAGGGTGGCCATAATGACACTAACTCCTTCGGAGCACACTCAAGGCCACCTAGCCAAGAACTATCCTCGCCAGCCATCGGCCTCATCGTTGGTATCTCTGATGTTGTACCAAAACTTATACCTACCGGTGAAACCAACTTAGTACATCTGGGGCCACCACCATTGGGGAAGGTAACTCTCTATCTTACTCCTCAGGCCCCCACTGGCACTCTGACAATAACCGAATCCACCTTTACAACGCCATCACCGCACGCTCTTGCTCCCACGCGAGAAACATTGTGGTAAATAAACACAAAAACCCTATGCCAGCTGGCAACTATACTAGACTCTCTGGACTCTGGAACATTGTAATTATCTTAAATTCCCATGTACATCCACAACCTTACTTGGATACCAACTATAACGACCAAAGCTCCAGATACTGAGAAATACCAGATACCATTCGAATCCTGACCCGCCACCCATGAGCCAGAAGGCTCAGAAGGGTTAATTTGGGTGTTGTGGAGGTACATTGAAATTTGAAATAATGTAGACTTAAACTATAGAATTAACTATTTAAATAACAGGAAATAAATTATGATTTCAATTAACAAATTAACTACAGAGTCTAGTCCACAAAATACAGCCTATAGAGAAGAAAACGTGCTCAATTGTTGGGTACACCCTCGACTCTGGTAGGCGGGCAACTATGACCGCTACGCCTCTCCTACACACCTCGAGGAGGAGCCGCTACACCTGAAAAGAAAGGGGCGAGCCTCATCTCATGGGCTTAGTAGGGATCCCATGGATCCCCACCATGAAACAACGGCGGTAAATGGTAACAACAGTAGTAGCGATCATAATGGCAACAGTAACAGAAGAAGGTGGCGAAAATGTAGCTCTTTAAGCTACTCCTATAGTCAATGAAAGGTAAACCCCGGTCTCATAGTTGGGATTGTTGAACCACCGGTGAAACCATGGCTATGCTACTGAAGGAAAATCGTGACACCTCTATCGTGAAGGCCCGTCCTTGCTAATGGAATACCAACCAAGATCTCACAGTCTAAGGGTACAGTCACGACCTCACCGTCGTGAAACCTACACTATCTACGGGTGAGACCTTGATGACTCTATCGGGAACCCTCGACATCTACGTCATGAAAAGTACATAGAAGTCACTCGAAGAAACACGTCCTCGCTATCGGGAAACCAAAACCTCAAGTCAAGAGAGTCACGTGTCACATGACGGGAGAACCTGCCCACTAGAAGTAAGGCCGGATGCATCCATTGATGACCTAGACCTCAGCCTTGGGTGCCTCCCTACTCACCCCAGGCGAAAATTAAGACACCGTACACAGTAACACAAGACGAGGGTCTAGTTGGGATCGTGCTCGTCAGCATGCATCCGTAGTCCCCGATCACGTGTGCACACACTAATTGACTGCGCTACATCATGCCCTCTAGCTGGTTTTTCTCTCGGCCCGGACTCGAGCCGCCATAGTGGGAGGCGCTACAGCAACTAGCCTAAAGCTGTCTCTCCCAGGTCTAGCTCTCTACCACTCCCTGGTGGGCACCTGCGTGCCCAGGCAAGCTACGACTAGTGAGGGCAGTCGCTCGACGTGGGAACTCTGAGTAGAGAGGAAAAACCGAAGTACTAATGGGCTACGCATGCACCCAACATAAGTATCACGGAACACAATGCGGCTCGGTGCCACCAGACTCAAGACTTCTAGCTAGAACTGCTAATCCAACGACCATTAAGTCACGCGACTCATCCTAAGGCCGTTGTACAATACAGCTCCATGTCGTCAAATTTCCCTACGTCGGAATACAAAAACCGTAAGGAAAAGGACTCCTAAGGCGGGCCTACTATCGTCGGGGTTCTCTCCCCTCTAAGAGTGAACAAGAAAACCTCCAGCACCATTGGCTAGGTCACAGAATTCTCGATCACTGGCCATACTCATGGCCAACATAGAAACCACCTTCCGAAGGAACTAACACTTTGCGAAAACAGCCCTCCGTACGTACTCGGGGCACAGTGACTCAAGCTAACATAATGAAGAATCCCGGAGCACACAGGGTCACCCAGACCCTCAAAATCACATGGGCACATTATTTGAGGTACAATGACTTTTTTAGACATCCAAAAACATGAATTCATCCCCCATGGGGTGTCCGAGACATCCACAGGGTAAAAGCTCGACTAGAGGGTCCCAACGAGGTCGACCGGTGGCGAAAAGGGAGAAAAAGACTACATTTAGATCGACCAGACCCTAGGGTCGATCGACCTACAAATGACGGGTCAGTCGATCGGCCCATTGGGTCAGTCAATCGATGCCTGGATCGGTCTACCGGCCCTTCAGGGTCGGTTGGTTGTTCCAGCATGGTCGCTTGTTCCATGGTGAACCTGCATCGGTCAACCGAATTGCCCCATCAGTTGATCGAATTACCAGTGATAACCATGTGTAACCCCATCCGAGGGGTTCCAAACCACGCCCCACTCGACCCCAATCATGGGGGGGATACATCTGGGACCTCACCCCGGCTCCCAAACCACTGAAAGCACATAAATAAATGGGAAAATGTCACCCGTTCCGGTGGAAATCGTCACTCGCCCAAAACATAGAAAACCATCCCGACATGAACAAAAATCCAATCTCGGCCTCACCTTGGCCTACAAATCGTAGAAAAATAAAATGCAAGGGCCAAAGATCCATCCCCCTACCTCATACGATAATTTCCCACGCCGAGGATGTCGATTCCACATGAAATTGCCCCTCGAACCGACGCCGAGCTCGTGAACCCATTAACGAGCTCCGCCACAGCACCACCTTGTTCCTTGCTCCATCCTCACCGCTCGCCATCTCACGTGGCCCACCGCCTCACCCACATCGTCCTCCATCGGCCGCCTAGAGCATAGGTGGGGAGAGGGAGAGAAACAATAGGAGAGAGGAGAGAGGGAGAGAATGAGAGAATGAGAGTGAGAGGGGTGTTAAGGAGTTTAAATAGAAAAGCTTTTGGGGGATTTAAACATTTAGAAAATAAAAAATGGGAAAAAATCACCCCCACGATCTCGAAAAATGCACAACTCACTTGCAGTATCTCGGAGCCTGAAAACACATTGTTTCACCACTAACGGGGATCCGAGGGCCCGGTATCCAAAATTTTGATCTAATTATGAAACACAATTTGGTACTCGCAGAAACACTCCGAAACCCACGGATTCCTGATCCGAAAATTTTGGGTCATTACAATTGCCTTCCAATAGTATTCCCGCTTGAAGCTCAACTAGATGGCTGATTGTGCTAACCGTCAGAAAAAGTTCCTCGACCATTTTCAAATGGTAGTACAAGATCTCGTTGGAAAAGCTTTGCACCCTCTGACAAAAGAAGGGCAAGATAGCCCTTAACTTCATCAAGCAGTGGCGAGACCTCAACATGAGGTGCACCAACCCTTCAGCCCAAGAGGATGCCATCACCATATGTCTTAAAGGCTTGGCAGTTGAGGTCAGCGAAAAGCTTCTCGGCACCAATATTAAAGGCTTTGATCAGATTAACTCGGTGATCACTGAAATAGAGATGTTCTTCACTGACAACTTGGGTTACACCTTGGCCAAGGGGAAACCAAAGCGGGAACAGCAAACTAGCAAGGAGGTGAATAATGCAGAGTTCACCCCTACCAACAAAGGTAGAAAGGGTGTAGGATCAAGCGGCTCTGACAAGAAATCAAAAAATAAGCCATTTGTTCCTTCCTTCATTGAGTGCAAGAAGATGTCATTCTTCTTCAAAAGGGAGCATACGAAAAGACTCTTCGAGCTCCGCTTAGCTCAGAAAATCATCGAGCCATCGGAATCTTGAAGACCAGCCGATGCACAGAAAGCTAACGACCCCAATTACTATGTCTACCATCGCATGTTGGGCCACCTACTTGAAGATTGCTATGTCTTTAAGTCCCAGGGGGATCCAAGGCAGTCTTATCAAGATGAAGAGCAGTCTCATGGATCCTCCATAGACTCATGCCTAGACCCGACCGAATAACATAGCTAATGCGGTCCACTACTCAGCCAGCCATCACGTCAAAGCAACTACAAAAAGGACAAAAAAGGATGGCAACATGCATTAGTCTATGAATAAAAAACTCCCACAGTGCCAACTTGGCAGGGAGAAATCAAGATGAGTGAGTGCACGGGTCACCCACTATCGTCCTTGACTCTGACAGACGTCCCGTGTTAGACATTTGTTGTACCCACAGATGCTCTCGACTTTTTTGAAAACGAGCAATGGGAATCACTCCCATGGGACTATTCATGTCACGCCCCGAGCACGGAAGGAACTCGATTCACGTGACGAGTTTATATCATTCATGTCAATCAAAGTATAAGGAATTCGACCTTATATACAGAGATACACAAATTGTAAGATAACCAAATCTAATTTATTCATAATAACCATTAAGGTAAACCCATTGCAGAATCACCTCTTTAGAAAAGAGTACTAAAGGATATTCTAGACTCAATAAAAAATTTACAACGATTGACACAAGAAATAGGAAAAGACATGACTAGATAACGGCATTGATTATTGGAATGGCTCTACGCTCTTTACTCGTTCCTATTCTCATCCGATTGATTCTCGTCATCGGAGTTACCTGAAAATAGGAGAAAACACTAGGTGAGTGAACGCTCGGTAGGAATTATATCTCAAGTATAAGCTTGCTTTTAAGTAATTACATGTTACATGAATGCAAGTCTAGCTATGCATGTACACATGAAAACGATGAGAGAGAGTGTAACAAGAGTTAATAGAGATGAACTAGTAAGATTTCAAGATAATCATGTAAAATGTATCAAGATGGTCAAGCATGTGAATATATTAAGTCATGTCACATGAATTGGCTATTATAATATCAAGCAAGTAAATACCCATTCTGGGCCACGTAAGTCATGTAAAGTCAAGTCAAGTCAAGTACTATAGAGTTTATGGAATGCCATAAATCAAGCTAGTCATGCACTTTAGTGCAATGCCACACCGTGATCAATATAGCTCCCATGGGCACAAGTACTTTCGGGTGCTCCTCCTAGGACCAGATCGGGCCCTATATGCACAAGCATTGAGTCATTTATATTTTAGACATCCACTATAGTTATAGCCAATATAGAGTTCTAAGAATAAATTAGTGTAGGATGATAAGGTAGATTTAATGAATGAAGGAGTTCAAGGGTAGAACTTGAACAAGTAGGACATACCGATAAACCGTATAAAAAATCATGACATGTCATGAAACTGGGTAATTGGCGTCCACTCAGTCGCTGTCACGCCCCGAGCCTTTATGACAGCGGAAGACTCGCTCGAGAAACGTGAACAGTCGGCATGGTAAGTCTCTTGCAAGTAAGAATGATTAGAGCGCAAGACAATCACACACATAAATACAATTGTACAATATTTACTCAAACTCTAACTTTATTTCATAATAATCAAGTATTCAAATACAACCACTAATTAAACTTCCATTATGTACTAGACTCAAGAAATAGGAAAATTACATAGACTCAATCTATACAATTTAGACTTCCTAAGTCTTCACTCTCATCTTGACAATACTTTCATTCGCTCTCGGACCCGCTACTTGTATAACCCGAATCCGAATTCGAATCACTTCCATCTCTTGAAAAGATTGGAAATAGGTAATGAGCACACTTGCCCAGTAGGTATCTTCGCATCAACATAAAGGCACTATTAAAGTAATTTACAATTTAGCTCTAAAGAATAAGGTAAAAATCATGCGAATGCGATCAATCACGCGATTAAACCAAAGTAACAAGACGATCAAGTAAGTTAGAATGAGAGCAAGTACGAACTAGCAAGAATGTAACAAGGATATGATATTGGCCTTTTATGAACAAGAATGTATCGAGAATGTACTAGCAAGTCACAAAATCATCACTCTAGTATCTTTTGCTGATGAGCAAGTACTTCACGAATTTCTGTGGAATATCAAGCAAGAAAGTCATGTTCAAGAATGTCATGTCATGCCGTATTGTGGTTTTCACTTATTTATAGAGAAAGCACTCCCAGCGTAATGCGACGCAAGTAGCATCATACCCCATGGTTTATAATAGTATGTTTCCGACAATCAGCCGAGGGGACTAGCATAGAGCCCTGAACACAATAAGTGCTTGATCGCATCTTCAAGTATAAATCAAGCTTTTTCCACGCATGTAACAATAAAGTATGGCCAAGAATGTAATAAGTTCAATAAGCTCATGATAACAATAATTTAATGAATGAATACTTTAATAAGAATCATGAGAAATTAAGAATGACTTTTTTTTATCCAAACACCGACCAGTCAGGATGGGCTCAGGTCGAGTGCACCCTCCCTCAGAGAGGGAGAGTGTTCTCACTCCTCCTCGCTCTCCCTGTGGTCCTGATTTTTATTGAATGGGTGAGCAGTGTATACAACCAAAGGGGCAAAACCCTAAGAAAAACAAAGGGCTTATAATGAGGGCCCGAACAAGACGAAAGGGATATTTAGCCACTAGAGCTGAAGGAAAACAACTAGAAAACTAGTAATAACAGAAAGAGGGCAAACCAGCCTTTTCCACTCTAAAGACTCCTTTGGTAAGCTGTGGTAACTCCCTTACTTTGGTATAGAGTTGATTAGTTGTTATGCTACAAGCATATGAAGCCAATGAGTCCGCTACTTGGTTCCCTTCCCTGTATATATGATGAATCTCACTTCCACTTTCTTGAAGGAGAGTTAAGGTATCCCTCCACCATGGGTGGACAGCCCAATTAGGAGATATTCCACTCCGACATGCCTCCACAAGAAGGGAGCAATCTGAAAAAATTGCCAAGAGATTAATACCACCATGCTTTGCAATTGCTAGCCCATCATGTAATGCCTTGCATTCTGCCATTACACTGTTTCCTACACCATAGTAGAAGGCAAAACCTATAATCAGATCGCCAGAGTAATTCCTTATGCATCTGCCTCCACCACATCTGCCGGGGTTACCTTTACCTTTCGATGCCCCATCTACATGTAGAGTGTACCCCTGTTTAGCCAGTTTGCAGGTGACCATGATAGGCTGCTTAACCTGTACCCGAGGAAACAGACCAAGGGAAGCAAGGCATCTGACTTTGGCAGGAGAAAGAGGCCTGTGAAAATTAATTTTATCCAGAGCCATCTGAACAGAAGAAATGATCTTCCTTTTAATGATAGTAGTATTGATTGGAACCCCTTCAAATTTTGAGGCACATCTCAGCTTCCATATTTCCCAGAGCATGAGGAAGGTTGAATACATCCCAGCTAAGCTAAAAGCCGAAAGCATACTGGTAGCAGATAAAGAATTCCAGCATCTTCTAGTAATTTGATTTCATAGCCATATATTATTACTGATTAGGGGTTGCAGCCAGCCCCATAACTCTGAAGCCAAATCACCATGGATGAATACATGGTTGAGATCTTCATAATTTGGAAGGGAACAACAACTGCATTTAGAAGCCATTTGGATACCATAGTCAATAACCATGCTGTCAACTGGAATTGCCCGGTGGATTAGCTTCCATATGAATAGAGCTGCTCTAGGATTGAAAGCAGAATGCCACAATTTTGCCCAGGCTGGCCTTATCATACCTCTAGTACGAATAAGATTGTAGGCTGATTTAATAGAGAAGTTACCTTTAGCAGAACTCATCCAAAAACAAATATCAGCCTCATTGTTGAACTGGATATTAGGGACATGGAAATCATTTCCAATGAAGCCCCAAGCCATATGCTGATTGTTCCCGAGAACTTCTCTAACAGAAACATTGGGGATTACACTCCCACTATTTCTATTACTGGCCTGTTCAGCACTAACAGCAGAGCCATTTCCCGTCCAATTGTCTCTTAAGAAATCAATTGTTTCTCCAGACCCTATAAACCACCTACTATTTTCAAGTAGGATATCTCTGGCTTGCCTGAAGATAGATAGAGGCATACCAGTTGGAAAAGGTTTATTACTGCTAGAGATATTAGTTTTGATAAATCTTTGTCTAGCATATCGAGACCAACGTGATGATCCATGAACTATGTTCCATAACATCTTGATAGCAAAAGCAGTCTAGACACATAAGAAATCCCTAATTCCAAGGCCACCCTCTATGCGAGGTTTCTGAATATTTGACCAAGCAATCCAATGCCTGCGATTGATTCCATGTTCCCCTTGCCAAAAAAAGGCTGCACATTGGCTGTCCATGAAGTTGATTATCTTCTTCGGTATGAAACAAGCTGATGCAAGATAGACCGGCATACTTTTAAGGACTGAGTCTATTAGAACTGCTCTGCCAGCTTGAGATAGCAACTTGGATTGCCAACCTTCTAATTTGGTCTGAATACTTTCAACAAGAAACTTGAAGTCTGAACACAGGTATCTGCCCTTTTTAATAGGAATTCCAAGATACTTGATTCCTTCAGCTTGGTATTTGTAGCCAGTTAGTGTCCGAACAACTTGTATTAAGGAAAGGGGGGCCTTAGCTGACAGGATAAAGCAGCTCTTAGTTGCATTAACCTTTTGCCCCGAGCAACTTTCATATTTATTGATAAACTGTTGGAATGCCACTATATTTCTTCTACTGGCATTTAAGAATACCAGGGTGTCATCAGCATATAACAAATGGGAAATCTGCATTGTCCTTCTGGGCCCAGCATAACCCTTAAGACCCCCATAGTGAAATAGGGCTGATAAACCTCTGCTTAAAACCTCCGAAGCTATTATAAAAAGATATGGTGCTATTGGGTCCCCTTGCTTGATGCCTCTACTGGACTTAAAAAAGCCAGAAACAATACCATTAAAGTTAATAGAGAACCAGCAATTATATAAGAGCATACCAATTAGAGATGTGAATCTGGTACTGAAACCGAACTTTCTCATCACTGCTAAAACAAAGTCCCACTCCATTCTATCATATGCTTTAGCCATATCCAGCTTGAATATCATGTTATGACCCCTAACTTTCCTGTTTATATCCATCATCAGCTGTCTAGCAAGGGACACATTATCCAAGATAAACCGCCCTTTCACAAAGGCACCCTACTCCTTTGATATTATATTAGGCAGAAGAGGGGTCAATCTTTCTGAAATAATCTTGGAAATAACTTTGTATGTGAAATTACATAAACTAATAGGCCGAAAATCATTGAATGATTTAGGTTCATGTACCTTAGGGATTAGAGTAATGAGGGAAGAAGATATTCCCCTTGGCAGAGGAAAGCCTTGGAAGAAAGCATTAACAACATCGCAGAGATCCTATCCAATAATTTCCCATACTGTTGTGAAAAATTCCCCAGAGAAGCCATCTGGACTAGGGGAACTGGAGCCTTTTAAGGACCAGACAGCTTCACGGATCTCTGATAGACTAGGGGCATCACATAGAACCATGTCCTTGTTTTTGTGACAACTTGCGGGATGCAGTTCAGCATTTTAGAGTCCAGGAGATGACTCTCAGAAGAGAAAAGACTTTTGAAATAATTCTCAGCATGTATCCTTAGATTTTCCTGATCAGAACACCATTCATTAGATTCCCCAACTTTGAGCCTTCTAATTATGTTCCTTCTTCTATTACACTGTGCAACCGCATGGTAGAAGGAGGTATTTCTATCACCACATTCTATCCAGTCAACCCGAGACTTCTGATTCCAAAAAAATTCTTCTCTGAAGAGAGCTTGACGAAGATAGGCATTGGCAGCATTCAGCATTACCTTGTTTTCATGAGAAGGGTCAGTGTCATAATAGCTTTGCTTTAATTCTACATCAGCTTTTGCAGAACTTACTACAGAGTTAATGTCCCCAAAAGTTTCTTTATTCCAATTACATAGCGAAGCCTTAACTATCTTCAGCTTGATAAAGAACCTAATCAGAGGATTAGGGTCATGAGTTTGAGTGCTGCCAGGTATCTGAAACAAGCTGTTGAAAAGAATCATGTGTGCACCACATCTTCTGAAAGATGAAACGACCTGGATTGCTCAGCATTTTATCCATATGAAGTAACAGAGGAGCATGGTCCGAAGGACCTATGGGGAGGTGTTTAACAGTCAACTGGGGATAAGAGGATTGACATAGGTTGTTCACTAACACTCTATCAAGCCTTGCCTTGATATTAGCAGAACCAATTCTGTTATTAGTCCAGGTCATAGCATTTCCTATAAAGCCAATATCAGTTAGGCCAGCAGAGCCTAAGCAAATATTAAAGTCAGACATTGCAGCTAGGGCCGGCATGCCACCCCCTACCTTCTCTGAGGGGCGAAGAACACAGTTAAAATCCCCCCTATCAGCCAGGGGATAGAGACAGAAATAGCAAAAATGGCAAGATCATTGAATAGAGACTATCTTTGGTTAGGATCACATGAAGCATATACAAAGGAGTAATATGTACAAAAAGAATTATCCTTCTTCAAGCCTAGAGTTATATGTTGAGAGGAGGAAGCAATAACCTCCAAATTATAACTATCATGCCAAAAAACCCAAATTTTTGGTCTTGGAGGCTACTACAAGCAAAACCCCCAAGCTTTATGTACCTCCCCAAGGGCGGGGCTTTATTTAGACTCACCATAGGTTCCAAGATGGCCACAAGATCGACCTTATTAGATTGCACAATTTCTTTCAGACATCTTCGGGTACCAGTATTCCCCACTCCACGAATATTCCAGATTAATGATGACAGTATCATTGAGGCTCCCAGGGAAAATCTTCCATGGATCTAGCTTTAGATCTAGTGATTATCCCCTTATCTTGCTGCTTGCCGACAAATTCAACACATTTCACTTGAGAATGTGACTGCATAAGGTCATTGTCCGGTAACGCTTTTTCTGATACCTGCTTGCTGGTCATTAATAACTCATTCATTTGCATTTTACTTGAAACTTCTGTTCCAGATGTTAAATCCACCACAACAGCAGGATCCTTTTCAATCAATTTCATCTCCTCAGTGGAGACAATAGACTCACTGTTACCACTACCATGATCACTCGGATCACTTAATTCCTGAAGCTTGCTTTTCTCTTTACAGATAGGCAACATTTGATGCTCTAATTGTTGCTGGGATGCATACTGGCTACCTGAATTTGTGTCCAGACCTAAGGACTTACCCTCCTTAATCTCCAAATTTTGATCAATGCTGATAGGTAGACTGGAATCCTGTAGCACCTCCACCGGAATACCAACCTGTTCCAACAGCTTAAATTTATTTTCAAATGCCACATTCTGTCGAACAGTTAACAGACCATCCTGCCTTGGCCGAAAAGTCTGTCTAGAATTTTTAGCAACAGGTTCTTGAACCAATTGGATCCGGACCAACCTGCCCTGTTTCTTCGTACAGCCATCCTCTGAATGTCCAAGCTTATGACAAAATGAGCAAAGCGCCGGAACATTGTTATAGCTCACCTTTTGCCAGTAGCCAATCCCATCCAGGTCAATCCAAAGCCGCTCAATGCGCGGAGCTGATAAATCCATTTCTACACATACCAGGGCCTCCGATGTGTCTGATAATGCCAAGGATTTTTCAAGTAAACGTAGGACAGCGCCAAAATTTCCAGCTATCGACCGAAGACAATCTTCATGGTACAGATTAGCCGGTAAGGCTGGAAAACCAATCCATACAGGAACAGTCGGTGGATCTGCATCAAAATTAAAATCAGATGTCCATCGGAAGAAATGAAACAAGAAGCCTCTGATATAAATATTTTTCTGTATTAATAGCTTCGTAAAATCCGCTTCACTTTCAAGCCGCAACAGAAGATGTCTTGGATTTAGCTTGCTAATAATAAATTCTGAAGAAATCTTCAACCGCTGCATCAAAAAGCTCTTGATGTCCGAAAAAGCAGGACGGCCATAAGCACATTTGGCCACGATAGAGAAAGATAGGAATTGAATTGATGCTTGAATATCCATCTTAGTGAAATACACCGCCGGCTCTCCTCGGTCAGTAAATGCTGGTTCCTTAACTGGAATTTCAATCTTCGGTCGCTGCTTGGATTCCATCAGCGCCTGAGCAAAGGTTCGGCGAGGAATAGTTGAAGAAGATGACGAAGCCGCCTCTGGAGTCTTCTTCATGGAGGAAGGAGCCCCCGCCACTCCGGCCATAGCCGGTGGGGAGGGGAAAGTACCGATCACGACGAGAAGCGAATAGGCGGGAAACACCAGAGTTTCTCACACTAGAAATTAAGAGAGAGCACATCAGAAGAGGCTACTTATGAATGACTTAAGCAAGGTTATGCTTATGGAAATAAATCGGCAGCATAGCGGTACATTCTTTATTTTCCATTCATTATTTTAGGTTTCTTGATCAATATGATAAGTTCTAGATCATCAATAGTCCATCTAGAAACCTTGGAATATCAACCCTTGGTCCACCTTGGGTTAAAATACTCAAGCAGTGTGACGGTCGTGTACTAGACCGTTACATGATGTGACGCTCCAGTATTCGGCCGTTACATTAGTCTGAATCCAGAACTAAGAAATCGGACTCAGTTGAATGTGACGGTCATATATTGGGCCGTTACTTGTGCCTGACGGTCCAACATAGAGCCGTTAGATTACTGATAACCAAACATCGATAGTGTAATCTAATCAATGAGCTTTAATGGTACAACCAACTCGGCGTCCTAGTGGGAATCTCAGGCTCGCAGAGAATTATGGAGGCCTTGAAAAAAGATTTCCTAGTCCATTGGAAGGAATATCCAATAGAGAGGTCCTCATGTCCAAGAATAATATTCCTATAGTGCAAAGTGAACTAATGGACAATATACCGGAATATGTGCCATATGTTGGAGTTAGATGGAAGGCTCTTTCACCACAGAATGTGGATCTAGAGGGGGGGTGAATAGATCAACAGGCTAATTAAAAATTATGCCTAGATTCAAATGTGGAATTAAAAGAACACTAGACAACCATAGTCAAAGCACCGAATGATGGAAACAAGATCTGCTAAACAGACAAGCAAACACACGAAAGGCACAAAGACTTTTAGGTGGTTCGGTCAATCCGACCTACGTCCACCCCACATTCAACTCGAATGTGGATTACTGCTGATACACAGCTTCAATTTGCTGGGCACTACAGCTTGCCAACAACGGCTGGGGCTTACAGCTTATCCAGACCAGAGGAACACCCTCTGCAATAGCTGAGCTTCACAGCTTGCTCTGCTGGGCACTACAGCTTAGCCGACCAGAGGTAACACCTCACCGCTGCCTCACAGCTTGACACCGCTGACTAACAGCTTGATCGAACAAGAGTTTTCAAAGGAAAAATAACAAGACTGAAAAGCAAGAAAAACACAATCGAATGGAAGAAAGTCAAAACGACTGTAGCTCAAAGTGAGCAATATCAGCTCTGGTATCTGGACCAAGATGCTGATTCACAAGCTCTCATATCACTCTCTCAACTCATTTCTTCTCACTTTCTTCTTCTATCCTTTTCTTCTCTTTGGATCTCGATGGCTCTCTTCTGTCTCAGGTTTGTCTCACTGTTTAGACTTGCCACACTTCGATCAGCCTTCAAAAGAAGATGAAGACTTCTATATATACATCAGTGGATTGGATAAGGGCGCGTGGCTTCGACGTTTTCCCGCCCAAGGAATTCGCCAGATCCGAGGTGCTTTCATCCACGTGGCAGCATCTGATCACCTCGTCCTCCTGGGATCACGAGCCATGTCAGTAATCTCAGTAGCAGATCCCTGTCAGACAGATTATAGGATTATCAGATTAAGTGAAGAACTCTGTACAGACTTATAAGATGAACTGCAATGTATAGACTGCATTGTATGGACTTGTGAATTCGAATGCAGTGTACAGACTCTGCCCAATGTATAGACTTCATCTATGTGAAGCTATGCGATGTACATACTTCATATGTGAAGCAGCCGTTGTACAGACTTAAGCAATATGAAGACTTGACAGACAACTGACGATGTATGGACTTCAAGTGTGAAGACGTTGTGAATGCAAATGTACAGACTTCATATGTGAAACAGCCGCTGTACAGACTTCACCAGACTTCACTCGATGTACAGACTTCACGAACGATGCATTCAATGCATTGAAAGATGTACAGACTTCCTGAAGTGTGAAGGAGTTGAGTGTATAGACTTCATCATGTGAAGACTTGAACAAGGCATGTATAGACTTCACGTCGTGAAGCAATGTATATACTTAGCTGAAGAAACTCTATACAGGGTTGACCAAGGCAAGACAAACGCGTGTATAGACATCCACAATTTACAGACTTGCCAAGCGAAGGGGTTGTACAGACTTAATGAATGATGCAAGGCAAACGAATGTATAGACATTCAATGAATGGACTTTCCAAAAGAAACTCTGTACAGACTTGATCAGATCAAGACAACTGAATGTATGGACTTCCAGTGTGTAGACTTGACGATGTACAGACTTGATCGATGCAACGTCTGTACAGACTTGCTCAACCAGTCCGATGTACAGACTTGGAAAACTAATGCCAATGTATAGACTTCACCTCGTGCAAGCTACAGTGAATGAGTGTATAGACTTAATGGTCTCCCTGGCTGTACAGACTTGATCACAGGCTGAACAGTCGAATGTAGAGACTTGCTTCCACCGACCAGTGTATAGACTTTGTAAGCGTGTGATGCTGAATGAGACGGTGGCTGAGACAAAAGCTGTACATACTTTGAATGCAATGTATGGACTTTGCATAGACGATGCATGAGACACAGACTAATGTACAGACTTCATAAACAATGCATGAACGAGACGTTGAAGTCTGTATAGACTTTAACAATGAATACATTCTGCGATGTACAGACTTTGTCCACGAACTGTGCACATGCATAAACGATGTATGGACTCTGAAATGTAGGCAATGCAGCAATGTCTAGACTTTGGGCTTTACCCTGCAGTGTATAGACTTGCTGGTCTGCTACGAATGCAATGTGTGGACTTGGAAAACAAAGGGGGCGTCGACCCATCAGAAGGGAGCGTCGACCCACAACTGTCCAGACTACACAATGAAATGTATGGACTCTATGTTCATGCTGCAATGCAATGTGGACATGTGGGTGTGTGCATGATAGTATTGACTCTGACTGCATTATGTACACAGACAACCTGATAAAAACAATTTCATCAAAATAAGAACAGTTGCCAATCAATCAAAACAAGCTGTTGCCAATGAAGTAAAACTTATTTTCAACATTATCAACACAGAGGGGTCACAACAATCTCCCCCTTTTTGATGATGGTAACACCCTATTATATAGAATAGCAACATCCTGTCAAACAGATGTATTTTTGATGAATGACATGATTCGTTATTCAGAATTGTCATGCAGATGCTATGAATGACATGCTGAGACATGAACATAACTCTCTGCTCACAAAATCTCCCCCTTTGCCATAGACATGATGCATACACTTCCCTGGAATGAACTCACTGGAGTGAACTCATCAAGTAGACAATATATTCTCCCCCTTTGCCATCAACAAAGAGGAGGGAAATAAGATGCAATGGAAGGAACAAGAAGAATCAGCTGACTGGCATTCTTAGCAAGTAGTTCAAAAATTAAGCAAGTAAAGCACAGAACCTTCAGTCATATGAATTGAGAAACTGCTTAGAAAGTGAGGTTCTGGTTTACAGGTTATAAAAATGAGAGTTCATGCACTACATTCATTGGATAGGGTAGCTGTGCATGATAAAACAATAAACCAGAATCACATTTGCATGAGAGAGTCAGTTTCAAAAAATATCTTACTGTCATATACTCAAAAAAAATAATTGAGAGATAGCAAGTCATCTATTGAAACTAAACAAATTGACATTCATAAAATTACTTTTGAAGGAACAACATTTATCAATATGAGTTCATTTTGGGCAGTCAGGTACCATTTATCTTTTTGCTTAAGGGTATACGTTTATCAGACGCCAATACCCCTAGATACTCAACATGATGGACCATTCTGCTATGATCAAACTCAATATAAGTGATTTACATCTTTTTACTTGAGGGTACACGTTTATCAGACGCTAGTTACCCCCAGGTACTCAATGAAACCACCCTACTGTTTTGATTATTTTATACAGAGATAGCTGATACACCTCATGACATGAGTGTTGTCCACTTCTTTGATGGATCACTCAGTTTCTCAGTGATTTACCAGTCATTGCTCTGCCAATACTATTTTTCAATTTATTTTCAATATTTTTCAATATCTTTCTTAGTTGTCATTTATTTGTTTCAGAATGACTTGTTTAAGGACAATACACATACTTAGTTTCTCTAACATGATTTCAAATGAGTTTTCAGATTTCAGATATAATTAACTTTGTTTGACATGAAATAAGATGAGGGTTGAGTGCTTATCAATTTTTAGCATCCTTATTTACTGATTGTAGTCTTTCAACTCTAAAGATTATAAAATTTAAACCATTAAGTCAGTCTTTAAGCAATTAAAGTTCTTATGAGGGAAGATGTCTATTTTCTATTGCTTAATATTATAACTGATTAAAAGATTGCCATACTGTCAGACTCAATCATTCAAAGTCAAAGGATGAATAGACAGAGTCGACGCTGGGAGTTCAAGGCGTCCACGCATCAGTTGAAGAGGCAACAGTATAAAACACTGAAATAGTGTCAATGCGTCGACTCCATGCTATTGCAGCGTCAACTCATCAGAATAATGAAACAGAGACATTCTCAGATCTAGTTCACTGCGTCAACGCCATAGTATAGCAGCGTCAACTCATCAGAGTAATGAAACAGAGACTTTCACAGATCTAGTTCACTGCGTCAACGCAACAGTATAGCAGCGTCGACGCAGCAGTTCACCCTGAAATTTTGACCAGACTCCCCCTGTCTATATGCATGCAGCTTTACAAATGATAACTGAATAAATGATTTTTGAAGTTCATGCTTATTCAGATTGTACTATCATGCAATGTGACCACCAGGGTTATGCAGAGAAATGTAGTGCAAAACAGTTCTATATGCATGTGATTTTAGACACATTACTGACTAAATGATATGCAGTGATGATCATGAGAAAACAATATGAGTGTCATGCATGATCATGAGTCTGTTGCACCAATCAACATTCACAGAGTTTTATACAGTCTATCAGATGTAGGTCCAAATCAGAAATTATATTCAAAACAGTTGAAAA
The DNA here is from genome assembly GCA_022559845.1 of Amorphophallus konjac. Classification (NCBI taxonomy): domain Eukaryota; kingdom Viridiplantae; phylum Streptophyta; class Magnoliopsida; order Alismatales; family Araceae; genus Amorphophallus; species Amorphophallus konjac. The sequence continues at coordinate 351,435,881 of CM040126.1, forward strand.
TTTTATTCATCATGCTGAAACTTACACAAGCCAAGTTCTCTTCTAAGAAATTTAAACTGTTCATTTCCAAGTGGCTTAGTAAAGATATCAGCAATTTGTTTGTCTGTTTCAATGAAATTCAGTTTGATTTCCTTTTTATTCATAGCATCTCTCAGAAAATGGTGTTTTATCTCTATATGTTTAGTCCTTGAATGGTGAACAGGATTTTTGGCAAGGCATATGGCACTAGTATTATCACATAAAATTAGAATGCATTCCAGTTTTATCTGATAATCATCTAGTTGGTGCTTGATCCATAGTACTTGGGCAGCACAATTACCTGCAGCAACATATTCAGCCTCAACTGTAGACAAGGCTACAGTGTGTTGCTTTTTAGATGCCCAAGATACTAGACAGTCACCAAGGAATTGGTAATAGCCACTAGTGCTCTTTCTATCTACTCGACACCCAGCATAGTCTGCATCAGTGTAGGCTAGAAGATCTAACTCACACTTAGCAGGATACCAAAGACCTAGCTGTTGGGTGCCTAGTAAATATCTAAAAGTCCTCTTCACACCCTTAAGAAGAGATTCTTTAGGACTAGCTTGAAACCTAGAGCATAAACACACTGCAAATTAAATATCAAGCCTAGATGCTGTAAGGTAAAGAAGGGATCCGATCATACCTCTATATAGCCTTTGGTCCACTGATTTACCTTTAGGATCTTCATCCAAACTGGTTGAGGTACCCATTGGAGCAGCTATTTCCTTGAGGTTGTCCATTTTGTACTTCTTCAATAAATTCTTTACGTACTTGGACTGAGAGATGAAAGTGCCATCCTCTGATTGTGTAACCTGCAGTCCAAGAAATAGTTTGAGCTCGCCCATTGAGCTCATTTCAAACTCATTAGTCATTATCTGAGAGAATTCCTCACACAATTTGGGGTTAGTTGACCCAAACACAATGGCATCTATATAAATCTGAATAATAAGAATATCTGAATGACTCACTTTGGTAAACAATGTTTGATCAACTATACCTCTTGTGAAATTCTTGTCGGTGAGGAACTTACTCAACCTGTCATACCAAGCTCTAGGAGCTTGCTTTAAACCATAAAGAGCTTTATTGAGTTTGTAAACATGATTAGGGAAATCTAAACATTCAAACCCAGGAGGCTGTCTCACATAGACATCCTCACTAATTTCCCCATTTAGGAAAGCAGATTTCACATCCATCTGCTGAAGATTTATACCTAAGGGAGCATGCATAAGCCAATAATATTCTGATTGCTTCTAACCTAGCTACAGGGGCAAAAGACTCTTCAAAGTCTATTCCAAATTCCTGATTGTACCCCTGTGCTACAAGTATGGCTTTATTTTTAATGACATTCCCTGATTCATCAGTTTTATTTCTAAACACCCATTTAGTCCCTATGACTGTTTCATGATCAGGAGGTGGAACCAAATGCCACACCTTATTCCTGTCAAATTGATTAAGCTCCTCATGCATGGCATTAATCCAGTGCACATCTTGGAGAGCACAGTCAATGGACTTGGGTTCTATATTTGAAACGAAAGCATAAGCATTCAATTCATGTTGTATTCTTAAGTGGCCTCTAGTCCTAGGGGGGTCATGCAGATTTCCAATTACATTATCTACAGGATGATCCTTAAGATATCTTATGTTTACAATTGGATTATCATGAGTTTAATTTACCTCCCCCTGAACTGTAGGCTCTTCTTCATCCTCGGATTTATCTGCAGGATCTCCTTCCTTCAAAAGATCACCATCTTCTTCATTCCTGCATTTACCAACATTAGTATTTATCAAGGATTCATCAAAAACTATGTGTGGAGATTCTTCAACAGTTTTAGAATTCAGATTGTACACTCTATATGCTCAGGTGTTTTCAGAATAATCAATAAAAATTCCTGGTTCACCTTTAGGTTCAAATTTATCAAGGTCTCTTTTATCATTTATATGAATGAAACATTTACATCCAAAAACCTTGAAGTGGGCAATAGAAGGTTTCTTACCCTTTAAGATCTCATATGGTGTTTGCTGGGTAGAAGGTCTTACCATGGCTCTGTTAATTACATAACAGGCAGTGTTCACTACTTCAGCCTAGAATTTCCTAGGTAGACCACCTTTAACAAGGAGTGTACGACCCATCTCCACTAGGGTTCTGTTCCTTCTCTCCACAACTCCATTCTGCTCAGGTGTCCTTGGTGAGGAGTACCTATGGTTGATACCATTTGACCTGCAGAATTCATCAAACTGTGAGTTTTCAAACTCACCTCCATGATTAGTCAAAATGTTTTCAATTTTCTGAGTTATTCTAACATAGAACTCCTGAAATTCTGAAAATGCATCACTCTTATGAGTTAAGAAATAAACCCAAGTATACCTAGAAAAGTCATCTACCATGACAAACCCATACTTCCTCCCTGATAAGCTAACAGATCTGGTTGGCCCAAAAAGGTCCATGTGTATCAGCTCATAGGGTTTAGAAGATAGATTTTCAGTTCTAGACTTAAATGACTTTCTAGTTATCTTTGATTGAGTGCATGCATCACAGATTTTATTTTCTTTTTTGAAGGAAACTTCAGGAAGTCCTCTAACCATGCCATGCTTATTCAGTTTATGCAAAACAGTGTAACTAGCATGACCTAACCTACGATGCCATAAAAATGCTAACTCTTGTCTACTGGCAGTAAGGCAAAGGTTAGTATGTTGAATGTCATCTAAATCTATCATGTATGTATTATTTATTCTTTTTCCAGAAAATTTGACAATTTCAGAATCAGGTTCAAAAATCTTGCAACATTGAGAATCAAATAAAACCTTATATCCTTTATCACACAACTGGCTGATACTAAGTAAATTATAAGCTAACCCTTCAACCAGCATAACATCATCAATGCAGCAGGTAGAACACTTACCTACCTTACCTGATCCAATAATCCTACCCTTTGTGTTGCTTCCAAAGGTGACAAGGCCTCCTAGCTTCTCAGTCAGCATGCAGAACTTGGCCTTATCTCCTGTCATATGCCTGGAGCAGCCACCATCCAAGTACCAAAAGTTGCTCTTGGCTGCCAGGCATACCTGCATACACAATTAGGTAGAGAGGTTTGGAACCCAAGACTGATTGGGCTCCATAACAGAAGAGGTAGAAGCAAAGCAAGAAAGCAGGCTTTTCAGAATCCACATTTGTTTAAATGTATTTTGTTCAGTGGATCCTTCAGGTTTTCTTCTGTTGTTGTTCCTCTTCTTTTTGTTATTTTTCTTCTTATTTGCACCAACATGATTATTGACATTGTTGTTTCTTTGCCAGTGCCTTGGCCAGGTTGCATTCATGGAATTGTGGCCATAATAGTTCCTAGGCTGGCTGTGGAAATGTTGGTTCCTAGGTGTCCAATAACCATACCCATTAACCAAATTTCTAGTGTAAGGTCTTTGATATTGAGCAGCCTGATATGCAAGACCTATATGCCTCCCTGGAGTTCTAGTCCAACATGACCTATTGAAATAGGTTGACTGTGCATTGTAATGGGTCTGAATTCTGGGTTGGTAGAAATGATTGGGTTGACTCTTAGCAGCATTCTGTCTCCCCTGCACCTTGGACCCTGCTGACCTATTCATAGGTTTGTTTTGGGTCTTCTTCAGAGGTGGAGGTGATGGTGGAGACTTGGTTACCTTGTCATGGTGTTTATAAGACTGGGTAGCTTGACCCCTAACCTGAGATTGACCCTTTGGATTTTGCTTGGATGTGCTATCTCTACTAGGCTCACTGACTTTTTGTTTGCCCTTCTCCTCAGCACTGGTCTTTTTCAGATTAGCATTTTTGTTCATTGAATTGTTTGAATTCATGCTAATTAGAGGTCCTTTTTCTTTTTGTGTAACAAATGAAATAGTTTTCATTCCAAAGGTTTTCGTTGCACTTGAATTAAATCCTAGGCCCTCTTCTGAAATTTACCTTTGACCCTAACAAAGCATTTAAGTTATCTGTTCCTTGGGTCATTTTCTCAATGGTTCTCAGTTTATCCTCATTGTCTTTCTGAATTTCATCAATAGACTTTTTCAGTTCATTATTTACATTGAGGACAGCTTCATATTTTTCAGAAACAATTTTTACTTCACTCTCACATTTCTGAATTTTCAGCTTCCATTCATCAATTTCATTTTCAAGCCTCACATTCTCTTCCCTAGAAGCTTTTAACTCATTTTTGATTTCATCTACTTCAGAACATGTGAGTTTCAAATTTTTATTCTCAGATTCTAAACATGCAATTTTATCAGTTAGAGTTTTATCATTTTGCATGGAATTGATCTTTCTTCTCAGATGCCTATTTTCTTTTCTAATATCATCAGCGCTATCAGCTATATCATGGTAGGCATCTACCCAATCAGCGATAGTAAAATTTTCAAATCTAGTGATTACCTCATCTGAGTCCTCTTCTCTATCTTCTGAGCTTGTTGCCATAAGGCAAATGGGCTTCTCAGATTCAGCTTCACTGTCTGAAGTGTTGCTCAGGGAGCCTTCATCTTCATCACTCCAGGTACTCACCATTGCTTTCCCTTTCGTGTTCCTTCTCTTTGACTTGTCCTTATATTTTTGATTATCTGGACAGTCAGCTTTCAGATGGCCTGGTTTCCTGCATTGATAACAAGTGTTAGTTTCAGTTTTCTTTGTAGGGTTGTGTTTATATCTTTTGTCCCTTTGGCCGCCACTGTATTTCTTTTGGCCGAATCGTCCTGCTCCTTTTCTGAGAAATCGCCTAAACTCTCTGGTCATCATGGCCATCTCAGAACGAGTCATATCTTCTTCTTCATTCGGGCTCTCCTCTGATGATGACGAATTGCTGGAGCTGGATTTGTTGGATTTGCTAGAACCAGCCTTTAGCGCTATCGACTTCTTCTTCCTTTCAGCTTCTTCTATCCTTGGCATATTAATTTCATATGCCATCAGCGAGCCAATTAGCTCATCAGCTCTTGTATTGCGCAAGTCCCTTGACTCCTCCATCACAGTAGCTTTCGTATGCCAGGCATGAGTCAAGGACCGAAGTATCTTCCTTACTAAATCATATTCTGTCAGAGGTTTCCCAAGACATCTTAGACCATTGGTGATGACTGTCAGTCGAGCATACATTTCTTTGATGGTCTCGTTTGGCTTCATCTTGAAGGCTTCATACTCAGACACTAGGAAATTAGCCTTCGTCTCCCTGATTTGAGAAGTCCCTTCATGGATAACTTCCAGTGCATCCGACAACTCCTTAGCTGAAGTGTACGCTGACACGCGGGAGAATTCAGTAGGGTGCAGAGAGCACTGGATGGCATTTATGGCACTCCAATTCAGCGTGGACCTTCTGATCTCCTCCTTGGTCCAGACATCTTCATTCGGGGCAACTTATAAGGTCCCTTGCTAACAACCTTCCAGATCTCGTAATCTTTAGCCCTCAGAAACACTTGCATACGATTCTTCCAGTATGCGTAGTTAGATCCATCGAAGAATGGGGGCTTGGTGGTTGAGTGACCTTCAGCTATCATCCCTCGAGCATCCATCTCTGCCTATCCTCTTCGGGCGATGAGTCCATGTAGAAGAGTATGGCTATGATACCAATTGTTGGAGTTAGATGGAATGCTCTTTCACCACAGAATGTGGATCTAGAGGGGGGGGTGAATAGATCAACAGGCTAATTAAAAATTATGCCTAGATTCAAATGCGGAATTAAAAGAACACTGGACAACCACAGTCAAAGCACCGAATGATGGAAACAAGATCTGCTAAACAGACAAGCAAACACACGAAAGGCACAAAGACTATTAGGTGGTTCGGTCAATCCGACCTACGTCCACCCCACATTCAACTCGAATGTGGATTACTGCTGATACACAGCTTCAATTTGCTGGGCACTACAGCTTTCCAACAGCGGCTGGGGCTTACAGCTTATCCCAACCAGAGGAACACCCTCTGCAACAGCTGTGCTTCACAGCTTGCTCTGCTGGGCACTATAGCTTAGCCCAACCAGAGGTAACACCTCTGCACACCGCTGCCTCACAGCTTGACACCGCTGACTAACAGCTTGATCGAACAAGAGTTTTCAAAGGAAAAATAACAAGACTGAAAAGCAAGAAAAACACAATCGAATGGAAGAAAGTCAAAACGACTGTAGCTTAAAGTGAGCAATATCAGCTCTGGTATCTGGACCAAGATGCTGATTCATAAGCTCTCATATCACTCTCTCAACTCATTTCTTCTCACTTTCTTCTTCTATCCTTTTCTTCTCTTTGGATCTCGATGGCTCTCTTCTGTCTCAGGTTTGTCTCACTGTTTAGACTTGCCACACTTCGATCAGCCTTCAAAAGAAGATGAAGACTTCTATATATACATCAGTGGATTGGATAAGGGCGCATGGCTTCGACGTTTTCCCGCCCAAGGAATTCGTCAGATCCGAGGTGCTTTCATCCACGTGGCAGCATCTGATCACCTCGTCCTCCTGGGATCACGAGCCATGTCAGTAATCTCAGTAGCAGATCCCTGTCAGACAGATTATAGGATTATCAGATTAAGTGAAGAACTCTGTACAGACTTATAAGATGAACTGCAATGTATAGACTGCATTGTATGGACTTGTGAATTCGAATGCAGTGTACAGACTCTGCCCAATGTATAGACTTCATCTATGTGAAGCTATGCAATGTACATACTTCATATGTGAAGCAGCCGTTGTACGGACTTAAGCAATATGAAGACTTGACAGACAACTGACGATGTATGGACTTCAAGTGTGAAGACGTTGTGAATGCAAATGTACAGACTTCATATGTGAAACAGCCGCTGTACAGACTTCACCAGACTTCACTCGATGTACAGACTTCACGAACGATGCATTCAATGCATTGAAAGATGTACAGACTTCCTGAAGTGTGAAGGAGTTGAGTGTATAGACTTCATCATGTGAAGACTTGAACAAGGCATGTATAGACTTCACGTCGTGAAGCAATGTATATACTTAGCTGAAGAAACTCTATACAGGGTTGACCAAGGCAAGACAAACACATGTATAGACATCCACAATTTACAGACTTGCCAAGCGAAGGGGTTGTACAGACTTAATGAATGATGCAAGGCAAACGAATGTATAGACATTCAATGTATGGACTTTCCAAAAGAAACTCTGTACAGACTTGATCAGATCAAGACAACTGAATGTATGGACTTCCAGTGTGTAGACTTAACGATGTACAGACTTGATCGATGCAACGTCTGTACAGACTTGCTCAACCAGTCCGATGTACATACTTAGAAAACTAATGCCAATGTACAGACTTCACCTCATGCAAGCTACAGTGAATGAGTGTATAGACTTAATGGTCTCCCTGGCTGTACAGACTTGATCACAGGCTGAACGGTCGAATGTAGAGACTTGCTTCCACCGACCAGTGTATAGACTTTGTAAGCGTGTGACGCTGAATGAGACGGTGGCTGAGACGAACGCTGTACATACTTTGAATGCAAAGTATGGACTTTGCATAGATGATGCATGAGACACAGACTAATGTACAGACTTCATAAACAATGCATGAACGAGACGTTGAAGTCTATATAGACTTTAACAATGAATACATGCTACGATGTACAGACTTTGTCCATGAACTGTGCACATGCATAAACGATGTATAGACTCTAAAATGCAGGCAATGCAGCAATGTCTAGACTTTGGGCTTTACCCTACAGTGTATAGACTTGCTGGTCTGCTACGAATGCAATGTGTGGACTTAAAAAACAAAGGGGGCGTCAACCCATCAGAAGGGAGCGTCGACCCACAACTGTCCAGACTACACAATGAAATGTATGGACTCTATGTTCATGCTGCAATGCAATGTAGACCTGTGGGTGTGTGCACGACAGTATAGACTCTGACTGCATTATGTACACAGACAACCTGATAAAAGCAATTTCATCAAAATAAGAACAATTGCCAATCAATCAAAACAAGCTGTTGCCAATGAAGTAAAACTTATTGTCAACATCATCAACACAGAGGGGTCACAACACCATATACTTAAAGAAATGACTCTATTGATAAAGAGAATGTGTAACGATGTGAAACCATGAGAAAACTCCGTCAATATAGCATTTGGAGAATCATGATTTAAATACAAAACTATAGAAATTTGGCACATGAAATTAACATAACTTAAAATAACCTAAGACACATTAATCATGCAATTTGATTATGAATCAGTAACTAAACTTGAAGTCATGATAACAAAAAATATCGATAGTGTAATCTAATCAATGGGCTTTAATGGTACAACCAACTCGGCGTCCTATTGGGAATCCCAGGCTCGCGGATAATTATGGAGGCCTTGAAACAAGATTTCCTAATCCATTGGAAGGAATATCCAATAGAGAGGTCCTCATGTCCAAGAATAATGTTCCTATAGTGCAAAGTGAACTAATGGACAACATACCGGAATATGTGCCATATACTTAAAGAAATGACTCTATATATAGAGAAGAATGTGTAACAATGTGAAACCAAGATAAAACTCCGTCAATACAACATTGGGAAAATCATGATTTAGAATACAAAACTATAGAGTTTTAGCCAATGAATTTAGCATAACTTAAAATAACCTAAGATACATTAATCATGCAATTTGATTATGAATTAGTAACTAAACTTGAAGTCATGATAACAGGTCCATCCGAGCTATCTAAGCTTGTTTATAAGTAAACTTAACTGGTTATTATTCTGCCTTGGGCTGGCAGAACACAGGGGTCTGACGGTCTAGGATAGGCGTGTTACAGTGCTTGTGACGGTTTATCGAGGGACCGTTACAATGGTGTAACGCTCCTACTAGGGTGCATCAGAGACAATAGAACAATAAAAGCACAACAGGGTGTGACGGTCTATCGTAAGGCCGTTACATTTATGTGACGGTCTTATGTTGGTGCGTTAGAGAATCTGCTGGCAGTAAACTAAGTAAAGGTTTATGAAAACATAACATGCCTGGAAATCAAAATACTACCACTGTCCTAGTCATGATAACGAAGTATAGGCCAACTATATGCATGGGTTTAGTGAATAGACAGGATAATATCTTTTAATTTCCATTTAGGGCTAAGAGATGCATGAATGTATAGAACTATTAGATCATGAAATTCTTAGTCTATAATGCATGAAATCAAGCACAACCAGAGGCTTTTATTCCTAACAAGTTGTTTTTGCCAATCATGAGATAACCTACCTCTTCTAAAACCTTTAAACTTCGAATTTGATGCTAGGTGCTACCCTTAGTCTCTTGTACTTCTTGTGATAAATCAGCAACTTCAATCTGCTCTATTTCCTCAGCCTCTTGACCTAAGGATGTGAAATTTTGAGGGTAAGAAGATGAAACTATTGGGAACAAAAAGTTCTAAAGGATTGAACTCTAATTACCTCGTTTAGACATCCTAATCTCTGGATCTTCAGGGGACTTGCGTTCAGATTCCTGGGTTGCTAAGGTTGAATCAGTAACTTTGGAAGCTTCTATCTCCTTGGTTGCTTGATCTCCAAGCATGAAATTTGGAGAGCTATTAGTCTAATATATTATAAACAAAAAGTCGTAAGGAACTTATCCGAAATTATGACTCCTTACCTTGATTCTTCACAAGCTAAAAGTAAGGGTCGCTCAGTTCAGAAATAGGTCATATTTATATGGTTTTGGCTAGGGTTTATAGATTAGATCGATTCTAGAGTCCTTAATTTGCCAGAACCTAATCCCTAAGAGTCCTTAGTAATATTATAAGCTTCCATAAGTCGATCTCTTATAGATAAGATCCCAAAGTTCTAATATTTTTGCTCATTCTTCCTTTCACGGAACTAACAGAGTGTAACGCATCCAGCCTGGTGCGTTATAGGGCTGTGGCGGTCGCCCGATAGACCGTTACATTCAATGTGTATAGAGTTTCAATTTAATAAAACTCTTTAATTCGTTTATCTAAATAATTATCTTATATAAATAGTATTTATCCTTAAAATACGTGAATAAGCTAATTACTCTTCTAGAAGATGGGCCAAACTTAATGGGCTTGGTCCATAAACCTTTTGGATAATATTTGAAACTTATTAATCGAATAACCCCTTCATTAATTTATTTAAGCCTTTATAATTTCTAAAAAAAGATTTTAAAATTCAAAAATTATATATATAAATTCTGGGGCACTACACCCTCCCCCACTTAGAAGAATTTGGTCCCCAAATTCAATATATGGATTTCGGAGAGTGTACTTACAGTTAAATAATTCTGAAAATCTTTTTCGCATAGCTGCTTCGGTTTCCCATGTTGCTTCATATGGCCATGTTTTCTTCCATTGAATCTTGACCATAGGAATAACTTTATTTCTTAGTTGACGCACTTCTCGTTCCAGAATCTTTATTAGCTTTTGCTCGAACGTCATATCCTTTTGAATCTCCAGATTGTCGTAAGTGATAATATGGTCAAGATCATATACATACTTCTTCAGTATAGAGACGTGAAATATGTCATGAACTCCTGCTAATTGTGGAGGAAAAGCCAGTTTGTAGGCCACTTCACCAATCCGTTCAAGAATTTCAAATGGGCTAATGAATCTTAGGGTTAGCTTTCCTTTTATGCCAAATCTTCGAATACCACGACCTGGAGAAACCTTTAAATATACATGATCTCCTACCTGAAACTCCAAGTCACGTCTTCGATTGTCAACATAAGACTTTTGCCTATCTTGTGTCATTTTCATTCTTTCTTGAATGAGCTTGATCTTCTCTGTAGAATCCCTGATAAGATCGGGGCCTAGAAATTGCTTTTCCCCTATTTCATTCCAACATATTGGTGATCGATAGCTTTTTCCATATAAGACTTCAAAATGTGTCATTCGTATACTAGCCTGATAGCTATTGTTATATGCAAACTCTACTAGAGGCAAGTGATCATGCCAACTACCTCCAAAGTAGATAGCACAAGCCCTGAGCATATCTTCTACTACCTGATTCGTTCTTTCCGTTTGACCATCTGTTTGTGGATGAAAAGCTGTGCTGAAATTCAATCCAGTCCCTAGTGAATGTTGTAGACCCTTCCAGAATTGTGATGTGAATCAAGGATCTCTATCAGATACAATGGTGATTGGGACACCATGTAGTTTGACAATCTCCTTTATGTATAATGCTGCTAGAATATCCACAGACCATCGACTCTTTATTGGTATGAAGTGTGCGGATTTAGTCAATATGATGGGGACATCGCTTACCACTTCCCATTTCTCCAAGGGTCCCGATGCTTGCCATTGTGTTCATCTTGATTTTCTGAGTCTAGCTATGTAATTTTCATATCTTTCCTTGAGTCTTAACCATGTAATTTTCCTTTCATTGAGTCAAGTACCTAAGTTAGTGAGTCATCTATCTAAGTCTAAGTATCATTAGGTGGCCTAGTGGGTTAACGGGCCCACTTCAATGGGCTTGGCCCATGGGTGCCCCCCTTCCCCCCCTTGGTCATTTATCAATAGTCCAAAAGGTAAGGACTTTTTGTAAATTGAGGGTTTCCTATAAATAGGACCCCAATCCCTCCATGGAGAACTAATGAATGAATGAAGTATTAAGTGAAAATTTCCACAAGAATTGTGTCTCTCTCTCTCTCTAAGGGGTGGATTCCCCTCTCTCTTTCTCTCTCTCTCTCTCTAAAGGGGGCGAACCCCATTCTCTCTCCTCCCCAGCCCCAATTTTGAAATTCACTCTCTCTCCTCCCTATTCACCTCTCATTAAGACCCCTCCCCCTTCCCCATACCTCCCATTTAATTCCCCTCCAACCCCTAGGTGGAATCCCCTTCTCCTAGGCACCTCTCCCTCCTCCCAAGCAACCTTTCCCCTTCCCCATACAACCTTTCATTTTCCCAAGGGAGAATCCCTTCTCCCAAGCACCCCTTCCCCTCCCCAAGGCAACCCTTCCCATTCCCTAGGCCCCCATTAACACCTCCATTAACCCACCATTCAAACCAAAGGAGATATCTCTCCTCCCTCTCTCCTTCCCAACCCAAATTCATAGCTCCCCCTTCCTCCACTTGCTAGACCACCTCCCAACCCCCTTTCTGCCCTTCCCACACCTTGTATCACCCCCTAACAGACCCCCACATAGTCAGGTGCCACCCCCACACCCATCCACCCCATTTCCCACCCCATCTACTCCGTCTCCCATCACCTATCATCACCCTATTCATCTCAATCCGTAGACAGCAGTCAAGGGTTGAGTTGCAGAGTTAACCACGTCTTCACCGCACATCTTCTTGAGGCGTATCCTACATTGCCGGAAAGCTCTTCCAGTCATCTTTTCAGGCGAGGTGATCCCGCCCCAATTCGAGTTCGGAGCTGTCCGGGAGAGCCATTCTTCACCGACTGCGCAGAACCAGTCCGGCCAGAAACCAGAGCCGGCATTCAGAAGATACTACGACTACACCGGTGCTCCACTTGATGCTCCACTTGACCGGGGTGAAGATCCACCAGTCCTCTGTCCAACACAGAAAGTGGGACCTCATTTGGAGTTCGGAGCTCCCCGTTCCAAATTATTTTCCCCAGGTGCGCAGGTTAGTCCTATCAGGGACTGATCAGACCCCCTGTCACTCTTTGGCTTCCGCCTCCCTGCTCCGACCTCCTCTGGTTCCCATCTTGGTTGCTGATCGAAGAGGATTTGACCACGCTCGTAACCGTTCTGATCCCGTCTCGATTGGATCACGGGAGCGATCGTGGTCAAGTCGCCAATCTGCTGCAACAACCTAAACTCAGTCCAAGGCAGAGCAGAGCAGCACCGGTCCAGCGTCTGTCCCGGCCAGCATCGACAACTTCTGGTGCCAAAAAAATTCAGGTTTCATCCCGGGTCAGTCACCAACATTTTGGCACTGGTCTCGTTCACTTTTGAGTCCGGGAGCGATCACAGCGGAGTCGACAGCGAGTGCCTGTCAGCGGGCAGAACCGGCGGACAGAACCCCGGGAGGGCAATCCGGCTCCGTTCTTAGCTTCACGCCCCTCCCCGCCTGGCCGGATTACCGCCCCTCCCTGTGTGGAGGTAGTGTTTGTGTGTAATCCACTTTTCCCCACCCCGAGATTCACCCTCCTGTGTGAGGCGTAGTGCATGTAAATAATTAGCAGGGATCAAGCTTCATCGACGCAGTGTGCGGGGAACCCACACTTCCCCGCTCGCCCTCGTCTCCAAATGGGGTTGGTTTCTTCAAACCAACCGGGTAAGCTCTATCCCTTGCTCTCATATCAGTAGTTTGTTCATATAATATCCGTGGAATTGCACTGTTGACGGTGAGAGAGCGCCTGACCCCGAAGCTCCCCGTTTACGAGTGGTCATCGTGGGATTGTGAGAGAGTGACCCGGTGCCCTTTCGGCACCTAGCCAGCCCTTTGATTGTGGGCACCGTACCCTCGGGAGGGTGACCATAGCTTTGCTGGTCCTCTACCAGCAAGGGCTTTGTTCCACTACCTCCACTCGTCATCGCCGAGTCACCCAGGAATCGTGTGCGCAACGGTGGTTTGGCAACTTGCGTAATTCTCTACTCTTGTGCGTTTGCGTGAGGCGTAGTGCATGTAAATAATTAGCAAGGATCAAGCTTCATCGACGCAGTGTGCGGGGAACCCACACTTCCCCGCTCGCCCTCGTCTCCGAACGGGGTTGGTTTCTTCAAACCAACCGGGTAAGCTCTATCCCTTGCTCTCATATCAGTAGTTTGTTCATATAATATCCGTGGAATTGCACTATTGACGGTGAGAGAGCGCCTGACCCTGAAGCTCCCCGTTTACGAGTGGTCATCGTGGGATTGTGAGAGAGTGACCCGGTGCCCTTTCGGCACCTAGCCAGCCCTTTGATTGTGGGCACCGTACCCTTAGGAGGGCGACCATAGCTTTACTGGTCCTCTACCAGCAAGGGCTTTGTTCCACTACCTCCACTCGGCATCGCCGAGTCACCCGGGAATCGTGTGCGCAACGGTGGTTTGGCAACTTACGTAATTCTCTACTCTTGTGCGTTATGCTTGCTTGGTAAGTCCAAGGACCCTCGGTCTAGTTGCTGCATTCACAAAGTCGGTGTCACATCAACTTGGTATCAGAGCAAGTTCTAGACTTGTCTCTACTAAGTCTTGTCCTAGGGCCATTGCATGCATCACCCTTGTCCACCATCATGACTACCTCATACTTGGCATATTCGCCACTCTTCGGCCCATTAGAAGTCTTTGTGTTTGATGGATCCCGCCCTAGCATATATCTAGAATGGGAGAAGTCCATAGACCGACACTTTGGGAGGTTTACCCTGTCATGACCTATCCAAGTCAACTATGCCAAGAGTTTGCTCTGGCGCCAAGCTAGGAAAGAATGGGAGTACATTGTAGGTTTGAGAGAAGCCAAAGGGGAAGCACCCATTGAATCTTGGGTTGAAATGAGGGCCGATCTTAGAAATATCTACGCACCCCAATCCGAACCTCCTCAACCAACCACTTTTCCACCCACAACTCCAACCCAAGGACTTCCCCTATCAATCCCAACCCACCACCCCAGGAGTACCATGAGCCGGCTATCTCCACTCCTCCACCAAAAGACCCATTCCTCCCCTTGGAAGAGGAGCCCATGATCCAAACACCTGATCCCTTGGAAGTAAACACCTCTTCCCTTGGAACTAAGACTGACCTAGACCCCCTCCCGAACCTCGAGGAAACCCAAGCCTACACCGTTGAGGAGGAGGAGCCACAAAACTTACCCACCCCTCCTAGTCCAGGTCCTCATGAGCCGCACACCGTCACCATAGATGAGTCCATACTCCAATGGCTCATGAAAAGTCCCACCCTCCTGAGATCACCATCATTGGGATATCAATCCCAAATTGTTCCCACCCGGTCTCCCCATGTCACTTTACAAACCTTCTACTTCACGGGAGACTTGGGAGACCTAGTGGATTGCCTATATTGGCAAGTCCACTTGACCGGCTTGCTTGCCATTGGACCTTCGGAGCCTAGCACCATTAACTTTGCCCACCCCACCATTGGCTCCATCACTTCCGTTTGCACGAGTGGGCATTGCACTATTGAGATTCTTCTATTTCTCCCCTTGGAGGAAGAACCCACTCCGGTCTACTCCCCACCCATTGAGACCCCAAATGCCTTAAACGATCAACTCACTAGAGATCTTGGACCGATCACTTTGGAGGAGGATGACTCACCACCTTGTAAAGACCTTGGGGACATGGAGTTCCTCTCTTTAGGTAGCCCTTACCATGATCCCTTTGACCCATTCCAATGGGAGTACGGATACCCAAGTGGCCCAATCACCTTACCCACCACCCACCTTTCCCTACCCTAACCAACCATAATGGATCAAATCCACCCCTTCCTAGACTCGGGTTACACCATAGGGGCCATGACTTTGGGCAATATTCACAAAGGGATTAAGGAAGTGTCTCACTCCGTGCTATCCACCTTCTTAGATCCCTTCGATCCTCTCAAATAGAAGCTCAAAGGTCATCCCACAACCCCTCACATAGAAATCATCTTTGGAGTAGGAATGCCTCTGTCTTGGCACCTCCCACCACTTGACCTGATTAGTAGGTCGGGTCCTTTCATTCATAACACCCACATGTCAAGTTGGAAACATAAGTGGTCCATATTTGGGTGTAACGGTCCTCCTTCATTCATCATGGGTCATAGGCATGATAGGAGCATTCATGGATGTCCGGGTCCCCCGACATTTGTCATCTCCATGCATGATTGGATTACATATGGATGCCCAGGCCCTCCTAAGTCCACCAAAGTCTACACGGCATCATTGCATGATAGGTCCACTTATAGATGTCCCGGTCCTCCCAATTCCATCAAAGTCTTCTTGGCGTCAAAGCATGGCTGGTCTACATTTGGATGTCCTGCCCCCCCTAAGTCAATCCTTATGAGGTCAAAGCATGAAGGAAGCATTCATGGATGTCCGGGACCCCCGACATCCAACACCCCTTTGCATGATAGGTTCATCTATGGGTGCCCCGGCCCTCCTAAGTCCACCAAAATCAATGTAACACTTGATAGGGCTAAATTTGGTTGTCCAGGCCCTCCCTTCGTCCCTAGAGGATCATCATTTATGACATTGCATGGCAACCCTCGCAAGCACATCAACATGAGCAACGAGGTGAACAAACAATTAGCCAACTCTCACCGTTGCCACCAAGAATTCTGGTTTGGTGATTCCGTGATGGTGAGGACTGAGAGACTATCATCTAAGAACGTCTCAAAATTGAGGTATCGTGGAACATGTCCCTTCCAGGTCCTGAGATACATCGGCACTAATGCTTATGTGTTAGACCTCCCTGAGGAATATAGAGTAAGCCCCACTTTCATCGTGGCTAACCTAGTGCCATACATGGGTCCCACGGTGACACCCAGTGAGGAAATTGAGCTCATCCCCTCCATTGAGAGAGCACCTACCCTTGAGAGAAGTCTACCAGCCCAGAGAGACCAGCATGAGCATGTTGAACGGATATTGTATGAACAGGTCACTGTCATCTGGAGCAAAGGGTATGGGCGTTACCTCGCTTGGTGAAAGGACCAGCTACCTTTGGTAGACTTATGGGCAACCCCGCCGTGGCTCCCTCCGCATACGATGGATCTTTACTCGACAGAGTCGAGTTCTCTGCATCCCGGGAGTATGATGGGGACATCGCTTACCACTTCCCATTTCTCCAAGGGTCCCGATACTCGCCATTGTGTTCATCTTGATTTTCTAAGTCTAGCTATGTAATTTTCATATCTTTCCTTGAGTCTTAACCATGTAATTTTCTTTTCATTGAGTCAAGTACCTAAGTTAGTGAGTCATCTATCTAAGTCTAAGTATCATTAGGTGGCCTAGTGGGTTAACGAGCCCACTTCAATGGGCTTGGTCCATGGGCGCCCCCTTCCCCCCCTTGGTCATTTGTCAATAGTCCAAAAGGTAAGGACTTTTTGTAAAATGAGGGTTTCCTATAAATAGGACCCCAATCCCTCCATGGAGAACTAATGAATGAATGAAGTATTAAGTGAAAATTTTCACAAGAATTGTGTCTCTCTCTCTCTCTCTCTAAGGGGTGGATTCCCCTCTCTCTTTCTCTCTCTCTCTCTAAAGGGGGCGAACCCCATTCTCTCTCCTCCCCACCCCCAATTTTGAAATTCACTCCCTCTCCCTCTATTCACCTCTCATTAAGACCCCTCCTTCCCCATATCTCCCATTTAATTCCCCTCCAAACCCTAGGTGGAATCCCCTTCTCCTAGGCACCTCTCCCTCCTCCCAAGCAACCTTTCCCTTTCCCCATACAACCTTTCATTTTCCCAAGGGAGAATCCCTTCTCCCAAGCACCCCTTCCCCTCCCCAAGACAACCCTTCCCATTCCCTAGGCCCCCATTAACCCCTCCATTAACCCACCATTCAAACCAAAGGAGATATCTCTCCTCCCTCTCTCCTTCCCAACCCAAATTCGCAGCTCCCCCTTCCTCCACTTACTAGACCACCTCCCAACCCCCTTTCTACCCTTCCCACACCTTGTATCACCCCCTAACAGACCCCCACATAGTCAGGTGCCACCCCCACACCCATCCACCCCATTTCCCACCCCATCTACTCCGTCTCCCATCACCTATCATCACCCTATTCATCTCAATCCGCAGGCAGTAGTCAAGGGTCAAGTTGCAGAGTCAATCACGTCTTCACCGCAGATCTTCTTGAGGCGTATCCTACATTTCCGGAAAGCTCTTCCAGTTATCTTCGCAGGCGAGGTGATCCCGCCCCAATTCGAGTTCGGAGCTGTCCGGGAGAGACATTCTTCACCGACTGCGCAGAACCAGTCCGGCTAGAAACCAGAGCCGCAATTCAGAAGCTACTGTGACCACACCGGTGCTCCACTTGATGCACCACTTGACCGGGGCGAAGATCCACCAGTCCTCTGTCTAACACAGAAAGTGGGACCTCGTTTGGAGTTTGGAGCTCCCCGTTCCAAATTATTTTCCCCAGGTGTGCAGGTCAGTCCTATCAGGGACTGATCAGACCCCCTCTCACTCTTCGGCTTCCACCTCCCTGCTCCGACCTCCTCTGGTGCCCATCTTGGTTGCTGATCGAAGAGGATTTGACCATGCTCGTAACTGTCCTGATCCCGTCTCGATTGGATCACGGGAGCGATCGTGGTGAAGTCGCCAACCTGCTGCAACAACCTGAACTCAGTCCAAGGCAGAGCAGAGCAGCGCCGGTCCAGCGTCTGTCCTGGCAAGCGTCGACAACTTCTGGTGCCAAACAAATTCAGGTTTCATCCCGGGTCAGTCACCAACATTTTGGCACTGGTCTCGTTCACTTTCGAGGACGGGAGCGATCACAGCGGAGTCGACAGCGAGTGCCTGTCAGCGGGCAGAACCGGCGGACAGAACCCCGGGAGGGCAATCCGGCTCCGTTCTTAGCTTCACGCCCCTCCCCGCCTGGCCGGCTTACCGCCCCTCCCTATGTGGAGGTAGTGTTTGTGTGTAATCCACTTTTCCCCACCCCGAGATTCACCCTCCTGCGTGAGGCGTAGTGCATGTAAATAATTAGCAGGGATCAAGCTTCATCGACTCAGTGTGCGGGGAACCCACACTTCCCCGCTCGCCCTCGTCTCCGAACGGTGTTGGTTTCTTCAAACCAACTGGGTAAGCTCTATCCCTTGCTCTCATATCAGTAGTTTGTTCATATAATATCCGTGGAATTGCACTATTGACGGTGAGAGAGCGCCTGACCCCGAAGCTCCCTGTTTACGAGTGGTCATCGTGGGATTGTGAGAGAGTGACCCGGTGCCCTTTCGGCAGCTAGCCAGCCCTTTGATTGTGGGCACCGTACCCTCGGGAGGGCGACCATAGCTTTGCTGGTCCTCTACCAGCAAGGGCTTTGTTCCACTACCTCCACTCGGCATCGCCGAGTCACCCGGGAATCGTGTGCGCAATGGTGGTTTGGCAACTTGCGTAATTCTCTACTCTTGTGCGTTGTGCTTGCTTGGTAAGTCCAAGGACCCTCGGTCTAGTTGCTGCATTCACAAAGTCGGTGTCACATCACAATCGCTCTATGATTGCCCATATTCCATCGTGTCCACCTCTGATCTTGGGTAAACCCATAATAAAGTCCATCCCTATACTCTCCCATTTCCATTCGGGAATACTCAAGGGGTATAATTTACCTGCGAGTCTAAAATGTTCTGCTTTTACTTGTTGGCAGGTGAGACAACGGGACACGAAATTAGCTATCTCTCTCTTCATATTGGGCCACCAGAAATTTTTTTTGAGATCTTGATACATCTTTGTTCCTCCTGGATGAATTATGTATTTGGAATTATGCGCTTCATCTAGGATCAGTTTCTTCGTAGCCTCATGATCTAGTACACATATTCGGCCCTTAAATAACAATCTTCCGTTATTGGAAATAGAAAAATCTGGCCTTTGTTCAATATTGGCTTTAATTTCCAGTAATATAGGATCATCATTTTGCAGTTTGACCAGATCTTCTATCAATGTAGGTTGAGCTCGGATATTAGCTATGAAATAATCTTCTTCCTTTATGTCAATATCTAAGTTCAACTGCGCAAATTGAGGAACAAGGTTAGTTACACTTATCATAAGACTTGATAGCATACCCATTGGTTTTCTGCTGAGTGCATCTGGTACCGCATTAGCCTTGCCAGGATGATATTGAATAGCAAAATCAAAATCTTTGAGATATTCTAACCACCTCCTCGGCCTCATGTTAAGCTCCTTTTGAGAGAATAAATATTTCAAGCTTTTGTGGTCCGAGTAGACCGTGAACTTTTCTCCATAAAGATAATGACGCCAAATTTTCAAGGCAAAAATAATCGGTGCCAATTCTAAATCATGTACGGGATAGTTTTCCTCGTGACGTTTCAATTGTCTTAAAGAATAACAGATTACTTTTCCATTCTGCATGAGAATGCATCCTAAGCCAATGCCAGACGCATCCATATACACTTCGAATCCACTACCCTCCATTGGTAGTGATAAAATAGGAGCTGTCGTAAGATGATTCTTAAGATTTTGAAAGCTCTTTTCACAGTCCTTTGACCAGACAAAAGGGTTTTCTTTTCTTGTGAGTCTAGTTAAAGGAACCGTAATTTTTGAGAAGTCCTTAATGAATCTCATATAATAACCTGCTAAACCCAGAAAGCTTCTTACTTCAGATACAGTCATTGGCCGACTCCAATTCTTGACAGCTTCTACCTTAGAAGGATCCACAGCAATACCTTCTTTTGAAATAATGTGGCCTAGGAATGAGACTTCCTCGAGCCAGAATTCACACTTATTGAGTTTGGCATAAAGCTTGTGTTCTCTAAGTGTTTGTAAAGCTATTTTCAAATGTTGTTCATATTCCTCTTATTTAATTCTAAGCTGATGATAACCTGATCTGAGGTCTATCTTAGAGAAATATTCTGCTCCTGAAAGCTGATCGAAGAGCTCATCAATACATGGCAACGGATACTTATTTTTAATTGTGAGTTGATTCAGTCGTCGGTAATCGATGCATAGCCTGAGAGAACAAATAGAACCGGCGCACCCCAAGGGGATGTGCTAGATCTGATGAAGCCCTTATCCAGAAGTTCCTATAACTTACTTCTTCAATTCCTTAAGCTCTGTGGGGGACATCATGTAAGGGGCTATAGAAACATGTGCTACTCTTGGAATGAGTTCAACAGTGAAGTTCACTTCCCTTTTGGGTGGTAAACTTGGTAATTCAGATGGAAACACGTCTGGGAACTCATTTACAATAGGGACGTCTGCTATGATAATTTCTTTGGACTCTATAATAGTGACAGAAGCAAGAAAAGCTTCACATCCTCGCAAGATAAGTTTGCAAGCGTGAAGAGAAGATATGATAGTAGGATGCTTCTTGTACTTGATGCCAAGAAAAGATAATCTTGGAAGACCGGGCTTTCGAAAGGATATAATCCTATTTCCGCAATTGATATAAGCATCATAATCTACAAGCCAATCTACCCCTAAAATGGCATCATAACCTTTCATGTTAAGGCATACTAAGTTTGCGGGGAGATTGTGACCTTCTACTATCACTTCGCTATCAGGATAATAGTTGGTAAGCTTTGTTCCAGAACCTAAGGGTGTGGAAATAGCAAGATCTGAAGGTAAGGGAACTGATGCGATTAGTAATGTTTTAGCAAAAGTAGTGGAGATAAAAGAATGAGAGGCACCAGTATCAAATAGCACAAATGCAGGACGAGAACAAATTTGAAGAGTACCTTCCATAAGCCCATCATCCCTCGGCGCTTCCTCTTCTTCTAGAACGGTATTGCGGCGATCCTACCTCCTACGTCCATTACCAGATGACTGGTCCATCATAAGGGGACATTCCGGCATGCGATGCTCCCTACTTTCACAACGTAAACAAGCGCCGAGGCGCTTCCAACACTCCTCAGCCGAATGGCCAAATTTTTCATAAAATGTGCAAGCCGTGGAGACCTCCTCCTTCTCCTCCTTGACTTTCTTTTACTTATGGGAACTCCCATCGTTCCCACTCCTAGATCTTTTTTACTATCACGGCTTTTGTAGGGTTCCGTGATGCTGAATTTCTCTTTCTTATAACGCCGATTTGAATGTCGGCTTGATTCTTCTCCTTTCCCTTTCAATTTTTCAACCTTCTCTAAGGTCCTTTCACATAGGTACGCCCGCTGAACCATCTCTGCATAAGTACGGATGTTTTGGATCCCGAGCTGCTGGATGAAACCGGGACGTAACCCGTCCATAAACCTATTCGCCTTTAATAAATCGGTACTGATTAGATGTGATGCATACAATGCTAGCCTTGAGAATTGCAGTTCATATTCGACAACCGTCATCATTCCTTGCCGAAGAGTGGTGAACTCCATAGCCTTTCGTTCCTTTACGTGCTCCAAAAAGTACTTGGCACGGAATAGGGTAAGAAAACCGTCCCATGTATGAGGTGCATCGGCCGGAGGTGCCGGAACCGACTTCCACCATGCGCGAGCATCTTTGTTAAGTTGAAAGGTTGCGAGACACACCTTCTCCTGATCGGTGCATTGGATAACATCAAATATACGATTCATTTCGTCTATCCAGTTCTCTGCCTCGTCGGGATTAGAAGAACCATAGAATCGCGGAGGATTTAAACTCCGAAAATTGTGATGTAGGTCACCAGCCCTTGCCCCTGCGCCACCTTGCGCTATGATTTGCAATGCTTGAGTAAGGCCGGCAACTGTTTGTTGCATGTCATCCCAATCTACATGATGAGACATTCGTAAGATAAGGTACCTCATGAAATTGGAATGAAAAATCAATCTTAAAGCTAATTAATTATCTTATCCCAGGCTCTACCCAATTCTCACATGGGCATGGAAATTTCTTCTTTAGTTCATAGGTAGGGGTCCTTAAACCTTGGACTTTTCCTATGACACGATTCCTTTCCCTAAGTCCTACGACTTAGGCTCTGATACCAACTTAACTGTCACGCCCTGATCCTTTATGATAGTGGAAGACTCGCTCGAGAAACGTGAACAGTCGGCATGGTAAGTCTCTTGCAAGCAAGAATGATCAGAGCGCAAGACAATCACACACATAAATGTGATTGCACAATATTTACTCAAACTCCAACTTTATTTCATAATAATCAAGTATTCAAATACAACCACTAATTAAACTTCCATTATGTACTAGACTCAAGAAATAGGAAAATTACATAGACTCAATCTAAACAATTTAGACTTCCTAAGTCTTCACTCTCATCTTGACAATACTTTCATTCGCTCTCGGACCCGCTACTTGTATAACCCGAATCCGAATGCGAATCACTTCCATCTCTTGAAAAGATTGGAAATAGGTAATGAGCACACTTGCCCAGTAGGTATCTTCGCATCAACATGAAGGCACTATTAAAGTAATTAACAATTTAGCTCTAAAGAATAAGGTAAAAATCATGCGAATGCGATCAATCACGCAATTAAACCAAAGTAACAAGACGATCAAGTAAGTTAGAATGAGAGCAAGTACAAACTAGCAAGAATGTAACAAGGACATGATATTGGCCTTTCATGATCAAGAATGTATCGAGAATGTACTAGCAAGCCACATAATCATCACTCTAGTATCTTTTGTTGATGAGCAAGTACTTCGTGAATTTCTGTGGAATTTCAAGCAAGAAAGTCATGTACAAGAATGTCATGTCATGCCGTATTGTGGATTTTAACTTATTTATAGAGAAAGTACTCCCAGCGCAATGCGACGCTAGTAGCATCATACCCCATTGTTTATAATAGTATGTTTCCGACAATCAGCCGAGGGGACTAGCATAGAGCCCTTGAACACAATCAGTGCTCGATCGCATCTTCAACTATAAATCAAACTTTTTCCACGTATGTAACAATAAAGTATGGCCAAGAATGTAATAAGTTAATAAGCTCATCATAACAATAATTCAATGAATGAATGCTTTAATAAGAATCATGAGAAATCAAGAATGACTTAAGCAAGGTTATGCTTATGGAAATAAATCGGCAGCATAACGGTACATTCTTTATTTTCCATTCATTATTTTAGGTTTCTTGATCAATATGATAAGTTCTAGATCATCGATAGTCTATCTAGAAACCTTGGAATATCAACCCTTGGTCCACCTTGTGTTAAAATACTCAAGCAGTGTGATGGTCGTGTACTGGGCCGTTATATGATGTGACGCTCCAGTATTGGGCCGTTACATTAGTCTGAATCCAGAACCAAGAAATCGGACTCAGTTGAATGTGACGGTTGTATATTGGGCCGTTACTTGTGCCTGACGGTCCAACATAGAGCCGTTACATTATTGATAACCAAAAACATCGATAGTGTAATCTAATCAATGGGCTTTAATGGTACAACCAACTCGGCATCCTAGTGGGAATCTCAGGCTCGCAGAGAATTACGGAGGCCTTGAAACAAGATTTCCTAGTCCATTGGAAGGAATATCCAATAGAGAGGTCCTCATGTCCAAGGATAATGTTCCTATAGTGCAAAGTGAACTAATGGACAACATACCGGAATATGCGCCATATACTTAAAGAAATGACTCTATTGATAAAGAGAATGTGTAACGATGTGAAACCATGAGAAAACTCCGTCAATATAACATTTAGAGAATCATGATTTAAATACAAAACTATAGAAATTTGGCAAATGAAATTAACATAACTTAAAATAAACTAAGACACATTAATCATGCAATTTGATTATGAATCAGTAACTAAACTTGAAGTCATGATAACAGGTCCAACTTAGCTATCTAAGCATATTTATAAGTAAACTTAACTGGTTATTATTCTGCCTTGGGCTGGCAGAACACAGGGGTCTGACGATCTAGGATAGGCACGTTACAGTGCTTGTGGCAGTTTATCGAGGGGCCGTTACAGTGGTGTAACGCTCCTACTAGGGTGCATCAGAGACAATAGAACAATAAAAGCACAATAGGGTGTGACGGTCTATCGTAAGGCCGTTACATTCATGTGACGGTCTTACGTTGGTGCGTCAGAGAATCTGCTGGCAGTAAACTAAGTAAAGGTTTATGAAAACATAACATATCTGGAAATCAAAATACTACCACTATCCTAGTCATGATAACGAAGTATAGGCCAACTATATGCATGAATTTAGTGAATAGATAGGATAATATCTTTTAATTTCCATTTAGGGCTAAGAGATGCATGAATGTATAGAACTATTAGATCATGAAATTCTTAGTCTATAATGCATGAAATCAAGCACAACCAGAGGCTTTTATTCCTAACAAGTTGTTTTTGCCAATCATGAGATAACCTACCTCTTCTAAAACCTTTAAACTTTGAATTTGATGCTAGGTGCTACACTTAGTCTCTTGTACTTCTTATGATAAATCAGCAACTTCAATCTGCTCTATTTCCTCAGCCTCTTGACCTAAGGATGTGAAATTTTGAGGGTAAGAAGATGAAACTATTGGGAACAAAAAGTTCTAAAGGATTGAACTCTAATTACCTTGTTTAGACATCCTAATCTCTGGATCTTCAGGGGACTTGCGTCCAGATTCCTGGGTTGCTAAGGTTGAATCAGTAAATTTGGAAGCTTCTATCTCCTTGGTTGCTTGATCTCCAAGCACGAAATTTGGAGAGCTATTAGTCTAATGTATTATAAACAAAAAGTCGTAAGGAACTTATCCGAAATTATGACTCCTTACCTTGATTCTTCACAAGCCAAAAGTAAGGGTCGCTCAGTTCAGAACTAGGTCCTATTTATAGGGTTTTGGCTAGGGTTTAAGGATTAGATCGATTCTAGAGTCCTTAATTTGCCAGAACCTAATCCCTAAGAGTCTTTAGTAATGTTATAAGCTTCCCTAAGTCGATCTCTTATAGATAAGATCCTAAAGTTCTAATCTTTTTGCTCGTTCTTCCTTTCACGGAACTAAGAGAGTGTAACGCATCCAGCCTGGTGCGTTACAGGGCTGTGGCAGTCACCCGATAGACCGTTACATTCAACGTGTATAGAGTTTTAATTTAATAAAACCCCTTTATTCGTTTATCCACATAATTATCTTATATAAATAGTATTTATCCTTAAAATACGTGAATAAGCTAATTACCCTTCTAGAATATGGGCCAAACTTGATGGGCTTGGTCTATAAACCTTTTGAATAATATTTGAAACTTATTAATGGACTTGGGTTCTATATTTGAAATGAAAGCATAAGCATTCAATTCATGTTGTATTCTTAAGTGGCCTCTAGTCCTAGGGGGGTCATGCAGATTTCCAATTACATTATCTACAGGATGATCCTTAAGATATCTTATGTTTACAATTGGATTATCATGAGTTTAATTTACCTCCCCCTGAACTGTAGGCTCTTCTTCATCCTCGGATTTATCTGCAGGATCTCCTTCCTTCAAAAGATCACCATCTTCTTCATTCCTGCATTTACCAACATTAGTATTTATCAAGGATTCATCAAAAACTATGTGTGGAGATTCTTCAACAGTTTTAGAATTCAGATTGTACACTCTATATGCTCGGGTGTTTTCAGAATAATCAATAAAAATTCCTGGTTCACCTTTAGGTTCAAATTTATCAAGGTCTCTTTTATCATTTATATGAATGAAACATTTACATCCAAAAACCTTGAAGTGGGCAATAGAAGGTTTCTTACCCTTTAAGATCTCATATAGTGTTTGCTGGGTAGAAGGTCTTACCATGGCTCTGTTAATTACATAACAGGCAGTGTTCACTACTTCAGCCCAGAATTTCCTAGGTAGACCACCTTTAACAAGAAGTGTACGACCCATCTCCACTAGGGTTCTGTTCCTTCTCTCCACAACTCCATTCTGCTCAGGTGTCCTTGGTGAGGAGTACCTATGGTTGATACCATTTGACCTGCAGAATTCATCAAACTGTGAGTTTTCAAACTCACCTCCATGATTAGTCAAAATGTTTTCAATTTTCTGAGTTATTCTAACATAGAACTCCTGAAATTCTGAAAATGCATCACTCTTATGAGTTAAGAAATAAACCCAAGTATACCTAGAAAAGTCATCTACCATGACAAACCCATACTTCCTCCCTGATAAGCTAACAGATCTGGTTGGCCCAAAAAGGTCCATGTGTATCAGCTCATAGGGTTTAGAAGACAGATTTTCAGTTCTAGACTTAAATGACTTTCTAGTTATCTTTGATTGAGTGCATGCATCACAAATTTTATTTTCCTTTTCGAAGGAAACTTCAGGAAGTCCTCTAACCATGCCATGCTTATTTAGTTTATGCAAAATAGTGTAACTAGCATGACCTAACCTACGATGCCATAAAAATGCTAACTCTTGTCTACTGGCAGTAAGGCAAAGGTTAGTATGTTGAATGTCATCTAAATCTATCATGTATGTATTATTTATTCTTTTTCCAGAAAATTTGACAATTTCAGAATCAGGTTCAAAAACCTTGCAACATTGAGAATCAAATAAAACCTTATATCCTTTATCACACAACTGGCTGATACTAAGTAAATTATAAGCTAACCCTTCAACCAGCATAACATCATCAATGCAGCAGGTAGAACACTTACCTACCTTACCTGATCCAATAATCCTACCCTTTGTGTTGCTTCCAAAGGTGACAAGGCCTCCTAGCTTCTCAGTCAGCATGCAGAACTTGGCCTTATCTCCTGTCATATGCCTGGAGCAGCCACCATCCAAGTACCAAAAGTTGCTCTTGGCTGCCAGGCATACCTGCATACACAATTAGGTAGAGAGGTTTGGAACCCAAGACTGATTGGGCTCCATAACAGAAGAGGTAGAAGCAAAGCAAGAAAGCAGGCTTTTCAGAATCCACATTTGTTTAAATGTATTTTGTTCAGTGGATCCTTCAGGTTTTCTTCTGTTGTTGTTCCTCTTCTTTTTGTTATTTTTCTTCTTATTTGCACCAACATGATTATTGACATTGTTGTTTCTTTGCCAGTGCCTTGGCCAGGTTGCATTCATGGAATTGTGGCCATAATAGTTCCTAGGCTGGCTGTGGAAATGTTGGTTCCTAGGTGTCCAATAACCATACCCATTAACCAAATTTCTAGTGTAAGGTCTTTGATATTGAGCAGCCTGATATGCAAGACCTATATGCCTCCCTGGAGTTCTAGTCCAACCTGACCTATTGAAATAGGTTGACTGTGCATTGTAATGGGTCTGAATTCTGGGTTGGTAGAAATGATTGGGTTGACTCTTAGCAGCATTCTGTCTCCCCTGCACCTTGGACCCTGCTGACCTATTCATAGGTTTGTTTTGGGTCTTCTGCAGAGGTGGAGGTGATGGTGGAGACTTGGTTACCTTGTCATGGTGTTTATAAGACTGGGTAGCTTGACCCCTAACCTAAGATTGACCCTTTGGATTTTGCTTGGATGTGCTATCTCTACTAGGCTCACTGACTTTTTGTTTGCCCTTCTCCTCAGCACTGGTCTTTTTCAGATTAGCATTTTTGTTCATTGAATTGTTTGAATTCATGCTAATTAGAGGTCCTTTTTCTTTTTGTGTAACAAATGAAATAGTTTTCATTCCAAAGGTTTTCGTTGCACTTGAATTAAATCCTAGGCCCTCTTTTCTGAAATTTACCTTTGACCCTAACAAAGCATTTAAGTTATCTGTTCCTTGGGTCATTTTCTCAATGGTTCTCAGTTTATCCTCATTGTCTTTCTGAATTTCATCAATAGACTTTTTCAGTTCATTATTTACATTGAGGACAGCTTCATATTTTTTAGAAACAATTTTTACTTCACTCTCACATTTCTGAATTTTCAGCTTCCATTCATCAATTTTATTTTCAAGCCTCACATTCTCTTCCCTAGAAGCTTTTAACTCATTTTTGATTTCATCTACTTCAGAACATGTGAGTTTCAAATTTTTATTCTCAGATTCTAAACATGCAATTTTATCAGTTAGAGTTTTATCATTTTGCATGGAATTGATCTTTCTTCTCAGATGCCTATTTTCTTTTCTAATATCATCAGCTCTATCAGCTATATCATGGTAGGCATCTACCCAATCAGCGATAGTAAAATTTTCAAATCTAGTGATTACCTCATCTGAGTCCTCTTCTCTATCTTCTGAGCTTGTTGCCATAAGGCAAATGGGCTTCTCAGATTCAGCTTCACTGTCTGAAGTGTTGCTCAGGGAGCCTTCATCTTCATCACTCCAGGTACTCACCATTGCTTTCTCTTTCGTGTTCCTTCTCTTTGACTTGTCCTTTTATTTTTGATTATCTGGACAGTCAGCTTTCAGATGGCCTGGTTTCCTGCATTGATAACAAGTGTTAGTTTCAGTTTTCTTTGTAGGGTTGTGTTTATACCTTTTGTCCCTTTGGCCGCCACTGTATTTCTTTTGGCCGAATCGTCCTGCTCCTTTTCTGAGAAATCGCCTAAACTCTCTGGTCATCATGGCCATCTCAGAACGAGTCATATCTTCTTCTTCATTCGGGCTCTCCTCTGATGATGACGAATTGCTGGAGCTGGATTTGTTGGATTTGCTGGAACCAGCCTTTAGCGCTATCGGCTTCTTCTTCCTTTCAGCTTCTTCTATCCTTGGCATATTAATTTCATATGCCATCAGCGAGCCAATTAGCTCATCAGCTCTTGTATTGTGCAAGTCCCTTGACTCCTCCATCACAGTAGCTTTCGTATGCCAGGCATGAGTCAAGGACCGAAGTATCTTCCTTACTAAATCATATTCTGTCAGAGGTTTCCCAAGACATCTTAGACCATAGGTGATGACTGTCAGTCGAGCATACATTTCTTTGATGGTCTCGTTTGGCTTCATCTTGAAGGCTTCATACTCAGACACTAGGAAATTAGCCTTCGTCTCCCTGATTTGAGAAGTCCCTTCATGGATAACTTCCAGTGCATCCGACAACTCCTTAGCTGAAGTGTACGCTGACACGCGGGAGAATTCAGTAGGGTGCAGAGAGCACTGGATGGCATTTATGGCACTCCAATTCAGCGTGGACCTTCTGATCTCCTCCTTGGTCCAGACATCTTCATTCGGGGATAACTTATAAGGTCCCTTGCTAACAACCTTCCAGATCTCGTAATCTTTAGCCCTCAGAAACACTTGCATACGATTCTTCCAGTATGCGTAGTTAGATCCATCGAAGAATGGGGGCTTGGTGGTTGAGTGACCTTCAGCTATCATCCCTCGAGCATCCATCTCTGCCTATCCTCTTCGGGCAATGAGTCCCTGTAGAAGAGTATGGCTATGATACCAATTGTTGGAGTTAGATGGAAGGCTCTTTCACCACAGAATGTGGATCTAGAGGGGGGGTGAATAGATCAACAGGCTAATTAAAAATTATGCCTAGATTCAAATGCGAAATTAAAAGAACACTGGACAACCACAGTCAAAGCACCGAATGATGGAAACAAGATCTGCTAAACAGACAAGCAAACACATGAAAGGCACAAAGACTATTAGGTGGTTCGGTCAATCCGACCTACGTCCACCCCACATTCAACTCGAATGTGGATTACTGCTGATACACAGCTTCAATTTGCTGGGCACTACAGCTTTCCAACAACGGCTGGGGCTTACAGCTTATCCCAACCAGAGGAACACCCTCTGCAACAGCTGTGCTTCACAGCTTGCTCTGCTGGGCACTATAGCTTAGCCCAACCAGAGGTAACACCTCTGCACACCGTTGCCTCACAGCTTGACACCGCTGACTAACAGCTTTATCGAACAAGAGTTTTCAAAGGAAAAATAACAAGAATGAAAAGCAAGAAAAACACAATCGAATGGAAGAAAGTCAAAACGACTGTAGCTCAAAGTGAGTAATATCAGCTCTGGTATCTGAACCAAGATGCTGATTCACAAGCTCTCATATCACTCTCTCAACTCATTTCTTCTCACTTTCTTCTTCTCTCCTTTTCTTCTCTTTGGATCTCGATGGCTCTCTTCTGTCTCAGGTTTGTCTCACTGTTTAGACTTGCCACACTTCGATCAGCCTTCAACAGAAGATGAAGACTTCTATATATACATCAGTGGATTGGATAAGGGCGCGTGGCTTCGACGTTTTCCCGCCCAAGGAATTCGCCAGATCCGAGGTGCTTTCATCCACGTGGCAGCATCTGATCACCTCGTCCTCCTGGGATCACGAGCCATGTCAGTAATCTCAGTAGCAGATCCCTGTCAGACAGATTATAGCCTTATCAGATTAAGTGAAGAACTCTGTACAGACTTATAAGATGAACTGCAATGTATAGACTGCATTGTATGGACTTGTGAATTCGAATGCAGTGTACAGACTCTGCCCAATGTATAGACTTCATCTATGTGAAGCTATGCAATGTACATACTTCATATGTGAAGCAGCCGTTGTACAGACTTAAGCAATATGAAGACTTGACAGACAACTGACGATGTATGGACTTCAAGTGTGAAGACGTTGTGAATGCAAATGTACAGACTTCATATGTGAAACAGCCGCTGTACAGACTTCACTAGACTTCACTCGATGTACAGACTTCACGAACGATGCATTCAATGCATTGAAGGATGTACAGACTTCCTGAAGTGTGAAGGAGTTGAGTGTATAGACTTCATCATGTGAAGACTTGAACAAGGCATGTATAGACTTCACGTCGTGAAGCAATGTATATACTTAGCTGAAGAAACTCTGTACAAGGTTGACCAAGGCAAGACAAATGCGTGTATAGACATCCACAATTTACAGACTTGCCAAGCGAAGGGGTTGTACAGACTTAATGAATGATGCAAGGCAAACGAATGTATAGACATTCAATGTATGGACTTTCCAAAAGAAACTCTGTACAGACTTGATCAGATCAAGACAACTGAATGTATGGACTTCCAGTGTGTAGACTTGACGATGTACAGACTTGATCGATGCAACGTCTATACAGACTTGCTCAACCAGTCCGATGTACAGACTTAGAAAACTAATGCCAATGTACAGACTTCACCTCATGCAAGCTACAGTGAATGAGTGTATAGACTTAATGGTCTCCCTGGCTGTACAGACTTGATCACAGGCTGAACAGTCGAATGTAGAGACTTGCTTCCACCGACCAGTGTATAGACTTTGTAAGCGTGTGACGCTGAATGAGACGGTGGCTGAGATGAACGCTGTACATACTTTGAATGCAATGTATGGACTTTGCATAGATGATGCATGAGACACAGACTAATGTACAGACTTCATAAACAATGCATGAACGAGACGTTGAAGTCTGTATAGACTTTAACAATGAATACATGCTGTGATGTACAGACTTTGTCCACGAACTGTGCACATACATAAACGATGTATAGACTCTAAAATGCAGGCAATGTAGCAATGTCTAGACTTTGGGCTTTACCCTGCAGTGTATAGACTTGCTGGTCTGCTACGAATGCAATGTGTGGACTTGGAAAACAAAGGGGGCGTCAACCCATCAGAAGGGAGCGTCGACCCACAACTGTCCAGACTACACAATGAAATGTATGGACTCTATGTTCATGCTGCAATGCAATGTAGACCTGTGGGTGTGTGCACGACAGTATAGACTCTGACTGCATTATGTACACAAACAACCTGATAAAAACAATTTCATCAAAATAAGAACAATTGCCAATCAATCAAAACAAGCTGTTGCCAATGAAGTAAAACTTATTGTCAACATCATCAACACAGAGGGGTCACAACACCATATACTTAAAGAAATGACTCTATTGATAAAGAGAATGTGTAACGATGTGAAACCATGAGAAAATTCCGTCAATATAGCATGTGGAGAATCATGATTTAAATACAAAACTATAGAAATTTGGCACATGAAATTAACATAACTTAAAATAACCTAAGACACATTAATCATGCAATTTGATTATGAATCAGTAACTAAACTTGAAGTCATGATAACAAAAAATATCGATAGTGTAATCTAATCAATGGGCTTTAATGGTACAACCAACTCGGCGTCCTAGTGGGAATCCCAGGCTCGCGGAGAATTATGGAGGCCTTGAAACAAGATTTCCTAATCCATTGGAAGGAATATCCAATAGAGAGGTCCTCATGTCCAAGAATAATGTTCCTATAGTGCAAAGTGAACTAATGGACAACATACCGGAATATGTGCCATATACTTAAAGAAATGACTCTATATATAGAGAAGAATGTGTAACAATGTGAAACCAAGATAAAACTCCGTCAATACAACATTGGGAAAATCATGATTTAGAATACAAAACTATAGAGTTTTAGCCAATGAATTTAGCATAACTTAAAATAACCTAAGATACATTAATCATGCAATTTGATTATGAATTAGTAACTAAACTTGAAGTCATGATAACAGGTCCATCCGAGCTATCTAAGCTTGTTTATAAGTAAACTTAACTGGTTATTATTCTACCTTGGGCTGGCAGAACACAGGGGTCTGACGGTCTAGGATAGGCGCGTTACAGTGCTTGTGACGGTTTATCGAGGGACCGTTACAATGGTGTAACGCTCCTACTAGGGTGCATCAGAGACAATAGAACAATAAAAGCACAACAGGGTGTGACGGTCTATCGTAAGGCCGTTACATTTATGTGACGGTCTTACGTTAGTGCGTCAGAGAATCTGCTGGCAGTAAACTAAGTAAAGGTTTATGAAAACATAACATGCCTGGAAATCAAAATACTACCACTGTCCTAGTCATGATAACGAAGTATAGGCCAACTATATGCATGGGTTTAGTGAATAGACAGGATAATATCTTTTAATTTCCATTTAGGGCTAAGAGATGCATGAATGTATAGAACTATTAGATCATGAAATTCTTAGTCTATAATGCATGAAATCAAGCACAACCAGAGGCTTTTATTCCTAACAAGTTATTTTTGCCAATCATGAGATAACCTACCTCTTCTAAAACCTTTAAACTTCGAATTTGATGCTAGGTGCTACCCTTAGTCTCTTGTACTTCTTGTGATAAATCAGCAACTTCAATCTGCTATATTTCCTCAGCCTCTTGACCTAAGGATGTGAAATTTTGAGGGTAGGAAGATGAAACTATTGGGAACAAAAAGTTCTAAAGGATTGAACTCTAATTACCTCGTTTAGACATCCTAATCTCTGGATCTTCAGGGGACTTGCGTTCAGATTCCTGGGTTGCTAAGGTTGAATCAGTAACTTTGGAAGCTTCTATCTCCTTGGTTGCTTGATCTCCTAGCATGAAATTTGGAGAGCTATTAGTCTAATGTATTATAAACAAAAAGTCGTAAGGAACTTACCCGAAATTATGACTCCTTACCTTGATTCTTCACGAGCCAAAAGTAAGGGTCGCTCAGTTCAGAACTAGGTCCTATTTATAGGGTTTTGGCTAGGGTTTAAGGATTAGATCGATTCTAGAGTCTTTAATTTTCCAGAACCTAATCCCTAAGAGTCTTTAGTAATGTTATAAGCTTCCCTAAGTCGATCTCTTATAGATAAGATCCTAAAGTTCTAATCTTTTTGCTCGTTCTTCCTTTCACGGAACTAAGAGAGTGTAACGCATCCAGCCTGGTGCGTTACAGGGCTGTGGCGGTCACCCGATAGACCGTTACATTCAACGTGTATAGAGTTTTAATTTAATAAAACTCTTTTATTCGTTTATCCACATAATTATCTTATATAAATAGTATTTATCCTTAAAATGCGTGAATAAGCTAATTACCCTTCTAGAATATAGGCCAAACTTGATGGGCTTGGTCTATAAACCTTTTGAATAATATTTGAAACTTATTAATCCAATAACCCCTTCATTAATTTATTTAAGCATTTATAATTTCCAAAAAATTATTTTAAAATTTAAAAATTATATATATAAATTCTGGGGCACTACAGCCGCCACCAATTATAGAAACACCGCCCACTGTCTGGTCACTAAATCCTATGAACAATATAGGCTCGATGAAATAATGTCCAGGTTCATGTCGCTATATCAGGGAAATAACGCCACTAGACTGGTCGCCAATTCCTTCTGGCGCCCAAGTCAGTGTCGCTAATTGCTGACAAAACACACTTCTTACAAGAGGCCAGAAACATCGCTCCATGAGGGCTAAAACATGACGTTTCTTTAGAGTGACGTGACAAATGAGAGTTCTAGGGTTTTTAGGGTACAACCTGCTTGGCTACCTTCTGAGAATCCAAGGCTAGCGTAGACTTACGGAGGTCTCAATGATGAAATCACTAGTCCGAAGGAAGGAATATCCCGCAGAGGGTTCAAACATCACCGAGAGTTAGTGTGTAATTGATATAATCAAAAATAGAAGCCACATCTATGGATGTGAGATGAGAGTGTCAATAGACCCGCGATATAGGCCAAGAAAACACGGTAAAACCAAGAGAGGAGAATTGATGCCTCAATAGAAGTCACAATATCAAGAAATAGCGGCTTTCTGAACGTCCCTTCAATCTTAATTATAACAAAATTTTCCAAGGAAACAATAAGAATTAACGACACTGTATACGTGCGTTAATTCTATAATTTTCTAGAATTTTAATATTTATAATTGTAAATAGCGACTGCGTATGATGGCGTTCATTCTTTAATTGACGTCATGATTCGGGTTGCTCATTCACGAATTTCAATATAAATTCTATTTACTGGATTTTACAAAACAGTGCCACTGTACAGGGGCGTTCATTCTTTAATTAGTGACTAGGTGACTGTTGCACGGGTTTTTATGCCGAATAACCGCGGTGAAGGAAGGGATACAACGGGGAAGGAAAATATGGGAGTTTGATGTATCTTAGGTATCCTCCTTATGGTTGCATACCTCTCATAGCGGTATCGGGAACTCTCTTTTTAAGGAAAGTCGGGAAGGGTCGAATGGCACGAGAATGTCGGGATAAGGGTTTACCAGACAGGATGCGGGCGTGCCAGTCAATTTCTTGACAATCACCCATGGAACCAAAGGTTGACCGGGGAAGCGTCGCTAGGACGTGACACGTGGGCTCGGGCGATCGGGCGACACGTGGAGAGGAGAGGTTCCATGGGTGCAAGTGCGTTAGGCGATCATGTACTGGACGTCTTTCCCCACCGGTCGCAAGCAACCAGTGTTTATTTACATCGGATTGAATCTGAATACCTTCGTTTTGAGCTGAAGAAAAGTATGTATATGTGTCTAAAGCCACAGGTAGAGGGCAGGGGGCATTCAGCAGCTGTAGGTGCACTTTTGACTGAGGGATATTTACTGGGACTGGGGTGTTAGGAACGGATGCCAAGTGGTATAGATAGAAAACTAAGGGCCTGAGCGTGGGTGCGAGAGCACTCGTCTAATCGGCAGTGTTATACTGAGGTGTATACTTCTTTACAGGAAAGCTGTGATGGCCAAGGTACAACTGGCGCATGCCACGGGACAACTACGACATGCTAGCCGGTCCCCAGGTCGATGCGTGATGAATGAACACATATGCGTTTTACAGAGGGCTCCTCCCGTGGCGTGGGCCAGGGCCGTGATGCCGAACGGGGGCCTGTGGCTGGATGACTGGGGGGATACATCAATCCAGTGTCTGGGCGAGGGTCGATCACGACTCGAATTGAGCATTCGAACATGGCCTCGGGACTGCGAGAGAGCATGACGTCATGGTATGCGTATGGTTGCAACCGACGGGCACGTGAGGGGGAAATCCCGACATGAGGGGACATTCGCCCATGTCGTAGCGTCTCACATATGGTGGGTGTCTACTTGTGTGTGACGGGTATATATGGCGTGAGGGGAGCGTGAACGACATCCCCCCGGCGTATTAGGTCGACGAACAAGTCACACGCATAATTCTCCTTAGCTCGCTCCTTGGGGCCGCTCGAAGCCTTGGAGGGAAGCCGGTGACGCCAACGCTTGACGGTTGATGTTCTGGAGGCTTGATGCTTGATTTTGGATCTCTTACCCCTTGAGCTCCTAAGGGGTTTTTATAGGGGAAGTTGAAGGGTCACAGGGGGTTTACGCGGACCAGCTGGTGAGCTGGTCCGCGTAAACCCAAGTGAATAGTGCTTGGGGTTACACGGGCTGAGAGAGAGGGGGAAGGGATTTACGCAGACCAGCCCAGGGGGCTGAGCTGGTCCGCGTAAACCCCCCCTCTCAGGGGGTTTAGGCGGACTAGCCCAGGGGGCTGGGCTGGTCCGCCTAAACCCCACCCGGGGGGGTTTAGGCGTGCCGGTTCTTATTTTTCCTTTTTTGGAAAATTTAATTTTTTTTAATTGAATGGGGGTTTACACGGGCCAGCCAGGGGGGGTGAGCTGGTCCGCGTAAACCCCCCCAGGGGGGTTTAGGTGGACTAGCGCCAAGGAGAGAGGGGGGGCGGTCCCACCCTAAAAAATTTGATTTTTTTGGGCCCATTTTCTTCCTAATTTGATTAAGAGAGAAAAGGACAATTAGCTGGGGAGGATACGTGGAAGCTTGCGAGACGTGTACGCGTTGTCCGGAAGGTGAACCCGTCGTGCTGTCGCTCCATGCTTCCGCGTGTTGACTCCTTGAACTGGTACGGCACACGAACCGCGTCGTAGGACTGTAGATCGGACGAACCTGGGCTGAGTGGGGTCGTGGGACCACCGGGCTGGAGGGAGGGTGCGGCCCCCAGGGAGTTCACCCGCGTCCATCAAATGATAACCCGGAACAACACAAGAAGACCCCCGGGGGAAATCCCCCAGGGTTACGGCTGGCCCGGGGCCAGTTCACCCTGGGGCATGGCTGAGCGCTGAACTCCGGGAAGCTGGAATGGGCCCGTGGGGGCCGTCTGTTCTTCGGGTTGTCGTGGTCGCTTGGAAGGTGTTCGGCTAAATGCCCGACACACCCCAGATTGTCGAACGACTTGGGTAGATGACTGAGGGGCCGCATGGCGGACCTTGGATTGAAGATAGGAGCTTGTGGGAGCTAAGAGGGGGCATTTTGTGGACGTGGGTAATGTCTCGGGCTATGTGCTGCGTTGCACGGCGGGTTGACAGGGTAGCCTCGGGTTGGCCCGAGTGCTGAAATTGAGTGGCTCGTTGCCACGTATTTGAGGGTCGGGGGTGGCCCCGACTTACTGGGGGGTCATTGAAGGACCCCATTAGTGTACTGAAACCACGGGATGGCCCGTGGTTTTGTGTACAAGGGCTGGAACATATGCGCCCATAAGGTGTTCGGAAATATGTCGAACACGCGTGTGTGAGCCGTATGCACGTGCTGCGGGCCTCCAAAGCCTATGGTTGACTTATTCGGGTCTCCCTTTAACCTTGGAGGGTTGAAAGAAGTGTCTCGGAGTGGGCCCGTGGCCCTTTCACTGGGTGCCATGTGGCATGGCTTAACGTCAAGGCGCCCTCGGGTGGTCCTGGGCGGCCACGTAGGATACGGGCAAAGCCCGTATGTGAGTGGCCGGGGTTGACCTCGGACAATTGTTTGTGTCGCCGCGTGTCACGGCAAGTTGGTCAGGACCCTTGTAGGGACCCAGAGGGTTGTAGAAAGGGCTAGATAGCCCGTGTTTGGAAGGTGTCCGGGGAAATGCCCAGACCCTTACTCCTTGTTATTTTTGCTGGGTAATAGTCCGGGTACAACAAATGCCCCCCACGGGTCGTGCGTCAAAGGCGGAGATGAGGGCATACGGCCTGTGAAACTCTCCTTCTAAGTTGTTGTAGTTGTATTTTGATGCTTCATATGTCTTTATTCTGCTGTGTTGTGTGTATTGATTTGCTGGTGTTCTGACTCTCTTTTTTTTGCATCTTATCTTGCAGCGATGGCATGCTTCGGCTGACGCGGGACGGGGACCGACACGGACTAAGACTCACAAAAGACTCTAACTCAGGCCAGCAGTAGCACGCTCAAGGGTCGCCAAGTTGCTGACCACCGTGATATCCCACAGAATGAGGGACGTCTCTCAACAGAAACTCCGACCTCGGCCGTCCCAAGGAGGGAAGCGCACGTGTCTAGGCGTATAGTCGACCTCCAAAGACAAGGGGAGTCGAGTCCTAGCTCGAAGCTCGGCTAGTGCTAACGGACGGGTGCTCTCACTCACGGTCCGCGGTGATGGCAAAAGTAGCTAGGCGCCTACTCTCTCTCACGCGGCATATTCAATCACATACTAAAAGAGCAAGCAAAGGTGGAGGAGTCGGAGCGCGTACCTCCACGCCTAGGCGTGGGGAAGGAACCCCGGCCGTGGACCAACAACCCGATACACCAGAGCAATAAATTACAACCCCCAATAATGGCCCACTCCTCGCAGGGAGGTAAGAGGCTACAAACAATACGTTCGGGTTGCCGGACACGGGTTGACGGGCCGCACTCGATGACGGGCGCGATGCTGCAGAATCGGTGTCGCGCGCGCCTGGACGGAGACGGGTCCCACGGGTTGATGCGATGTCCGTTCGAGGCACCGTCAGAGAGGACGCGTTGCGGATGGTTGGAGGAACGCTCAGACCAGAGGGGACGCGCTGGATGCGCCGGTGGTGGCCGTGGGCGCTGCCGAAAACCAGGTCTGGTTCTGTGGTCGCAGAACCGCGCACGCCGTCGGTAAAATCCGGAACTCGGTCGTCTGGTGCCCGAACAGGTCCGGGCCGGTTGGAGGTGAGAGCTGACTGGCAGAGGTGACCCTCGGCCAAACGGCGTCGGCAGATGATGCCGACACGAGTCGCAGGAGCCGCTGGAAGTTGGGGTTGGTTCGCTGGGCGGACTGTGCAGGCACGCCGGCGCAACCCCACGAGATCGACCGCCACGGACGGTGACGATGTCGAAACGCGACGCCGTCGGCGGCGTTGGAAAGCTGACTCGGAGATCCACGAACCCTGAAGAAACCAGCGCAACAGACGCAGCGTGGAGGCCTGGGGAAAATCCGCAATCAGGGTCTCCCCGCTGGGCGAGCAGAGAAAGTGGTGCTGGCGCAGGTCGGCGGAGAAAATCGGTACGGGCAGTGCCGATCTCCGATTGATACAAAACCGGCGCCGACGCGAAGCTGATCCGCAGACGTATCTCCAGAAAATAGATCGTGGCAAAACTCGTCCAAGAAGGGGGCGCGAACTCTACTACAAGTCGGGGCAGAAATCTGGAATCACGCACACGAACCGTTGAGGAAGAAGATGAGGATAAGAGGGAACCCCGGAGTCCACCGAGGGCTGAGGCGTCACACCCCGCCGTTCTCCCGTCGCAGGAGAAGAAAGAGAGAGAGAGAGAAGGGCGCAAAAAGCTTTGCACAATACTCACTTGTATTCAAAATCATGTGTAAACTGTAATCGGTACAAGGTGAGAACTACTTATAGGGGATGGGGAAACCCTAATCTAGCTAGAAGGGGAGGGGTGCGCCCAGCTCCAAGGAGAGAAAGGCGGCCCATAATTCAGCAAGCTTAGAAAATAAGAAAGAAATCTAAGTGGGAGAAGGAAGGGATGGAGTTGGGGAAAGGAGGAGAGGGGAAAAGGGGAAGGGAGAGGGGGCGCCCAAAAAGGAAGGCGGCTGCTACCTCCTCCACTTGGAGGAGGTGGGATGCGCCCAAAACCCTAACCCTAGGGGTGGGTGCGCAAGTCCCCACATGGGCCAAGGAGGAGTGGAGCACAAGATGGCCCACTAACCCTTTGCCCTCTAAATAAGCCTACAAAGCATAAAAAAATGTCCAATTGGCCTACAAGGGCCCACAACTAGAAAGCAATGTCCACGCAGGGACTAATCCAAGGCCCAACATGGCCTAAACATGATGAAAAGATAACTAGAAGGTGCCGCCGTCGCCGAGCCACAAGGAGGTAGCGGTGTGCCGGGTGCTCCGTCGAGGATAGCGCCGTGTGTCCTCACCATCGGCAGATATGGACGAGTCTAGAGGAGCGCTGCTCAAGAGGAGGATCACTGGGTGCGGTGGACTGACTGACAGATGCCTCCTTTGGGCGAACCCGTGATCATTGTGGCTGCTATAGAGTAGCGGGACCGGGGCCATACGGCAGTGGCTGAGGGTCCAATTGGTAAGAGGGCAGCTGGAGCAGGGGCTGTGGAGGTGGCCAGGATTCTGGAGGTGGATGGTTTGTATAGTTATGATCGGAGCGGAGGCTATCCATTGGAGTTCCCCCTAGACCATCACCTATTTCAGTTCATCCAGAGCTGTGTCCCTCCTGGCATGGAGGAGGGTGACTCGCAGATTCCAGAAGCCTGCCGCCGGCTTGGGAGGGCCATCTTGATTGGCAGGGACAGTGATGTGACATGCCCTTGGACCTAAACAAACAAGCACAATTCGAAATTAAAATGGACCAAATTTGGCGGCCGCTCACCAGACACTCACCCAAATCCTGGGGTAACTTGGCGATGCCAAGTGGAGGATGAGAGGGCTGGACCCTTACTCGTAGAGGGCCAGCAAGGTCACGGTTGATTCCCAAGGATATGGCAAGCCCAATTCAATGGGGCCGACGTTGTGCCAAAGGCACGGGCTGAACATGTTACCCACGGTGGTCACTCGAAGCAAGGTTGCTTTATGGACCGGGTGCTAACTCTCACAGACCAGCGGAGCTTATGAATTAATCTTGAAAGAACAAGTACTAAAGAGAGCTAAGGTTGGAGCACTTACTCGACCGATTTGAAGAAACCGGTTCCGCTCGGAGACGTGGGCGAGCGGGGAAGCGTGGGTTCCCCACACGCCACGCCAGAGTAGCTTGACATGTTTATGATCTTACAACACTACACCCCATGTAAGGGGGGGATCTTGGGAAAGGGAAGCCAAAGATTACAGTCAAACACTACCTCCCACAGGGAGGGGCAGTAAGCCAGCCAGGCGGGGAGAGGAAAAACTGAAAATTGAAGTCGAACGGTTAGATGATGTCGGTTCTGCCCGCTCTCTGTGACTAAGGACAGACAGTTAAAGTTGCTGATGCTGCAGCCACTCCTGAATTTTGTTGGTGATGAGACCAGCTGGAAAGTCTTCGTAGGTGACCCAGGAAGTCGTCCAAATTTTGTCAGAATTTTGGGAAGTCGGTGCTGGTCGGGGCAGAGGCACGAACAGGGACGCAGAACTTTGGTTCTGACTACTTCAGGACCACAACAGCAGGAAGATGAAATCACTACGGGTGATCCAGAGCCCTGAAATCGAGCGTGGCTGGAGTAGTCGGCTTCGTTGTCGAGTCCTCTTCGAGCGGAGACCCATCAGGGTGCCAGATGATGTCGGAGTAGATAGGGACAGCCCGAACAGCGCTTGGGTGTCTGTTCAGTCCCAGAGTGGACAGAACAGCGCACTTGGGGGAGAAAATTGAGAAATCTTAGCTCCAGATGCCGAACGGGATGCCGCTGCTTGATTCTGGAAGGAGACTTGTCATAGATGCTTTCAGTCAAGGCCCATTTTTAGAACTTCAGGAGGTCGACCGTGAGCGCTTCTTTTTTTTTTAAGCAATACTTGTCTAGCCGGAAGAGGTAGACCGTTCACCCCTGCAAGAAGGGATGAGTCGCTCTGCCCCCAACCGTCGCCCAGGGAAAATTTTATATAATTAAAGACTGAGTACAAGGAATAGAGGTGAATTAGGGCCTAAAGGATGGACAACCTATCTTATCAAGACGATAGGGGCCCTTTACTAGGGTGGGGAGGTCGGCCAAGGAAAACCAAGAAGAAGGAGAAGACAACCTACACCCAAGGCCAGCCAACATGTCTGCCACTTGGTTGGCTTCCCTAAACACATGGGATATGTCGACCTGCACCCGGCGAGAGAGCGAGTCTATGTCTAGCATAATAAGTTACAGCCGCCACAGACAGTCAATCCATCCTTTGGTAACCTGTACAACGACAAGTGAATCCGACTCGACTTCAATCGCATGGATGTCCCGGTGAAGGCAAAGAGAAAGACCGTCTCGGAGTGCAAGAGCTTCGGCTTCGAGACTTGAGGTGACATTCGGGTAAGGTGCAGCAAAAGCGAATGGTAGGTTACCAAGAGAGTCTCTTAGCACGGCCCCTCCCCCAGCTGTGCCAACATCACGCTTGAAAGAGCCATTCACGTTAAGTTTCAACCTCCCTTGAGGTGGTGGCAGCCACCGGACTAGCTTAGGGAGATCTGACTGCACACGGTTAGGAGAGACCCCCCATTGGGTCAGCCAAGCTCGCTGGTAGGTGGAGATTTTCCTTCCCTTAAAATGGTGAATAGAAACAAAAGAGCGGATAGCTTGCATTACCCGGTAGAGGATATGTCGAGAGTTCATTGACTGTCCTTCAAACCTTGCACATTTTCTGCTTAACCAAATTTCCCATAAATTAGCCATGAAGATGCACCGAGATAATGTCCCCGACACAGATGATAGCCGGAGGTTTGCCAAGAAGCCAAAGATTGCATCGGATGC
Source organism: Amorphophallus konjac (assembly GCA_022559845.1). Classification (NCBI taxonomy): domain Eukaryota; kingdom Viridiplantae; phylum Streptophyta; class Magnoliopsida; order Alismatales; family Araceae; genus Amorphophallus; species Amorphophallus konjac. The sequence continues at coordinate 351,478,679 of CM040126.1, forward strand.
AGAAGCGGTGCTAGGATAGTTGAAGCATAGGAAATCATAGAGTGCACCCCAAACCTCCTTGGCAACGTGGCTATGGAAGAAAATGTGTATGCAGCCTTCAATTTGTGGTGGGGTACAGCAGCAGCACATGGAGCAAATAGACACGCCACAGTTTGCAACAGCATCATCCGAGGGAATGCATCCAAGTAGGACCTGCCATGAGTGCACAGACCACTTGACCGGGATGGAATGGTGCCATAGTGCTGCCTGTTGAGCTATGGTTTTGATGATAACTAAACTTCATGTGTGATGGAGATTGTTGAGCTATGAACTCACATGTGGCTATCTTATCTTGCAGGTTGCTTTACTAAGTAGGTTGATGATTGAATCATGCATGCTGCACATTAGTCTTTGGAGGTTTCATGTGAAGACTATGCTTCTCAGTGAAATGGTTGAGTCCTTATGGATATGAAATTGATTGCATGGCCTTGCGTTGTGTAAATGCATAGCCATTTCATTACATGCTCTGTTGAGGATTTCCTCTGGTTCTTGTATATCATGAATGCATGAGTGATGGCTCCTAGTCATTCTGATCATATGGCTTAAATGCTTTGAAATGGTTTAAGGGAGAACTGGGTTGAAGTTGGGATCTTCAGATTCGTTGGTTGAATATTAACTTGCTCTAAATTCCCGGAAAGTGCAGGTTAATATTTCCCACATTATGATGGATTCAAGGTAAGAATTTATATTGGAATCCATGGTGGCACTCTTCTAATCTTGAGTTGAAAAATGGGTTCTCAAGTGCTTTCATACAGATCTTTCATGTGGATTCTTATATGCCTCATGATAATGCTTTCGAAATCATATTTCATGTCATTTGGGTCTTGGTCTCAAAACTAGCTTCATATGTTAATGCATGAACCATATATTTTGATCTTGATCTAACCTCTTGGTTTATCATGTTTTTCAGGATGCAAAATCATTGTTGATCTTCATGGGATTATGGTAATATTTAATCAATTGTTTCCCTTTAGTTTGATGGAGGTTTTAGTTATTTTTCAAACTCAAACTGCCTTACAGTCTTCACCATTTTCAATCCAACCATTGGATCTCCATTCTAAAAATTTTATGTTATAGCTCTGGGAGTCCTCTTTCCAACGCTTCCAGTCTCGCTTCGATCGGAGTTCGGAGCTAGGAGAATTAATTCCTGCCGCCGAAGTGTGCAGAGTTGTTTTTATGAAGCTGCCTGAAAGGGTCGACCCTTAGGGTCGACCCCTCAAGAAAGGGTCGACCCCAAGGGTCGACCCTTGTGAACCAGAACCAAAAATGTGTCCTGTTTGGGTTCTGTAAACCCAAGGGTCGACCCTTGGGGTCGACCCATTGAATCTGGAAACCCGAGGGTCGACCCTAAGGGTCGACCCCTATAAAATAGAACACAAAACTTGTTCTATTTGGCTTCTGTATGACCAAGGGTCGACCCCAAGGGTCGACCCATGCCCCGAGGGTCGACCCCAAGGGTCGACCCTTTCTGGTCTGGGCGGCGCCGTGAATGTAGACTTTTGGCGTTTCGACCCAATGGTCCAAATACACTTGTTTGGCTGTCCGTAATCCACTCCTAAATAAGTGGATCTTGTCCCTTGGTCGACCATTGACCACCCTTGGCTTATATAAACACTTGTAGAGATTGGAAAACCTAGGGGATTTTCGTATACACTGTTTTCAGGTTTCTTTCTAACCCTTCTTTGTGCAGGTCGCAGCAGCCACCTCCAGCCCTTGTTCCTCTTGTGTTTGTGCGTGAATATGAAGGGAAGAAGGAGGATTCGAAGTTCCTATCAACCCTCTACTACTGGCTGCGAGTGAAATCAAGATTCAAGTTCATCCGATTCAAGATTATCAAGAACATCTTCCTGCTGCACAAGTGTTCGATTAAATTCCGAGAAGAGAAAGGGGGAGCTTCTACAAGGATAAATCATTCTCTCTTCACACCTTTCATTCTGATTCTTTGAGTTTAAACTTCAGCATATGTTGTAATCTTTATCTCAGATATTTGTGTGTGTGTGGATCATTGTTGGATCCGTGGTCGTGTGTGTGTCGTGATTTATTCGTGTGTGTACGTAGGTCTTCCTAGATCTACGTTTGTGTGTGTGGGTGTCTAGTTATATCAGTTCTGTATCTTGTGTGTGGTTTGCAACACTTGTGGCAGTGTGTGTTCGTGTTGGTGATCCGGCCATCGGATCGTGTGTGTGTTGTTATTCCGATCGTTGGACCGTGTGGGAGACTACGTCTCTGTGTGTGTGTCTGTGTTTTGGGGCGCGTCCCCGTGTGTGTGTGCAGGCGTCATCCTGCGTGTGTATTTGGAGCGTCGTCTCCGGTTGGGAATTTATTCTCGAGTGAAGCCTCACCTAGTTTGGTGAGGGGTGGACGTAGGGAGCCCGTCGTGGTCCTGAACCACCTTAAAATCCCTGTATATTGTGGTTTACTTTGCGCACTGGTTTGGTTTATTTTGTGTATCCATCTATATGATCGTGTAGGATCGGTGAACTTGAGAGAATCGGTTTAATGGCTTAATCAACTTCCTTAATTCTGTTATATGTCTTTAACTCCACCGTGTGCACTTGTCTTGTCTTATAGTGTTGTTGTTATCGAGCTTGCCAGATCAACAGTTTTGGATGTTTTAATTGTTATCTCATTGCCTTTGATAAAAGGTCACGAGTTTTATTTAAAATTTGTAGTCACCCAATTCACCCCCCTCTTGGGTGTCATTGATCGAGGGACCCAACAATTGGTATCAGAGCTAAGGCTCTAATTTGATAGATCTAACGATCTAGAGTTATCCGAATCAATGACTACCATGATCTACACCTTGAATTCTCCACCCGTGTTTGATGGTTGTAATTTTGATTTGTGGTTAGGAAGGTTGTGTAGTCTAGTCAATTCATACGACCCTAAGCTATGGAAGCTTATTTCACATGGTCCTTATGAATTGCGTAAAGACAAAAGTGTTTGGACTGCAGATCAAAAACTTAAACATGATCAAAATGGTTTGACTCTAAAATTACTTATTGCTGCAGTTGACTCTAACTATTTTCCTTTTGTCTCCCATTGCAGATCCGCGAATGAAATATTGGATGGATTAGCAGACCTCAAGGAGGAGCTTAAAGACAGATGTCTTATAGCGGGCACGAGTGAACAAAGGAGTGGTCAGCCAAGTGAATCGAGCTCAAGAGTAAACTCTGATTCTGATTATGAAGATGATTTTAACTATGAAGAATTGTTGAATGCTTATGAAGAGCTTGCTGAAAAATACAAGAAGTTAAAATCTGAAAACAAAAAATTGCAAAAGAATGTAGGTCAAAATAAAACTGATTCCTCTTGTAAAGAATGCTTACACCTTAAGGAATTGATTGATGGTTACATGTTTGACATTGAAATTCACAAAGATCAAATCTCTTCCTTGAGAAATGAAAACAAAGAGCTGAGAGAGAGAGTTAGTCTTATGAACAATGGTCAAAATGAGCTTGCTCATGATAAAAATCTTGAAATGGAAAATGAGAAACTGAAAGAATTGAACAATACCATTTCTGAAAAATTGCTTGTTTTTGAAAAAGGAAAAAGTTTGCTTGTTGATCAATGTAAAGAAATGCATGTGATGAAACCAGAAATGGAAACCTACAAAATCATCAACACCTAACTACATGAACAAGTCAAGACTTGTGAAAATAAGATGGTCTCCTATGAATTACACATTTCATCACTTGAAAAAGAAATTTCTGATTTGAATGCTTCTTTATCTAGATTTGTCAATGGTCAAGAAAACTTGGATAAACTGTTGGGAATGAAAGTAAACTTTCAAAGAGAAGGGCTGGGGTTCAATCCTGTGAACAAAAAGAAATTTGAAAGTAAAATATATACTTCATTTGTTCATGACAATTGTGCACCTACCACCTCCACATCTTACTCCCAGCAACCCACTGTATCAAGAACCCAATCAAATCATAAAAACAATGTGAATGTCCAAAAGCTTCAAAAAGAAAACAAAAATCAGAAAATCAACATGCATCAAAAATCCAAAAATGATGCTAGCATCTCCATGCATGTTGAACATACTTCTTCCACACACACACAACCACCTAGAAAGAAATTCTCATGTTTTTATTGTGGAAAATATGGACATGCCATGCATGATTGTTTTATGAGAAAGAATGATGATTTAGAAGCATGTAGGAAAAGAATGAAACCTTTTGCAAATGGGAAACAAGAGTGGAACAAAAAATCACATGCTTCAAAGAATCCTCGTGCTTTTAAGAACTCAAAGTCATGTTGCAACTACTGTGGTAAATTTGGACATATGGTGCATGATTGTTTTCTGAAGAAAATTGATGATTTGAATGTTGTTATGAAATGGAAGCCACGTGCCAAAGATGCTGCTAACCCACAAGGACCCAAGATGGTTTGGGTACCTAAGAATGTCAAATGAGAAATTTATTTTGCAGGTGTGCCTTGGGAATGTAAAGCATGAAATCTATTTTTCTCACGAAGGTAAGGCACACAAGTGGGATAAATCAGGTTAAAAGAAAAAAAAACTAAAACTGAAATTTGAAAATTCAGGTGATATCCCTCTCACTCTCTTCAGTAATTATGTCATTGTTTGATTCATATTGTGCTGAATTGTCTTGTGTTAATGCACATGTTTGTTCATGCATTCCATCCATAGATAGTTGCATACACTTGTGCATATCATCCTCATATAGCATCTTGTTGAAGTGGTGCTTTGAAACCATCAATAAAGTTCACTACATTTGTTGAGCTTGCATGCACCCTCATGTTTGCATACACCCTTTCACATATTATCTTGCATAAGTTGAACATTGTGAAGTCATGTCATAATGCATAGCATTCCTCCTACCTTCATCACCCTTGACTACATAGTATATCAAATGGTGACATGTGGAAGGGCAGGTTATGCCTGTCTGAAAGCTATCACTACGCGTGAGGTGATCTTTGGATCTAAGTTCTCCGTCTAGTACTATGAGTCGTTTACTTAAAAGGTTGCATATGACATTGGATTGTTACTGAACATCTTGCATTTTTGCACACACTAAGGGGGAGCAACCACATTCTTCATATGAGCTTAGTGTTTAAGGTTCACACATGAGTCATGCATTGCATCTTGAGCTATCTAGTGGATTTTGGTTGTTAAAATAATTTGTTATGCCAAAGTTAATAAATTTGAATCAAAATTGACAAATCAATTCTTGTTGTTCTTGGATACAGATTACACTCCCAAAATCCAAATGCTGATGGGCTGGCCGTGACCAAGTTTGAATCAAATGAGGAATACCTTGCAAGGATGAAAATGATAAAAATTTTCTCAATCCACCACTAGGAGATAGGAAGTGATTTTGATAGTACCCAAGACATGGTATGAAAAGTGCGCATCTCTGTTAACAAAGGATGGGTTCAATAGGTAAAAGACTTGGAAGAAAAAGGATTCTCAAGGCAAAGGTAAGAAAGCAAAATCTGAAATACCAACCCCTGTGAGGTTGGCAATCTCAGTGATTGAAGGCTTCCAATCTTGTCTCCTGAACCAAGGTAATTCAACCTTGTTAAATCATGCAATGGTCTTTTTATCACTTGGTGATACCTTTAGATGACAAGTGTTGATTCTAAAAACTTGAGTTGTCATTTACTAGTATGCTGTGACAAATTGGTTGAATCTAGTTTGATGTGATGAACATACTTAATTGATTTAACAGAATGAATCCTTGAGATGAGTTATGTGACTTGAAAATATGTTTGTGATTATATGATCCATACATTTGACTTTTGGATGAACTCTCATTTCAAAACTTGTGAAAGACCTTTCAAAATCTATTTTTGAACAATTCTGAAATTTGGGTTGCACTACTTACTTTTGATCATTTATGCACCCTCATTCATAAAGGTCTTGTCATAAATAATGTTTGCTGATTCATGGATTGAATGTGGATGAACTTAATAAGAATTCTGTCACACTGACTTGGAAATGAAAGCTCTCATCTTCTTTTTGCATCCTATCCTTCATTCTCATACAGTAATAGGCTGCATGCATCAGAATCCAATGCATTAGGTGCATTTAGTTCTCTCAAATGAAAAACCAAAAACACACACCTTGCACCCATGTTAATTTCTGCATTGCATTAGAACTCATGCATTCGTCACACTTAGTCCATTCTTTTGGCATCCATTCAATTAGTATCAAACTGACATCACATTGCTCGCATACATGTCATAGTGCATTTGCATAAACTCCCAATGTGTGCTTGTGTGTTATTATATGCTATTCACCCCCATCCTTGAAAATTCTATGACCTTATGCATTCTTGATAAATAATGTTGCATTTGAGTCATTATTGGTGTGCTTCATGTTGTACACTTTGGGGGGAGTAAAGTGCATCTATTTAGGGGGAGTTGTATTGTTATGTATTCATGGTATTTTCGGTATACATGCTGAATCAAATTCACACAATTCATGCACAGAATATGAAAATGAGTGTTAAGAATAAGGATATATGTTTTTCTTTTCAACACTCTCGAGATGTTAAACTTGTTGCATGTATGTTGAAGAGGCAGTTGAGGAAAAAGCTGCCTACCTATCTTTGTTGATAAATCTGAAATGAAAATGAACGGTAGAGCAATGCTTGGTCTCACTGAGTAAACTGGGCACATGTCACCGGAGACGTGATGTGGTTCATATCTGAAAAGTGTGGACTAGTACCTCTGTTCAAAATGAGGTGAGATGGTTCAGTATTCTAAGTAACCGGGGATTCTGGCATGAGCTCCATGCGTCTACTCGCGTAAAGAGGAATCATTTTGGACCTGATCACTCTTGAAAAATTCTGACTATCATGTGGTACTGGTTGAGTTGAAAAAAAATGATGGTGAAAACTCATTGTGGTAGAGCGAAGCCTCCAATACGCTGCTCTCAAAATTGAAGTGCAGTCTGTAAAATGTCTCCCTGTGTTGATCTGAAAATCTAAATATCCATATTGAAACTATCATTTTTCATGTTACTCACTTACACATTTGAGAATTTGATTTAATATGTATTCAGAAAGTTGATTGACTGCATTAGCAATTGCATTAATCTCCTATATGATTGGAAAATCTCCCATGTGCTACACATGTGTATTCCGATTGTCATGACTCTCTTGCATCTTTCCTATACCCATCCCTTCTTAAATAAGTACGGGGGAGCAGTGTTGCATGTATATATATGTATCTATTTGTTTGCTTGTGTATGCATCTCACATGCCATCACATGCATAAGTTGCATCTCATGCATTTCAAACCACAAATCAAAAATTAAAAAATCTGAAAAATACTGAAAACCAAAAATTGAGTGAACTTCCCATGCTATTTACTTGCTCAATAAATTCTTGTGTTTGCTTGGCAAATGGGGAGAAAGATTAGGCACAACCAAGTAATCAACATTTGATATCCTCTCTAGCCAACAATTGGTTCTCGAGTCCACAATTGGTGTCTCCCATCCTTTCCATGAACCCACTTATTTATAACTTACTCCTGCTTCATCAGAATTTCAAATGTGGGTTACTGTTCCTTGCACATTTATCATGCTACAATGTGCATCTCCACTGTTTCTTCTCCATGAGGGAGTATGATTGGCATTACCCCGTTTTTTGATAATGTCAAAGGGGGAGAAATATTTCATGTGATTCATGCTTGTTAGATTCATGATTGGGGTTTCATGATTGGGGGAGAACAACTTGCCACTCATTTGTCATCTTCACTAAGATTGTCATCATTCATCACTAAGTTTGTCATCATCAAAAAGGGGGAGATTGTTGAGCTATGGTTTTGATGATAACTAAACTTCATGTGTGATGGAGATTGTTGAGCTATGAACTCACATGTGGCTATCTTATCTTGCAGGTTGCTTTACTAAGTAGGTTGATGATTGAATCATGCATGCTGCACATTAGTCTTTGGAGGTTTCATGTGAAGACTATGCTTCTCAGTGAAATGGTTGAGTCCTTATGGATATGAAATTGATTGCATGGCCTTGTGTTGTGTAAATCCATAGCCATTTCATTACATGCTCTGTTGAGGATTTCCTCTGGTTCTTGTATATCATGAATGCATGAGTGATGGCTCCTAGTCATTCTGATCATATGGCTTAAATGCTTTGAAATGGTTTAAGGGAGAACTGGGTTGAAGTTGGGATCTTCAGATTCGTTGGTTGAATATTAACTTGCTCTAAATTCCCGGAAAGTGCAGGTTAATATTTCCCACATTATGATGGATTCAAGGTAAGAATTTATATTGGAATCCATGGTGGCACTCTTCTAATCTTGAGTTGAAAAATGGGTCCTCAAGTGCTTTCATACAGATCTTTCATGTGGATTCTTATATGCCTCATGATAATGCTTTCGAAATCATATTTCATGTCATTTGGGTCTTGGTCTCAAAACTAGCTTCATATGTTAATACATGACCCATATATTTTGATCTTGATCTAACCTCTTGGTTTATCATGTTTTTCAGGATGCAAAATCATTGTTGATCTTCATGGGATTATGGTAATATTTAATCAATTGTTTCCCTTTAGTTTGATGGAGGTTTTAGTTATTTTTCAAACTCAAACTGCCTTACAGTCTTCACCATTTTCAATCCAACCATTGGATCTCCATTCTAAAAATTTTATGTTATAGCTCTGGGAGTTCTCTTTCCAACGCTTCCAGTCTCGCTTCGATCGGAGTTCGGAGCTAGGAGAATTAATTCCTGCCGCCGAAGCGTGCAGAGTTGTTTTTATGAAGCTGCCTGAAAGGGTCGACCCTTAGGGTCGACCCCTCAAGAAAGGGTCGACTCCAAGGGTCGACCCTTGTGAACCAGAACCAAAAATGTGTCCTGTTTGGGTTCTGGAAACCCAAGGGTCGACCCCTGGGGTCGACCCATTGAATCTGGAAACCCGAGGGTCGACCCTAAGGGTCGACCCGTGTAAAATAGAACACAAAACTTGTTCTATTTGGCTTCTGTATGGCCAAGGGTCGACCCCAAGGGTCGACCCATGCCCCGAGGTTCGACCCCAAGGGTCGACCCCTACAGATCATTTTGCTGTTTTTGTTGAACCAGAACCTAGTTCTGAGAGGGTCGACCCCTGGGGTCGACCCATGTCTTCTGGACCTTTAGCACAGCTCGAGGGTCGACCCCAAGGGTCGACCCTTTCTGGTCTGGGCGGCGCCGTGAATGTAGACTTTTGGCGTTTCGACCCAATGGTCCAAATACACTTGTTTGGCTGTCCGTAATCCACTCCTAAATAAGTGGATCTTATCCCTTGGTCGACCATTGACCACCCTTGGCTTATATAAACACTTGTAGAGATTGGAAAACCTAGGGGATTTTCGTATACACTGTTTTCAGGTTTCTTTCTAACCCTTCTTTGTGCAAGTCGCAGCAGCCACCTCCAGCCCTTGTTCCTCTTGTGTTTGTGCGTGAATATGAAGGGAAGAAGGAGGATTCGAAGTTCCTATCAACCCTCTACTACTGGCTGCGAGTGAAATCAAGATTCAAGTTCATCCGATTCAAGATTGTCAAGAACATCTTCCTGCTGTACAAGTGTTCGATTAAATTTCGAGAAGAGAAAGGGGGAGCTTCTACAAGGATAAATCATTCTCTCTTCACACCTTTCATTCTGATTCTTTGAGTTTAAACTTCAGCATATGTTGTAATCTTTATCTCAGATATTTGTGTGTGTGTGGATCATTGTTGGATCCGTGGTCGTGTGTGTGTCGTGATTTATTCGTGTGTGTACGTAGGTCTTCCTAGATCTACGTTTGTGTGTGTGGGTGTCTAGTTATATCAGTTCTGTATCTTGTGTGTGGTTTGCAACACTTGTGGCAGTGTGTGTTCGTGTTGGTGATCCGGCCATCGGATCGTGTGTGTGTTGTTATTCCGATCGTTGGACCGTGTGGGAGACTACGTCTCTGTGTGTGTGTCTGTGTTTTGGGGCGCGTCCCCGTGTGTGTGTGCAGGCGTCATCCTGCGTGTGTATTTGGAGCGTCGTCTCCGGTTGGGAATTTATTCTCGAGTGAAGCCTCACCTAGTTTGGTGAGGGGTGGACGTAGGGAGCCCGTCGTGGTCCTGAACCACCTTAAAATCCCTGTATATTGTGGTTTACTTTGCGCACTGGTTTGGTTTATTTTGTGTATCCATCTATATGATCGTGTGGGATCGGTGAACTTGAGAGAATCGATTTAATGGCTTAATCAACTTCCTTAATTCTGTTATATGTCTTTAACTCCACCGTGTGCACTTGTCTTGTCTTATAGTGTTGTTGTTATCGAGCATGCCAGATCAACAGTTTTGGGTGTTTTAATTGTTATCTCATTGCCTTTGATAAAAGGTCACGAGTTTTATTTAAAATTTGTAGTCACCCAATTCACCCCCCTCTTGGGTGTCATTGATCGAGGGACCCAACACTGCCCATGCGCACAGATTTGGAGTTGAATTGGCCATGTGGGTTGGGGGTCCACACCCATTGATCATGTTGTCCACAAGAAACAAAAGCCTGTTGAAGCAATAGAGGCGGACAGAATTGGGTTGCAGCCATAAACGCGTGGCCCGAGGGGTTTGAAAATACTTGGTGAACAGAGCAAAGTTTGTTCTCCATGGCATCCCACGTGTTGGGTGGTAGAAAAGTCTTCAATGGTGCTCCTCCGGCCCACACGTCCAACCAGAACTTGGCGCTAGCATCTGATGGCAAAATTAGCACCCGATGATTTGCATGGATTAGGGAGGCTGCCTTTTGCCAAAGTATCCTATCCGCAGCAGAAGAATAATTGAAGTTGGTAGTTGAATAGTGCTGGGAATGGAGATGCTTTGCTTGGAAGAATTTAGCCCATAGTGATGTGGAGGATATTGCTTCCCATAACAACTTGGTTCTCATGGTTAACTGCATGTCGTTAAGGTTAAGAACCCCAAGGCCACCACTATGTAAGGGTCGGGCTATGTAGTCCCAAGACTTCCAGTGTTTCTTTGGTGAGCCCTCGTAGGATCCCCAGAAGAAATTTGCCAAAAGTTTATGAAAAGCTTTGTAGATAGACTTAGGGATCGCTGTGGAAGACAAGGTAAAAGGCGGCAAGGCAGAGAGTACGTGGCGGATGAGTGTGAGCCGGCCACCCGAGGAAAGAAATCTTGACTTCCACATCTGCAACTTGGCTACTGTTTTGGAGAGGATATAGGAGAAGTGCGCAGGCTTTTGTCGGCCTGAGTAAACGGGAACTCCCAAATAAGTGAATGGAAGGGTGGTCTTCGTGAATCTGGTGATTTCCTTAATCGACCGCCTGAGAGAGGTAGTAGTATCTTGGGCAGTAACAAATGAACTCTTGGAAGTGTTAATCAGTTGGCCGGAGGCAACCTCATACTTCTTGAGAAATGCAAACAAATTCGCAGATGGGGGACAGACTCGTTTGAGAAAATAAGAGTGTCATCGGTGTATAACAAGTGGGAGATAGATGGGCATCTCCTGAGGGTAAAGAAAGACCCCCCTTTGCTTCTTTGGAACAAAGAGGCCAGCCCACGGCTTAAGGCCTCCTCCGCCAAAATAAAGAGGGCCGGAGCGATAGGGTCACCTTGTCGAAGCCCCCTTGTTGATTTGAAGAAACCGTAGGAATTTCCATTAAAGAGGACAGAAAACAAACAATTGGTGATTAGTGGTTCAAAAAGTGATATAACTAAAAGGTCAAACCCAAATTTTTGGAGAACCTCAAATAAGAAATCCCATTCCATCCGATCATAAGCCTTAGCCATGTCGAGCTTGAATATAACATTTCATCCTCTGCCTTGGTAACCTAAGTGTTGTACCATTTCCTTGGCCAAAGAAATGTTTTGAACAATGGATCGACCCTTCACAAATGCCCCTTGCTCCTCCGAGATCAAGATGGGGAGTACCTCTGCCAGTCGGTCACAAAGAACATGGGAGATGATCTTGTAAATGAAGTTGCATAAACTGATGGGATGAAAGTCTGCACAATACATCGTGAGCGCTTCTACAAGTAGCTTTAGGCCCTAATTCAGCTTGGGGAGATCGGCTCTCCCGGGTAGCAACGAGCTCAGAATGGGACGAGAGAGCTACCGTTGCAAAGAAGACAGGGAGACGCTTCCAATGGTACTACTTGGGCCTTCAGGGACACCGAGATGAGGTCGGGGTCGCCGCTGCAATCCGCTGGTTCTCTGCAGATCTTCAGTTGTGATCAGGTCCGTCGAGGTAGCTCCAAATGACCATGAAATGAGAAGAAGAGGTTGTTGAATGGTGAAGGGGAAATGAAGAGTGGTGGGAGGGGAATGTGGGAAGGTAGGGAGGGTGGCTAGGGGGTTGTGGAGGAGCTGGGGAAGGAGGAGGGCGCAGGGTGCTTGCTGGTTTCAGCCAAGGTGGAGGGAGAGTGAAGGTGGTGAATGCCCTTGAGTGGCTGGAGATGGAGGATGGGAATGTGATGAACTAGGGCCAAGGGGGAAGGTAGAGGGGAGGTTAATTTGTGTGCAGCCAGCAAAGGGGGAGGGAATTTTGAAATTTCCTTTGGGAGATGGAGGGGTGCCTTGGGTAGTGGGAAGGGTGCTTGGGAAGGGTAGTGGGTGGTTGGGGTTGGAGGTTGGCTTGGTTATTGGGGGTTCTTATTTGGGACAAGGGTGGAGTAATGAGGAGGGTTTTAGGGAATGGGAGAGGCTTTAATGGTGGTGGGTGGGAGAGAGAGGTGGTTGGGAGGGGAGGAGAGAGAATGAAGGGCGCAGCCCCCTTGTGGTGAGAGAGAGAGAGATAGAGAAAGAGGTAGGGTTGGGATTCTCTCCTTTAGGGCCTCTCACCCACTAATGGATTCACTCCAAGAAATGTAAAATTTTAAACTCTCAAAATGGCAATCTGTTAGGGTGCTTGGCCCGGATACAGAGGGGGGGTGAATGAATCCTTCTACGAATAATGGCCAAATTTAAAAAAGAATGCTAGATAAGGAAACAGAATAGAACCAATTCTATTCTACTCAAATACAAACCCATTGAGCGCACCTATTCAAGCATCTAGCGGAAGCAAACAAAACAATCAAGCCACTGCTCAAAAGATTTTTAGGTGGTTCGGTCCTTCAGACCTACATCCACCCCTCACTCCCAACCGGAGTGAGGCTTCACTAGCACACGCTAGAACCAAGCAGACTCAGTCTGCAAACAATTGCTGCCACACAGCTTGACCAGGGGAACAACCTCCCCTCTTCCTCCAAACTGGAGGGAACCTCTGGACTTGAATCCACAAGCCCAGAACCGGAGACAAGTCTCCCTTCCTCCAAACCGGAGGGAACTCGACCTCAGACCATAGGATCGAAAAGCACAGCAAACCAGAAAACAAAGAAAAGATAATAAACGAAAAATAGCTTCAGCAAACAGAAGCTGAAACACGCGATGCACAATTTGGCTCCCACTGGAGCTGACTGGCCTGGATCTGATCCATGGTCCAGTGAAGATAGATCTTCAGGTAAGCTTCTTTCTTCTTCTCCACGAACTCTCTCATTCACTCTCTCTCTCTCTTTCTTTCTCTTAAACTCTCTTCCTCTTTCACACGATCACTATCTCTCTCTCTTTTCCTTTTTCTTCTTCTGCTGGATCGAGTTCTCTGTAACACTGCCTTTTCTTTCTTAGCTCCGATCACCCTTCATCGGTGGGCGAAGGTTTATATTTATAGCGGCAGCAGATGGATAGGGCACTAAACGCGTGTGCCTCCCACGCTTGATCCAGAACCTTCCTGCCACGTGCCCTTGGTGTATTTGTTCCTTCAGTATCGGATCATGTGCACCCAGACACTGATGAATGTTCTTCCTCGGACCTGCAACGAGATAAGAGCCATTAATATTGAGTGCCATAATAACTAGAACTGCATGAGGTTAGTGGACACGACAAGAGGTACTAAACAGAGAATGACACGAGATACAGTGGTGACACAATGAACATTACTAAGAGACCTTTACGAGGTAGACAGAAAAACAACGCGAAGACACGAAGACAAGAACAGAAACCAACACTGAGTATGGTTTCAATACAAGAAAGACACGAGGACAGGGAAGAATAAAAAAAATGACACGAAGAAGCAACAAGATAAATGACACGAGGTGAAGATAGCACGAAGGCGAGACAGTAATCGACACGGGTTGAAAACAACACGAAGTCAAAACGGTAATCGACACGAGTTGAAAACAACACGAAGTCGAAACAGTAATCGACACGGGTTGAAAAACAACACCAAGATGAAGTACAAGAATTGACACAGAGTTGTAAACAACACGAAGATAGAACAGTGATTTGACACGAAGTGAAAAAGACAAGAAGTAAAACGACACGAAGTGAAAACAAAGAAAAATGACACGAAGTCAGAGAGACCAGAGTGAGGAAAAACGACACGAGGTGAAACGACACGAAGTGAAGTTGACATGAAATGAAAAACAACACTAAGTATGATGAGAACAGAAAATAAACACGCAGTGAAGACAAGGATGACGCAGGAGTTAAAAACAACACGGGGTTCACTGGGAAACGACTCGAAGTTCATCAAAACATAAACCAACCCGAAGTGTGATTTCAACATAAGATAGACACGAACTGACAACGACACGAAGTCGAAACAGTGAGACCACGATAAAGACGACTCGAAGAACAACAGTAAGTGTCACGAAGTGAACTTTGACAGAACCACACACTACACGGAGAATGATACGAAGACGATGAAAACAACACGAAGTAAAGATCAAATGACACGAAAATGTCACTGAATCAAAACAACCACTTTAGAGGAAAACGACACGAAATGTAGTGGAAACAACACGGACGCACGACTTGAAAGACAGTAAACATGAACAACACGTGGTAAGAGAAGACGACACGGCGTGTCGGAAATACAAACAGTACTAGAACTAAAACGACACGAGGACAAACAATTCAACACGAGGTGTTACACACAAACATGACGAAGTGCTAACCAACACGAATACAGTCCCTGAAAGATGCTTGAAGTGAAATGAAGGTTCATTCTTCAACAAACATGTTCTTTGTTCATTTTCACAGAGAAATATTTTTGTTAAATATTCACATAGACATAATTTTGGAAGACCACTAAGACTTATAGTGTTGTCATCATCAAAACATGTAAAGATTCAACAAGACTCAACAATCTCCCCCTTTTTGATGGATGGCAACACTATGAGTCTTGAGTCTTTGCAGAGAAGGAAAAACACTAAATAGCCATTCGCAAATGAATATAACACACATTTTGCCATTCGCACAAACATTTTTCCTGATTTCTCCCCCTTTGACATCATCAAAAAAAATGAAAACAAGAAGAATGCAACAATGCAAATGATATGAGTTAAGTTAATTTGTCCAAGAGTCTGAGAGAGAAGGCCTCAAAAGGGCAACAAAATACAGAGCATAGTCTTTTCAGGAAAAGTATCTGGCTTGTCTGCTAGAGGGGCCACGCGTCCTGCCTTGAGGTGGTCTCCCCCTTGGAGAAGCAAAAGAATGTTCTTGAGGTGGAGTTCTGCTGGAAGAGGCGTGACCAGGTGTTGAACCCAAGATAGACTGAAATTCCTTTAAATCATTTGATAGCTCAGCAAGCCAATACGCCACAGTGCTTCTGACATTTGCCACTTCAGAAATAATGTCGTCTTGGCGAACACTGACAGTTTCATATCTGTCAGTCAGAGTTGTCATTTCTGTTATGAAGGCGACCAACTTATCATAGATTTGCTGAATGCCTGGACCTAGGGCACTTGAAGACTTCTTCAACAATTCTAAAGCTGTTCTGATCTCATAGCAATGATCTATTATGGTAGAAGACATCTTGAAGGAGGAAATATTAACATCATGTGACTCTCTCAGAGCTTTTGCAATTTTTGAACAAATCTCCTGTAATCCTTCCATCAAGGATTTCATTGCATCATCTGAAGCCCTTTTGTTTAGAAGGAATCGTCTCCATTCAGTGAGGAGAGATATCTCAAGCTTCAGTAATCTGGTATGTACCTGATTAATGTTGAGAGTGACAAATGTAAGCAGATCATCTAATTTCTTGTCTTGTTTTTGCATCTGCTGAGTCAGGTTTATGAGAAGCTCTTCAATGTTGGGCGCCCGAGTAGATTCAATGTTGGGTGCCTCTGCAGATAAGAGTCTAGGTGGACCTAGAGGTGTACCAAAAAATTCACTGCCAGGTGCAGTTCTCTCAGCTGCTTCCTCTTGTACTGGCATTTGACTGCTCTCAGCTGGGACCTGAACTTCATCTTCAGCTTGAGTTTCTTTCTGAGGGAATACATCTTCAGGTTCCTCTTCTTCACTTGAAGATTCTATATCTAGTTCTATGACATGAACCTTTTCTCTATCTTCCATGAGTTCCTGATCTGCAGGGCTGCCAACAAAGGCCTGCTCAAGACTTTCAGATACGACCAAGTTGGTAGCCTCTTCCAAGCTTCGCTCAACAGTTGCTCTTAAAATTTCATTAACAAAAATAGCAAGATCTTGATCAGTACTGTCTTGCTCTTTAGCTGGCTGTTCTTCAGGCACTATTGCCTCTTCAGATGTCTTCCCAAACGAATCAAATAGCCCAGCAATGGTTGCATCTAGATCTGTTTGAATGCTTTCGTCAGACAATCTGATGTCCTCAGATGCAGCCTCAACTAGCCTCTGAAATGAGAAGGGTACTTCGATGGGTGCAGCTGGCAAGATAGACACTGGTGGTTCAGCTGGTGTTTCCTGTTGAGCAATCTCAGAAACTAATTGCTCACCAGCTTGGGCTAAGACTTGAAATTCTTCTAAATGCTCCCCCTGAGATTGTGATTCCCTGGCCTTTTGGACCTTAGCTTGTCCCACCATAGAGGAGTCCTCTAACCCCAAAAATACTGAAACGAAGTTCATATTAAAAATGTTTCTGGCCTTCACTTCTGATGCGGCCTCTCCATCCAAGCAAATCTCAGAGTGCTTGAATATCTCAGTCAGATGGGCGGCATAGGGAAGATGTCTCTTGGATCCAATGCATCCCTTCATGACCGAAAAAATAATCTCTGGCAGACAGATCTTTACATTTTGAATCAGACAAAACAGTAGAAATCTCTGTGTGTCTGTAATTCTTCCTCTAGCCCCAGTCTGTGGGGTGATAATGGAAGCGATGACATTCTGAAGGAGCTTGTGAAGAGGAGGAAATGACGATGTCTGATAAGCTTTTAGCTTTAACTGCCCCTTATCATGAATATTACTGGGTTTACCAGTAATGACTGAGAAAGCTTCATGGAGACTGTATCGAAAGCTTCCCTCTACCTCCCCTCTATCTGGAACACCGAGGGCTTTGTGGAGGGACTCACATGTAACAGTTAACTCGACCCCTTTAACAGATGATAATAAGGCAGACTTGTCTCGGCTCAAGGACAAGTTATTATAAAATTCCATTACCGGCCTAGGGTAATAGACACGGTGATTTTCTAAGAAATCTCTCCACTCCTGAAACTCAAAGATTCTTAACAGTTCTGGGAACTTCGAGACCAAAGTTTCATCTCCGAAATCTATTAATCTAGGAGGAATGATTTTCCCACTTTCTACAAACACGGTAGACTGAGACATCCTGGTACCTTGTTCGGAAGATACTTCCGCAGTAGGTTCTGGCACAAGACATCTCTGTTGCTTAGATGAGGGCTCTTCAACAATTTCTTTTCCCTTCCTCTTCCTGTCACCCGGAGCTGCTGACCTTTGCTGATCCATCTGCCGGAACTTCCAGAGTATCAACTCTCTCTTGCAGGCTGCTATTGGACGCGATGCTAGACTGAAGAGAGGAATAGACCTCTGTGGGGGGAAGAAGGTGAGCGGGAAGAGATGGAGATGGGTTTGAAGAAGACGCTCAAGGTAGGGCAGCACGAGGATGAATAGGAAGCGGCAAGGGGAAATAAGGGTTGAGGTGGAAGGCGTGAGGAACACGAAGGGTTTGTCGGGTAGCTTTTTACTCATATCAACTTTTTCTGTAAATACCCAAAATACCCTTAGTCCTGATGTAACGCAGCTACAGCATGTTAAAGTTAGCCCTTCAATATGTGGATGGGTTATATTCTTCCAAAAACCAAGGTCAGTTAACTCAAGATATTAAACCAGCATAATCACAAAATTAGCTGTTAAAGTTGCTTAACCTAGAGAGAGACACGATTAAATTGCACCTTATGTTTGTCAAGCAACGAAATAACACAACTAAGTCAAGTAGATTTCATTTCTTCATTTAATGGACGAGAAGCCATACAGGGTCAACCAATTTGTTGAACACAAGGTAGAATAGTCCCTTTTTACACAAGGAGACATGTTTATCAGACACCAGAAACCCTGGTTACTCAGGACGAACTACCTTAATGCCAATGAGATTTTTCTTTTGAGGATTTTTTTTTTATTTTAACATTTCTACACAGAGATAGCTAATTGTATCATGACAGAGACTCTGGACTTCATTGATCTAGAGTGTCTATTTCTCCACAAAAGCCATTGCTCTGCCACAAATAATGGCGTATTCCCTGGAAGCACTTCTCATGATTTTAGACAAAAAGAAATCTTACTTAACACAATTTTATCTCAGAGCTCTCTTTACATAAGTTTCAGTTAAGTCGAGATCCTCAATAAGTTTTTCTCATTTAACAGGAAGTTTTATAATATGTTGACCAACACTTGAGAAGATAACTTAGAAGGATCAAAGACCAAATATAACCCCCAAACATTGAAATTCTTTATTAACAGGTGTAGATTGTTACACTTGATATAGGGTGGTTTAAGGTATACAGATCTTATCTGATAAGAGCAAGAAGACTGAAACCACAAGTTCTTCGAGAGAGAATCTGAACCAATAGTGTGAGGTGAGAGATAATGAGGTGGCTGATTGAATAGAGAGAGATGACATGAGATGAGCAGCACTCCTATCAGCAAGCCAACAAGTGAGAGATCACTCAAGACATTAGGCACTAAGGACATATCCAAATATAGTATTTTGAAGTAGTTCTGTCTCACATCCAAAGAAACTCTTGGGGAACAGACTGCAACCTCTTGAGATGACAGATCTCAAAAACCACATTAACTGCATCGGCTGACAAAAATCTTCAGAGACTAAAAAGCCTGACAAGCGCCTCTTCAGCCCACTCAAGGACAACTCACACACGACTCTTGGGAGTGTTAATTATTTAATGAATGCAGTGTTTGCCACGAAAGAATTATGCAACATACAGTTTTCAACCAGCATTCGCTTTCAGTTAAAGATTTCAGAAATTTCAGAGTGCATGTTTTAGAAAATAATGCAACTTGCAGATGATGAATGAATATGCAAGACCAGATTCAATATGCATGCACTAGATGAAGCTAATAGCAAGATATGCAAGAATGTATCAAACCAGATATGCAATAAGTTTCAAAATGGGACATGTAGAGAGATTACCTGAAAATTGTGAGAATGGGGTTTTCATTCTTGAGTGCCTTGGATCATTACCCCTTTTATTTCAGTCCCAAGGCACACCTGCAAAACAAGGTTTATTTAGCACAAACAGGTACCCAAGAGGTCTTGGGTCCTGACATGACATTATTATGTTTAGCAAGTTTTCTCAGCACATTTCCAGGAGTAGTTTTAAGATCTGATTTATGCACATTCTTATTAGCATGAATTCTATGTGCATACACATGAGATTTTCTGTTAGCAGGGTAAAATTTCTGTTTACCAAAACTGGTTTGGTTTTGATATCCTGCCAGCCAACAGGTTGCAGCCCTGTGACCTGGCTTCCCATAGTGATGACATGAAGATTTTGCTGATTCTTTTACAGGGAATTTGGCATGTTTGAAATTCATATTTCTATCCTGAATATGCCAACAGTCCTTGACTGTGTGGCCATGCTTTCTACAGTGAGAGCAAACTAGAGAATTTCTTCTAAAAGAACCTGACCAGCATTCAGAGGCCTTGTGACCAATTTTGTTGCAATTAAAACATATAATGTGCTGGTACTTGTTAAAGGCATGCTGATTTGCAAAGTGTTTTGTATGATATGAACATGATTTTTCCTTACTACTTGCAAACCAACAATGAGCAGTAGTGTGTCCTACTTTATCACAATTAGAACATATGACATTCTTTTTCTGACCGGACACAGATTTTTTAGCATGCTTATTGTCATCTTTTTCCATCACAAAGCAGTTACTCATAAGATGTCCATACTTACCACAGTAATGACATGAGCCATTTGATTTCTTTAAAACGTGGCATTTATCTGATGAGTTTTTAGCATGCAGATTGTTCCTTTGAATTTCTGATGTTTTATGATTTTTATTTTGTTTTTCTATTTTCTTAGCCTTATACTGAGGTGGAGATGAGACAGAAGGCTTTTTCTGTTCAGAGAATTTGACAAAGATAGTTTTCAGGTTGGCTCCATCAACCTTCCTCATGACTGGACTGTAACCCAGTCCTTCCTTGTTGACATTGACTTTTACACCTAACAGCTTGTCTAGGTTTTTTTGTCCATCAACAAATTTAGACAAGGAGGCTTTCAAATCCTGAATTTCATTTTCAAGAGATGCAATGTGTATTTCATAACTAGTGATATCTTGTTCACTACAATTGACAGCTTCATTCAAAACCTTGTTAGCTGTTTTGTATTCTTCAATTTCTTTTCTTAGCTCATCTACCTCTTCAGTCTCGTTTGTACAGATAGCTTTTCTTTTTTCTAATGTGAGAAGTCTTTCAGACATGGCACTGTTTAACAGTTTTAATTTTTCAACTTCTTCTTTAAGCTTATCATTTTGAACTAGCTCATTTATTAGAAGCTGATCTTCTGAGTTAACCATGCTTTCTCTCCTAGCTTCAAACTCCCTCAATTCCTTTTGTTGTTTTTCAAAATCTTTCTGTAATTCTATGTTTACAGATTTTATGGCGTTAAATTTTTCAATCAGCAACTCATTCTCTCGTTTAAGTTTCTTTAGTTGTTCATCATTTTCTTTAGAGAGCTTTCTGAGGAAATCATCTTCAGATTTTAAATTGTTCAGATCAGAGTGAACACATTCAAGTTCCTTCTTCAGTTCTGCATTCTGGTTTTTATACATATGATTATCAGACAGACATGCATCATGAGATTTCTTCGTACTTGAACAGTTTTTACATGGAGAGCTAGAACTATCTACCCGAATACTCTTTTTCAACTTTTTATACTGTTTTCTTAACAGTTCATGAGATTCAAATAGTTCAGCATATGCATTCTCCCAATCTTCTAGAGAGAAATTCTCGAAGATATTTACCTCATCATCATCATCTTCTTTAGTTTGATTGCTGCCTTGATCGCTGGCACTATGATTTCTTCTGTTGGCCATCATGCATCTGTCCACATCTATCTCCTGAGTTCGCTTCAGTGCATCCAAAATATCTTTAGCAGAACTGGATTCAAAGAAACATGAATGAAAAGCTCTATCAGTAGCTGCCTTCATTAAATTTATTGCTATCTGATTTTCTTCATGCATGGATTTGTGACTGTCAGTCCATTTGGACTTTTTCCTAGGTAGTTCATGAGGACCATGTGAAATTACTTTCCACAGGTCTGGATTCACAGATTTAACATAATTCTTCAAAACAGCGAACCATGCATCAAAATGCGTACCACTGAAGATCGGTGGATGAGCCATGAGAACACACAGATTAATGCACAAGAATATTGATGCACTAAAAGGAAATAAGCACCTAAGATTGCAAGATCGATCTGCAGGTCGCTGGACCTTGTAAGCAGACACCGGCTCTGATACCAACTGTTAGGGTGCTTGGCCCGGATATAGAGGGGGGGTGAATGAATCCTTCTACGAATAATGGCCAAATTTAAAAAAGAATGCTAGATAAGGAAACAGAATAGAACCAATTCTATTCTACTCAAATACAAACCCATTGAGCGCACCTATTCAAGCATCTAGCGGAAGCAAACAAAACAATCAAGCCACTGCTCAAAAGATTTTTAGGTGGTTCGGTCCTTCAGACCTACATCCACCCCTCACTCCCAACCGGAGTGAGGCTTCACTAGCACACGCTAGAACCAAGCAGACTCAGTCTGCAAACAATTGCTGCCACACAGCTTGACCAGGGGAACAACCTCCCCTCTTCCTCCAAACTGGAGGGAACCTCTGGACTTGAATCCACAAGCCCAGAACCGGAGACAAGTCTCCCTTCCTCCAAACCGGAGGGAACTAGACCTCAGACCAGAGGATCGAAAAGCACAACAAACCAGAAAACAAAGAAAAGATAATAAACGAAAAATAGCTTCAGCAAACAGAAGCTGAAACACGCGATGCACAATTTGGCTCCCACTGGAGCTGACTGGCCTGGATCTGATCCATGGTCCAGTGAAGACAGATCTTCAGGTAAGCTTCTTTCTTCTTCTCCACGAACTCTCTCATTCACTCTCTCTCTCTCTTTCTTTCTCTTAAACTCTCTTCCTCTTTCACACGATCACTATCTCTCTCTCTTTTCCTTTTTCTTCTTCTGCTGGATCGAGCTCTCTGTAACACTGCCTTTTCTTTCTTAGCTCCGATCACCCTTCATCGGTGGGCGAAGGTTTCTATTTATAGCGGCAGCAGATGGATAGGGCACTAAACGCGTGTGCCTCCCACGCTTGATCCAGAACCTTCCTGCCACGTGCCCTTGGTGTATTTGTTCCTTCAGTATCGGATCATGTGCACCCAGACACTGATGAATGTTCTTCCTCGGACCTGCAACGAGATAAGAGCCATTAATATTGAGTGCCATAATAACTAGAACTGCATGAGGTTAGTGGACACGACAAGAGGTACTAAACAGAGAATGACACGAGATACAGTGGTGACACAATGAACATTACTAAGAGACCTTTACGAGGTAGACAGAAAAACAACGCGAAGACACGAAGACAAGAACAGAAACCAACACTGAGTATGGTTTCAATACAAGAAAGACACGAGGACAGGGAAGAATAAAAAAAACGACACGAAGAAGCAACAAGATAAATGACACGAGGTGAAGATAGCACGAAGGCGAGACAGTAATCGACACGGGTTGAAAACAACACGAAGTCAAAACGGTAATCGACACGAGTTGAAAACAACACGAAGTCGAAACAGTAATCGACACGGGTTGAAAAACAACACCAAGATGAAGTACAAGAATTGACACAGAGTTGTAAACAACACGAAGACAGAACAATGATTTGACACGAAGTGAAAAAGACAAGAAGTAAAACGACACGAAGTGAAAACAAAGAAAAATGACACGAAGTCAGAGAGACCAGAGTGAGGAAAAACGACACGAGGTGAAACGACACGAAGTGAAGTTGACATGAAATGAAAAACAATACTAAGTATGATGAGAACAGAAAATAAACACGGAGTGAAGACAAGGATGACGCAGGAGTTAAAAACAACACGGGGTTCACTGGGAAACGACTCGAAGTTCATCAAAACATAAACCAACCCGAAGTGTGGTTTCAACATAAGACAGACACGAACTGACAACGACACGAAGTCGAAACAGTGAGACCACGATAAAGACGACTCGAAGAACAACAGTAAGTGTCACGAAGTGAACTTTGACAGAACCACACACTACACGGAGAATGATACGAAGACGATGAAAACAACACGAAGTAAAGATCAAATGACACGAAAATGTCACTGAATCAAAACAACCACTTCAGAGGAAAACGACACGAAATGTAGTGGAAACAACACGGACGCACGACTTGAAAGACAGTAAACATGAACAACACGTGGTAAGAGAAGACGACACGGCGTGTCGGAAATACAAACAGTACTAGAACTAAAACGACACGAGGACAAACAATTCAACACGAGGTGTTACACACAAACATGACGAAGTGCTAACCAACACGAATACAGTCCCTGAAAGATGCCTGAAGTGAAATGAAGGTTCATTCTTCAACAAACATGTTCTTTGTTCATTTTCACAGAGAAATATTTTTGTTAAATATTCACATAGACATAATTTTGGAAGACCACTAAGACTTATAGTGTTGTCATCATCAAAACATGTAAAGATTCAACAAGACTCAACACAATCTCCATTAATTTGAAATGGGGGAATGGGGTCCTATATATAGGCAACCCACATTTTACAAAAAGTCCCTGACTCATGCTACAATGACAAATAAGCAAGGGGTAGGGGGCGCCCCTGGGCCATGCCCACAGAATTGGGCCCAATAGCTAATCTAATGACACTTAAACTTAGGGAAATAAACAAAAGACCTAGGGACATGACTCAAATAAAATGGAAAATACATCAAATGACTCAAATAGAAAGTACAAAATGGATAATTAGGCCTACATAGAGTGAAGCCCGAGCTCAAATGACACCGGGGTGTGAAGATGACCTGAGCCAGAGGGAGTCGTGGGTGATGCCTCCATCAAATCCCCTGTGCTGCGAAGAGCTCGACTCCGTCGAGTAGGGGTCCATCCTGATGTGATATTGCTCGAGAAGGTCAGGATACAGCTGCTGGAGGTCTTCCCGACTCACCCATGAATCCTCTGAAAGAGGCCGATCCTTCCACTTGACGAGATAGCGCTCGTATACCTTGCTCCTGGTGGTAGTGACATGTTCATCCAATATTCGCTCACGTTGGGATCTCTTGACTGGTGGTCTCTCCTCACGGGTGGGTGCTCTCTCAATGGGAGGAATAGGCTCAATATCCTCACTGGGTACCACCGTGGGTCCCTTATATGGCACTAGGTCAGCCACGTTGAATGTGGGACTTACTCCATACTCCTCGGGGAGATCTAACTCGTAGGCATTAGTTCCAATGCGCCTCAAAACCTAGAAGGGATCAGCCCCACGAGGCCTCAATTTCAAGATGGCTCTTGGGGAGAGCCTCTTTATTCTTACCATCACAAAGTCACCCGTGTGGAATTCTTGGTGACGTCGATGAGAGTTGGCCAGCCTTTTATAAGTCTCATTCTTATTGCTGATGTGCTTGCGAATTTCTTCATGCAATTCTTTAATGTGTTGGGCAAAAGACTCAACTGAAATAGACACTCTCTCATGCTGGGGAAGGGGAATGAGATCTGAAGGTTTCCTTGGCTTGTACCCATGCACAGCTTCAAACGGACTCATCCCTATGAACTTATTGATAGAGTTGTTATATGCAAATTCAGCCTGAGGTAGAATGAGATCCCAATTCCTTGGACGTTCCACAACAAGACACCTAAGGAGATTCCCTAGACTTCGATTGACAACTTCAGTTTGACCATCAGTTTGAGGGTGGTAAGCTGTGGAGAATTTGAGGGTACCCATTAAGTGCCAAAGAGTCTTCCAAACATAGCTGGTGAACTTGACATCCCTATCAGAGACTATGGTTTTAGGTAGCCCAAGGAGACGAACAACCTCATCAAAGAACAATCGGGCCACATGGGAGGCATCGAAGGTTTTGGAGCATGGGATGAAGTGGGCCATCTTTAAAAATCTATGAACGACCACATAGATTGAGTCATGCTTTCTTTGAGTCTTGGGTAGGCCTAGCACAAAGTCCATGCTTAAGTCTTGCCATGGACGATCGGGGATGGGGAGAGGGGTATAAAGGCCGGTGTTTTGCTTCACCTGTTTGGCCGAAGCACATGTGCGGCATTGACCCACTATCCTGCCTACGTCTCTCTTGAGACTTGGCCAATAAAACTGACCCTCAACTAGAGCAATGGTTTTATGAACCCCAAAATGACCAGCTAGTCCTCCTGCATGTAATTCCTAAACCAAGAAATCACGGAGTGAGGTCCGTGGAATGCAAAGTTTTGGTCCCTTGAAGAAGAACCCATCCTCTAAGATAAAACCCTCATGTTCCTTGCTATAGTGGGCGGTCAAGGTGGTATAGATGTGCCCAAAATCGGGGTAGCCAGGGTACTCTTCCTTGAGCTTCTCAAATCCGGTAACCTCCACTTGGATAGTGGACAACAAAGAGACCCTCCTACTAAGAGCATCCGCCGCTCGGTTCTCACTTCCCGCCTTGTGTTTGATGACAAAGGTGTAGGATTGGATGTACTCAACCCAACGGGCATGTCGGGCATTCAACTTTTGTTGAGAGTTGAGGTATTTGAGGGCCTCATGATCGGAAAAGATGACAAATTCCTTGGGCAACAAATAGTGCCTCCAATGTCGGAGGGACTGAACCACGGCTTAGAACTCTTTGTCATAAGTAGAGTACCGTGTCCTAGCATCACATAGCTTCTCACTGAAGAAGGCCACGGGGTGACCCTCTTGACTAAGGATCCCTCCTATTCCTATCCCCGATGCATCACATGTGACTTCAAAGACCTTAGAGAAATCGGGTAGGCATAGGATCGGGGCTTGGGTCATCTTCTCCTTAAGCTCTTGGAAGGCTTTGGAGGCTAGTTTGGTCCATACAAAAGTTCCCTTTTTGAGGTAATCGGTGATAGGGGCGGTGATGGTGCCAAATCCCCAAATAAACCTCCTATAGAATGTGGCCAACCCATGGAAACTACGGACCTCATGAAGAGTGTGGGGTTCCGGCCAATCTAGAATAGCTTGGACATTCTCGGGGTCCATGGAGAGACCTTTGGTAGACACCACAAATCCTAGGAAGGTGATGGATGTGGTCATGAAGTGACACTTACCTAGGTTGGCAAATAGACTCTCATGTCGAAGGACGGTGCAAACTTTCCTAAGGTGGTCAAGGTGGGCCTCTTGGGATTGACTATATCTGAGGATGTCATCAAAGTACACCACTAGAAATATCCCAATGAAAGGCCTAAGGACCTCCGTCATGAGACGCATAAAGGTACTTGGGGCATTTGAGATCCCGAAAGGCATGACCAACCATTCATACAAGCCATCCTTGGTCTTGAAGGCCGTTTTCCATTCATCTCCGGGCCTAATCCTAACTTGGTGATATCCACTCTTAAGGTCAATTTTGAAGAAAATAGTGGCTCCAGCTAGCATGTCAAGCATGTCATCAAGCATAGGGATGGGGAACCTATACTTGACGGTGATCTTATTAATGGCCCGACTATCCACACACATCTGCCATGATCCATCCTTCTTAGGAGTGAGAAGGGTCGGTACGGCACATGGGCTTTTGCTAATGCGGATGAAGCCCTTCCTAATGAGTTCCTCTATTTGCCTTCGAAGTTTGGCATGTTCCGTGGGATTGAGGCGGTAATGAGGAAGGTTGGGAAGGGTGGCTCCTGAAATTAGATCAATTGCGTGTTGCACATCACGCATGGGAGGGAGTTGGTCCGAGAGCTCCTCCGAGAACACATCATGAAACTCCTCTAGGAGGTGTCGAATTTCTATGGGATGGGGGTTGGAGGGGGTGGGCACTCCTAGATAAATGACAACCTCACATAGAGGTGTCCCTTGAGCTATCTCCTCCTCAATCTCTCTTTTGGTGATGAGGTGAAGACCCTTGATCGTTCCCAAAGTCTCCCTAGTAGGATGCTACCTACTTCCATGGGGATAACATCACACCATATTTGGCCATGGTAGGAAGAGAAGGTGAGGGGCACAAGACAGCGGGTGTTGACCGGGATGGAATTGTTGTTGATCCAAGAGACCCGGTATGGGCTAGGGTGGGGAGTAATGGTAAGCCTGAGGTGCTTAACGGTGTCGAGAGACACGGCATTGACACAACTCCCATTATCTAAGATCACTTTTCTCACATGGCCCCCTATCTTAACAAAGGTGTGGAAGATTAAAGTTTGTCGTCAGTCCTCCTCTTGGGATTTGGTGAGGGTGCATCTAATCACTTCTAGATGGGAGTCGGTAGATGGGGTGGTGTAGTCTATACCCGACTCATGGTATTGGGCCTCATACTCTTCTTCCCAATCTAGTGAGGCTTCATGGACCTCAACCACACTCTCAAGTTCCCCTTGGGGTGGAGGAGCTTCTTACTCAATAAGTAAGCTAGACAACCCTTTGGATGGGCATTGCCCCGCAAAGTGGCCAAACCCTTGGCACCTATAGCATTGTTGACGGTCACTACCCGGGGTGGTCCCTCCTACACTTGGTCCTTTGAAATTCTCTTCCCTCCGTGGGGGAAGTTGGCTATGAGTGGCCTTGGTTGGAGTGATGGTGGGAGGGGGATTGTAGGGCCGTATTGGGACATTTCAACTTGGACTAGGAGCCTTTATGGGGGGGCCAGGTTGGTTCGGGGTCCCATGCCTTTGGATCAGTCGGTCGGGGAGGGGCAAACCGAGGGATCCTAGAGAATCTTTCAACATCCCTAGCTATTTGGTAGGCTTGCTCAAGGTTGTCAACATCTCTCATGAAAAGTTCTCTCTTGATGTGGCTTTGGATGCCATTTCTAAAGCGGGACAAGGTAACGGCTGGGTCCTCATGAACTCCACATTTCAAAAGATAGGAGTCAAATTTCTCAATGTATTCAACCACGGTCTTCCCTTCTTAGGTGAGGCTTTGCCATTCATCTAAGAGAATTTGGTGGTAGGATAGGGGTATGTATTTGTTCCTAAGTTGGTTCTTCATACCTTCCTAAGTGTCAATAGGCTCTTCCCGCCTAATCCTTCTTAATCCCTCTTGGTTTAGCCAATAAGTTTTGGCTAATTTGGTGAGGTGCATTTTGGCCAATCTTACCCTCCTTTGGTCGGACATAGGGTACCATTCAAAATATTGGTCCATGGCGGTTTCCCATTCTAAGTAAACACTTGGTTCATGGGAACCATCAAAGTTTGGGGCTCTACCTTGATCATCCTTAAGATCATCTGGGTCGTCCCGTGAATGCCTTTCATGATTTTGATGGTGGCGAGGCCTCTCATAGTCATGGTAGGGGTCAACATTCAAGTCCTCCCTATTAATTTCAACATGTGGAGGGTGGGCTCTTGGTCTATTGTTCCTTGGGTGGAACTCATCCCTATGAATTTCAACATGTGGAGGGTGGGCTCTTGGTTCATTGTTCCTTGGGTGGAACTCATGCTCTTCTAGCCGAGCAAGCCGAGTGGCAAGGGACTCAAGTTGGGCAAGAATATTTGTAAGGGTAGCATCCACCCGGTTCATTTAGCCTTGGGATTCCTCCTTAGGGGCATCTTGGTTGAGTTGGGGATTGGGATCCATGGGGGGAACCGAAGACGATGGGTCAGGTCGGTAAATCGCTCCACTATGGGTGGACATGCAAGGGAGGGGAATGAAATGAAGGATGGACACATAATGCAATGGTCCTAAGACTTAGACTTGATAGAGACAAGTATAAACTTGCTCTGATACCAATTGATGTGACACGCCCTTGGACCTAAACAAACAAGCACAATTCGTAATTAAAACGGACCGAATTTGGCGGCCGCTCACCTGACACTCACCCAAATCCCGGGGTAACTTGATGATGCCAAGTGGAGGATGTGAGGGCCGGATCCTTGCTGCTAGAGGGCCAACAAGGTCACGGTTGATTCCCAAGTGTTGGCCCGGTTAGGAGGCAATTGAGAGGGGGGGGGGGTGAATTGATTGCCCACCCTTTTCGCAAATATAAAACAACCCACACAAGCCACCGATATGAGGAGAAAATCTAAGACAGAGGCTTGATTAAAACAACCGAAATTAAATCAAGCAAGCTCTCACACATCTCCAGCGCACATGTATACTCACTCGGACAATAATATTTGGACAGACAGTTGAGAACACTCACGCTTCACCGACTCACACTCGTATAGCGAATGGAGAAATAGATAACAACAACCACCAGACAAGCAAACCACAACATAGTATTTTTAGGTGGTTCGGACGCACCAAGTGCCATCCTACGTCCACCCCTCTCACCTCGAGAGGATTTCACTATAAACGCTGCTCGACGGCAGCAATCACACACACACGGGCTCGACGGCCCACACACGTGGGTTCTTGTACGACAACGAGACAACTCACACACACTCGGAGCAAGCTCCAAAATCATCTAGATATGTGAAATAGAATGGAAAAATTACAAGCCCAGTTCTGAGAGTATCGTTCTAAGCACAAATCACTATGAAAAAGATAGACAAGATGATCTACCCCACAAATCTGCTAAGAGAATGATAAACGAGATGTTCTACCCCACAAAACCTTAAACAAGCTAGGAGAATAGAGAAGGTAACACTTAGAACAAATGAACCCAAGGTTGGATAAAGCCGGTGTAGAGGATGTAGTCGCCCAAGGCTTCGGATGAAGAGGATGCAGTCCACTACCTCCAGATCTTGGCTCGGGCTCGATGGAAAATGACCTTGGCACAGCTCTCCTTCACCTCCACCAGATGGGAGCACCTTCTTCTCCTGCAAGGCAAAGAGTCCAACGTTAAAAGCTCAATGGAATGGTTCGATCGAAAGAGAGGGGCGGCTATATAAACCAAGGGGTTTGAAGCCCCAAGGGACTTAAAAGCCCTCCCCAAACCCCCTACATAACACATACAACATGCAAAGGTCGCCCTAAGGCCATTATGGACAAAAACCATGCCATTTAGAACCACCTTAATAGGGTTTGAAACAGATTCGGAAAGCCCGTTCGAAAGTTCAGAGAAAGTGTCGACCCATGGGGTCGACCCTTTTTCCTGAAGATTCAGCCAGAATATATATAAAAGCAAAATCGCGACACGAGTGTCGACCCATGGGGTCGACACTTCTTACGAAGTGTTCTGGCCAGTTAAAAGAACAAAACATTCGTGATGAAAAGTGTCGACACACGAGGTCGACACTTTTTCACGAACATTCTATTTTCACAGAATTGAACAAACTTTACCAGAAAGTGTCGACCTTCAGGGTCGACACATTTTCATGAGAGTTCTGCCTTAGCAAAATTGCAGACTCCTAGTGAAAGTGTCGACCCCTGGGGTCGACACAATCTGCCAGTGTCCTATATCTCAACAAAGGCAGAGACTCCACAAATAAGTGTCGACCCCTAGGGTCGACACTTTTACTGACAACAGCAAAACTTCAGTAAATGTAATTGAAACCTTCATGAATCAAATACATATATCAAGGTTGACCAAGGGAGTTCATACAACTCAGATAAACATGATTAGACATGAATTTTTACCCGGATCAGTCCATTCACACAAGATCCAAATAGTCAAGTATTCATACCTTGGCCTTGAGAGATTGAGTGACAAGCTTCACAATAGTCCTGCATTTAATTTCCCATTCAAATTAACAACTCAATTTAACAATTGAGATTCTTCCACATTTAAAACATCCATTCATTTTGCGATTCACCGAATGACCTATTCACTCATTAGTTATGTCCATCGTTCGAGCTCAATCAACAATAGCTCACGCCAACATTCAACATTCAATCAAGTTGATTCGGATCAGCCTTTTTCAAATTGAGCATTCAAGTTTGAAATTCATCAACCTCACATTTCATCAAATATGTATATCAAAGAAGATCAATCATGCAAGAGTTCATTCAAGGCAATCATTCATCAACCCTGTATACATGCAAATTCATTGAACCCGAAATCATGACATTTCATTCAGAATCTTCGTCAAAACAGTCCGGGGCACAACAATCTCCCCCTTTTTGACGAAGATAAAACCATTTATAGATTTATGATATTTGCATGATGGATGACAAAACAACCAGTTCAAGTCAAAAGCATAATCAATCAAAGACTAAGCAAGTCATGAATCTTCATTCAAGCAATGCAAAGTGCAAAGTTATTTCTCCCCCTTTTTGTAAGAGTCAAATAGGTGATTATTAAAACGGTAAAGGATGAAAGTTAAGCCTCAATATGCACAATTAACTCAATGAGATGCATATGAAATGCAAGTAATGACTAGTCAAGCACATATGCACTCATCATACCATAAAATAGCAAACATGTTCTTTATGAACGGGTTAGGAAATATGCGATAGACCAAGAACATGAATTTCATGTGCAATAGTAAAAGGGTAGTGCTTACAATGAGTGGTACTGCAAGACTCATGAAATATGGCTGATTCAAGGTGTACATCCATACAATCACTCTCTAGATGAATATGTGAAATATGAGCAATGAAATCTAGATAGCATGGATTTTCAGATTTTCTAAAGAACACAAATAGGAACTTTTCTTCCCTACACTTTCATTCAACGTGCTCGACTTTTGGTAGCTTCGCACAACCCCAAGATTATTTTGATTTTTCAAAGTCAAGATGACTAACCTTTTGACACGAGTCATGCCCTTTGTTTCAGGGGCACTTCCCGGTTACTCGGCATCGTCACTTATGATAATGTGGATAGGACACTTTTCAATGCAAGTTTCCTCCTTTATCTCAGGGGGGATTCCCGATTTACTTCATGTCAAATCACACTTATTGACTATTTTTGACGGGGCTGACAGCTTTTTCCTCACAAGTCACGTGATTTCTGTGTATGGGTTCCAGAGTCCTAAAATGTGTTAAGTGGAATAAGTGAAATCCTTATTAGTTAGATTCATTAACTCACATGTGCAAATTGTGTGAGAGATTGCGTAGAATGTAAGAGATGAATTAGCCTATTCATGGTGATGTCTCCCCCTAAGTGTATGTACTGTTATAGCAAAAACCTCCCCCTTAATATGTGCCATGTTAAAACATGTCCTAGTCAAAGCATTTTATTTAGAAAGGGCGTAAGGTCTTAGAAGATTTCAACTGAAAGGGTGTAGTATATATACACTCAAGCATTTCAAAATGATGTTTTCAAGTAATTTGATTACCGGTACGTGGCGGAGTACTTAGGTCCGAAGACTACACTCACACATGATGAAAGCTTCCAGGTGGACTTGATCCACCTTTCCACTAACACTATTTGATATACCGGTAGATCATGGCATTCATGCACACATTGATGAAGTATATGCAGTTATGTACATGCGGATGCAAAAGGATGAAAGCATGTATAATAACCAAAGTTGTTATTCACTTGGATATATACAAAAGACCAAGTTTGAAGAGTGAAAATAATGAAAACTTTTATGTGCAATTCAAAAGGCAGTATGAACAGTTTCTTTATGAAAAAGATGAAAAAAGTGTTTGTACAATTTAGCTTAAAATATCTAAGTGTCTAATCTGCACACTCCTAATTCTCTTCTTAGAAAGTAAAATTATTCAGAATTCAAAGGTTTTGTAAATATATCAGCAAGTTGGTGTTTTGTATCAACAAAAATAAGTTCAAAATCACCTTTATTGATATGATCTCTTATAAAGTGGTGTCTAACTTTTATGTGCTTAGTGCGGGAATGTTGGACAGGATTCTTGGACAAGTTTATCGCAGAAGTGTTATCACACATTATGGGAGTTTTCTTTAAAGAAAAACCAAAATCTAGCAATTGATGTTGGATCCAAAGCACCTGAGCCGCACAACTACCGGTAGTCATGTACTCGGCTTTGGCAGTTGATAAAGTCACATAATGCTGTTTCTTTGAGGCCCATGAAACCATGCAACCCCCAAGAAACTGACAGTGACCGCTCGTGCTTTTTTGATCCATTTTGCAACCAGCATAATCAGAGTCATTGAAAGCATGTAAATCAAATGAATTATTCCTTGGATACTACAAACCAAGGTCAAGAGTTCCATTCAAATACCTGAAGATCCTTTTCACGGCCGCTAAATCAGAGTCCCTAGGACAAGATTGGTATCTTGCACATAGACAAATACTGAAGTGTATATCAGGCCTACTAGCAGTCAAATAAAGCAAGGATCCTATCATACCCCTAAAAAGTTTTTGATCAATTTTTTTACCTTTTTCTTCCTCCATTTTCTGTGAGGTGGACATCGGCGTTGCAAAGGGCTTGGCAGTCTCAAGTTGAAATTTCTTCACGATTTCTTGTGTATACTTCTTCTGGTTGATGAAAATGCCATCATCCATTTGCTTTATCTGTAATCCCAAGAAGAAGTTGAGCTCTCCCATCAAGCTCATCTCGAACTCCCCCTGCATACGTTGGGCAAATTCATCATTCATTTTTGTGTTGGAAGCTCGAAAAATAATATCGTCTACATAAACTTGAACAATTAATGAATGATCATCACAAGTTTTTGTAAACAAGATTTGGTCTATGTTACCACGTTTGAAGCCGTTTTCAATGAGAAATGAACTTAATCTATCATACCATGCCCGGGGAGCCTGTTTCAACCCGTATAGTGCCCTGTCCAATTTGAATACGTGGTCGGGAAATCTTTCATCTTCAAAGCCCTATGGTTTCTCCACGTACACTTCTTCCTTGATCACTCCATTGAGGAAGGCACTCTTCACGTCCATTTGAAATAGTTTCATGTTCCTGTGACAAGCATAAGCAAGTAAAATTCTAACTGCTTCCAATCTAGCCACATGTGTAAATGATTCATCAAAATCAATGCCAAATTCTTGAGAGTAGCCCTTGGCTACTAATCTTGTCTTATTCCTCACAACCACCCCATCTTCACTAAGTTTGTTTCGGAAAACCCACTTAGTTCCAATAATAGGATGGTCATCAGGCCGGGGCACGAGGAACCACACCCGATTCCTTTGGAATTGGTGTAGCTCTTCTTGCATGGCAAGAACCCAAGAATTATCATTCAAAGCATCATCTAATGATTTAGGCTCAATGCTGGAAAGTAAAGCTAGATTATCATGTATTTCTACTTCCCTCATTGAAGCCCGAGTTCGAATTCCTTCATCCACACCGCCGATCACGTTCTCCAATGGATGGTCCCTGTGAGTGGTCCATTGGTGTAGAAGGTTCAGATGTTGTTCTTGATCCGCTTCTTCTTCTTGTTGTTCTTTTTCTTCTTCTTGATTTGCTACCTCACCTTGTTTGCTTGATTCTCCCTTTTCAACTTCGCCCTCACCTGTAATAAGAAAATGATCATCATTCGATTTTCTCATTGTGAATTCATCAACAACTACATGTGGACTTTCCTCGACCACAAGTGTTCTAGTGTTATACACGCGGTAAGCTCTAGATGTTAGAGCATACCCGAGGAAGATCCCTTTATCACTTTTTGCTTCAAATTTCTCTAGATTGTCTTTTCCATTGTTCAAGATATAACAAATTGAACCAAATGGCTTGAAATGAGATATGTTGTGTTTCTTACCTTTGTAAAGCTCGTATGGAGTTTTCTTAAGGATTGGTCTTACCATTGCTCTATTTGTGATGTAGCAAGCGGTGTTCACCGCCTCTGCCCATAAATATCGTGGAAGACCATTCTCGGCAAGCATGGTACGCGCCATCTCCACGAGCGTCCTATTTTTCCTTTCGACCACGCCATTTTGTTGAGGGTTTCTTGGTGAGGAGAACTGATGCTCGTACCCATGTTTCCTGCAAAAAGCATCAAACTCATGATTCTCAAACTCCTTTCTGTGGTCACTTTGAATATTCTGAATTGAATATCCTTTTTCATTCTGAACTTTTGTGCAAAAATCAATAAATTCATTGCAAGCATCACTTTTGTTAGCAAGACATAAAACTCATGCATATCGCGAGAAATCATCGACAATCACAAAGCCATAAAGCTTCCCTCCAAGACTACGAGTCCTGGTGGGACCAAATAAGTCCAAATGCAACAATTGAAGTGGTTTTTCTGTAGACACAATATTTTTGCATTTAAAGGATGCGGTGGTTTGTTTTCCTTTATTAAATGCTTCACAGATCTTAGAAGTTTCAAAATTCAGTTTAAGAAGTCCTCTAACTAAATCATGACGGTTCAACTTCCTAATCACATTAAAACTGGCATGCCCAAGACAACGATGCCACAACCAAACATCTTCACTTCTGTTGGTAACTAAACACAGTTTTTTTGGTGCAAGTTCATCAAAGTCAACTTGATAAGTGTTGTTACATCTCACACCTATGAATTTAATTTTCTGTGAGTTAGCATCAACGGTCGTGCAATGTGAAGATTCAAAAATCACTTTGTGACCCTTGTCACAGAGTTGACTTACACTAAGCAAAGTATGATGAAGACCTCTAACTAATGAAACATCTTCAATGCAGTGGTTAGGGTCCTTACCAATTCTCCCAGTTCCTATGATCTTACCCTTGTCCTGTCCTCCTAAGATTACTGTTCCACCATTCTTCTTAGCAAGGTCTGCAAAGAGAAGTTTTTTTCCAATCATGTGCCTGGAGCATCCGCTGTCCAGGTACCATTTATTGTCTCCCGCCTTCATGTAGACCTGCACCAATTACCAACCATGCTCATTTTAATTTGGGTACCCAAGCAAGCTTGGGTCCCTTCACGTTAGCGTTCCCAAGTGACTCATAATATCTACTGAAAAATAATTCATCATCATATTGCATGAGTTGGCATATATACATGTCATGCCCTATTTTCCCACCGTAAAAGCACGTGGGTCTTATCCTACCAAAATCTTTCCTTTTATTTACATTTATAAAGGTTGAGGGGAATTTGGAATTAACAGTTTATTTTCCAAAGTGTGTGTGTGAACATTCTCCTTGATAAAATGAATTCTTCACAGCATAATGAGCATGATTTTTGTTGCTATGCATTACACTTTGATTCTTTACAACTTGTTTTCCTTTCTCTCTCACTTCCTTTCCATTCCCATTTTTCAATTTTTCAATTTCAATGACAGAATTCTCATTCTTCTCTTTCAAGTTTTCTTTCTCTTTTTCACATTCACTCAGTTGAACATGCAATTTTTCAAACTCTTTGTTCAAGAGGTCATGCTTTTCTTGGATTTCATCTTTCAGCTTAAATGCATTTTTCTTCTCTATATCTAAGCATGCTATCTCCTCTTCAAACAAAGATAACTTGGTTTCCAAAGCATCATTAACATTTTTCAGATTTTTAAGTTGCATTTCAAGTAAATTGCATTTTGCACAAGAATTAGATGAGTGAACAATTTCATGGATCTTTTTCTTCAAAGTCCTATTTTCATTTTTCATTCTTCTATATTTCTCATCTAACTCTTCATAAGCAAGTTCCCACTATTCATTTGAAATGGCCTCAGTGTCAGAAGTTACATGTTCACTGTCGCTATTGGCCATCAGACACATCGTCTTCACGAGTTCTTCAATGTCCTGCTCCTCATCATCGGTCGTGGGCTCATCTTCATCTTCATCGCTCCATGTTGCCTTCATGGCTTTTGGCTTCTTGCCCCTGACGACCTTTCCTTTCTTCTTTTGGAGCTCGGGGCATTCTCCTCGCATGTGCCCCGCTTTCTTGCATTCATAGCAAATGATTTCGGCGGCCTTGGATGGTTCATTTCTTTGTCTTGGCTGCCTCTTCGCTTTCCTGAACTTCCCGCCAAATCTTCTTCTTTGGCGCAAGAATTGTCTTACCTTTCTTGTTAGCATAGCAACCTCTTCATCGTCGGTGGTTCCCAACGATTCCTCTTGGCTCGAGACACTCTCCGAGAGTGCTTTCAAGGCCATTGGCCTTTTCTTCTTTGGATCCTCTTCCGTCCTTTTGATCACATTGATCTCATAGGTCATTAATGACCCTATGAGTGCATCCACGGTGAGTGTTGTCAAATCCTTGGAGTCTTCTATCGCTGTCACCTTGGTGTCCCAAATCGGTGACAGTGACCTCAACACCTTCCTCACTAACTCCTTGTCGGTGAACTCTCTTCCGAGTGACTTCACTCCGTTGGTGATCTCCATAAGTTGTACGAACATCTGGGAGATATCTTCTTCATCCTTCATTTTAAAGAGCTCATAGTCACGGGTCAGCATATCCAACATTTCCTTGGCGCTACTGCACATGGAGACACGAGCATACTCATTAGGGTGAATAGCACACTGAAGTATATTCAAAGCATTAAAATTCACAGTGGCTTTCTTTATAGCATCATCATCCCACATATCCTCATCAGGGTTTACAACATACGGACCATTCCTAATAACAGTCCATATTTCATGACTTTGCGCTCTAAGAAATACGGTCATCCTATTCTTCCAGTATGGGTAATTACTCCCATCGAAGAAGGGTGGCCGTTGAATAGAATGTCCATCGGGCATCATCCCCTTGTTGAGGATGTTGGCCATTCCTAACAGATCACTCTAAAACCGCTAGGTTTTCTAAAAAGCAGAGCCGAGGCTCTGATACCAATTGTTGGCCCGGTTAGGAGGCAATTGAGAGGGGGGGTGAATTGATTGCCCACCCTTTTCGCAAATATAAAAACAACCCACACAAGCCACCGATATGAGGAGAAAATCTAAGACAGAGGCTTGATTAAAACAACCAAAGTTAAATCAAGCAAGCTCTCACACCTCTCCAGCGCACAGGTATACTCACTCGGACAGCAATATTTGGACGGACAGTTGAGAACACTCACGCCTCACCGACTCACACTCGTATAGCAAACGGAGAAATAGATAACAACCACCACCTGACAAGCAAACCACGTCACAATATTTTTAGGTGGTTCGGACGCACCAAGTGTCGTCCTGCGTCCACCCCTCTCACCTCGAGAGGATTTCACTATAAATGCTGCTCGACGGCCCACACACGTGGGTTCTCGTACGACGACAAGACAACTCACACACACTCGAAGCAAGCTCCGAAATCATCTAGATATGTGAAATAGAATGGAAAAATTACAAGCCCAGTTCTGAGAGTATCGTTCTAAGCACAAATCACTATGAAAAAGATAGATAAGATGATATACCCCACAAATCTGCTAAGAGAATGATAAACGAGATGTTCTACCCCACAAAACCTTAAACAAGCTAGGAGAATAGAGAAGGTAACACTTAGAACAAATGAACCGAAGGTTGGATGAAGCCGATGTAGAGGATGTAGTTGCCCAAGGCTCCGGATGAAGAGGATGCAGTCCGCTACCTCCAGATCTTGGCTCAGGCTCGATGGAAAACGACCTTGGCACAGCTCTCCTTCACCTCCACCAGATGGGAGCACCTTCTTCTCCTGCAAGGCAAAGAGTCCAATGTTAGAAGCTCAATGGAATGGTTCGATCGGAAGAGAGGGGCGGCTATATAAACCAAGGGGTTTGAAGCCCCAAGGGACTTAAAAGCCCTTCCCAAACCCCCTACATAACACATACAAGATGCAAAGGTCACCCTAAGGCCATTATGGACAAAAACCATGCCATTTAGATCCACCTTAATAGGGTTCGAAATAGATCCGGAAAGCCCGTTCGAAAGTTCAGAGAAAGTGTCGACCCATGGGGTCGACCCTTTTTCTTGAAGATTCAGCCAGAATATATATAAAAGCAAAATCGCGACACGAGTGTCGACCCATGGGATCGACACTTCTTATGAAGTGTTCTGGCCAATTAAAAGAACAAAATATTCGTGATGAAAAGTGTCGACACACGAGGTCGACACTTTTTCACGAACATTCTGTTTTCACAGAATTGAACAAACTTTACCTGAAAGTGTCGACCTTCAGGGTCGACACATTTTCACGAGAGTTCTACCTTAGCAAAATTATAGACTCTTGGTGAAAGTGTCAACCCCTGGGGTCGACACAATTTGCCAGCGTCCTATATCTCAAAGAAGGCAGAGACTCCACAAATAAGTGTCGACCCCTGGGGTCGACACTTTTACTGACAGCAGCAAAACTTCAGTAAATGTAATTGAAACCTTCATGACTCAAATACATATATCAAGGTTGACCAAGGGAGTTCATACAACTCAGATAAACATGATTAAACATGAATTTTTACCCGGATCAGTCCATTCACACAAGATCCAAATAGTCAAGTATTCATACCTTGGCCTTGAGAGATTGAGTGACAAGCTTCACAATAGTCCTGCATTTAATTTCCCATTCAAATTAACAACTCAATTTAACAATTGAGATTCTTCCACATTTGAAACATCCATTCATTTTGCGATTCACCGAATGACCTATTCACTCATTAGTTATGTCCATCGTTCGAGCTCAATCAACAATAGCTCACGCCAACATTCAACATTCAATCAAGTTGATTCGGATCAGCCTTTTTCAAATTGAGCATTCAAGTTTGAAATTCATCAATCTCACCTTTCATAAAATATGTATATCAAAGAAGATCAATCATGCAAGAGTTCATTCAAGGCAATCATTCATCAACCATGTATACATGCAAATTCATTGAACCCGAAATCATGACATTTCATTCAGAATCTTTGTCAAAACAGTCTGGGGCACAACACCAAGGATATGGCAGGCCCAATTCAATGGGGCCGACATTGTGCCAAAGGCACGGGCTGCAAAGGTTACCCACGGCGGTCACTCGAGGCAAGTTACTTGATGGACCGGGCGGTAACTCTCACAGACCAGCGAAGCTTATGAACTAATATTGAAAGAACAAGTAATAAAGAGAGCTAAGGTTGGAGTACTTACTCAACTGGTTTGAAGAAACCGGTCCCACTAGGAGACGCGGGCGAGCGGGGAAGCGTGGGTTCCCCACACGTCGCGCCGGAGTAGCTTGACATGTTTATGATCTTACAACACTACACCTCATGCAAGGGGGGGATCTTGGGGAAGGGAAGCCAAAGATTACAGTCAAACACTACCTCCCACAGGGAGGGGCGGTAAGCCATCCAGGCGGGGAGGGGAAAAACTAAAAATTGAAGTCGAACGGTTGGACGATGCCGGTTCTACCCGCTCTCTGTGACTGAGGATAGACAGTTGAAGTTGTTGACGCTGCATCCACTCTCGAATTTCTTTGGCGATGATACCAGGTTGAAAGTCTTCGTAGGTGCCCCAAAAAGTCGTCCAAATTTTGTCAGAATTTCGGGAAGTCGGTGATGGTCGGGCAGAGGCACGAACAGGGATGCATAACTCTGGTTCTGACTGCTTCAGGACCACAACAACAGGAAGATGAAGTCACTACGGGTGCTCCAGAGCCCTGAAATCAGGCATGGCTGGAGTCGGAGGCTTCGTTGTCGAGTCCTCTTCGAGCGGAGACCCACGGGGGCGCCAGATAATGTCGTAGTAGACAGGGATAGCCCGAACAGCGCTTGGGTGTCTGTTCAATCCCAGAGTGGACAGAACAGCGCACTCGAGGGAGAAAATTGAGAAATCTTAGCTCCGGATGCCGAACTGGATGCCGCTGCTTGATTATGGAAGGAGACTTGTCATAGATGCTTTCGGTCAAGGCCCGTCTCCAGAACTTCAGAAGGTCGACCGTGAGTGCTTCTTCAAGTAGCTTTAGGTTGATTGTCGTGGTGAAGAAGCGCAGCTTGGGGAGATCGGCTCCCCCAGGTAGCAGCGAGCTCAGAATGGGACGAGACAGTTGTCGTTGCAAAAATGACAGGGAGACGCTTCCAACGGCACTACTTGGGCCTTTTGGCACGCCGAGATGAGGTCGGGGTCGCCGCTGTAATCCGCTGGTTCTCTGCAGATCTTCAGCTGTGATCAGGTCCGTCGAGGTAGCTCCAAATGACCATGAAATGAGAAGAAGAGGTTGTTGAATGGTGAAGGGGAAATGAAGAGTGGTGGGAGGGGAATATGGGAAGGTAGGGAGGGTGGCTAGAGGGTTGTGGAGGAGATGGGGAAGGGGGAGGGCATAGGGTGCTTGCTGGTTTCAGCCAAGGTGGAGGGAGAGTGAAGGTGGTGAATGCCCTTGAGTGGTTGGAGATGGAGGATGGGAATGTAATGAACTAGGACCAAGGGGGAAGGTAGAGGGGAGGTTTATGCGCAGCCAGCAAAGGGGGAGGAAATTATGAAATTTTCTTTGGGAGGTGGAGGGGTGGCTTGGGTAGTGGGAAGGGTGCTTGGGAAGGGTAGTGGGTGGTTGGGGGTTGGAGGTTGGCTTGGTGATTGGGGGTTCTTCTTTGGGACAAGGGTGGAGTAATGAGGAGGGTTGTGGGGAATGGGAGAGGCTTTAATGGTGGTGGGTGGGAGAGAGAGGTGGTTGGGAGGGGAGGAGAGAGAATGAAGGGCGCAGCCCCCCTTGTGGTGAGAGAGAGAGAGAGATAGAGAAAGAGGTAGGGTTGGGATTCTCTCCCTTAGGGCTTCTCACCCACTAATGGATTCACTCCAAGAAATCTGAAATTTTAAACTCTCAAAATGGCAATCTTCATTAATTTGAAATGGGGGGAATGGGGTCCTATATATAGGCAACCCACATTTTACAAAAAGTCCCTGACTCCTGCTACAATGACTAATAAGCAAGGGGTAGGGGCACCCCTGGGCCAAGCCCACAGAATTGGGCCCAATAGATAATCTAATGACACTTAAACTTAGGGAAATAAACAAAAGACCTAGGGACATGACTCAAATAAAATGGAAAATACATCAAATGACTCAAATAGAAAGCACAAAATGGATAATTGGGCCTACATAGAGTGAAGCCCGAGCTCAAATGACACCGGGGTGTGAAGATGACCCGAGCCAGAGGGAGTCGTGGGTGATGCCTCCATCAGACAGCCTACATGGTACAGCCTTCTACAACTGTCCGAGCTTCTCGGAGGACTACTGGAGGTAGCATCAGTTTCCCAGTGTCGATTGCCTGGGGTTCTTCGGCATGGCAGAGCAGTCTGGA
Source organism: Amorphophallus konjac (assembly GCA_022559845.1). Taxonomy (NCBI): domain Eukaryota; kingdom Viridiplantae; phylum Streptophyta; class Magnoliopsida; order Alismatales; family Araceae; genus Amorphophallus; species Amorphophallus konjac. The sequence continues at coordinate 351,521,075 of CM040126.1, forward strand.
GTCAGGGTTGGGCCGATTGGCCCCGCTAGCTGGGATTTGCACGGTCACCATCGCACGGAGACAGAGGGGACCGCTGGGTTGGTACTGGAGCCTACTGGTTTGCAGTATGCTGGAGAGGGCTATGATGATCACAACATGCTGAATGGAGTCTTGCGACAGACTGTCACTAACTGGTACGGTCGCTGGGCGGTGATCCCGTCACACTACTACCGCCAGGGTGCCACTGAGTGGCTGACGGGGATCGTCCACCACTACAGGGCGTTACTAGATCGAGCTGGGATCAGGTACGCGGTGACTGCCGCTCTGTATGCGTACCCGTGCTACACCGGACTGCTGTAGAGCTTGGTAGAGCATTTCAACCGTCGTTGGAACACGGTGGCAACAGCAGAGGGAGAGACCACACTCGACTTGTGGTCTTTGTTCAGGATTTTTGGCTTGCCGGTCAGCGGCGAGGGATATGAGGAGGTAGTGCTGGATGACCTCCACCGCAGTCATACCGACGGACTGGGAAGATATCGAGTGCCTTACAGTTATCGGTATCTCATGAGGACCTGGAGAGATTTAGCTCTAGCGGGGAGAGAGACAGCCGCACAGACTCCCCGGGTATCACTGAATGTATGGGTCTGTCATTTCTACAACGGGACATTTTGTTTCTATCAGGAGTTTGCCAAGGACCAGACTCTATGGGATGAGTACACTGAGGTGGAGCTACGCTTTTGGACGTACTCTAGATATGTGTTTGCACCATAGGAGGGGTGGAATCCCCATGGTCTGCCAGATGCGACACACCTTGCAGCGTATTTGGCATATTGGTTGGTGACTTTTGTAGTTCCCCACGGAGAGGACGGGCTGTTGAGAGCTGAGTTGTTATGGCCGGCTTGCTTGTTGGCCGAGGGGAGACTGTTATCTCTAGCTCCCGCTGCATTGGCCAACATCTACCAGGGACTTGGAGTTCTGGTAGCACACTCAGCGCAGAGGGAGAGGAGTATACTCCTGCCGACCCACTATCTTAGAGTGTGGGCCGGGTTGCTATTTTCGGGGCTGGTGACGCGAGGTACTGTGGCGAACCCGACGGCACAACTTTTGTTCAGCTTTATTAGGCAGCCGGATGGGGATGTAGAGGAGCAGCTTGAGGGGGCCAGGAGGGCCCTTTGTTACCTGCCCACCCGGGGTGAGGAGGGACTGTCCTTCGACAGCGCAGCGAGGGACTCTGGCCTCTTTCTGGGGGCTTCAGGTGGAGGGGCAACTAGCTCCCACCCCAGTCAGGGGGCGACCGATGCGGGACTACAGACTGAGTGGATATTGAGCACCCGAGCAACCATGTTGACGTTACACCGGTCGGCGACGAGTTCCTTGGAGCCGTACTACCCGCATCTCTTTTCCAGGAATTTTAGGTACGACCAGGGGATTCCACCAAACAGGGAGTTCCGTCTGACGGGCAGACAATACAAGGGCAGGGATACCCACCTAGTTGCAGTGGCCTGGTGGGACTTTTACTGCCGCCGGGAGCCGGAGCGATTCCCGATGTCGGGGCAAGGACGCCGAGGATGATTTGATGTGCACTACGCCCGGTGGTGGTTCAAGCACAGTCACCTCTACCGACAGAAGGCCTCCACGATCAAGAAGGGGGAGGAGAGTCACCTGCTGAGAGAGGATCTACCCCCTATTGCACTGGATAAGGGGTACCTGAGGACCCGTGTTGCTCGGATCCGCCGAGAGATCGAGCGAGTTGTAGCGCGGTGGTCCCGGAGTGGCCGGGGTTCATCTTCTGGGAGCCGAAGCAACGGAGGGGCACTGAAGCTCCTGGGACGGGCATCGGCGATAGTGAATGGAGCGAAGGTGTCTCGACTGAGGGCACCTAGGGCTTGGTGGGCTCAATTCTTGGCCGATTGTGGTGTCCGGGGCAGAGGGTCACTGGACCAGGAGCTCCTGCACGGGAGCTTCGCCGATACATCGATTGATGACTGGAGACGGCACATCGCCCATGCGATCGGGTCAGCTGGGCATGTGGAGTTCGTGTCCCAGGTTGAGTGCGCGCGCACTCCACGGGATATTCAGGAGGCCGTGGCGATGGCGGCCCGAGCCCTAGCGTTGGGGTTGGAGCAGCTGGTGCCTTTACCATTGACCCCCTTTGGGGCTCCAGGTTAGGCTTTCCTCCTTTAGCCTGCTCTCTCCCTTTCATTCTATAATTCTTAGGTACAGAACTGAGGTGTTGTATAATGCTATGTTTGTCAGCAGGTTCTGTGGCAAAGGGGGACCAGCCCTCCACGGGAACATCCTCAGAGGGTAGGGATGGAAGCTTGCAGCCCCGGAGGAAATGCCCTCATGTGGAGGATGTAGCGGTCGAGACTGGTGGGTCGTCAGAGGGACCCGAGACTGGAGAGCAAGTTGAGGAGGAGACGGCCTTGAGTATGTGTCACCCCGACCCCTTTGTTTTTGTTTGGTTTAGCTAATATGATTGACTAATTCCATTTTGTCGGACTTGTCTGTCTGTTGCAGCTCCGCGGGCAGCTTGCGTTGAGGCGACCTTTTCGCCCCCTCGGGAGGCAGACTCCCCGCATGAAGAAGGAACCAGAAGGGAGGTTGACATAGAGGAGCTTATGCGTCTGATGAGCGATCCTCTTCCCAACATGGAGGACTTCCCCGACTTCGAGTCATGGAAAGCTACGGGAGGAGCCCATGTTGGTAAGAGCTTCTAACCTTGCGCGCATGCCGCAGCTTTGGTTTGCCTCTGATTATTCATAGTGACCATCTGGATCATGCAGGGGAGGCAGAGGCATCAAGGACTGGGGCCCTTGCTGGGGCGCTGAGCGGAGCCCCCGAACAGGCGGGAGCGCCAGCACCCACGGTGGCTAGTAGCTGTCTGGGTGAGTGTCCAATCGTTGTTGAGGGTATCTTCCCGTTGTTGTTGAACTCTTTTTCCGGCAAGCCAAAATTATTGACTTGATTTATGTTGCTGGTTTGGTAGGTGCGGAAGCGGCGGTTACCCTGGAGATGATCCGGGAATTGGCGGATGCCGGCCCGTCAATGGCCTTGCCATCTTTTGGAGATGAGCCCAGACCGGTGACTCCCGTGCCCCCAGCCACCGTTGAGGAGACGTTGAGTGGACCACCGCCGCTACTGACGAAGGTGCCTCTCCCACCCTTTCCGACCATGGTGTCGGCCTGCATGGTGGGGCTGGTGGAGTCCTCCAGTGTGGGACCATCAGGTATGCAACTGAGCACTTGATCACTTTAGGCTAGATTAATTGGCTTTCCCACCCGTGCTGAGCTTTGACTGGGATGGATTGCAGGTACCTCTTCCCCTCTGGAGGAAGGAGAGCTTCCTCGGGGCACGGACCGGCTATCAGGAGACGAGCCTCCCATCGTAGCTACTGCTAGGGGCGATGAGGAGTTCGTCAACATTGAGGGGGTTTTCAAAGGGGACGCCCCGACTAGTGAGCTTCTTCCCTAGCACCTTCGACTAGGGAGCTATCTTCATGTGAGGCTGGACTTGATAGTAGCCTAATCTGGCTTCCTGATGTACAGGTGCCCCTGATTTGCCCACGGCCGGGGGTTCATCAGAGAGCTTGTCCGGTTCTTCAGGGGGTGGCAGCGCCACAATGAAGACTGACGAGAGCTCAAGCTCGAGCTCTTCTTCCTCCGAGGCTTCTTCTGCCGAGGACGCCGAGATGGAGGCTACGTTAGAAGGTATATGCAGCTTCTCCCTGCCTCCGCATTGGCTTTGATACAGAGTTTATGGCAGAGTGCTGACATTTTCATGTTATGTCCAGGACTGGAGTTTGAGGAGGAGCACGCGGCGGCTCCAGTCGAGGAGGGTCGAGGGGAGCCCTTTGTCACCTCAATGGCCATTGGGGAGGACCGGGTTATAGGGGAGTCCCTACCCTCTCCGACTCTAGCAGGGGACACTGTCGGGGTGGAGGAGAGGTTACCCTCACTGACCTCGAGCGGGCAAGTTGCAGGCACGGCAGGAGCCACACCAAGTGAGAGTCAAGACCTTCCTCAGGTTTTTCACCTTGTCTTGTCATAGGGAATCCCTGAACATTGTTGACCCAATTCGTCTTCGATGGGGTTGTACAGGTCCTTCCGGTGTGCTGGCTGAGATGGGTCACTCCACTCTCGGGCTGGGGATCAAGTGGCCTACATCTGTTTCAGCACCGGATCCGCTGCTGGATGCCATCGTAGGTGCGGCCTTGCTCCAGCGAGCCCGGGGCTATGTAGGGGGTGATCCCCTGCCTTCTCCAGAGGAGCTTCGGCAGCGGCTGAGGGAGTGCATACACGGATACCATGGCCTTGGATTCCCTCATGGGCCCTGGATGTCTGGCTTTGTCGGCATCTGGGTGAAGTACCTGCGGCTTCTGGAGGCTCAGGAGTAGCAGGCACAGCGACTGGCGGCCATCCGGGAGGTGCAGGAGCAGTGTGTTCAGCTTGCGTCAGCTGCGACCGAGCAGAGGAGGCTTGCCGATGCGGCCGTGTCTCTTGCTGAGGACCGTGCCAGGCAGCTGAGCGAGGTGACCAACAGAGCTGAGGCCCTGCAGAAGGCCTTAGAGGAGCAGCGGCAAGCCGTAGAGCTTGCAAGAGTTGAGTGGCGGAATGCCGAAGCTGGGTCCAAGGCTAGTGTTCAGCTCGCGTCGACCTTGGAGGCGGAGCTCGCGACTGCGGAGTCCCGCTTGGCGGAGCTGGAGGGGAACGAGGCTAGGCCGTGATTGTATCGCTTCCCTCCCCCCTTTTTGTTATCCAGACTGTATATTCATGTTATCCCAAGGGCATGTCTTGGGCTCCCTTTTATAGAGTATCAATGACAAACTCTGGATTTTTATGTTGTTGTTTGATGAGTTGTTCTTCTCCCCAGTCTGCGGAATAGGGTTGGGTACAAGGGATGGCTACCACTTACTGTCGGTTGTGCTTGATTGTTTTAACACGTACTGGCATAGGGAGTAGGGGATTGGGTTTTACCCGAAACTGGAATGGGGATAAAAGACTGGGTAAGGGGAGTGGTGTGACTGGATTTTGAGCACTGGGAATTGAGTGCTGGTTACTGGGAAGTAGGGAAAAAGCCCTAGCGTAGGGTTGGCGTAGGCCCATCAAGACTTGGTGGCCTAATTGGCTAAGGCCGGGAACTGACTCTGGGATGTATCGGTTGTAGCTTGACGCCTGGGTGTTGGTTGTTTGTATGTCGTTAGTCGGTAGTGTAGCTCTTTTAGGCTTAAGAAACTGGGACTGAGCTGGCCGAATGGCCTCAGAAGGTATCACAGCCGAGGGCCGTGATCGGGGCTGTGACTGATTGGCCCACCCGCGAAGGGATCGTGGTCAGATTTGGAGCTAGAAGCTGGCAGCTGTCCTGTAAAGGCGTTGTAGCTGAAGGCTAGAACTGGGGACAGGAGCTGGCCGACTGGCCTGTGAAGGCGTTGTAGCCAGAGACTGGAGTTGCAAACTGGCGGTTGGCCTATGAAGGCGTTGTAGCCGGAACTGGAACTAGAGACTGGGTGGCCAGCCGGCCTGTAGAGGCGTTGTAGCCGAAACTGGAGTTAGGGGCTGACGGCTAGCCTGTAAAGGTGTTGTAGTCGAAGCTAGTACTGGAGACTGGGCGGCTGGCCTGCAGAGGCGTTGTAGCCGAAATTGGAACTGGAGGCTGGCAGCTGGCCTGTGAACGCATTGTAGCCAAAACTGGAACTAGAAGTTGACGGCTGGCCTGTAAGGGCGTTGTAGCTGAATCTGGAATTGGAGACTGATGGCTGGCCTGTGAAGGCGTTGAAGCCAAAATCGGAACTGGAGACTGGCGGCTGGCCTGTTAAGGCGTTGTAGCTGGAACTGGAAGGAATTGGCGATGACCGACCCTCGGGGGTGTAGTGGCCACCATTGTTGTTGAGTGAGGAGAAGGTTGTCGTCAGTGAGGTGTAGCGGTTGACGGCTTTCATTAGAAGAGAGTAGAGAGGAAGAAAGACTTTTTCCTTTTTTTTTCTCTTTACCAGCCCTACCGCCCTTGCGGGTTTTCGCTAGAGCTGGCCCCCTTTAGCTTTTTCTAGTGCGCCCTTTCGGGTTTTCACCTCAGCTGGGTTTGTGGCAATTTTTGCACCTAGTTGGCTCCCTGTAATGGATTCGACCAGGCCCGTCGGGGTATCTCTATTTTTAACCCCATTTTCTTTTTTTTATTTCTTTGTATATATTTTTTGTGAGATTGTTGTCCATAGCATGTTGCTGTCAGGGGACATAACCTGAAACTGGGAGGTGTGGATGGTCGGGTATTGTTCCACCATTAATAAGGGTTTTTAGAAATCCTCACGCCATGGTGGCGAAGGGCCACTTTGTCAGGGCAAGATATGATTGGGTTAATGGCTGGTGGGTCAGGGATTGTAGGAGAAAACTGGGATCGTGATGCAACTTGATGGCTTTGGATTTGCAGGAAATGTAGGGTGTAGGGGCATAGAGTGATAAGTGTCTGGATTGTGTCTGGATGAAAGTCTACTGGGATGGTGACTGGGAGCTCGACTATCACAGGGACTGGTTGGCCTGTGATGTCGAAGTGAGGGCCTAAGGTTGGCCAAATTGAGTGAGTGTAGTGCAAAGCCAACTGGAGATTATAGGGTTCGTGTTCTAATAGTGTAAGTTGATTGAAGACTGGCTTTGGGTGAGGCTAATGGCCCACCGAGGAATAGGTGGAAGGCCGTCCTGACTGGTGGGGAGAAGAGGATTTTCACGTTATCAACTCTACCGCCCTTTCGAGTTTTCGCTAGAGCCAACCCCCTTTAGCTTTTTCTGACGCGCCCTTGCGGGTTTTCACGTTGAGGGGTTTCCCGATTTTACCTGAGGCGCCCTTTCGGGTTTCTACTTCAGCCGGGTTACTGGCCTTTTTGCCCCCAGTCACTCGCTTGTGGTGAGGATGACTGTGTCTACCGGGGTATCTTTATTTTTAACCCCATTTTTTTTGTTGTTGGTTTTTTTTTACTTACCTTGGAGCCTGACGGCTAGACTGGTGCCGGCGTAGAAGTGCCCGTACTCCCGTAGTAACGGGAACGAGGATAGGAGGTTAGTCCCTGAGGATGCCCGGCGGCTGTTCTGGGGAACTGGGCTGGGTGTTCGACTGGAAATTGAAGACTGAGGGGGCTGGCCGGTTGGATCCTTCACGAGGAATGGCGGCCTCACTGGTAGTAGCGGAGATGTGCGCCTCAGTCTGGCTGGCGTGCAAACTCGTGCTCTGGTGCATAGTATAGCTTCATATGTTTACCGTTGAGTGGCGGGAACGATCTATGACCTTTGTGATCAACGACCATGATGACCCCACCCTCATAGACATTCTGGATAATGTATGGACCTCGCCAGTTCGGTTGAAGTTTTCCGCTGGAGCGCCCTGCCATGACTTCTTTTTCCTTGATCATGACAAGGTCGCCTTGTTTGAAAGCTCGCTGCTTGATGAGCTTATCATAGGCCCGGGCCATGCGAGCCTGGTATACTCGCAGGTGTTGGTGGGCTTTGAGCCACTTTCCTTCTAGATCGGCGAGCTCTTCTAGGCTTCTCTGGTACTCACTTACGTCGGGGCCGGCAAGGCCGGCGTGGATCGCCACACGGTAAGAAGCTAACTGGATTTCAATGGGAATAATTGCTTTTGTCCCGTAAGCAAGGGAGAACGGAGAGCACCCCGTGGGGGTTGTGTAGACCGTCCGATAGGCCCAAAATGCTTCGAAGACCTTCTCACCCCAATCGTGTTTCCGATGGCTAACCATCTTAGCCAGGAGCTTGCAGAGGGTCTTGTTGAATGCTTTAACCAAACCGTTAGCATGCGGGTTGTAGACCGAAGAGGTTCTCCAGTCGATGTAGAAATTGGCCGCTAATTGGTATACGGCCTTATTCTTGAATGGTGTCCCGTTGTTAGAGACTATGTGACAAGGAGTACCGAATCGGTATATGATGTTGTGCCGGACGAATCTGGAAACGATTTCCCTGGTGACCTCTCGCAAAGGTAGAGCCTCCGCCCAACGAGAGAAATAGTCAGTGGCGGCCAAGATGTATTTATGGCCCTTAGAAGATGGCGGGAAAGGCCCCACGATGTCCATGCCCCACTCAGCAAATGGCCAGGTGGGGGCTGTGGGACGCAGTGGATTGGGAGGCCTTCTGGGTACTAGGCCAAAGGCTTGGCATTGGTGGCATGTACGGGCATACTGGATGCAGTCCGCGTACATGGTTGGCAAGTAAAAGCCTTTGAGTTTGATGTTGTGCTTCATTCGATCTCCAACCTGGTGTGCACCGCACAACCCGGAGTGGACTTCCTGCATGACGGCTTGAGCTTCGGCAAGGGAGACACATCTTAGAAGAATAGACTTGTCCTTCTCGTGGATGAGCCTATACAGGGAGTCGCCAATCAACTCGTAAGAGGTTGCTCGGTGGAGTAATTGGACTCTTTGAGCTCGGTCAGGGGGGAGCCACCCTTTCTTGAATTTGATGATGGGCGCATGCCAATCATCCTCTTCTAGAGGCATACTCTGGTCAAAGTCGTGGACCTCGTAAATGGTGAGACTGGTATTTCCTTCAAGTGAGGTTGGCATCAGTCTCCTGTGTTTGATGACGATGTCGACCTCGCCCTCGAGCGGGAGCTTGATGGTCGCGGCCAATTTTGCTAAGGCATCCGCCTGAGCGTTGCTGCTTCTGGGAATATGATCTATTTTAAAGAAATAGAACTTCTGGGTTAATCTGGGGATGGCGGTATGGTAGGGAACCAATTCTGGCTTCCGTACATCATAGATGCCGAGGACCTGCCGGACTATCAGCTGGGAGTCCCCGTAGGCTTTGAGACATTTATTGCCCATGTGGAGAGCCATCTGGAGCCCAATGAGTAGAGCTTTATACTCAGCTTCGTTGTTGGTCAGGGACTTCATGAGGGCACAGGAGTTGTACAAAACTCCGCCCTGAGGAGTCAGGAAAACTATGCCGGCACCTGCCGTGGTGGCTGGATCCTGGTTGCTCCGGGTGATCCCTCGAGAAGCACCGTTGAATTAGAGCTCCCAGCAAGGCATGCTGGTTGTGAGAGCGCTTGGCTACCAATAATGCAAGACATCTCCGCTCTGTTCAATTGGTTGTTGTGATTGAACAACAGTGGTTGTGAGAGCGCTTTGCTGCCAGTAATGCAAGACATCTCCGCTCCGTTCAACCGGTTGTTGTGATTGAGTAGGAAATGACTCCTCGTCCGGGAGCTCTGAGTTGAAGGGTGAGTCATCTGGTGCTGGATGGGATACCAAGAATTCAGCCATGCCCTGTCCCTTAATTACTTTTCTGGGTACATAAGTAATGTCGTACTCCATCAACAAGAGAGCCCACCTTCCTAATCTGCCTGAGAGGACAGGTTGCCGAAGGAGATAGTTCAGGGGGTCGTGCTTGGATATAAGCTCGACTTGATGGGACAGAAGGTAATGTTGCAGGTTCTTAACTGCGAACACCAATTCCAAGCAAACCTTTTCCATAGGGGAGTAGCGGTACTCGGCATTGATTAGCTTCCGACTGAGATAATAGAGGGGTAGCTCTTTACCTTCTTCATTGATTTGCACCAACAGAGCTCCTAGCGAAGCGTCCATGGCGGCAATATAAAGGATGAGAGATTTACCCTTCATTGGTGCCCCCAGGATTGGGGGAGTAAGGAGGTACTCCTTGATTTGCTCGAAAGCCGCTTGGCATTCCGAGTCCCATGTAAACGGGGCGTCTTTCTTCATTAGATTGTTAAAAGGCACGCACCGACCGGAGAGGTTAGAGATAAACCTCCGAATGTAGGTCAACCTCCCTTGGAAGGACCTAAGTTAGGTGATGTTGCTGGGTGGTGGAAGCTCCCGGATTTCTTTGATCTTATTGGGGTCCACCTCGATTCCTTGGTACCTGATGACGAAGCCGAGAAATTTACCACTGGATATGCCAAAGGCGCATTTCATGGGGTTCATCTTGAGCCCGTATTGCTGGAGACGCTCGAAGACTTGGTGGAGGTCGCGCAAATGGTCTTCTCACCTTTTGGTCTTGACGACGAGGTCGTCAACATAGCATTTGAGGGTGTTGTGGAGCATCTCGTCGAATATTTTGGTCATGGCCTTTTGGTAAGTAGCGCCAGCATTCTTCAAACCGAAGGGCATGCGCATGTAGTTGAAAATCCCCTTGGGAGATCTGAAGGCTGTGTGGTTCTTGTCCTTAAGGGACATCCAGATTTGATTGTAGCCGGACGATCCATCCATGAAGGACAAGGCTTCATGATCAGTGGTCATGTCGACCATCGTTTCTATAATTGGGACTGGGAAGTCATCCTTCGGACATGCTTTATTGAGGTCCCGGAAGTTGACACAAATGCGGACTTGACCATTATTCTTCTTGACTGGGACTATATTGGTGAGCCATATCGGGTAGATGCACGGCTCGATGAAGTCGACCTCTGCCATTTTATGGACTTCGGCTGAGACCTGGAGCTCCAGCTCATGGCGCATGCGTCGCTGTGGTTGCTTGACTGGAGTGACTAAGGGAGAGATGGTGAGGTCATGCTCTGCTACGGAGGGATCTAGCCCTGGCATCTCCTTGTATGTCCAGGCGAAGCAGTCTTTGTATTCGAGCAGGAGTTGCATGTAGTCATGCTTCTCTGCCTCGGTGAGGAGGGCACTAACGAATGTAGGCTGAGGGGCTTTATCTTCGCCCAAGTTGATTTCAACGAGCTCATCGACGGTCGCCTGGCCGCCATCCTCCAGCTCGGGAGGAGCATGTTGGAAGTCGATAAAATCCTCATCATCGGTGTCGACTTCGAGCATTTCTTGGTTCTCGAAGCCACCAGCTGATGTTAAGGGGACTGGAGAGTGGCTGTTGCTGGGATCCATCGAGGATTGATCTGGGGTGCCGGCTCCTGGCCAGCAATTGTCAACCGGGGCTATTGAGGTCTCCCTGGGGTTGCCTGGTGAAGCTAACAATCCTTCGCAGCTAGGATCAGAGATATCCCCCTCCTCAGGAGGGTTTGTTGAACTAGGTCCTTCGACTGGCTGAGAGACCAGAGGAGCTTCTTCTCCCCGTTTGTCTCAGCATGGAGGCGAGGAAGGTTCCTTGACAGCTTAAGCCTGGGTGTTGGCTCTGACGGGGATCGGGATAAGAATCTCCTCTTCCTCATCCTCGGAGCTGTCGAATTTGGCTTTGACTCTAGCTCTGTCGTTGGCTGGTTGTGCCAAGCCTATGACGTTGACTGCATAGTGGACACGGAAGTCCGGGTCTTGGTCGTAGCCAAGTCCCCTGGTGTCCTTGTAGAAGGACGAGGGATGCCCCCGGACCTAGGAAGGGGTCCACATCTGACGAAAGTATCGTTGTTGTGCAAAAGTTTGCCATAGAGGAATGTGTTGCTTCAGACACATTTATTGAATGTGCAGTGACAGATCGCCCCACACCTGAACTACTTTAGGGGTATCATCGGCTCGCCTGGACTAGCCGAAGTCATCATCCGGCGGGGCTCGAGGAACCATGTCTCCCTTATAGAAGACAATAGATTTATCCTTGTTAGCCTTCTTCTTGTTTCGACGTCGTCGCTTGAAGGTGACAATGAATGTTGTCAGCGACTCGATGTTGTGCTCCTCAGACGCACATGGAAGCTGGATGCAGTCTGGTGGTAAGCATATACTCTTGCCGATAACTCGGCTAATAAGATTCACCTCAAAGTTGATCTGGCGCCTCTCGGGGCGATCTAGGGTTGACTTGGAGTAGAGGCGCAGCCGATGAAGCTTGGCCTTTTCCTCGTCAACAGAGAAGAGATCATCATATTCTTCCTCTGAGAGTCAACTTTTGCTTTTGCTCTTAATTACAGGGTAGGGACTAATCCCCTTGAAATAGAGCGTAGCGTCAGCTAGGTTGCATTCTGCTGGTGTGAATGGCGACAGGTCTGCAAAGACCTTATGTTGCTCTCCGTCCTTGGCATAATTGATGCATTGGTGGAGAGTCGACAGGACGACCCAATTTTCATGGAGCCAGGGTCTTCCCAACAGCATCTTATAAGATGTGTTGGAGTCGATGATGTAGAATGTCACCTTAGAGGTGAAATCATCGAGCACCAGGTCAACATCTACCCGGCCGAGGACGTCCTCGGTGTTCTGGTTAAAGCATGATATCTTAACCGCTTGAACCTTTTGGAGGTATGGGGTCAGATATAGAGACTTGAATGTCTTGAGCGGCATGATGTTAACAGCGGCACCAGCGTCCACCAGGATCCGGTTCACATCATGCCCATTGATCTTCCCCTTCATGTAGAGAGGACGATTGTGGCACGGAGGGGAAAGCAGCATGTCTTTCTCCGTGAAGGAGATGGCGGCCGTGAAGGCTCCATAGGCAGCCACCTTCATTTCCGAGGCATGTGCTTCATAGACTTCTGGCTCTTGGAGTATCTTGATAAGAGTTTCCCTTAGATCCTTACTCCAAGCGATGGCTTCCCAAATTGAAATACTGGCGGGGAAACGCTTCATCTGGTGGAGGGCTTTCCGGTCAGCTCGGGCTCGAGCATCCGCCAGAGAGGGTAGTATGTCAGGCTAAGCCTTCTGTGAGCTGCCGTGCTGTTCCCCGTTGGGAAGTTGCACTGCCTTGCCCTTATTACCGGGATCGGACTGACTTTGATCATCGGAGGGCTCCTGGAACAGGGATGCCAATAATGGCTCTTCGGAGGGTGACTGGCGGGCTGGCTCATCCTTGCCGGATGGTCCCGCTTGTTCTGTTGCTGAAGTCGGTACTGGTGCAGAGGCTGGGAGGCTGACAGTGGCCTGTTCAACACCGGAAGGATTGAAGACACCGGGTCTACTCCGGATTTCTACTTCCAGAATGGGAGCCGGTTTTTCTCCCCGAAAGAGGATGATTCACTTTCGGTCGAAGGTGGATGGAGAGATGGGTAGCTCGGGGGTTCTCCCACGGCCTCTACTGCGTCCCCGGCCATGACCTCGGCCACAACCGGTGTGTTCTAGAGCTTGCTGTAGCCCAAGAGGGGCAATGGTTCTTTGTATTGTCCGGGAGGCTACTGGCTCGCCCCGCCGAGAAGCATTGATATTGTCAAGAGGTGGAATGGCCACCATGTTGCAGGTGCAGCGCTGAAGCATTTCTTCTAGCTGCTCTGTAGTGATCTCCTTATTTTTATAACACAAGGAGAGCTCGTCCAGGATCACGAGTCTTTCGCCGTCCTTGAGCTTTTGGATCATCTCTTGGACCCAATTTATGAGGCGGGCACGTTTCTGCATTTCTTTCCACGGGATGTAGCTGTCGAGTGGGAGAGCCCTGGTAGGACGAGGAGGAACATATTCCTTCAGGTCATCAATGAGCCGCTGGAGCCTTTGGAGAGGTGTTGGCTCAGCTGGGAATTGTAGGGCGGCTGCTTGTTCAGCTTGTTTCTTGTGTCACCTTCTGAGATTCTTCCTCCTATTTTTCTCTTGTCTCTTGGCAATAGCAATCTCCAAGGGAGTAGGAGGGAGAGGTGCTGGGGCCGGAGTTGATAAATCATGGTGAGGATATCTCCAAGCTGGTGTCTTCACCGGGTGAGGTTGATGACTCTTCTTCGCCCGGATTTCAATCAAGGTGCCTTCCGCTTGTATTTTGAAGGTGGCATTGATCGCCTGCTCAATTACCTCGAGCGGAAATTCCTGGTATGCCAGGATATTGGGACTAGCGTCCGAAGACGTGTGCGCGGTTTGGTGCCTTAGCCGCGGTGGCGACGGGAGCCTACGAGGAGTCGGTAGGCTAGCGCTGGCGTCCGAAGACGTGTGCGCGGTTTGATGCCTTAGCCGCGGTGGCGACACCTTTTGTTGAGAAGCGGCCCAAGAGGTATGCTGGTTGTCCTACTCCTTATCCTTGCCTTTGTGATCATGCTGAGGGCTGGGTCTGGCGATGACTTACGACGTCGCAAGACATTATTGCCCTGCACAGTTGTCCCGACTCTGCGGACTGGCTAAGCCTTGTGGCGGTGGGCCCGCCGCTTGAATTGAGTCCGCTGAAGACTCCAAAGATGTCTTCTTCGTACTCCGAATTGTGTCAACGGGTAGGTGGAGAGGACCCGATGGCCCATCCGCTGAGGAGATGCAATAAGGCTGAGGCGGGGCCTTACCCTGCTTTTACTTTCCTTTCCTATCCGCGGTTGCCGGAGACGGAGATAGGACGGGAGGAGGATGAGAGAGAGCTATGGAGTTCATCGTCGTCTCGCCCACCAAAACGTCCTCTCAGCCGAGAAGGACTCGGAGGAGCTTGGCAGTGTCTTCTTCAGGGAAAGGGAGAGACTTTAGCTCCCGCCAAGACCACCACCGCACGGCCGAAGTGGCTGGGGCTGGCTGGCTAGGTGCTGATGTCTGAGAGCCCGAAGGGGCCGAAGGGGCAAGAGAATGGATGATGTTGACCGAGAAGTTGGTTGGCTCCATCTCTTGACTGGCATCCTGCTCTCTACGCTTCCGTAATTGCTCGAGCGCTTCTTGGTTGTCAGTCCGGAACTCGAGCCATTCTGGAGAGTGCTGATAAGGCAACCCGTGCCCATTTTTTTGAGGGGAGTCTGGCCGCTCTGGCGCATCCCTGGCGATGCTCAGGGTCTCTTCGACAGCTTGCCGAAACCTGACGAGCGACATGGAGTTTCTTTCCGCATCAATCTGCTCCCATTGGATCTATTCCTGGATGAGGTGTTGGACTTCCTCACAGGACTCGATCGGATGGCAGATTCTAGCATGGAAGGGGCAGTATTCGAGGTGACTACGATCCCAATGGGTGTAGTCTGCCGGCGAGTTGCGAGGCATGATTTGCCCGTTCTCGACAAGGATATCAAAGAGTCATCGGGTTCTCTCCCTGGGGAAGGAGAGAGGTCTCTGATCATGCCAGGGCCTCCACCCTGGATACCAGATCGAACGTCCCCTTCGAGCGGAGCTGGGCTCCTCTAACTCATCATCAGAAAGAGAAAATGCGGCCATCATGTGGATGACATTGGATGAGGGGTGAGCCACGCGTGCTGCCTTAACTGGCATGGCCCACGCATTTGGTT